>JBBDGP010000605.1:8755000-9355000 GCA_037952835.1 Lithobates septentrionalis
GTTGATATTGAAAATGATCAAGGCAAGATAATATTCCATAAAGACGTACACACCATTATATACAGCTATTTTTTCAGAATAACAAAAGGTATCTGCAAGAATGTTTGTTAAAATCCCTGCAATGTACATTGATCGCCTGTAGGGGAATTTGCTCTTTAAAGTGGAACTTTAGTCCAAAAATGAAGTCCGGCTAGATGACTTCAGGATGGCCCCTTTTGCAGGTATAGCTATGAAAAAAAAATTAAAAATAAATGTTTATACATGCTCTGTTGCTCTCCGTTTTTAGGCATTGCTGAGTATGTAGAGGCCGATCTGGGGACAGCCTTAAAGCAGAATTAAACCCTCCTATCCTTTACAGCCAAGGAAACTGCAACTGCCATGGTGCTGCACATGTGATCAGTTATGACTCCAGCCATTTGATGGTTTGACAGTTTGGTTGAGGACATATGTGACAGTTTGCATTTCCAACATTCCAGGAATTTAACTGTTTATTTCTGCTTTAGTTCTGATTTACTGCTGTTCCGGTGCTCTGGGCTTCAGCAAAATGGCAGCCTCCAGTAAGAAGAAACAGGAGCAATGATGGAGGCAATTTACAGCACACATTCATTTTGGCAGCATAATTATTAATGTAGAATGAAT
This sequence comes from Lithobates septentrionalis, assembly GCA_037952835.1. Taxonomy (NCBI): domain Eukaryota; kingdom Metazoa; phylum Chordata; class Amphibia; order Anura; family Ranidae; genus Lithobates; species Lithobates septentrionalis. Next base: position 8,755,640 of record JBBDGP010000605.1, read on the forward strand.
GTTCCTTGCTAAAGAACATTTTTTTTTTTTTTTTATCAAGTTGTTATGGTTAAAGTTCTGCTTTAAATTGTCCTGAGCCAAGAGAGGTATCTAGGAACATAAAGGAGGATAAGTAAGGGCCCAGGACAATATAAGTACAACTGGGTACAACTAAGTAGAGCTGCACTATTAATCGTCAAGAATCGTTATCGCAATTTTTTTTTTTTCCTCTGTGATCTTGATAAAGTATTTTCCTGATATTTTTTTCTATACAGAGAATTCTCTGCTCTGATGAAGCCACAGCCATCAAAAAAAACAAAAAAACGGGCAGTCTGCCAAGTTTTACAACATTCTTCAGCTGTGGAACTAAGTATAAACATTGTAACGATTTGTCTTTTTAGATCAAAGGAATACACTTTTGGTGTGTAAATGAGGGAAGTTTAACCACTTAAACACTAAGACCCCTTTCACACTGAGGCGTTTTTCAGACTGCGTTTTCAGAGGCGTTTTGGGCTAAAAATAGCTCCTGTAAAGCGCCTTAAAAACGGCTCCCCTGTAGTCTCAGTGTGAAAGCCCGAGTGCTTTCACACTGAGGCGATGCGCTGGCCGGATGTTCAAAAAAAAAAAAAAAAAAACTCCTGCAAGCAGCATCTTTGGAGCGGTGAAGGAGCGATGTATACACCACTGCTCCTGCCCATTGAAATTAATGGGCAGCTCCGTCGAACTGCCAGCAAAGCGCCGGTGCGGTAGCGCTTTGCGTGTCGTTTTAACCCCTTTTCGACCAATAGCAGGAGTTAAAAGCGCCCCGCTAGCGGCCAAAAACCTCCACAAAAACGACAGCAAATCGCCGCTAAAAATAGCGGCGTTTTACCGCTGACCTCCCAGTGTGAAAGCAGTTTTATTCCTACATTTGCAGGTTTCAAGTTAAAATCTTTTTTTTTTTTTTTTTTTTTTTTTTTTTTTTTTAGCAGAGACCCTAGGGAATAAAATGGTGGTTAATGCAATATTTTATGTCACGCTGTATTTTTGGGGGAAAAAAAATACACTTTAATGAATTAAAAAAAAAAAAAAAGTAAGCCCAACTTTTTTTTTGTATAATAATAATTATTATTATACAGGATTTATATAGTGCCAACAGTTTACACAGCACTTTACAATATAAAAAACGAGATAATACAATAAAATACAAGAGAATAAAGAGGGCCCTGCTCAGAAGAGCTTACATGTAATAGGGTGGGGCAGGTGGTACAAAAGGTTGTAACTGTGGGGAATGAGCTGTTGGAAGTGGTAGAAGATTAGATGGAGACGTGATAGGCTTTCCTGAAGAGATGAGTTTTTAGGGATCGCCTGAAGGTAGCAAGAGTAGGGGATAGCTGGACAGGTGAAAGTAGTGAGTTCCAGAGGATGGGAGAGGCTCTGGAGAAATCCTGGAGACGAGAGAGCTTGAGAGTAGGAGGTCTTGAGAGGACGATTTGGGTAATATTTGGAGACATGGCTTTGTATATTGTGGTTAGTATTTTGAATTTGCTGGGTGATCGGGAGCCAGTGTAGGGATTGGAGTAGAGGGTTGGCAGACACTGAGCGGTGGGTAAGGTGGATAAGTCTGGCAGCAGCCTTAATGATAGACTGAAGAGGGGATAGCCTATGGAGAGGCAGGCCAATGAGAAGGGAGTTGCAATAGTCAAGACGAGAGATAACAAGGGAGTGAATGAGTAGCTTGGTGGTTTCATTTGTTAAAAAGGGGCGAATTTTAGAGATGTTATGGAGGTGAAGTCTACAAACTTTTGACAACGATTGGACTTGGGGCTGAAATGAAAAGTCAGAGTCTAGGATTACACCAAGTACCCTGGCGTGAGGGGAGGGACTGATAGTTGCATTGTTGATTTTGATGGAAAAGTCATGGAGGGGGGGGCACGGGCGGGGGGGAATATTAATGGCTCAGTTTTAGAGAGATTTAGTTTAAGGAAGTGGTGTGGCGATTGGCCACAGCCGATCAGCTGATTTCAGCCAAAATCATTGGCTGAAATCAGTATCAAACTCGTGCTGAGTCTAATCGCATGCGGGCCCCAAACCCAGCAGAAAGGTCGCAACGTACCAGTACATGGTTCGGCCTTCAGCTTGGGCCTGCTCGCAGTACAACTGTTTTAGGTGGGCGACAATCGGTTAAAGTTCCACTTTTAAGTCCTAATGTTGCAGCTGGATGGGGTGGTATACATGTCATGGACTCAATGCTTTGTCTTCAAATTTAACTTGACTTGCAGAGTTTAACAGGCAGTACCACCTGTCAAACTTGCCCAATTGAACCATATGGGTTGTGGTGTGATAATACAAAACCCCCCTTGGTTTAAAAAAAATAAATAAATAAATATCCCGTAGGGATTGCCTCCTGAATGTAGCACTGCTCTAGAGCCTTCTTTACAAATTATTAAATGTAAATTCCTTTAGAGGCAGAGACTATTGTGATTAGTTGGTGTACACCAGGGATGGTTTCTTGATATGGGGGGCCTCCAAAGGCAGTCCTTGACATCACCAATGGGCCACATAAAATTTAGTTTCTAATCCATGTCATAGACCAGTGGTCATCAACCCTGTCCTCAGGGCCCTCTAACAGGCCAGGTTTGCAAGATAACTGAAATACATCACAGGTGATATCATTTGCTGCTCAGTGATTGCAGTATTCTAGTCTGCATCTCCCCAAGGTAATACATAAACCTGGCCTGTTAGTGGGCCCTGAGGACAGGGTTGACGACCACTGTCATAGACAACAGACATAAGGCCGGATATAGCCAAAGATCAATGGCAAGATACAAGAGATAGTCCGAGACTGTGGACTGAGACTGAGTTCCTGGCACTTGGCTCCATTGAATTTCTCGGCAGGGATGCTGGCATGGGCACCAGCAGGGCTTTTTTTCAGGCAGAATGTTCAGCCACCTCCAGCACAGCTTACTTCTCCCTGCTCACTACTGTCACTTGTACATAGGAAGCGCTACTCTGCCATCAGCCGCACAGAACCTCCCTCCCATCTAGGAGAACAGAGGAGGAAGGGGGCGAGGCTGCTCCTCCAGTAACTGCTCCGGAAGCCTATACAGATGCTGTAAGTTGTAGCTGCTCGATTAAAGCAGCCCCACTCTGATGCTTTCTTGGGAGAGGATTTGTGGATTTGAGAGAGAGCTGTACTGGAATGGGGGGGGGGGGGGGGGGGGACTTTGTACTTGGGGAGAGAACTTGGGAGTACACAGCACACCGCTTAATCCTGCTTTTGTATGCAAAGCACTTTTCAGGGCACTCTGTACGCAGCGTGCCCCTCAACCCTGCACTCTGTACGCAGCGTGCCCCTCAACCCTGTCTTCATTTACAGACTAAGTTCGATCCTTTGATCTAAAAGATACTTTGTCTATAGTTATCTCCCAGCGCTGATCATGTTAAACAATTGCTGACTTTTTTTTTTTTTTTTTTTTTTTTTTTTGACAGCTCTGAGTGAGCAGAGAACTTCTCTGCACTTACATGAATGAATCGTGTAAGTGCTGCATAGAGATCGTGGTGGTGGTGGTGGGGGGTTTCAATCGAGATCACATTTTTATCGATTAATCCTGCAGCTCTAGTGTACACTGTAAAGTACTGTCAAGTTTTGAGGCGCTGTGTAAATGAGTAACCTAAAATAAAACATGATACAATTTTATTTAAGTAGCACTGGTATATTTTAAATTTTATTTTTTGTTTATTCTTGTAGGCCCAACACTATTATTTGTAAAGACCGCCAAAGGGAAGGAAGATGGTAGGAGATTCTATGCCTGTTCAGCCTGCAGAGATAGAAAAGACTGTAAATTCTTCCAGTGGGCAGATGAAAAGGTAAAAATGAATAAGAGAACATGTTTAAGAGGCCACCCGAGCCCCACTTGCATCATGCTGTTTAGCTGAGTGCAGTACAAGCATGTGCTGCAGTAGAAAAAATATATATATACTACACCATATTCATGCACTCGTGAGGTTTACTAAAACTGGAGGGTGCAAAATCTGGTACAGCTCAGCAATCGGCTTCTAGATTTTATTGTCAAAGCTTAAGGCTGGGTTGACACCTAATACTGATGTGGCTCCCAGCAGGGATCCGGTGCGCCTTTCCGCAGGAAACGGGTCCATGCTTGGCCTGTATTTGACCATATTCATGTTCCCCGGGTATTCCCCGACCCGTCTATGAGGTTGCCTTTGAGAAAATTCCATGTATGACATAAGGATGACATAAGGATTTCAGCGTGGTTCGGAGCTCAGGAGAAATGCTGCTCACATACTGGAAGTCGACATGCCCCCCCACCCCTGTGACCCCGTTTCAGCTGACAGCGGGCTGAAGTCACAGAGCCGGTCCAGGCTCGGACATGATCGTTGGAATAAAGTCGGGATCCGCCCACATGCCTGGACCGGCACCTGGCTCAGCCTCTCACTGGCTAGCTCCCGCCCCCTCCACAGCTCAGCGCTCCAGTGAGTGCGTGGGGGGGGGGGGGGGGGGGGGGCAGATAGTGGTGAATAACAGTAACCAGCTCTCTGTTCAAGAGGTCTAAGAACAGAGTTATCAGTGGTGTTTAATCGTTCGGTTCTCAGTGTTAGAACCGGCTGCATCCACCTACGTAAGTATGATTCTTAAAAAAAAAAAAAAAAAAAAATTCCTATACTTCTCTTTTTAATTGAACGAGCTGAAGTTTGAAGCTGTAATGGGTTTACCTCCTGGGTTCAGACACTCTGCCTTTGTTGGCTGTTTATTGCTATTTTTTTTTTTTTTTGGAATAAAATTATTGGAACGTTCCTGTGGTGTGCAGCCATTCTTTTCTTTCTATAAAGACATGCTGGTAGGTTAATCGGATTCTGTCTAAATTGGCCCTAGTATATGTATGAATGTGAGTTAGGGACCTTAGATTGTAAGCTCCTTGAGGGTAGGGACCGATGTGAATGTACAATGTATATGTAAATTGACGGCGCTGTATAAGTACCTGAAATAATATTAATAGAAGCTGATTGGCTACTATGCACAGCTGCACCAGTGCGTTTGAAACAGGTTGTTTTTTCTGTCTATAGCAACCATCAGTTTCATGTCCCTGACAAAATAATCTTTAGGCTTAAAGTGGTTCTAAAGGGAATTTTTTTTTTTTTTTTTACCCTAATGCAATCTCTGCATTAAGGTAAAAAAATTTCCAGTATTTGTATCACCCCCTCACCTCATAAATACTTACCGGAGTCCTCACCTGATCTAGTGCTGAGCCCATCTGCCGTGGCTCTCTCCTCTCTGCTTTCCCCTCTCTCACAGGATAGGAGGCAGCAGCTGTACAAAAAAGTGGCAACCACCCCAAACTATAACCAGCCTTTGCAGTAAACTGGACAAACAGAAGATTTCCTAGCACACTTACCTGCCAGCCTGCAAAAAAAACGAATTGACCCTTTCTAACAATTTACGTTAAAAACAGAGGTTTCTGTTTGCACACAATATATGTGGAAGCCGCAGTACCTACGTCACGGCACCTCTGTGTACTGCAGTCCTAATGCCCCATACACACGATAGGATTTTCCGACAACAAAATCCATGTTTTTTTTCCCCGATGGATGTTGGCTCAAACTTGTCTTGCATACACACGGTCACACAAATCTTGTCGGAAATTCCGAACGTCAAGAACGCACAGGGACACCCAGCAATAGCACAATGGCAGCTGAAGGCATCCAGTGCATCCCTTAAGAGACTCTATAGTTAGGGCCGCTGTACACAGAGGTGCCTTGACATGGGCATTGCGGCTTACTCACATGAACTGTTGTTTTTGTTTTGTTTTTTTGCTGGCTGGTAAGCCTGCTGGGAAAATTGTGTTTGTTAGAGAGAGACAGCAGCAGGGGCCATTGGCTCCTGCTGTTGTTAATCAAATCCTGTGAGGGAAAGGGAAGCAGGGCCGAGTCATGCTGTGGTGTGTCTATAGACACAGCCCAGCTTGGGAGTGAGCCTGAACATGTGCCCCCATTGAAAACTGCATCCTATGGTGCTGCACAGAGAAAAGTAGGAGCCAAGATTGCCAGCTGAGGTCCTCAGAAGAGGATGATCAGTGCTGCTCTGTGCAATACCATTGCACAGAGCACGTAAGTATAAATGTTTTATTATTTTAATTGTAAAAAAAACAAAACAGGCCAGCATGTTCTTGGCAAAATGCTTAATATTGAGGATTTTCAGTAAAAAATATGTATACTCAACAGTTCTCCTTGTTATTTTTGAATAGGTTTCAGAAGCCAAACGGGAGGCTAGAGAAGAATATAACCATAGCTGTCAGCCTCCTATGTCCCATGACCAGTACATGATAAGGTACCTTCCTAAATGGAGACACTTCTATCTCCTGTCATATATAACCAGTGCTTTATCTCCTTTTTTATCACTATAATGCATGGTAATGATATGTTTACAAATATACCACATGGTGATTAAAGGTTTTTTTTAGAGAGAACCTTAAAGTATGTGTAAACTTTACCCTATAAAACCTCTCATTCCGTTTTAAAATTAAAAACAAAGGTAAAAAATTTGTGTACACCGAGCTTCCCAGTGAAACACAATGTGACGGGCATGTAATTTCAAGTCTGATCATTGGAGGAGAGCAGGCTGAGTTCCCAGCATAGCTAGAAAAGTGTGTCATCCTGCTTAGTGTGGTCAGTTTTCAATAGGAAAGTAGAGGGACTGGCGGGAACACCAGGAATTTCATGTAAAGGAAGCAATACAAAGAGAACAGGGTCGTTTTTCATACAAGTACATGGTACAGCAGCCACATATCAGGAATATGAATTGTTGGGTTTACATATTTTTAAAGCAACCATAATGAATCATTTCCCTAGAACAGGTAAGGGGGTCAGTTGTCCAGGCGCAGATTTCTGGCTCCCTATCTTTGTGAGTGGCCCAGTGCGGTGAAAATCATCAAGGAAGGTTGTTTTTCTTGGTGGAGAAAAGATGTATGCAGTGACCTTGCTGACAGTTCAATAAATACAGCAAGAAGAGCCAAGATTGGAATGTGGCTGTTATATTTTTAACATTTATATTAAAGTTGTAGGGGCAATGTTCTTTCCTGAAACTCCACCCTAATTGTATGTACTGCCACTCTGTAGGCAGACAGTTTATCCCTGGGAATAACATAGGGAAGGCATTAAAAATTTTTTTTAAAAAAAACCCACGTGGTTGCTGCATTACATAGAAACATAGAAAAGTGACGGCAGAGTCTGCTCGATTTTTTTTGTTTTTTTGTTTAACCTTATTGTCTGACTATATAGATCTATGTTTGTCCCAAGCATGTCTGAAGCCATTTACTGTTGACTGTCTCACTACCTCTGCTGGTAGTTTATTCCAAGCATCAACTACCCTTTCAGTAAAATAATACTTTCTAAGATTTGTTTTCTAGATGGCTAGTTCAATGTGTCTCTTGTTTTCTTTTCATACAAGGTTTCAAGAATTCATCGGGCTTCCTCTGGCAAAAAGGAAATTTTGTCAAGACTGTCAGCAGCTCTTGTTGCAGAATGAGTGGGAGGGACATTCAGGTCATCATATTGTTGGTGATATTTCTGTATCCCAATTGAGGAGACCCAGCCAGCTCCTACATCCACTGGTGAACAAGAAGAGCAATGCACAATACCTATTCACAGACAGAAGCTGCTCCTTCCTGCTGGATACCATCATCAGCCTGGGCTACAGACGGGTTCTGTGTGTGGGTACACCAAGGTACGGCCAAGACAGACGCTCTGACAATCGTGCGAAAATGGATGTCATTTAACTTTCACGTGTTTTGTGCAACAAAAGTCTCTGTAGAGCAAACTTAATTTTATGTTAATCGTAAAGAGAAAATGATTTTGATTATTTTTTGATGTCTTAAGTGCTGCGGATAACCATAAACAATTTTCAATATTTTATATTTACTTTGACCCTTTTCACACTGGGGCTGGGGGCCGCGTTATCGCTAAAGCGCAGATCATTTTAGCAGTGCTTTAGCGCTGTTTAAGTGGCGCTTTTCGGCCGCTAGCAGGACGCTTTTAACCCCAAAGTAAAGGGGTTAAAAACGTCCGTGTTGCGGCGCTTCCGAAGCACTTTTCAGGAGCTTTGGAAGCGCTGCCCATTAATTCCAATGAACAGGGCGTTTTGGGATCGCTAAATACAGCGCTCCCAAACCACCATAAAGATGCTGCTTGCAGGACTTTACCTAACGTCCTGCAAGAGCACCGCCACAGTGTGAAAAGTAACACTGAAATAAATGGGAGGTTTTCAGACGCTATTTAGAGGCTATTTTTAGCCCTAAAACGCCTGAAAACCACCTCAGTGTGAAAGGGGTCTTAAAGCGGAGTTTCACACAATAAATGAAACTTCCACTTTAAGTGCTGGTGACCCCCTGACATGCCACATTTGGCATGTCACTTTTTTTGGAGGGGGGAGCGGGTACCCAGTTTTTACAGACACCCAGCTCCCACTTCCTTCCCTGGTGCCTGCAATCTTCTGGGACGCGTCACAGGTCCCAGAAAATTGCCCGGCCATTCACAGCACACAGCACGGCTCGTGCATGCACAGTGCGTTATCGGCTGTGAAGCCACACCCGGGCACCCACAGTTTGAATGCCGTTGCCGCAGAGAGGTGGGGGAGAGGAGTGGGGCTTTGTGCACCCGCACCACTGGACCGAGGGACAGCTTATTGATTTTTTTTTTTTTGTAGCTACTGACTTTTAAATGGGTGGAACTCCACTTTAAAGCAGTATTAAAGTGGTTTTAAAGGTTCAAAGTTTTTTTTTTTTTTTTTTTTGTTTTTTACCTTCATGCATTAGGGTAAAAAACCTTAATGCATTAGGGTAAAAAAAAAACCTTGGAACAATAATAGTAGGAATTCTGTGAATGGAGGTGGGTGAGTGGCATCACTTTTCTCAGTAGCAGCCACATGAGGAAAGCGATAGTCCTCCCCCTCCCCCTTCTGCTTTCTCCACCATTCACAGAATTATTGTTATTATTGTTCTACAATGTATTGTATTCTGTGAATTGGCGGTGGACTTTTTGTCATTTATCTGGTCCTCCTCCATTCACAGAGATTGGTATATTAATAATATACTGTAAGTTCTGTAATTGGCAATGAGGGCAGAAGGGGGCAGGTGCGCAGTGCAACTTTTCTCAGTAGCAGCCGCTGCTGTTAATCTTCCCATCATTAGAAGGCAGCTGCTCAAGGCAGTATGTGGTGACTGTGAAGGAGAAATAATGAATAGAAATATAAAAATTTTAACTAGTAAGGGATAATCTCTTTAAATTTATGAACAAGTGGATGTGTTTTAAAGAGCAGTCACATCTGGTTGACCATTAAAATAACGGACGGTGAGCCAAAAATGTACAACTTTCCGTACACATTATGTGAAGCATGAGGATTGATGTTTTTTACTACATACAGTGCTGATATATGACATACGAAGGGGCACTAATAGGGTGTATCATGGGAAAGTGAAGATATTACTCATGGTACACTAAAGCTATAAATTGCACAATCTAATGCATGCAGTCTTAAGTATAAAGCAGTTGGTGCAGCCATGATAGTTTGAGTACTAGCCTTTTAACTAGATGTTGGGTCAATTATTTAGCTTTCTTTATTATCGCTGTGTTCTGGAGTGAAAACTAGCAACTTAAAATAACTATTGTTCTGACTTTCTAGATTACATGAATGGATCAGACATCAGGCTTGCGAAGGCTCCAAGCTGAAGGTAAAGAGTCTGTTATTAGACATTGATTTCAGGTAAGCACTCATTGTGTACCTATTGCCATTTAGGCTTTTAAATGAAACTTAACCACTTGACCTCTGGAAAGGTTTACCCCCCCCCCCCCCCCCCCCATGACAAGGCCACTTTTTGTGATACGGCACTGCGTTACTTTAACTGACAATTGCGCGGCCCTTTTTCCCCCCCACATATAGAGCTTTCTTTTGGTGGTATTTGATCACCTCTGCGGGTTTTATTTTTTGTGCTATAAACAAAAAAGGCTGACAATTAAAAAAAAAAAACAAACAAAAAAACCCCAATATTTTCCTTTCTTCCGTAAAACACATCCAATAAAAAAATTTAAAAAATCGAATTTCTTCATCAATTTAGGCCAATATGTATTCTGCTACATATTTTTGGTAAACAAAAATCCCAATGAGCGTAATTGCGCAAAAGTTATAGCGTCTACAAACTATGGGATTTTTGACACTTTTTGGGGACCAGTGACACTAATACAGTGATCAGTGCTAAAAATATGCACTGTCACTGCACTAATGACACTGGCTGGGAAGGGGTTAACATCAGAGGCGATCAATGAGTTAACTGTGTACCTAGCCAGTGTTTTTTCCCCAGTCGTCTTCCAGGACAGCTCTTGAGAGATGGAGTCCCTCCCATCGCCAAAGGAAACACATTGCCACAGTTCAAAAGGTGGTCCCTCAGGTCCCTGGCCGGTCATTTGTGTTTCTTCCTTTGGAGGAACATGTTGCTAGGAACCAGGAGAGGGACTTCATCTCTTAGGGGCTGCCTGAAGGGAGTGGAGACCGCACAGGGGGACTGGGTCCTATCCGTCGGCATCAGTGAAGTTCTTACCTTTTTGTTTTAGGGCTGGGGTACCGTCCAGCAAAATAGGAACAGACCCGTTAACCCCCTCCTTCCAGTGGCGAGGTGTGCCAGTGGCAGGGTGATGCAGGTTTCCCCCAGGAGCTGTGTAGGTGGATTCATCCATCTTGGCTCCTTGCTGCGATCGCGATGGGGGCCGGAGACACTGTTTGCATCATTTCCGGCGGAACCGCGTCCAAGGGCACAAGGAGGAAGGGGAAAGCCCAGGCTGGGCCTAGTAATCCCGACCAGCATCCAGCAATACCAGACTAGCAGCGGGATCTGGAGCAGGAAGGGGGGACCATGGAGGTAAATCCCCAGGACACTCTGGCGGATGCAGGCACCAGCCAAACCCAGGTAGGCTGCTGGGCAAGCCCTGTACTGAGGTTTTTTACATGTTGGTAGTTGTAAGGCTGGGACTAGTAGTACTCCATGGTGGTGGATACCTCACTGTCCCAGGAATATGCAGTTTGGTGGTTGCAGCACAGGTGTTTAAAGAGGGTAAAGGTTTGATGCTAAGATCATCTATTCTTTATTTACAGGCTCCAAAGGAAGACAAGTCAGGCTGCAAAAAGTGCCCTAACTGTGGGAACAAGTTATCCTCAGGCTCTAACAAAGCTTTATGCAGGCAGTGTATTGCAGGCTTACTAAAATCAGAGGCAGACTCTCCTTTGGCTAAATTCCTTAGCTCCTTTAAAGATGAGATGGCGTCAACCTTTAAATCTCTCAGGGAGTTAATCACAGATGTAAACACGTCTGCTTCCACCAGTAGAGCAGCTGCCATTTCTTCACCAGGCCTTACAACACCCAGCTCTGGGGAGCCCCGTAGAGTCAGGGAGCATAGCCCACGTTAGTTAGCCCTGGTTTCTCTGACTCATACCAGGATGAGGATCAGGCTGTAGCTAACAAAGCCGCAAAATACAAGCTGTCCCTTGAGGAAGTAGACGAGCTGTTGAGCGCTATTTATGACACACTGGAAATTGATGAGGAAGGAGTTCAGTTGTCCAGGCATAAGATAAGATGTATGAGGCCCTGGGAAAAAAGAAGGCAAAAGTATTCCTTATACATAGCATACTTTCTGACCTTGTCCGTAAGGAGTGGGCCGAGCCGGATAAGAAAGTCTTCTTTCCAAAGACTTGGAAAGATTCCCCTTTGACGAGAACCCAGAGGCGATCTGGAATAAAATTCAATACTAGCCCCACTATCCAAGGTGTTGAAACAGTCTGTCCTTGCCTTTGAGGATATGGGTCATTTAAAGGACCCAATGGACAGGAAAACAGACGTAGTCTTAAAAAGGGCCTGGGATGCATCAATGGCAGGCCTGAAGCCAGCTCTAGCCACTTCTTGTGTAGCCAGGAATCTGGAGTTCTGGTTGTCACAACTACAAGAACACCTAAGGGCAGGCACTCCTAGAGGGGAGCTCTTAAAAACCTTCCCTATGCTTTTCAAGGCGACAAGTTTCATTTCTGACGCTTCAACTGATTCTGTAGCGACTAAGACTGCGGCACTTTCTGTCGCAGCCAGAAGGTCAGTCTTGATGAAAACTTGGGGGGGAGACACGGCGTCAAAAACACGCCTGTGCAGTGTCCCCTTTACTGGAGACTTAGTCTTCGGCCCTGAATTAGATACCGCCTTAGAAATAACGGCGGATAAAAACAAAACTTTCCCCACTAAAAAAGACTTTCAAAGGAAGTTTTTTCGTCTTTCAAAAGAACCCTCAAAAACAGAGAAGGACTTTAAACCCAAAAAACACTGGACAGGGCAAAAAGGCAAAGGAAAAGGGGGTATACTTTTTAACCGTCCCAGTCAGAACCCCAAACCCCAGTGACATCAGGGTCCCAGTGGGAGGAAGACTAAAATTTTCTCCCACAGTAGGAAAAGGTAACCTCAAACAAGTTTTTTTTTAAACATAATAAAAAGCCGTTATGCGCTGGAATTTCACAGCGACCCACCCTCAAAATTTCTAGTGACAAAACTTCCAAGACACTCAGAAAAGGCCAGGGCCTTACCATTACCAATAGGGGAGATGGTGGTTCACGAGGTATTGACACCAGTCCCTATTTAGGAGCAGGGGGACGGTTTTTACTCGCACGTCTTTGTGGTAAAAAAACAACCATCAGGGAAGTTCAGATTAATCATGAACCTCCGACCCCCGAACCTCTCCGTCCGATACATACGCCATACATCTGATACATCGCCATACGAAGAAATTTCTGGCATTCCTTCCTTATTGGGATATGCAGATAGGCATTCCTTAAATCCAGGGTAGCCATAATTCTTCTCCAAAAAGAGAGGTTTATGGCTACCCTGGATTTAAGGGATGCCTATCTGCATATCCCAATAAGGAAGGAATGCCAGAAATTTCTTTGTATGGCAATTCAGATAGACGCCAAAGTTTATCACTTTCAGTGCAGAGCACTTCCCTTCGGACTGTCGTTCTCTCTGAAACAAGTTTCTCGGAGAAGCACTGGCTCAGTTGAGACTTCAGTCAGTCTCGCTCATTCCGTATTTAAACGACGTACTCCTCATAGTCCACTCGAAGAAACAACTTTGTCAGGACTTAGCGTTAACACAACTCAGCCTGAGTCAATTGGGGTGGGTAATCAGTTTGGAAAAGTCCAAAACAACCCCAACACAGAATATTCTGTATTTGGGCTACAAGATCCTGTCCATAGATCAAAGTGATAGTCTTAACGGAAGAACACGGAAAATTTAAACCAAAGGGTACTCTGGGTCTTGCCTATCACATCCACACTGACCACGGATGCGAGCAGTTGGGGTTGGGGAGCCCATCTCAACTCTTGTTGGGCCCAGGGCAGGTGGACGCCAGAGGAGGAACAATTCTCTTTCAGTTGGAAGGAACTGACAGCTATCCTCAGAGCTCTAATAGCGTTTCAGGACATAGTACAAGGTCAATACACAATACACCTGAAGGGGGAGCAGAACGGCACTGCAGACTTCTTGAGTCGACAGCTAGTTTCAAATCATGAGTGGTCTCTGCATCCAGAAGTTTTCAACCACATAGCAGCTTACTGGGGGAAACCAGAAGTGGACATATTTGCAAACAAAGAGAATGCAAAAGTTCTCAGTTTCTGCTCGCTATGCCCAGGAGATCAATCCTTGGCGGTAGATGCCTTACAGACCCCCTGGACCTTCAACTTGGCCTATGTGTTTCCACCGCTTCACCTCATCCCGAGAGTTCTAGCGAAGTTTCTAGCAGAAGAAACATGTCATGACATGCCATGGTTCACAACTTTACTAAAGTTGACAGACCAGCCGCCTCTGAGGCTTCCCTGCAGACAAGATCTCCTGTCACAGGGACCTCTCTTACATCCGCAAGCAGCCATGCTGAAGCATTCAGCGTGGTTACTGAGGAAGAAATTCTGAGGAGTAAAGGCCTAACAGAGTGGTTCAGACCTTACTACAGAGCCGAAAACCAGTCACCCGAGCTATTTATAGAAACGTCTGGAGGAAGTTTAACAGCTGGTTGGATAACTCCTAGTTCTATTAAGGTTCGGATAGCTGCCTTAAAGTGTGTACCTAGAGAAACGTTTACAGGAAGATCCCCTCATCACTAGGTTCTGTAAGGCAATTACTAGACACAAGCCGGTCAGAGTTAACATAACTCAAGCCTGGGACCTATCGATCGTCCTCAGGGCCTTTTTGGGGACACCATTTGAACCTATCTCAGGGGCTTTTCTAAGACTGATCACATTTAATGCTCCTCGAGGCAATCACTTCAGCCCATAGGGTTAGTGAAATCCAAGCTCTCTCCATTAGAGAGCCATTCCTTCAGATTCTTGAGGACAGAGTCATCCTAAAGACAGACCCTGGGTTCTTACCAAAGGTGGCATCTAGGTTTCATAGGTCGCAAGATATTGTCCTCCCTTCATTCTGTCAGAACGCCTCAAACGAAAAAGAGAAACAATTTCATTTACTATCTGTGAGGCAGTGTATCCTAGAGTACCTAAAGGTAACCAAACCATTTAGAATTACAGATTCACTTTTTGTCCTCTTTTCTGGACAACGTAAGGGACAAAAAGCTTCTACGGTCACCATAGCTAGGTGGATCAGGCTAGCTATTGCAGAGGGGTATAGAACAATAAATAGAGATCCTCCCGGGGGAGTGTTAAAGCCCACTCCACGGGGGCACTCTTGGCATCCTGGGCAGAAAGAGCTGGTGCCACCCCGGAGCAACTATGTAAAGCAGCCACATAGTCAAGCTTCTCCACCTTTACAAGGCATTATCGACTAGACTTAATGTCTAGTCAGGATTAGGCTTTTGAGAGGAAAATCCTCCAAGCTGTGGTCCCCCCTGATCTGGTGAGTACTTGGGGATCCTCTCAAGGGCTGTCCTGGAAGACGACTGGGGAAAACCGGAGTTAGACTTACCGGTAACTCAGTTTCCAGTGGTCTTCCAGGACAACACGATCCCACCCTTGAATTGCGTTGATGTATTAATGTTATTACCTGTTATGGTTATATTTTTTAAAGTTCCATCCTTTCGGTACTTGGTAAATGACTGGCCAGGGACCTGAGGGACTGCCTTTTGAACTGTGGCAATGTATTTCCTGTGGCAATGGGAGGGACTCCATCTCTCAAGGGCTGTCCTCCAGGACACTGGAAAAGGAGTTACTGGTAAGTCTAACTCCGGTTTTTACAGTGTGGGAGGTGCTTTTGCTAGGGGATAGCATGGATCCATGTCCCTGCTTTGCAGGAACACAGGATCCATGCCTTCCCTACTGACAACGGCGATCTGCCTTGTTTACATAGGCAGACCGCCATTCTGCCTCTGTGCTGGATGATCGGCGGGTGCTGGCGGACATCAAGTCTGCAGTACCCGCATATCGGCACCCGCTGTGTATAATCACAGCCGGAGCGGGCCGCCGACCACACAAATGTGCCCCCCTCCAAACTGGAAGTGTTGGATCACGTACTAGGTACGTGATCCGGCGCAGCAGTGCCACCTTGCCGTTACATATTTAAGTATTATAGTTGGCATGTAGTTAAAGGGTAATTCCAATTTTGTAGTCAAATTTTGAGAAACCCCACCATGTTTGTTCCCATTCACACAGTATACCTAGAACCAAAAAAAATTCTAGAAAATATTCTTGCCTTTTTTTTATTTTTTATTTTTTTTTTAGATGTTTCTAAGCAGAAGGTGTCATGGCTGATTCAAAAGGCGCATACACACGATCAGACTTTTCGACAACAACAGTCCGACGGACCTGCTTTATCGGACAATCCGACCGTCTGTATGCTCCATCGGACAATTGTTGCTTTTTCAACGGACAAATGTTCGCTGTGCATGCTCTCAAACTTTTCGACAACAAATGTCTGATGGAGGATAATCCGATCGTGTGTACACAAGTCCATCGCACTAAAGTCCAAAGTACAAACACGCATGCTCAGAGCCAATGGTAAACATCAAACAACAATAGCAGAAGTTGCCAAAAGGGTGGAGGTAAAAAGCTGAAAAAGCACGTGATTTTGTGAAATTTGGCTGAAAATGTTCTGCCGTGTGTATGCAGAACAAGTTCACGGCCAACGCCCATTCGGACAAAAATCCACCGAAAGTCCAATGGAAGTCTGATTGTGTGTATGAGGCTTAAGTATTCCTGGAAAGCCTTAAGCCTAGTGCACACAGGCCAAATGACGGGCAGCATCGGCTGGTTCAATAGTAACATTTGTACTGCAGCCAATGGCTGAGAGCGCTGACCGGATTGTTCTGCTGGGGGTGGGGGGCGTCATCGGGTGGGGGCACCCCCCCTGTCAGAACACAATAGCACAGCAGGGGAGATTGTTGTACTAACATCAGTTTGTTACTACAGCTGCTCTGACCTGAGCTGTCAGGTTTTTGTTTTTTTCCGTTCAACCCACTGGATGTGTACCAGGCTTTAGAGTGTTTCTGTCCCCACAAAAAGGGAGCTATGCCTCATTAACATATAATGCAGGAGGGCAAGTTCTTCATTTTTAACCCCTTTGTTAGGACAGACTGTGTTTTAAATCTAGTTTATCGCTTATAATGAAGAATTGTGAAAACAGTACAGACAGGGTTAATTATGTTAAACATTCCTCCACAGCCAATCATATAATTTGCGCAGCTGGTAAAAAGCACCTAAAAAGGTAACCAGCAATTTTTAAATATTTTTTTTTAGGTAATGCTGTGTTACTGGGAACACGTAACAAATATAAAGGAGGTCTCAACCCAATTGTGTTGTGAAAGTGGAAGTGAATTTAAAATGCATGTGTCAACATGCTTCTGTTTGCATCAAGCAGGCTTTGCATTCACATACAAGTCATTGGTAATTTAAAACCTCTTTGAAGCTAGAAGGAGGTCAACTGCAGCTCAAATGCATCTAAAGCGTCTCAAACTGATGCCATTGACACAAGCCAAAAGCCCGCTAACTCAGGCCTGAATGTTACCATTATTGACCGTTTTCTCTAAAAATGCTACTTTGCCTTTCAAGCTGAGGCTCCGTTTTTAGCAATTTGAGTCTTTTGACCCAGAGCAAGTAAACACATAAGGATTTCTGACTTTTCTTATGTACTTATTTGTTCCGGGTTCCTGGTCAGAAATAATTGAATGTAGAGGGTAAGTGCAACAACCAGGAGACTCCCATGTTCAGAAAGAGGTCAGAAATCAAAGTCCTGAATTTCTCCCATGACAGATTTACTGTAAAGTGACCTAGTATTCACAGAGAGCTGTACAAAAATGCAGCTTAGGAAAGCCAAGTAACATTGGGGTCATTTATCCATGGACCAAGTCAACAAGTACTGTATTAATCTAAATTGGCCTCCATTAGAAACGAATCCAATCCAGTCTGTAAAATTTCCTTCCAGCAGAGGTCTGAATGTCATGTTTGTGCTATGACTCACTCACATCCTGGTATATATGTAACAATTTTATATCTATAAAAATAAGCAATGTACAATTTCCATAGCATTTCAATAGTATTTATTGTCCAATTCAGTGTGCCAGTGTCTGTGATTGGTCACAGTGATCACATGGTACAGAGGCCAATCACAGCAGATCTGTATCATGTGATAGCCGTGGCCAATTACAGCTATCACAATAGTACACAATGGCTGCCATTCGCAAAAATGATTGCTTTTAACAGAGATTAAGTCATCACTGTAATAATCATAGTAGAAAAAAAAAAATCCTGATCACCTTCCCAGAGTAGTACAGTGTCACCATAGTGAAAAATATGTAAAAAAATAAAATAATTATACTCCTTTTTTTTTTTTTTTTTCTGTGTCCTGTTACATCAGGTGTCCCCTTACGTTAAGTGCCCCCATACCTTATAGCACCAGGTAGGTGGGAGGTGAGAGCCAGAAGGCAGAGCAGATTGCAGGACTTGATGGAGGGATCCTCCACTTCCTGTGATGCGTACGTGACATCATTGGATGTGAGGAAGCAGGCAGTCCTAACAACCAATCACTGTTGAGAAGGGGGGCTGGCCAGCAATTCGGATAGAACTGACAGCAGTCCACTATTTTTAGTGATGCCTAATATAAGAATACATAAGTGTTTTCCAGAGGTGGGGAACTTGAGTCACATGACTTGACTTAAGTCAGACTTGAGTCACCTGTTTGAGGACTTGCGACTTGCTTGACAAAATTAAATAAATGACTCGACTTGACTTTGACTTGTCACTAATGACTTGCGACTTGACTTTGGCTATTTGACTTGCAATGACTTGGCACCACACCCCCCCCCCCCCCCCCGAAAATATTACCCACACACTCCGCCCACCACCGCCTCTGAGCCAATCAGCATTTGCCAAATGCCATTGGAGCTGTTCAGGGTAGCGGTAAGAGTTATGTCAGTCCCTGCATCAAGCGCACCTGTTGAACGTGTGTTCAGCCATGGTGGGGTGATAATGTGACCCCATCACTCACAACTGAGCGAGAAAGTACTTTCCAATTAAATTTTTTGCAAATGCAATGCATTTTAAGTGGCTATTCTCATCACCATTCAAGTGTCCAGATGTTGGCATTGTGTCAAGTTCAAACTTTGAGCTTAGTTATTTTCCCCCTCAGCAAGGACCAGGGGCGGACTGACCATTGAGCGATTAGGGCACTGCCCGAGGGCCCTGGGCCACTAGGGGGCCCCATCAGGGTTGCCAGCCTGAGTAAAACCAGGGACAGTTTGTATAAATCTGTGTTTTTTTTACATCTGTCTGTGTATACTGTGTGTACATGTATGTGTATACTGTGTGATTGTATACTGTGTGTGTGTATACTGTGTGGCCCCATAATCTCTGATTGCCTGGGGGCCCCATAATCTCCTATTGCCCGGGGGCCCCATAATCTCCTATTGCCCGGGGGCCCCATGAGTTATCAGTCCGCCCCTGGCAAGGACTACATTTTCTAATTGCTGAGTGTTCTGCTTCTTGTCTGCTTTTTGGGCATTCAAAGTGTTTTTTTAATATGCCAAGAAAAAAAGCACTAAGCAGTTTTGTTAATGTTGAAAATAAAACAAAACCTTTCCTGAAAACTGACTTTTAACTCATTTAAAGGTGGAAATGGGGTAGATCAGTATTTTGACTTGACCAAAATAAATGACTCGACTTGACTTGCTTGCTTTTCGCCACTTTAACTTGGGACTTGCTTGTGACTTGAAGGTTAAGACTTGAGACTTGCTTGTGACTTGCACATATGTGACTTACTCCCATGTGTGGTGTTTTCTGCACAGACCTCTCTGGCTACTTTTGAATATTCAGATTTTTTTTTTAATGAACCTCTTCTTGATCCAGCAACTTGTAATACTTTCAGTCATAAGGGGTTATTTACGAAAGGCAAATCCACTTTGCACTACAAGTGCACTTGGAAGTGCAGTCGCTGTAAATCCGAGGTGGACATGCAAGGAAAATAAAAAACAGCATTTTAGCTTGCACATGATTGCATGACAAAATCAGCAGAGCTTCCCCTCATTTCAGATCTACCCCTCAAATTTACAGCGACTGCTCTTCATTTGCAGTGCACTTGTAGTGCAAAGTGGATTTGCCCTTCGTAAATAACCCCCATAGGGCTATTAGTCCTGGAGCTGGGCAGTAGTTAGTATATATTTGCTGACATGGGCAACACACTTACAGCAGCAAAGAACACATCCATGAGTTCCAGCAGGTATTTAAACTGCAAGGCAGTC
Source organism: Lithobates septentrionalis (assembly GCA_037952835.1). Taxonomy (NCBI): domain Eukaryota; kingdom Metazoa; phylum Chordata; class Amphibia; order Anura; family Ranidae; genus Lithobates; species Lithobates septentrionalis. The sequence continues at coordinate 8,775,368 of JBBDGP010000605.1, forward strand.
AACAATGAGCGCTAAGTGAAAATGTATTATGGGTTATTGAAGTAGCTGCTGTGCAGACACCAAACATTTTATTAAAACCAAATCCAGCCAGAAGCATAAGGAAACACATGGCTTCTTGGTGAGTTTGTAGTTTTTATTTTTTTTTATTTTTAGCATGATTCTGTGCTGTGCAACCTCCCACTAATGCTCCATCATGTGGGTGATACCTCAGTGGGCCTGTGAACAACAAACCTGTGTTTTTATAGGCTTACAAATATGGCCATGCAGAATAGGATGAATACCAGAACTAAAAAAACAAAGCAGACAGAAACAGAAGATGGAGGGCACAAAGAAGACTAAAGTTCATAAGGCATTAATGCACCGGAACAAGGATAATGGCAATTTGTTGTCTTTTTTTCATAGCACATCAAGGAAGACAGTTTGATTTAGCTACAAACAGCTAAGATTGTGACTTTATTGCAAGATGTTATTTCTTATAAAGAATAGAGCACTTGATTAATATTTTGCTACAAAATGTCCAATACAGCAACTGACTTCTTCCTTTTTTTTTTTTTTTTTTAGGTATTCCCAGTTTTACAGCAAATATGATTTTTGTCACTACAACATGTTCAATCATCATTTTTTTGGTGGAGAGGTAAGCTTTAAAAAGAAATGTCTTCAACCTGCTTTTCACCGATGGATGCTGGAGCAATTTACCAGCTCTGGAAAAAAGAAAAGTGGAGGTGTTGGCTACAGCACCATTCATATTTTACTGTCATTTTCTGAGAAGCACTTACAAAAAATTACAGGCTTCTAAGTCACCCGCTTTTATTTATTCTAGCTTGTAAATAAGCTATATTGTGCTCTTGCTGATTGATATATATATTTTTTTTTTTTTTTACTTGTGTACTCAGTCCCTTTTACTGTCGGAAATTGTGGCATTCTTTTGCCCATATTTTATTTGTAATGGTTATAGCTAAATATTTTTTTTAACAACTTAAAGACCTGGCCTATTTTTGATATATATATATAGATAGATAGATAGATATAGATATATATATTTGTTTGTTTAGAAGAGGCTATTATAGGCTTACCTGTAGGTAAAAGTAAAAAAAAAAGGTATACAACTGCTTTAAGTGCAGAGATTTTCCCCACAGTACTTTTCTTCTGCCACTAGATGGCCTCCATCTACTGGCCAGCATAATTCAGCCCACTTCCTCTGGGCCCAGGTTGCCCTGGACCCTCCCCAGTCTTCAACTGGACGGTGATTGGAGAAGCAGCACTGCAATGAACTTTTCTCTTCCTATCAACATGCTTCTTGTTAGCACAGGCACTGATTGGCTCCTTGCACTGCTTCTTCCACTCACACCCCATCCCTGATGAACAGGGACTGCAAGAGCCTCAAACCAGGTCACATTCTGGTATTTGTGCTGCCTGTATTTAAAAATATATTTGTTGATGACAGAGATGTATTAATTATTTTCTTTACTATATGCCTAGAGTTCATCTTTAAATAACACGCCAGCATGTATGTAAATGACGATGACATCTGTGTTAAGCAGTATGTTGGGTCTTTCAGGCTCCAAAGGAAATATGTCAGAATTTCTTGCAGGAAAATAATGGAGAAGGGATTATCATGGTGACTGACCCACCATTTGGCGGTTTAGTGGAACCATTGGCTTTCAGCTTTAAAAAAATGAGTGAGATGTGGAGAACACCATCAATCACAGGTATGCTGGTACTGATTATTACATTTTCTGGCTCAGTTTAGTGTTTGGACATGTTAGTCTAAATATCCACTAGAGGGCGTACTGCTGCCTCTTTTGGATTCTAGTCTTTCTGCAAACTGTTTCACTTGATTAAAGACTTTTAATGCGTTTATATAGAGCTGCCACATTGTTCTATATGGATTGGATAACATTTAAAAGATAAAAACTTCAGGTAATTTTTTGCCCTGCTTTTTTTTAAAGGGAAAAATCATGAAAATAATATGAAGCTTTTCATAAAGCAAAGAACCATTCACAATACTCCCTGCTTTAATGGAACTCACATTCTCAAGTTCTGAACAGTCGGACAAACCAACACATGCTGTAGTCAATTAACATGCAGTTAGTGTTGCTAATAGGAATTAAATCTAGCGCTCGGCACACAGAAACGCTAACAACTAAGCCAGTGGTTCCCCCCAGTTCGATCATTTGTGTGCCCCCCCACTTCCAAATCGGTAAGTACCGCACTGTTAACACCAGAAACATGTCCATAAGCTGTATACTTTTGATCATTTAAATACTGTAGTAATTGTACTTAAAATCAGGGTTACAGGAGCACCAGGACTCCCCACAAACTTCACGCAGTGCTTCTGATTCAGAAGTGTACAGCTTGTCAGCATTGAGTCGTGGTGCTTCTGTGGTCCTGATTTTGGGTGCACTTGTCACTTACATTACACTGAGTTACAGCAGCACCGTCACAATTCTGTCCATTGCTGTCCCATGGGTTCAGCCCTCCCTCCTACACTCCTACAGAGCTCTCTTGGTTCAGAGATGCAGGATCTCCCAATCTATGGACAGTGTAGGACCCACTAATCATGGGGTACTTTGTTGCAGTAAGTGGGCTTCGCGTCATATAGCAATATGGTGTGACCAAATCCCCATATTTTTTGATAATGTTTTTTGAATTTGTCTAGGTGTTTTAAAGTAGCCTTGCTGGAGGTAAATGTCTTTTTTGCATGTGTGCGCTGTAATATTTTGTTCTTTTAACACTGAAGAAATGACACTTTGCTACAATGTAAAGTAGTGAGTGTACAGCTTGTATAACAGTATAAATTTGCTGTCCACTCAAAATAACTCAACACACAGCCATTAATGTCTAAACCGCTGGCAATAAAAGTGAGTACACCCCTAAGTGAAAATGTCCAAATTGGGAAAGTGTCAATATTTTGTGTGGCCACCATTATTTTCCAGCACTGCCTTAACCCTCTTGGGCATGGAGTTCACCAGAACTTCACAGGTTGCCACTGGAGTCCTCTTCCACTCCTCCATGATCACATCACCGATTTGGTGGATGTTGGAGACTTTACGCTTCTCCACCTTCCATTTGAGGATGCCCCACAGATGCTCAATAGGGTTTAGGTCTGGAGACATGCTTGGCCAGTCCATGACCTTTACCCTCAGCTTTTTTTTTTTAGCAAGGCAGTGGGCGTCTTGGAGGTGTATTTGGGGTCGTTATGTTGGAATACTGCCCTGCGGCCCAGTCTCCAGAGGGAGGGGATCATGCTCTGCTTCAGTATGTCACAGTACATGTTGGCAATTGTTCCCTCAATGAACTGTAGCTCCCCAGTGGTGGCAGCACTCATGCAGTCCCAGACCATGACACTCCCTCCACCATGCTTGACTGTATGCAAGACACACTTGTCTTTGTACTCCTCACCTGGTTGCCGCCACACACGCTTGACACCATCTGAACCAAATAAGTTTATCTTGGTCTCATCAGACCACAGGACATGGTTCCAGTAATCCATGTCCTTAGTCTGCTTGTCTTCAGCAAACTGTTTGTGGACTTTCTCATCTTTAGAAGTGGCTTCCTTCTGGGACAACAGCCATGCAGACCAATTTGATACAGTGTGCGGCGTATGGTCTGAGCACTGGCAGGCTGACCCACCACCCTTTCAACCTCTGCAGCAATGCTGGCAGCACTCATACGTCTATTTCCCAAAGACAACCTCTGGATATAACGCTGAGCACTTGCACTCAACTTCTTTGGTCGACCATGGCGAGGCCTGTTCTGAGTGGAATCTGTCCTGTTAAACCGCTGTATGGTCTTGGCCATCGTGCTGCAGCTTAGTTTTAGGGTCTGGGCAATCTTCTTATAGCCTAGGCCATCTTTATGTAGAGCAACAATTCTTTTTTTCAGATCCTCAGAGTTCTTTGCCATGAGGTGTCATGCTGAACTTCCAGTGACCAGTATGAGAGAGTGAGAGTGATAAAACAAAATTTAACACACCTGCTCCCCATTCACACCTGAGACCTTGTAACACTATCGAGTCACATGACATCGGGAGGGAAAATGGCTAATTGGGCCCAATTTGAACATTTTCACTTAGGGGTGTACTCACTTTTGTTGCCAGCGGTTTAGACATTAATGGCTGTGTGTTGAGTTATTTTGAGGGGACAGCAAATTTACACTGTTATACAAGCTGTACACTCACTACTTTACATTGTAGCAAAGTGTCATTTCTTCAGTGTTGTCACATGAAAAGTTATAATAAAATATTTACAAAAAATGTGAGGGGTATACTCACTATTGTGAGATTCTATATATGGCTTAACAGTACTTTAAACTTAAGGATAAGTTACACTCTTTTAAGTAGTTAGATGCGCTAGGATGGGATAGCCAGGTATTTCATTTTTTTTTTTTTATGTGATGGTGGAGTCGTTTTTATAAGCAAGCATAAGTTCATACTGAGCTTGAATATTTAGTCTAGCTATAGCTGTTGATAAATTGGGTGCGTCCCTGGATTTCCAGAGGCTGGTTATAGTGAGCCTTGCTGCTAAGGGTTCATGTTTTTTACTAGGCAGAGGTGCTTTTAGAAATGTCTGGGGCTTTTAAAAACTAAAGGGATATTATGGCAACTTAAACTTTTAATGTTTTAAAATTGCGCTGTTTATCGCCTTCTCACCTCCCTGCCTGTCTCCAGCACTGCACTCGAGGACTAGCAGGGAGGGGAGAGGCCTTGCAGTGTGAGTACCGATTGCTCACAAGGAAAGGCGAGTGTCAGGCTCTCAACACTCAGCTGAAGGGCATCTGCTGAGCAAGTAACATCTGGTCTCTCCTCACATCTATGGCCAGCTGCTCAAACCGCTGGATCGTTTCCCGGGCTCGCAGGTGAGAACCGTAAGCCTGAGAAACACTGGTGAGCAATGGGGGAGCTGCTTTTAAAAGCAATCCAGCAGCTAGTCAGCCACTCTGATCACTTTTAGTAAAAACAGAATCAGCTGAAGATAAAGTAATCCCTGCTGCTTGCCCACAGCAAAGGCTAAATGTAAAAAACAAAACAAAAAAAAAACAACTCACCTGCACGGCACCCGGAACTGCATGTCCAGGGCATCGGGTGATATGATTTGCGAATCCCTGTCCTGGTAAGTTGCCAGCTGTCAACCACTTTGTCACTTTGTGACACTTTAATTACAGTCACAGGTACACCACTGCCTTTTCCCACATTATTCATATTTCTTTTGCATACCCCCTAAAGGTCCTGGCATGTACCCTGGTAGCTACACTTACCCCAGGTTGGGAACCACTGCACTAGACCATCACAGTGCTTTAACACCTCGACCTACAGTGCCTTGTATTCATACCCCTTGAAATTTTCCATCTTTTGTCATGTTGCATGTACAAAATGTAAATGTATTTTTATTGAGGTTTTATGTGATAGACCAACACAAAGTGGCACATAATTTTGAAGTGGAAGGAAAATGATAAATGGTTTTCAAAATTTTTTACAAATATGTAAAAAGTGTGGCGTGCATTTGTATTCAGCCCCCCTGAGTCAATACTTTGTAGAACCACCTTTCGCTGCAATTACAGTTGCAAGTCTTTTTGGGGATGTCTCTACCAGCTTTGTACATCTAGAGAGTGACATTTTTGCCCATTCTTCTTTGCAAAATAGCTCAAGCTCTGTCAGATTGGATAGAGAGTATCTGTGAACAGCAAATTTCAAGTCTTGCCACAGATTCTAAATTGGATTTGGGTCTAGACTTTGACTGGACCATTCAAACACGTGAATGTGCTTTGATCTAAACCATTCCATTGTAGCTCTGGCTGTATGTTTAGGGTCGTTGTCCTGCTGGAAGGTGAACCTCCGCCCCAGTCTCAAGTCTTTTTTGCAGACTCTAACAGGTTTTCCTCTAAGATTAAAAAGTGATAATGAATGCAGCACTAAATTAAGTGAAAAACAGGGTGGTACACTGTCACACTATGTGTATATATTACGTATTAATATTTAAAGACCAAAATAGACAAAATGAAGGGACAGTCTCCAATGACTGGAAGGAATGTCAATATTAGAGTAAAAGTCCATTGACATATAAAACGTGATATCCTTTATGTGAAGAAAGAAACAACGTGTATGGATGGTGCTTCTGAGTCTTCATGCATTCAAGATTGATGTATGGGTAGCAGAAGTGGGTACGCTTACCGGAGGAGGTGGACACAATCACCATACGGCTTAGTGTCATACAGGCTTAAGGATCGATCGATCCCGGGAGTGCCCTAGATGGTGGTAGATTCCATCTAGGGCAACCGTAGCTGTTGGATGGTGCTCAGATCAACAGCGGATGGATGGATAATCTTCACAGAAAGCATACCACAAGAAACTGCAACTTCCCCCGTATGGGACATCTGTCTGTGTTCATCTCTAAAGACCGGTCTTTTAGAGATGAACACATGGAGACAGATGTAGGGCTGGACCCCAGGAACCCAGGGCTTAGGTCTTGTTACATTACCTAAAGCTTTCCTAGTGGGGTGCTCTTTACAGGTCCAAGGCAGTTGGAACCCCGTTTTAGGGACCCAGTCCTTGAAGGGTTGCTACACGGCCCGTCGTGATGGATGAAGGTTGGATTGTTTGTTAGTTCAGCAAATCCTGCGGTGAGGATAAGGTAAGGGAAGAAACTTGGGTATTAAACATCTATGTATTTCTTCCATTAGGGAAAAAATTTTGTCATGCCTTAAATCTCCGCTAGAGGGAGTCTATTCTATGCACATGCCTTACTCTGTTGTCTTCACTGTAAGCTCAGTCCGTATCTGGTTGCAGCAACATGTAGAGGGAGACTCTGTAAGGTAAGAGAAAGCGGTAAAAGTGTTTTTTTTTTTTTTTTGGCCGAACTACCAAAAGCATTATGCTTTGCCATAGATGCTATTAAAGATTCTATTCATAAGGCGTCTCGCCTTACGCTTATGCTTGTGCATATGCGTAGAATCCTGTGGTTAAAAAATTGGTCAGCTGAAATACCATGTAAAAACCTCTTAACTGGGTTCCCTTTTCATGGGGAGCGACTATTTGGAGAAGACTTGGACAAATATATCCAAACAATTTCTAGTGGGAAAAGTATTCTTTTGCCAGTCAAAAGAAAGTATAAACGCCCTTCATTTAATTAGGCTCTTTCCCCTGCGCCAGGGGCTTCCGCCTCTAGGCAGTGGCGACGGCCTCCACCGTCAGACTCTAGAGGAAAACCTCAGGGTCAGACCCAGGCTCAAAAGAAGTCCTGGGGTCAGAAAACTGCAAAGCAGAATCCTAAAGCCTCATCATGAAGAGGCAACCCCACTCACCAAGGTGGGGGGAAGACTTCTGCATTTTTCAGAGCTCTGGAAAGAGGAAATTCAGCACAGATGGGTCATTTCCACGGTAACGCTGGGGTACAAGCTGGAATTTCAGGACTTTCCACCATCTCGCTTCCTGAGGTCAAGCGTTCCCAAAGATCCAGAGAAGAGACGATCTCTGTTTCAGGCACTAGACCGATTAATATCTCAAAGGGTGATCATACAGATCCCCACCAAAGAGAAAGATCTGGGGTTTTATTCAAAGCTTTTCATGGCACCAAAACCAAATGGAGACGTCAGGCCCATTCCAGATCTAAGAAATCTAAATCAGTTCCTGAAGTTCAGCTCCTTTCGCATTGAGACAATCAGGTCAGTAGTTTCTATCCTTCTAGGAGGAGAAATTCTGGCATCAATCAACATCAGGGATGCATATCTGCATGTTCCGTTATTTCCTGCTCATCAAAAGTTTCTGCGGTTCGAGTTAGAACAGCAGCATTTCTAGTCTTAAGCCCTGCCCTTAGGGCTAGCCACAGCACCCTGGGTGTTCACCAAAGTGCTGGCCCCACTAGCCAGGTTAAGGGCACAAGGCATAACAGTCGTAGCGTACCTAGACGATCTATTGCTAATGGATCAGTCGGTGGCTCATTTGGAGCAAAGCGTACGCATTACAACCAACTGTCTGAAAAGTTTTGGTTGGATTCTCAACCTAGAGAAATCTTCCTTAATACCGCTAAAAAAGCTTGAGTACTTGGGTCTGATCATAGACACAGCCCAGGAAAGGGTGTTCTTGCCTCAGGCAAAGATCAACTCCATAAGAGAGCTGGTGCAGATGGTCAGGTCAAATGGCGATCCCTCCATTCGCCTTTGCATGAGGTTACTAGGAACCATGGTGGCTTCATTCGAAGCAGTTCCTTATGCCCAGATTCATTCAAGACTGTTGCAAAACAGTATCCTGTCTGCTTGGAACAAAACAATTCGAGCTTTAGACTTGCCAGTGCAGCTGTCCCCAAGAGTGTCCCAAAGTCTCACTTGGTGGTTACTAACCCAGAATCTGCTGAAAGGAAAATCTTTCAGACCAGTCATCTGGAAAGTGGTAACGATGGACGCCAGCCTTTCAGGCTGGGGAGCAGTACTAGAAAAGACAACTGTCCAAGGACAGTGGTGAAGAACCGAAAGAACCTTGCCCATCAATATCTTAGAGATTCGGGGCAGTATGTATGGCTCTAAAGGCCTGGACTTTCAGGTTATGGGATTTCCCCTTCGGGATTAAATCTGACAATACCACAGCTGTGGCCTATATCAATCACCAAGGGGGCGCCAAAAGACTCAGCGCAGAGAGAGGCGAACCATATTCTAACTTGGGCAGAAAGGAATGTTCGTGCTTCATTCCGGGAGTACAGAATTTACAGGCGGACTACTTGTGTCGCCAGCAGTTATTCCCAGGGGAATGGTCTCTTCACCCCAACATATTTCGGGCTGTTTGCCAAAGATGGGGGACTCCGGACGTAGATCTTCTACCGTCCAGGTTCAACATGAAGTTAGTCAACTTTGTGGCCAGAACAAGGGATCCACTCGCATACGGAATGGATGTGTTGGTGACCCCGTGGGATCAGTTCTCACTGATTATGCATTCCCCCCTATTCAGTTGCTGCCACGACTTCATTGCAGGATCAAGCTGGAAAGAAAGCTGGTAATTCTAGTGGCACCAGCATGGCCCAGAATGTCATGGTATGCAGAAATCGTAAAGATGGCAGTGGAGGGCCCATGGTCCCTCCCACCAAGGCCAGATCTGCTCTCTCAGAGAACCGATATTCCATCCTTCCTTATGGTCTCTAAATTTAGCTATGTATTATAGAGTCTGGAGGGCTTATGTTTCCTGGTGTGAATCCAAGGGTTGGCACCCTCGGAGATATATCATAGGAAGAATTCTTGCCTTTCTACAATTAGGGGTAGAAAGGAAATTGGCCTTGAGTACTATTAAAGGCCAAGTCTCAGCTTTATCGGTCTTATTTCAAAGACCACTTGCTACTCATTCTTTAGTCCGGGGTTTTATACAAGGGGTAATGCGGCTTAATCCACCCGTTAAACCTGCCTTGAACCCTTGGGACCTAAACTTAGTTTTGTCTGTGTTACAAAAACAGCCATTTGAACCGATACAACATATTCCCTTAGTCCTTCTGACAAGGAAGTTGGTATTTTTTGTCGCTATATCCTCAGCAAGGAGGGTTTCAGAATTGGCTGCTCTTTCTTGTAAAGAGCCATATTTGATTTTTCATGAGGACAGAGTGGTGTTACGCCCTTGTCCAGGCTTTTTGCCAAAAGTGGTCTCAGGTTTTCATCTGAACCAAGATTTTGTCCTGCCATCGTTTTCTCCAAAACCATTTTCCAGGGAAGAAAAGTCACTACATTGTCTTGATGTGGTGGGAGCAGTGAAAATCTATTTAAAGGCAACTGCTCAGATTCGTAAGACCGATTCTGCCAGGGGGTCCTAAGAAAGGACAGGCAGCGTCGAAATCCACTGTCGCTAAGTGGATTCGACAAGTGATAATTCAAACTTATGATTTAAGGGATAAGATTCCCCTGTTTCAAGTTAAGGCGCACTCTATCAGGTCGGTTAGTGCTTCTTGGGCAGTGCGTCACCAGGGCTCCATGGCTTAGATCTGCAAGGCCGCAACTTGGTCTTCAGTGCATACATTCACAAAATTTTATCAGGTGGATGTAAGGAGGTATGAGGATATCTCCTTTGGGCGCAGTGTGCTGCAGGCAGCAGTATAGATCCTCAAGTCTGGGGGCATCCTGCGGGTTGTCTCCCTCCCCTCAAGTAGCATTGCTATGGGACGTCCCATTAAGTAATTACTTAAGGCTCTGTGTCCCATGATGTACGATAAAGAAAATAGAATTTTTATAACAGCTTAACTGTAAAATCCTTTTCTTGAAGTACATCATGGGACACAGAGGTCCCTCTCCTCTTTTTATGGGATTTAAGTATATTGCTTTGCTACAAAAACTGATGTGCTCCTTGGAGGAGGGGTTATATAGGGAGTAAACTTCATTGATTGGGTTTACCAGTGTCAACACCTGAAGGTGGCCTATAACCCATTAAGTAATTACTTAAGGCTCTGTGTCCCATGATGTACTCCAAGAAAACAATTTTACTGGTAAGCTGTTATAAAAATCCTATTTTTGCTGTGAACCCTGATGGGAAAATCTAATCATTAATTAGTTGGAATTTCTCGGCCTTCTAAATAATGATGAAAGGTAAAATCCGGTTGCCGTGGAATACTGAAGATTGCACATCCTCATTCCCTTTTTGCGCTGACTAGTTAGAGCCTCCACTTGTAATGAGCAGACCAGATCAAATAATGACGTAAGGCCTTCCCAAGTGAATAGTAAAACCTTTTTTCTTCCTATCAGGACGTTTCATTGAGCTGCCAACATTTTGGATTTTTCCTTACTTTTTTGAGCCTCGTATTCTGCAGTCTTCTCCTGGGTTTGCCATGCTGGATTATCAGGTGAGTGCTGCAGTGCATATTTGGTCACATACAGTATACTATTCCTTGCATATGTTTTCTTCAGCGTGTCCCAGTTTAGAATCTGGAGGAATGTTTTTTGTAGATCTGTAGTTGTTGAGATGTGCATAGTTACCCTTTGGCCTGGTTATCATTTTATTTTAAATCTCGTTGCTGTTTTAGGTGGACTATGATAACCATACTGTGTACAAACATGGAAAGACTGGAAGGAAACAATCACCGGTCCGTATTTTCACCAATCTTTCACCTGAAAAAATTGTGCTTCCAGCAAGTGAAGGCTACAGGTGCAATATCCTTTCCTACATAGGCTTTTATCTGTGTATGCATCAGTGGAAAACTGGCCCTAGAGTGCTTTGTCACCCAACACTTAAAGGATAAGTTCACATTTTGTAACATGTTACACCTATATCGTTTTGACAGCGAGCAGGGGATCCCCCCCGTCACAATATAAAGAAAATGCGGCTCCGCTCGCCCGGCCACATCATTCATTTAGTGTTCTGTGAATGTGAAAACTACAAGTACCATCATTCTTTGCAGCTGTCAGCTTGTAGTTCTTAATTTACCATCTGGGACTGTTTAGTGCTCTAATACTTCATTGAGTCTTCCTGTCAGAGCCTGCCTGTAATGGAGGTATGGGCAAACAGTTTGCATTACCATGACATTACACCCACAATCTGCTTATTTGTGGGTGCAATGCTTTACAGATTCCTAACAAAATAAAAATACATTTTTAATTCTTTTTACCTGCAAAAAATGTGTATTTATTACCGTATTCTTCGCTCCATAAGACACACCTGACCATAAGACGCACCTAGGTTTTAGAGGAGGAAAACAAGAAAAAAAGATATTCTGAACCAAATTGTGTACTAAAATATTTACCAGTGCCCATGAAATGCAGCCTGACCTGTGCCACCTCCACCTAGCACAGACTGAAATTCATGTATGCACCCGCCTGTCACTCAGAAGACAGAGCCGCCCGAGTGGCCACACTCCATTCGGCCACTCAGGCTGCTCTGTCTTCTGTCTGTGGCTGAGTGACAGGCCCAGCGAGAGATGGCTGTGCCGCCGCTGGCCCGGTATTGTAACATGGGGGGAGGGGGGCCTGCTCAGCATAAGATGCAGAGACTTTTTCCCCCGTTTTTTTTTTGGGGGGGGGGGGTGCGTCTTATGGAGCAAAAAATACAGTATTTCTTTGTAAAGGTGAACTCCTCTCGTTTATTCATGTATATCTGTGCTTGAAGCAGTCCATTGTATTGAAAGTTACATTAGAAGTTAGTTGGATGACAGTGCACTTTCATACATGAAACCAGCGCTTCTAATTTGTAGCAAAGGGGACTTTTCATCAGGTATCTATGTATTTTGTACTTTCAGTCTTGCACAGTTGAACAAGTTCTTTCCTGTACTGAAATCGCTTTGATTTCACTGCACGCCATGAGCTTCTTAGATGGAATCTGCTCTTCCATAATTCTTGACAATAGAGATATAGCGCCACCTTCAGGAGTAGGACACTAGGCAGAAAAAAAAACACAGCACGGCCTATTGGCAGTCCTAAATGGTACTAACCCCCATCTCTGCTATAGGTGGCTCTGGTTTTTTTTTCTGCCTACTGTTAGGAGTTAGGACCTAGATTCCTGCTCTGTTTATGGTCGCTAGCTCAGCTCTTTGCCCAGTTTTGTTGGCTTTGTGTGTCATATGCTCACTGAGCGGGCTGAGCTCTGGTCCAACGTTCAATTGGTCCAGAGCCTCAAGCACATGTGTGATGTGTCCCTGGATATGGACCCATTGCTTTCCCAGCTCTCTTCTGTCAGGATACAAAATAGAAGGCACTGAAGTGCTTTGTGAAAGTGCAGAAGTTCAAGATGAAATCCAAACCGTTCAGTAGAGGTTTCCCTTCTCTGGTGGCTTCAGTATCCAACTCTGTGGGCTGAGAAGTGGTTTCTCCCTCTCCAGACAGTAGTCACGATGATTGCAAGCCTATCCTGGATTGGGGGGGGGGGGGTTCTGGGTCTGAAGTCAGTTCAGGGCTGGTGGATGCCAGGAGGATTACCTCAGTTGTCAGACGCTGGATCACAGAGTGGTCTCTACACTCCGACATGTTTCATCAAATCTGTCTGCGGTGAAGCACACTAGATGTGGATCTTCTGGCCTTCCATATCAACAGGAAGATGTCGAGATTCGTGGTAAGGGTAAGGGATCCCCTGGCGGTTACCACAGACACCCTGTTGGCTCTGTGAAGCCATTATCAACTTATTTCCCCCCTCAAAATTCTCCCTTGTCTGCTGTGCAGGATAGATGCCGAAGGGATACTGGTCATTCTGGTGGCTCTGGACTGGCCTCGGCAACCCTGGTATGCAAACTTGGTGCAGCTGGTCACAGACATCCCCTGTGGGCTGCCTCTACTAAAAGATCTTCTGTCCCAAGGACCGATCTTCCAACCTGCTTTACAGTCACTGGCCTTGATGGCTTGGCTATTGAAAGCAAGGTTCTAAGAGACAGGGTTGTTGGACTTGGCGATTCCCACCATGTTGAAGGCACGTAAATCAATCTCTCAGGAGATTTATCATTGTACATGGAAGGCTTACATTTTGTGATGCCAGACTGCAGATTTGCACAGCCATTTTTTCTCTGGTGTCTCTGATCTTGGCCTTTCTTCAACGTGGCAAGGGTCAAAAGCTCACCCCCCCCCCCCCCCCTCTTTAAGGGCTGTCAGATCATCCAATCATCCTTTTGGTCTTTAGGTATTATTTTTTATTATTATTATTATTATTATTATTAATCATTATTATGTTCTATCATTTAGGTTCTGTTCACTGTGTCCGAGATATGTGTCCTCTGAAAATGAGCACTGTAAAACCTGCAACACTTGTCCCTCCAAGGTAATACATTTTATTTATTATTTATATTACTTTATGGGTATTATGTATAATACCATGTGTGTATACAAACTATGAAAAAATAATTATTATGGTTGTGTAAGCTTTTTCTTAACTTAAAGTGATACTAAAGTCTCATGTTTTTTTAATTTTTATTTATTTTTTAAGTTAAAAATAACAAACATGTTCTACTTGCCTGCTGTGCAATGGTTTTGTACAGAGCAGCCCAGATCCTCCTCTTCTCGGGTCCTTCTTTGGTGCTCCTGGCCCCTCCCTCCTGTTGAGTGCCCCCACAGCATGCAGCTTGCTGTGGGGGCACCCTAGCCAAAGCACAGCCCGCCGTCTATTCAGACATAGAGCCATGGCCCGGCCCCACCCCCTATTTCTTCTCATTGGCTGACTGCCTTTGACAACACGGAAGCCAATGGCACTGCGCTGCTGTCTCAGCCAATGAGGAGGGGAGTCCTCGGCAGTCAGGTACATCACTGGATCTACATGGGCACAGGTACGTATTAGGGGGGGCTGCTGCACACAGGTTTTTTATCCTAATGCATTAAGATAAAAAAACCTTCTGCCTTTACAACCACTTTAATTGTGATTATAGACATTGGATTGTAAGTTACTTTGGGGACAGAGAATTTGTCATTGATCAGCATGTTCTGTAATGCTCTCCAATATTTGTGCTATAGTAGTAATATAAATCCTGGTTTCATGGTCATAACATGCCTGCAAATCCTAGGTGAAGGACTTCAGGTGTATTACATTCAAGGCTACATATAATGGTGCATGAATTTCTGGTTAAAGGACCCGTTGTCTTTTTAATAGAAAACAAATATGTACAACAAATGAAAATAGAGCGTGGGGTTGGATTTAGAAAGCAATTTGTTTGGAGTATAGTTCTTCCTATGTGCTGATCTTATTGTACATAAATTGTGATTCATGCAGACCTTCACTGCTCACCCTCTTTCTTTGTTTGCTATGCCTGTGCATTACCGCCCTTTAGACTTTAATGGGACTGTATCCTATACTAGAGATGGCAGGAGGCCGAAGTCTATAGGGCTGTAATGGGCAAGTGCTGCCATCATGCACAGAATGGTGCCTCTAAGTATGTATGTATTTGTGCAGCAAGAGGGTGGATTACTTTAGGTCGGTGCAAAGGGGAAAGCTGGCTAAAATGCACTTTTTCTTAAAGTTCCCTTATCCTAGTTGTCTTTGGGCAGATTTGAGATCTTCATAACTTTAATAGTATTGTGCATTATTGTGTGTTTGAATTTGTCCATACTTCTCCAATTGGATATCAGTTTCTGAATTATCACACATGGGTTGTGTCTTTGCAGGATGGAAGAAAGTGGAAGCATTGCTCCTTATGCAATAAATGCGTGAAACCTTGTAAGTAATAACTAGCAGAGTTTTGGTTTCATAGATTCCTTAAAAGAACTAAACTTTTGAGGCTGTGCCCACAAAATGGCGGGCAGGGTTTTTCTTCATCATGTCAGAGCCTCCAGCCAGAACAGTGAGCAGCACAGTAGTGACCTTGCCAAATCTCCTAAGACTACCAGTCAGGCAGCAGTGCCTTGGATTTCGCACTACAGATATACATCTATTTGGGTTTTAGCACAGGCATGCCTAGGCACCAGGAAAAGCACTGTTATTTTCATGAAGAATTACAGACATAAGGTAATTTTTGAAGGTACTGCTTGGGTACAATTAACCTTTATAAATTTTCCCTATAACATCAAAAAAACCCACTTTTGAGTGCAGGTTCACTTTAAAGAAGTAGTCAGTAAAAAAAATAAATATAAAACTATGCTAGCCAATAAAAAAAAAAAAAAAACTTTGGTAGGCAGTAAAAAAACAAAAACATAATGGCAGTCAATAAATCAAACATCTAGTAGCCATTAAACTATGGTAGCCATTAAAAAAAAATACAGTAATCAGTAAAATAAAAACGACGATCGTAAAATTTCAGTTAGATTCCCTCTTTGATTTTAACTACAGTGCACACATCTGATTTTAGTGTTCTGTTTATTGCGGTTTGCTTGGTTTTCTACTGTACCTACAGATTTAGCTTTCTCAGTCCTAAATTTCTCAATAAAATAAAAGCTTAAAGTGTTACTGAACCCACATCAGTAAAATCAGTCTGTATATGCAGTAAAGCATGCTGGTTATACTCACGGTGGAACCTAAAGGGTTAATCTTCCACATTGTAAAAAAAAAAGACTGATCCTGTCTCTTCTGATCCTCCCCTTCTTTTACTGTCCCCAATTCATCTGCTGATAGCCATCAGAGGCACTATGCACATACTCAGTTTGGTGTGTATTGCTGGAGAGTTTTTTTTTTTTTTTTCTGGGAGGGTGCATGTGATTAGCACAGGGCCAATTGGCACTGTCCAGACCAAGGGTCACTGGTCATGCAGCCTCATAGGACAGCTAGAAGAGAATGAAAACTCATTCTACAAGCTTTAACCAGTGTTTAGACGGACACTGATAGAAGTCACAAGACTGCTATATACTGCTGATGATAAAAGGTTATTGGCCGTTTATATTTACTAAAATATTTGCATTTCAATGCACAGTGTTTGTCATCCCAGACTACAGCCCCCCCCCCCCTTCCAGTGATATTGTTCCTATTGTATGTTGATGGGCATCTCAAGACAAGCAGCAGGGCTCCTGTTTTTGTTCTTCTGTGTTTAGAAGAGGAAACGGATTTTAAGGTCATCTCTTACACACCAGCAATAACTTACTTTTTTGGGTCTGTGTGAAATTTTTATAGTTCTAGAATAGTAGGATCAGCTTCAAGCCTGCAATAATTGTGTAACTGATGTTGTATCCCTTTACAATGTTAAGTCTTTGATAAAATATGCCTCATTCACACAGGCGCTGAGGCCAGTACAACGTGAACCTGCCAGGTGCTATGTATAGGTAGTTTATGTACATTTACAGGGACACAGTAATTTTTTTTTTTTTTTTTTTGAGAACTGACAATTTTTATTGATTTTTCAAGAAAAAAGGAGTTTTCAACATAAGGTACAGGAAAATACACTTTGTAGTAGTGAAAGTACTTCTGGCATATAATCAACAGACATTTGGCCAAAGGTATAGTTGGATGCAGACGTGCACAGCTTACAACCCTTGGCAGTATGCAGAATCATCGTGTTACTCAGATAGTACAACAATTTCTACCCTGTACGAGGGCGTATAAACAAATGGGAGAGGAGAGAGATATAATGAAAAGGTTGAGAAGAGTCAGATAAAAAGAAAAAAAAAAAGAGGAAGAGAGAGCTGTCAAGAAAATAGTGAAGAAGAAAGAAGAAGAGAGGACAACCATCCGCCCCCAGAGCCCGGTGCCACCTGGGGAACACCGATCGTAGATGATCGAGGGTTACGGAGCATTAGGTTGAAGGAGTCTTCAACAGGATCCAGGGCTCCCATACTCGATTATGTTTTTCAAAAGTGTCATTCAGAGAGGCCATCAGGTACTCCATTCTTTTAACATCTCTGATCCTGGAGTGCAGCTCGAATAGTGAGGGGGGTTCCCTCTTTTTCCACCTCAGGGCCACCAAACACTACGCTGCAGTTAGCACGTGTGCCAAGAGGTTTTTTTTGACAATTTAGAGAAGGAGGTAGGTGGAAGGCCCAGAAGGAACATTTTCGGGTCGAAGGGCACTCCAGTACCAAAGATGGATTGAAGCAGGCAGTGCACCATCTGCCAATAGGGGATGAGTACAGGGCAGGTCCAATAGACATGAAATAGCGTCCCCCTATCCTTACAACATCGCCAACATCGGGGGTCGGCCGAGATGTATATGGAGTGGAGCAGATCAGGGGTCTGATACCAATGAAATAGAATCTTATATTGATTCTCTTTTATAGAGCGTGCAGATGGAGCTCTTAGAGGCCTGCGACCATATGAGCTGCCATGCGTTCAAAGGTATGTCTACACCCAGGGTCTGCTCCAACTTACCCATATAGGCATGCCGTGGTCTGGCTGGTGAAAAATCCATGGTCAGGAGCTGATAAGTGCGCAAGGTCATACCTTTAGGGGACGAGCCCTCTAGACATAGCTTTTCGAATTCAGTTAAGGGGGAGAATCGAAGATTCGTTACCAGAGATTGCGCATAATGCCGTATTTGCAAGTAACTAAAAAAAGGCGTCTTGCAGATCTTGAAAGGATCTTAGGGATCTGGTTCTGGGGTCTACCAATTGACCGTAGCGAAATAGGGCTTTATCCATCCAGACGTGAGACATCTGCGAGCTCAAGCTATCTGGAATATTGGGTGTGAATGAGTTGACTGGGGAAGTGGTGGTGGTAAGCGGGTATGTCGATTTTCCACGTCGCCACAGCGTGCGCAGAAGGGCCATTGGCCCTAGTAGCTGTATGCCACCAGGCACTACATTAGAGCTCCATAGCATGGAATTTGGATGAACGGGGGCTAACCATAATTTCTCAATTTGTGTCCAGCGGTTATAGGCGTGGAGAGTGCACCAAGAGGCTACAGGGCGTAACTGGGTAGCTAAATAATACTTAGCTATGTTAGGGAATACTAGTCCGCCTTGATTGCGGGGAGCGTACAGGACCGATCTAGTGATCCGGTGCCTCTTTATAGTTCCAGAAAAAATGTATCCAGTCGCCCTGGAGCCTCTTAAAGTCCAAGGATGGGATGGGGATGGGTAGCGTCTCAAAAAGGTATAAAAGTTTAGGTAGGATTATCATCTTTAAGGTCGCAAGGTGGCCAAAAAGAGATAGTTTTAGAGACTTCCACTTGGCCAGGGAGGCTCTGATGGAGGTGCAAAGTTGGGGGAAGTTGGCTTTATAGAGAGTGTCTTATGTAGGTGTGAGGTGGACCCTGAGGTATTTTAAGGAAGAGGTCTTCCACGTGTAGTTAAATGTTTGCGAGAGGGCCGATAGTGTTTGGTGGGGTATATTAAGGGGGAGGGCTTCCGTTTTTGAATTGATTTTATATCCTGAGAGGGCACTATACCGATCTAGCTCTACGTGTGTAGATTCGGGAGAGAGACATGGGGTTGCGTGAGAGTGAGGAGGACATCGTCCGCAAATAAGGAAATCTTAAAGTCTCTAATACAGACTGGGATACCGTGGATGTTTGGGTTCTTTCTGATATGGGCTGCTAGGGGTTCAATACATAGGGCATATAGAAGAGGGGACAGTGGACAGCCTTGTCTAGTCCCGTTGGAAATCTGGAAAGTAGAGGAAGAAGCGAATTGGGTATGAACCAGGGCTGAGGGGGGTGAATATAGGTGAGTGATGGCTCGGAGAAAAGAGCCTTCAATACCAACCCGATGGAGAGTTGCAAACAGGAAGGGCCAGCTCAGCCTATCAAAGGCTTTTTCCGCCTCTAGACTGAGCAGTATTGCCTCTAAGCTGGTCCTGTTTGCAACCCCCATGAGGTCAATGACCCTCCACGTGTTATCTTCGGCCTGGCGAAGGAGAATAAATCCCACTTGGTCCTTGTGAATTAGCGACGGCATAAAGTTGTTTAACTTATTTGCTAATAATTTCTTGAAAATTTTTAAGTCTGTATTGAGGAGTGCGATCGGTCTATAATTGGATGAAAGGGTGTGATCTTTTCCCGGTTTGGGAATCAGCGATATGTCATATGTCAGTTTTACATGTCCCTCGGAATAGGTGTGTCGGAAAGAAATGAGTTAAACAGGGTTATTATGTGGGGAAGCAGATGCGATAGGAAGGTTTTGTAGTGGAGGTATGGTAAGCCATCGGGTCCGGGGGCCTTGTTATTCGGCAAAGATTTGATCGTGTCAGTTACTTCCTCTTCTGTGATAATGGAGTTGAGGCTCGTTGGGGCAGAAGAGGAGAGCTTAGGCAGATCGCAGTCCGCCAGGTAGGAAGTGTATGTGGGACACAGTGATTTTATAGACACAGACGCTTCTCCTAATTTGACAAAACTGTAGGTGTGGCTGAGCAGCCGCGAATGCAGGCAGTGTGCGTCCGGGGCCGCTAACCTCCATACCTGTCATATTAGGATGAGGGGCTATGTTCATACAGTCTATGCATCCCCATAGACTTCCTGCAAGTAGCACCTGGTGGCTCAAGCCGCATAAACAAATAGACCAGTCAGTGTACAGGCCACTGCACTCGTGTAAATGGGCTCTAAATGTAATATACATTATAAATCTCTATAAGCACATATGGCATTTAAAAAAGAATGCACCTTGGAAGATTACTGAATGACTTTCTAACACAAAAGCAATTTTTAATTTTTTTTCTCAGCCTGGGCTCACTGCTCTTCATGTGACCGGTGCTGTTTACAAGACCATCCCTGCGGCGGTGATGTGGGTGGCTGTTTTCTGTGTGGAGAAGGTGGTCACAAATGGAGGAACTGTCCTACTCGACTCACATCTGAAAGACTCAACAAAAAGTCAGTATTGGCCATAGTACACTTTATCTTGGGGTCAATTCTACAATCTGTATAAGATATCTTGTCTGCATTCAATGTTTTATTGCTCATGGCCAAACAGAGCACTTGGGGTAATTGACCACAAGATGGAGCTGAAGAAATACTCATATCTTAATGCACCAGGATAGATTGTTGAAAACGTGTCGTCAGAATATACAGGTGCATCTCATAAAATTAGAATATCAAAAACTTATTTCAGTAATTAAATTAAAAAAGTGAAACACATATATATTTTATATAGATGCGTTACACACATGGTGATTTATGTCAAGCATTTCTTTCTTTTAATTTTGATGACATATGCTTACAGTTAGTAAAAACCCCAAATTCAGTAACTCAGAAAATTAGAATATTACATAAGACCAATTGAAAAAAAAAAAGATTTTTAATACAAAAATGCTGGCTTAATGAAAAGTATGTCCATGTACAGTATAGTATACACTCAATACTTGGTTGAGGCTTCTTTTGTATGAATTAACGCAGGGTGGCATGGAGGCGATCAGCCTGTGGGACTGCTGAGGTGTTATGGAAGTCCAGGTTGCTTTGATAGCGGCCTACAGCTCGTCTGCATTGTTGGGTCTGGTGTCTCTCATCTTCCTCTTGACAATACCCCACAGATTCTCTATGGGGTTTATGTCAGGTGATTTTGATGGCCAATCAAGCACAGTGATACCATGATCATTAAACCAGGTATTGGTACTTTTGACAGTGTGGGCAGGTGCTAAGTCCTGCTGGAAAAGGAAATTGGCATCTCCATAAAGCTGGTCAGCAGAGGGAAGCATGCAGTGCTCTAGAATTTCCTGGTAAAGGGCTGCACTGACTTTGGAATTGATAAAACACAACACCAGCAGATGACATGACTCACCAGATCATCACTGACTGTGGAAACTTCACACTGGACCTCATGCAACTTGGATTCTGTGCCTCTCCACTCTTCCTCCAGACTCTGGGACCTTGATTTCCAAATGAAGTGCAACGTTTTCTACAGTCCGTGATGATTTGGGGAGCCATGACATCTGCTGGTGTTGGTCCACTATGTTTTATCAAGTCCAAAGTCAGCACAGCCTTCTACCAGGAAATTCTAGAGCACTGCATGCTTCCCTCTGCTGACCAGCTTTATGGAGATGCTGATTTCATTTTCCAGCAGGACTTGGCACCTGTCCCCACTGCCAAAAGTACCAATACCTGGTTTAATGACCATGGTATCGCTGTGCTTGATTGGCCAGCAAACTTGCCTGACCTAAACCCCATAGAGAATCTGTGGGGTATTGTCAAGAGGAAGATGAGAGACACCAGACCCAACAATGCAGACAAGCTGAAGGCCACTATCAAAGCAACCTGGGCTTCCATAACACCTCATAAGTGCCACAGGCTAATCGCCTTATGTAATAATCTTATTTTCTGAGATACTGAATTTTGGGTTTTCACTAGCCATATGCCGAAATCATCAAAGTTTAAAAGAAAAATGCTTGAAATGAATCGCTCTTTGTGTGTAACCCATCTATTGAATTACTGAAATAAATTACTTTTTTGATGATCACATTTTATGAGATACACCTGTATATCCAGAAAGTTCTAAAAACATGTTTATTAAATAATCATAGATTAAAATTCACAATGTAATTAGTTGATGTGGGATTGTATCAGCATTACCATAATCAAGTAAAAGAGCAGGCACAAGCTAATGTAATCTGTAGTGACAAGGATGAAAAGGATTTTCATACCAGCCTGAGGATCCCATGGCTTATCCATCCACAGGCTGGTATGAAAATCCTTTTCATCCTTGTCACTACAGATTACATTAGCTTGTGCCTGCTCTTTTACTTGATTATGGTGATGCTGATACAATCCCACATCACTTTTTTACATTGTGGATTTGGATCTTTGTTTAATAAACCTCTTTTTATAACTTTCTGGATATACTGTATACTCTGATGACAAATATTTTAAAATATCTATCCTGCTGCATTAAGATATCAGTATTTCTTCAGATCCATTTTGTGGTCAACTGCCCCAATCATGTTTTGCCAAATTCATATTTGTTCCACTACTCCAAGTGGATAGTTTTAGAGCAGCTGGGACATTGACCTATCAATATTGGTCATATAATTCAAAGCTGTGATAGACTTTGAGCACCTGAGAGTTGGAACTTCTATTTTATTGCTCATTATGTTTCTACTCAACACATTCAGCTAATAAGCTTACATACATATATATCCCTGCATACCATTTATATAAGCTAGATCTGTGTACTTACCTTCTTTTAACCACTTACAGACCGCCCACCGTGGATATACGTCGCTACTTTGACGTTTATATACCGTTGTATTTTTATTCATAGCGGGCAGTCCACTTTAAGATAAAAGTGGTCTCTGAGCCATTGGAAGTGGCGGTCCTGTGGCCTTATGGGCAGGAAGTCAAGTGAGTGCATGAAGGCCCCCAGTCAACTCTATGCCCTTGGAGGACCAGAGCAAAGTCAAACTTCACTTTGCCCAACGACCTTAATGGGACAATTTATTTTTTTTTAAAAGGGGAAGAAAAAAAAACTTTTTTTTTTTTTTTCTTTTGCTTATAAGTGTAAATGTGAGATCTGAGGTCTTTTGGTCTTTTTGACCCCAGATCTCACATTAAAGAGGTCCTGTCACGCTTTTTTTCTATTACAAGGGATGTTTACATTGCTTGTAATAATAGGAATAAAAGTGATCCAAAATCTTTTTATTAAAGGGACAGTGCAAAAATAAAAAATAGTAAAATTAATAAGAAAAAAAAATTTGAAAGTACGCAAGTCGCGCCCACATATGTAAACTGTGTTCAAACCACACATGTGAGGTATCGCCACGATTGTTAGAGCGAGAGCAACAATTCTAGCAAAAGACCTCCTCTGTAACTCAAAACTGGTAGGTAACCTGTAAAAAATTTTAAAGGTTGCCTATGTAGATTTTTAAATGCCAAAGTTTGTTGCCATTCCACGAGCGGGCGCAATTTTGAAGCATGTGTTGGGTATCAATTTACTCGGCGTAACATTATCTTTCACAATATAGAAAATAATAGGGCTAACTTTACTGTTTTCCTTTTTTTAATTTAAAAAATGTGTATTTTTTTTTTTCCCCAAAAAACATGTGTTTGTAAGACCACTGCGCAAATACAGTGTAACATAAAGTATTGGAACGATCTCCATTTTATTCTCTAGGGTGTTTGAAAAAAATATATATAATATTTGGGGGTTCCAAGTAATTTTCTAGCAAAAAAACAGATTTTAACTTCTAAACAAAAAGTGTCAAAAATAGGCTTGGTCCTTAAGTGGTTAATCCAGTCTGGTCATGTGATACAGCAGCTCCGCGTCCCCTGTGTCAGAGCAGCTGCTGTAGGGGTGAAGAGGGAGCACCGACAACAGAGGCCTTTGGGTGATATTACCACCAATTTACAGCTGTTTTCAGACCTGCTGAATCACATGACCGGACTGGATTTTAAAAAGTGCATAAATCTTTATTTTTTTTATTTTTATACAGGGTATGCAGGATAGGTAGGAGGCGGGTCATTTTAAAAAACTGTTAATAGATAGTCTTTTTACTATTCTTTACTGTTTGCTCATTTTCAGTTTATTAAGAATGTGCAAATACTTACTGGAACAAAATACTGCAAAATCAATAACATAATGTAATCTGCATGCTATAAATTCAGCTGATTCACACTTTAAACATTCTAGTGATATGAAACTGCTGTTTCTGATAGTAAAACATAGCAAATAACAGGGTAATGAGTAGAACGCATACATTGTACGTAGAGCAGTTCTTCAGCCAGGTTTCCAAAAATTAAGTCAGCAACTACAAAAACTGTAGCTTCTGACTTTGAATAAACAAACACCTACCTCTCCAGGGATCCAGCGCCTTCCTCACATAGGCCGGGTCTTAGGGTCCCCGGCGTTGACATTTCAGCTTCCCGCTGTGCATGTACGAGTCGCCTTATACTTTGTGAATGGTCCCGAAGCCTCCTGGGACCTGTGATGTGTCACAGAATGTTACAAACAGGGAGGAGGTGGGCCAAATGTCCACTCGGATCGCCTTTGTGATCCAAGCAGAAGTGGTAGCGGGTATAGCACTGTATTAATAATAATTTTTTTTTTTTTTTTTTTTACAGAGTGGAAAAAAGAGGCAATCGGAGAAAGAAGAAGAAACATTTGACAGCATGATGTGATGAGCAGTAATGTGGACTTGTCACTGTGAGCATTGAGGAGGATTGCTACCTTCTCGATGGAAAATATGTACTGCCTGGTGTGATGATGAAGCCAGCTCCTCACACAGCAGACCATTAAAGTGACATTTAAAACACCTAATCCGTGATCTAATAAATCACAACATCCTGGCAGTATAGACCACTTGTGGCATTGTATAATATGTTCCCAAAAAAAAGACTAAATATGTTTTTCAAAGATTTTAGGGTTTGTTCTTAAATTCTTTTTCAAATGTTCTCAATAAAACCCATTTGTTGGCTCAAACTCCATAAAAACACTGGGTAGTACAATGGTAAATGGCACTGCCGCCTGAATGCCCTGAAGTTCTGTGCTTGTATCCCATTAGGATACTACCTATAGGGGATGTAAATGTTCTTGCCTTGTTTCCAAGAGATTCCTGTGCTCTGGTTTCCTTTTGCAACTCAAAAACATACTGGTAGCTTGACTGTTCCACAACCAAATACTGACCATAATTTCAATTTTTTCTTGCAAAGAAAAAAAAAGACTACATTCTCAACTGCGTCAAGACTACTTCAATGAAAGGTCTGTCCGTGGCCCGTGAAATCGGTAGTTTCCATTTGAAATTAAAAGCCCTAAAAAGTGCACTTAAAAGAGAAATATGGGATTTTGTTTTCCACCCATACTTCCCTTGGTGGATGCAGCATCAGTCCGATGCTGCATCTGTCCTCTGCTGACTCAAGAGTGAGAATCGAGCAATCGCACACTGCTGATCGCTCGGTTCTCGGTGCTCCCTGAGCAGAGAGCTGGTGACTGTCTCCGCACGCTCACTGGAGTGCTGGGGTTGGGAGCAGCCATTCATCCAGAGTAGGGGCACTCTTTTACAGGTGTGCTAGTGGCCAGATCACCATGTGAAAACCGAGGGACACAGTCTAAGAAAGAGAAAAAACGAATGCAGCCACCACATCGAATGATTGGTAAGCTGCAATATATAATATTTTTGGTTTAATACCACTTTAACCGTTTGCTGACCGCCTCATGCCCATATACGTTGGCAAAGTGGCACAGGTGTGCAAAACGACGTACCCGTAGGTCACTGCTTCATCAGCGGGTGCGTGCCCACGGGTCCCGCGGACTCTATGTGGCCTGTGATAGTGGCACGGAGAGGGGAGATGCCTATGTAAACAAGGCATTTCCCTGTTCTGCCTAGCAACATGACAGGGATCTACTCCTCCCAGTGATCGGGAGCAGTGATCTCTGTCATGTTCTAGTGAGCCCATCCCCCCTACAGTTAGAACACACCTAACTCCTTGATCGCCCCCTAGTTAACCCCTTCCCTAGCAGTGACATTTACACAGTAATCTGTGTGTGTTTTTTTTTTTTTTTTTTTAGCACTGATCGCTGTATAAATGCCAATGGTGCCAAAATAGTCCTATGTGTCCACTGCAATGTCGCAGTCACGATAAAAATCGCAGATCGCTATTACTAATAATAAAAAAAAGCCATAAATCTATCCCCTATTTTGTAGACGCAATAACCTTTGTGCAAACCAATCAATATACGTATGCTTATTGTGATTTTTTTTTTTCTTTGTTATTTTTGGGGGAAAAAAAATGTAGAAGAATACATATTGGCCTAAACTGAGGAAGATATTTTTTGGGGGATATTTATTATAGCAAAAAATAAATATTGCAATTTTTTTTCAAAATTGTCGCTCTTTTTTTGTTTATAGCGCAAAAAATTAAAAACCGCAGAGGTTATCAAATACCACCAAAAGAAAGTTCTATTTGTGGGAAAAAAGGGACATCAATTTTGTTTGGGTACAGCATCGCACTACTGCGCAAGTAGTCAGTAAAGTGACGCAGTGCCGTATCGCAAAAAAGGGCTTGGTCAGGAAGGAGGTAAATCCTTCCGGGCTGAAGTGGTTAACCACTTCAGCCCCGGAAGGATTTACCCCCTTCCTGACCAGAGCACTTTTTACAATTTGGCACTGCGTCGCTTTAACTGCTAATTGCGCGGTCATGCAATGCTGTACCCAAACTAAATTTGCGTCCTTTTCTTCCCACAAATAGAGCTTTCTTTTGATGGTATTTGATCACCTCTGCCGTTTTTATTTTTTGCGCTATACACAGAAAAAGACTTTTCCACTGGCTCCAAGGTAAGATGGTGGGGGGTTTTCTCAGCTGGGATGTTCCCCCCCAGGCTAAGGAGAGGCTCAGGTATGCTGTAAGGCGGGTGAGACCGCACTGTCACAGCCGAAGCCGCCATTGCGATGCAGGGCCCATCACTGCTGGCCTCCTCCTTATTCCCCCACCCCCAGCCTTCCTTCAGGCTTGTCAGGAAGGGTCGGCTCGCGCGGGAAGCGCTCATTTTTCAAAAAACGAGGGGGGGGGGCGGGGCATCAGCACAGTGTTAGCGTGCTCTGACGCCCACAGTGCCAGAAAGCATGGCTATTTAAAGCATACTGTACAGGTGCTCTGAGCCTTGGAGGGACACAGAGCTGACAGTCGCATGTAAGGTGGGACACAGGCATTCCCCTAGGCTGCATTTACTAAGGAACACCGGACTGGGCATTTGGTAGCAAGGCTTTTAGCCAGACTACATCGCTCAGCAGTCACTGTTCATTTTTTGATACCTCACACCTTGTTGCTTTGCACTATGGGTAGAAGAGGTTCAAGCATCCCAAGAACCAGAGACACTAGGGGGTCTCGTTCAGGTTCTGAGGACCCCCTGTCTGCTACACCATCCCCTCCTGAGGGACCAGGGGCGGCTGGACAGGGAGAGCCATTGGGGTTAGGGGCTACACCTGCTTCCGGCACTTCAGCCCCTGTGTACATTACACAAGAGGTCTTTTCCTCAACCATTACTGGATTAGAGAAAAGATTAATGGCCGTGATTACATCTTCACTTAGTGGAAGAAAACGCACTAGGCCTTCCTCTGTTCCCCAAGACCCTCAGACAGAGGAGCTCTGGGATAAAGGAGATGAATCCCTTTCAGAGGATCGGGATGGGACGGATGATTCCTCTTCAGAGAAATCAGGTGGAGAGGGACTCTCTGCGACTTCCCAAGAGGAGAAAGTCTTAGTGCAGATCCTCACTGGATTGGTCCGCTCCACATTTAAGCTGCCCCTACCTGAAACTGCTACAGAATCCTCTTCTGCTTTGGGGTCACTGAAACCTTTCCAAGCAGCACATGCTTTTCCTGTTCATAATTTACTTGAAAAGCTGCTTTATTCTGAGTGGGATCACCCAGATAAGCGATTTCTTCCACCGAAAAAGTTTTCTACACTTTATCCTATGGAAGAAACATTTATTAAGAGGTGGGGAATACCGGCCATTGATGCGGCCATTTCCTCTGTAAATAGTAGTCTGACTTGTCCTGTAGACAACGCTCAGATGCTCAAAGATCCTGTGGATAAAAAGATGGACTTCTTATTGGAAGATGTTTTTTCCTTAGCAGGATCAGTGGCCCAACCTGCAGTAGCAGCGATTGGAGTCTGTCAATACTTAAGAGACCATGTTAAGCAGGTCATCAAAGTATTACCTGAACAGCAGGCCCAGGGGTTTGCTAACCTTCCTGCGGCTTTATGTTATGTTGTTGACGCCATCAGAGATTCTATCGTGCTGACCTCTCGCCTCTCGCTTGGGTTGGTGCATATACGTAGAATCTTATGGTTGAAGAACTGGTCAGCCGAAGCACCATGTAAGAAGCTCCTGGCTGGGTTTCCCTTTCGTGGTGAAAGGTTGTTTGGAGAGGACTTAGATAACTATATCAAGAGGATCTCCTGTGGGAAAAGCACTCTCTTATCTGATAAGAAGAAGAGTAAGCGTCCCTCTTTTAAGCGGACTCTTTCCCCAGCGCCAGGGGCATCAGCCTCCAGGCAGTCACGACGGTCTCCTCCGTCTGGGGCAAGAAACAAGTGTCAACCCCAGGGACACAAGAAGTCCTGGGGGAAGAAGTCTTCTAGACAAGACACTAAGGCCTCTTCATGAAGGGGCGCCCCGCTCGCTCGAGTGGGGGGAAAGACTGCTGCAGCTCTCAGGGCCCTGGCAGAAGGACTTCCAGGACAGATGGGTAATCTCCACGGTAACCTTAGGGTACAGACTGGAGTTCCAAGAATTTCCCTCTTCTCGTTTCCTCAGATCAGGTGTTCCCAGAGAGAAGCAGTCGCTCCTTCTAGCGATAGAGCGACTTTTGTCGCAAGAGGTCATTGTGGGGGTTCCCACAAAGGATCAAGGATTGAGGCTCTATTCCAATCTTTTTATGGTCCAAAAACCAAATGGGGACGTAAGACCCATTTTGGATTTAAGAGATCTGAATTGATTTCTAAGGATGCAGTCCTCCCGTTTGGAATCAATTCGGACAGTAGTCTCCATCCTGCAGGGAGGAGAATTTTTGACATCAAGAGGCATCAGAGATGCAGGCCTACCTGTGCCCATTTTTCCTGCTCAACTGAAGTGTCTGCAGGCAAGGATCACTGCTCTAAGGGAACTGATTCTGACAGTCAAGACCAAGAAGGGTCCTGCTGTCCGCCTTTGTATGAGGCTGCTGGGGAAGATGGTGTCTTCATTCAAAGCAGTTCCCTATGCGCAGTTCCAGTCAGGACTGTTGCAGCACAGTATTCTGTCGGCCTGGAACAAGAAGGTTCAGGCATTGGACTTTCCCATGCGCCTGTCGCATGCGGTACGTCAGAGCCTCAGTTGGTGGCTCATATCCGAAAACCTGCAGAAGGAGAAATCCTACCGGTTGCCTGGGATCCTCTTGCAGGCAGGACGGATGCGTTGGTGATTCCGTGGCATCGGTTCTCACCAATTTAGGCATTCCCTCCTATTCTGCTACTGCCACGGCTCCTTCGCAGGCTCAGGCAAGAAGGGAAGTCGGCACTTCTGGTGGCCCCTGTTTGGCCCAGAAGAACTTGATAGGCAGAAATAGCAAGGATGACGGTGGGTTCCCGGTGGACCCTACCGGTACACCCAGACCTGTTACCTCAAGGTCTAGTATTCCAGCCTGCCTTACAAACGCTAGATTTGACGGGTTGGCTATTGAGACCCACGTCCTGAAAGGTCGTGGGCTTTCAGGTTCTGTCATATCTACCTTGATCAATGCAAGGAAGCCAGCTTCCAGAATAATTTATCATAGAGTCTTGAAAGCTTATGTATCCTGGTGTGAATCCAGGGGTTGGCATCCCAGGAAATATGTCATAGGTAGAATTCTTGATTTTCTACAATTTAGGATTAGAGATGAAGCTGGCCTTGAGTACCATCAAGGGCCAGGTCTCGGCCTTATCAGTGTTGTTTCAACGGCCACTTGCTTCGCATTCTCTGGTCTGAAACTTTATGCAGGGGGTGATGCGTCTTAATCCTCCGGTTAAGGCGCCCCTAAACCCCTGGGACTTGAACTTGGTTCTATCGGTGTTACAGAAACAGCCTTTTGAACCAATACGTCAGATTCCTTTGGTCTTGCTGTCGAGGAAACTAATTTTTCTGGTAGCTATCTCTTCTGCTAGAAGAGTAACAGAAATAGCAGCTCTTTCCTGTAAAGAGCCTTACTTGATTATACACAAGGATAGAGTGGTACTGCGCCCTCATCCTAGTTTTTTACCGAAGGTGGTTTCAGATTTTCATCTAAACCAAGACATTGTTCTGCCTTCCTTTTTTCCAGATCCCTGTTCTTCGGAAGAAAGGTCACTACATTCTTTGGATGTAGTAAGAGCAGTCAAGACCTATCTGGAGGCAACTGCTCAGATTCGCAAGACGGATGTCTTGTTCGTGCTGCCAGAGGGTCCCAATAGAGGACAGGCAGCGTCAAAAGCGACCATTTCTAAATGGATTCGACAATTGATTATTCAAGCTTACGGTTTGAAACGGAAGGTTCCCCCGTTTCAGATCAAGGCACATTCCACAAGGGCTATTGGTGCTTCTTGGGCAGTGCATCACCAGGCCTCTAAGGCTCAGATCTGCAAGGCCGCAACCTGGTCTTCAGTTCATACATTCACCAGATTCTATCAGGTGGATGTGAGAAGGCATGAGGATATTGCCTTTGGGCGTAGTGTGCTGCAGACAGCGGTACAGGGTCCTCAGGTCTGATAGCACCCTACCGGGTTGTGACCCCCCCCCCCCCCCTCAGTTGGCATTGCTTTGGGACATCCCATCAGTAATTACTGTGGCTCTGTGTCCCGTGATGTCCGAGAAAGAAAATAGGTTTTTTTATTACAGCTTACCTGTAAAATGCTTTTCTTTCGATGGACATTACGGGACACAGAGGTCCCGCCCCTCTTCTAATACACTTATATTGCTTTGCTACAAAGCAATAGGTAAGCAAAGCAATAAGAAGAGGTATCCCTGGAAGGGGAGGGTTTATATAGGGGGTTGAACTTCCTGATTAGGGTGTGACCAGTGTCCAATACCTAGTGATACCCTATATAACCCATCAGTAATTACTGTGGCTCTGTGTCCCGTGATGTCCATTGAAAGAAAAGGATTTTACAGGTAAGCTGTAATAAAAAATCCTATTTTTTTGTCCCAATGATTGAATAATGACAAAAAAACAAAAAAAAAATTACAAAAAGTTGTCACTAAATGATATATTGCTCACACAGGCCATGGGCCTATGTGGAATTGCACTCCAAAATACATTCAGCTGCTTCTCCTGAGTACGGGGATACCACATGTGTAGGACTTTTTGGGAGCCTAGCCGCGTATGGGGCCCCGAAAACTAATCACTGCCTTCAAGATTTCTAAGGGCATAAATTTTTGATTTTACTCCTCACTACCTATCACAGTTTTGAAGACCATAAAATGCCCAGATGGCATAAAACCCCCCCAAATGACCCCATTTTGGAAAGTAGACACCCCAAGCTATTTGCTTTGAGGCATGTTGAGTCCATGGAATATTTTATATTTTGACACAAGTTGCGGGAAAGTGACAATTTTTTTTTTTTTTTTTGTCACTAAATAGATTGCTCACACAGGCCATGGGCATATGTGGAATTGCACCCCAAAATACATTTAACTGCTTCTCCTGAGTATGGGGTATGGGATACCACATGTGTGGGACTTTTTAGGAGCCTAGCCGCGTACGGGGCCCCGAAAACCAATTTCTAAGGGTGTAAATTTTTGATTTCACTCTTCACTGCCTATCACAGTTTCGGAGGCCATGGAATGCCCAGGTGGCACAAACCCCCCCCAAATGACCCCATTTTGGAAAGTAGACACCCCAAGCTATTTGCTGAGGGGCATGGTGAGTATTTTGCAGCTCTCATTTGTTTTTGAAAATGAAGAAAGACCAGAAAAAAAATTTTTTTCTCTTTTTTCAATTTTCAAAACTTTGTGACAAAAAGTGAGGTCTGCAAAATACTCACTATACCGCTCAGCAAATAGCTTGGGGTGTCTACTTTCCAAAATGGGGTCATTTGGGTTTTTTTTTTGCCACCTGGGCATTCCATGGCCTCCGAAACTGTGATAGGCAGTGAAGAGTGAAATCAAAAATTTTCGCCCTTAGAAAGCCTGAAGGCGGTGCTTGGTTTTCGGGGTCCCGTACGCGACTAGGCTCCCAAAAAGTCTCACATGTGGTATCCCCGAACTCAGGAGAAGCAACAGAATGTAGTTTGGGGTGTAATTTCACATGTTCCCATGGCATGTTTGAGCAATATATCATTTAGTGACAACTTTGTGCAAAAAAAAAAATTGTCTCTTTCCCGCAACTTGTGTCACAATATAAAATATTCCATGGACTCGACAGCAAATAGCTTGGGGTGTCTACTTTCCAAAATGGTGTCATTTGGGGGGGTTTGAGCTGTCCTGGCATTTTATGCACAACATTTAGAAGCTTATGTCACACATCACCCACTCTTCTAACCACTTGAAGACAAAGCCCTTTCTGACACTTTTTGATTACATGAAAAAAATATTTTTTTTTTGCAAGAAAATTACTTTGAACCCCCAAACATTATATTTTTTTTAAAGCAAATGCCCTACAGATTAAAATGGTGGGTGTTTCATTTTTTTTTTCACACAGTATTTGCGCAGCGATTTTTCAAACGCATTTTTTGGGGGAAAAACACACTTTTTTTAAATTTTAATGCACTAAACCACACTATATTGCTCAAATGTTTGATGAAATAAAAAAGATGATCTTAGGCCGAGTACATAGATACCAAACATGACATGCTTTAAAATTGCGCACAAACGTGCAGTGGCGACAAACTGAATACATTTTTAAAAGCCTTTACAGGTTACCACTTTAGATTTACAGAGGAGGTCTACTGCTAAAATTACTGCCCTCGATCTGACCTTCGCGGTGATACCTCACATGCATGCTGCAATTGCTGTTTACGTTTGACGCCAGACCGACGCTTGCGTTCGCCTTAGCGCAAGAGCAGGGGGGACAGGGGTGCATTTTTTTTTCTTTATTATTTTTTTGCTTTTTTATCTTATTTTTAAACTGTTCCTTTCATTTTTTTTTATTTTTTTTTTTAAATCATTTTTATTGTTATCTCAGGGAATGTAAATATCCCCTATGATAGCAATAGGTAGTGACAGGTACTCTTTTTTTAAAAAATTGGGGTCTATTAGACCCTAGATCTCTCCTCTGCCCTCAAAGCATCTGACCACACCAAGATCGGTGTGATAAAATGCTTTCCCAATTTCCCAATGGCGCTGTTTACATCCGGCGAAATCTAAGTCATGAAATGCTCGTAGCTTCCGGTTTCTTAGGCCATAGAGATGTTTGGAGCCACTCTGGTCTCTGATCAGCTCTATGGTCAGCTGGCTGAATCACTGGCTGCATTCTCAGGTTCCCTGTTGAGACAGGAGAGCCAGAGAAAAACACGGAAGACGGTGGGGGGGGGGGGGACATTCCCTCCCACTGCTTGTAAAAGCAGTCTAGAGGCTAATTAGCCGCTAGGATTGCTTTTACATGAAAGCCGACCGCTGGCTGAAAAGAATGATACAAAGATGATACCTAAACCTGCAGGCATCATTCTGGTATCTCAAAGTCGTGAATGGCGTACCTGAAGACAAAAAAATGGTTAACAATAAAGCACAGTAAACGGTAAAGTATAAAAAATTGCATACCTGAAAAGCAAACATGATAAAACATAATAACAATAACACATTGCAGAATAGAATACAGTAAAAAAGAGCAGAACAATAGAGAGAGAGAGAATAATAAAACGACAACTATTTTTTTTTTATTCTATATTTTTGTTTGTGTGTTTTTTTTTTTTTTTTTTTACACTTTTTTTTTGTAACTGTAACTTTTATAACTGTAACCGGTTCCAGGTTCGGGTCTCTCAAAATGCGATGGCATCTTGGGAGACCCTGTGAAAATGCGCCTAGTCTGTGCAGTGCTGTACCCTACGCTAATACTCAACTAGTGAATGATAGCGTTCAAAACATTCACCAATGCAAAGACCAGGATTGTCAGGACAGGAGGGACAATAATAGCGGGTGTCACGCCTATATCCCCGCTTGCTGCAGACACAACATCTTTTTTGGGGGAGTTCGTTGGGTAGGGGTACTCGGGAGGACATAAAGAAAATGCCTCTCATGCAGCCGACTACATTTGGTTGGGGATGTGAATGGGGGAATTACGGGCGCTGCAGAAGTGGTGGGTTCCCAATTGGGATTGGCGAATGCAGAAGGAAGGGCATTATGGGCACGATGGGCCTGTGTTTGTCTTTTTGATGGCAGCGGGACACTACTTGTGCTTGCCACCTCACCAGCTTGAACTGCACTTATGGGACTCGCCATGTCACCACGTGTTACTGCAGTGCGGGTTTGACTACGACCGGGGTGTACTAGGCCACTGGTGCTTGCCAGTTCACCAAAACGCTACCAAAAAAACTGTTAGCGATCGCAGGGATCAAGGCCTGACTCTTCGAACGCTGCAGTTATGCGTTTAGTGTTTTGTAAGTGTCAGTGATCGATCGATACTGCACTTGGGTGGGCTGGGCTGGGCTGGGCCGGGCCGGGCGGAGGGGCAAAACGCAGGTGCTAGCAGGTATCTGGGCTGATCCCGCTAACACTGCGTTTTTGGGAACCCTAAACTGCTGGGGACGCTAGTATAGATCGGATCAGATATTGATGCGTTCAGATACTATACCACTAAGGGAGGCGTATGCTGCGTGCGTGGGTGTGAGCGGTACTGGCGCTAATCTGACGCTGCCTGGGGCGACGCATATCACCGCCGGGCGATCAGGGGGCTAAACCTTTATTCGGTAATAAACGGCAGGTGCCCTGACACTATAAAAAAAAATAAACAAACTAACCAGCGTCAACCGTAAAGGTTATACGGTGATCAGTGGCGAAAGGGTTAACTAGGGGGCAATCAAGGGGTTAAAACATTTATTAGATAGTATATGGGGGTCCCTGTCGCTATAAAACGCTGACGGCGAACCTAAATATTTACGTCCCTAACTAGCGGAACCAGTGACACTAATACAGCGATCAGAAAAATGATCGCTTAGTGACACTGGCGACAGGTGGTGATCAAGGGGTTAAAACTTTATTAGGGGGGGTTAGGGGGGTACCCTAGACCTACAGGGGGCTAACCCTAACTGTCCTACCACTTCTAACTGTCACAAACTGACACCAATGCAGTAATCGGAAAAAAAAAAACACTGCTCGGTCTCAGTGTGACAGGGAGGGGGGAGGGGTGATTGGGGGGGGGCGGCGATCGGGGGTGTAATGTGTGCCTGACATGTTCTACTGTGTGTGTTGTGCACTCACTTGTCTTCTCTCCTCGGCGCCGGAACGGAAACTGCCGAGCCGAGGAGAGATGATATCACATCCTCTGCCTCTGTGTACTATACAGAGGCAGGGGATGTTTCTCATCGGCTGGGAGCGATCACGAGGGGGGGGCCACGATCGGATGGCCTCCCCCTCATCTCTAAACGCTCCCAGACAAATGCCGACCGCCGCTGGCACCGGGGGGGGGGTCCGATCGGACCCCCCGCGGGAAGCCAATCACGTACCAGGTACGTGATTTTGCCTGCCCGTGCCACTCTGTTCACGTATATAGGCGTGAGGCGGTCGGCAAGTGGTTAAGAAGTAATCCCATGCAAAAATGCATTGCACATTGACATAATGCAGCTTCATGCTTTTTCCAGTTTAGTAACCCAATTAATAAAGTTACTGGATAAGTCCCACAGCAATTGCAGACTTCCATACATTTGCACTTCAGGTTTTCTATAGGTAAACTCTCCAATTTCATGGGGAAAGAAAAAGGAAATAAAAAAAATTGCTACACAAGTCATATTGTAATTAAATGTTATTAAAATGTACCTTTCTTTTCCTGCTGTATTTTTTTATGCAATGCAACATGGCAACCTAAAGGCATTCTGTACACAGATGGTATACAGAACACCCCCCAGGTATGTATGCCTCACTGATTTTTCAACATGTCCCAAAATGGACCGCGGATCGGGCAGACTCTCCTGTTACAGCGGCCTTCACTTTTCCGTCTGTCCCTGGCTCTCCCTCTGGATCAGGCTGTGAGTATCCCACATCACTATCTAAAGCTGATTTAGATGCCAGCCTCGAAGCGATGTATAATAGACTTGCTGCAAAATTCCAATCCGAATTGCATAAGACTTCCCATACACTGTCGCAGGAGATTGCAGCGCTGGGTACTAGAACAAGCTGGAAACAAAACATGATGAACTAGCTCTAGCATATAGTGATCTTAGTAAAGAGCATCAAACATTGTCAGTGGCATTTAATCAAATGTGGTGCTCATCCCCAAACTGAATAAGGACCACACCCATCTTCGGAATTTTAGGCCCATATCAGTCAGGGTTTATTCCTCACCATCTTATCACAGACAATATCAGCCTCACCATTGATATTATCCAATCCATTTTCTCTAAAAAAATATTAATGCTAAGCCTGGACATCCACAAGGCATTTGACAGTGTGTCTTGGAGCTATGTGTCTCTCCTTTTACAGTTTTATGGATTTCAGGGAGAATTCTTACAGGCCTATCAAGCTCTGTACTAGAACCCCAGGACGCGGGTTAAAACCCCAGGTTCTAGCTCTGAATTTTTCTGGCTCGGTAGGGGTACTAGGCAAGGGTACCCACTATCCCCACTGATTTTTGCTCTGGCTATTAAGCCCCTAGCCATAGCAATATTGCAACATCCAGACATTTCTGGTCATAACAAAGCCTCCTCGACCTATAAATTCTGCATGTATGAAGACGATGTGCTACTATTTCTTACCAACCCCATGGTCACATGGGGGCCTTTCGGTGAACGTATCAAAATCCATTGGTCTCCCTGTGGGGTTCACCCCTGCCGAGCTGGAGAATCTAAAGAGACCCTTTTCCTTCACATGGGTTAAATCTTCCCTTTCTTATTTGGGTATCCCGGGAGGCCACAATTTATTATTTTGCAATAATGTACCTCCTATGATTACTAAACTAAAACAGTTACTTAAATCCTGGTCATCCTATAGAATCTCCTTCCTAGGGAGGATAACGGCAATCAAGATGTCGATCCTCCCTAAATTGTTATACTTATTTCGAGCCCTTCCTAATTATGATTTCTAAATCCTATCTTCTTAAACTCCAAGCATAGATTAATTTGGAACGACAAACCCCCAAAATTTTCTAGGGAGCTGGTGTATTGTTCTAATCGTCTAGGTGGTCTGGGAGTCCCTCAGGTGTGGCTGTATTATATTGCCAGCAGATTCACACAGCTGGTCCAATGGAATATCAAAAATTCACGTGTCCCATGGGTTAGATTTGAGCAAGATTCGATCGTCCCATTTAACCTTCCGGGACTACTGTGGTCTTCTAAATCCCATGCCTCGGAATTGAGTTCTCGGAATCTGGTGGTAGCACATTCACTGAAACTGTGGGATCTTTATAAATTGAAATTAGCACTAATTAAAAAAAAAAAATGTGCCTCCTTTCTGGGTGATCCTAGGCTTTTCAGTGGTGGATAACCCAAGGTTTGACCACACTGGAGGATTTTCAGCAGGACTCGAAGTTTTTCATTCACCCAGTTACAGTCTCAAAAAAAATATACCAGCAAGGGAATTCTATCACTCATCTCCAAATCCGCCATTTTTCTCAGACACGCTACTCAGTAATCCCATCGGATTCGCACACCTCTTTTGAATCCCTATGCCAGACTGCCCCTAGACAGAAGGGTTTATTCTCAGGGCTTTGTAAGTCTATGGAGACGGTAGGTGACAACCCCAAATTAAGACATGGCCATTTGGGAGCGTGATTTAAATTTGGTGTTTGATTTGCAGGACTGGGAAGCAAACTGGCAGAATATGCGTAATTGCACTAAATCCCTTACCACACTGGAAACAGCAATTCAATTATTTACTTGCTGGTACTATACTCCCTCACGTTTACATACGATTTACCCGCAGGCTTCCTGCATCTTGTTTTCGTGGCTCTGCTCTCCCGAGTTCTATTTTACACATGTTCTGGGAATGTGAAGCTCTGCAACCCACTTGGAGAAAGGTTCTAGAGTTGATAGATAAGCTGGTGGTAAGGCACGTGGCTCTAAGACACAAAACCGCTGTCTTTTATTTGAAAAAATCCCTCATGTTCCGAGATACCTAATGAAACTCATACTCACTATTTGTATTGCGCTGCAATGGGCAATTGCCCTTAATTGGAAGTCTCAAACAGTCCCATTCACACAAGTGATATCTCGTGTTGATCAGATAATGTTGACGGAAAAAATATTTCATACACTGCATGACTCAATCCCTACCTATGACGCTAAGTGGAACTCTTGGTTCATCTATCATCATCAAGAATGATCTAAGTTAATGTTTACTTTACTATTTTGTTCTACTTACTGTTTCTGGTTATAGTTTTTGTTTTCTATACCATAACTGAAATAAGATCATATTCTACCAAGTACTTTGAGCTTAACGTTAAATGATTATACAATTTGATGTTCTATGTGTAGCCCCCTGTTCCTAAAAAATGGGGCTATAGTGTAAATTTAGTTTTTGGCTGATTTTGTTTATATATTTGGTTCCGTTCTAAACTTGACTGAGTTGTGCATTTCTCACTGTTGCCAGCAGGTGTCACTGGTACCACAGGACCGTATGAGAATTACAACTAGGTTGAGCTGTAATGAATATTCTTTTTCCGGAAGCAGCCCAGTAAGAGGTTCCTGGCCGCTGTGCATTCTGGGAAGAGGTATTTATTGGACAGAGGCCATTTTTGTTACCTCTGGGCCCTCCTGGCCTGAAGATGTGCTTCTGCAAGTAGGCCCAAAAGCCTGTCTGGGGCCTACTAATCCTGTGGTTGTCCTTAGGCTGTCTTGCCTGTGTGGAAGAAGCCGAGCCAAGCTGAGGAGATCCAGGGGAGGAACCTTGCTGGGGAGAGCCAAGATGAGGGCTGTTCCCTCAGGAGGGCCTGGTGACTCGTTTGGAGGACGCACTTATATCTAAACTACCCTTACAGTATCGCCGGGTCAGCTTAAAGGTTCTGGTACTGTCAAGCTGTTCTACAATATAAACAAGGTAACTAGCTCCTGACTGCTAAGTCTGTGAGAGGGACTTCTACATGAGTTCTACTGGCTGCTAAGTCTGTGAGAGAGACTTATCCATGAGTTCTCCTGGCTGCTCTGTTCTCATTAAAGCATTGAAAAATACTTAAAGTGACTGGCGCCCAAATTCTGTTCTAACTTCCCATTATAGTCATGGACTCGCCCTGAGGTGAATGTAAGCTCGCTCCCTGTTTCTGGAGGTACCTCTTTGCAGTAGACCCAGGGGGGCGCTACATATGCATGACTATGTAAGTTAAATTTAAGCTTTATGGAACTGCTTTTACGATAAGCTGGTTTATATCTCAAATCATTCTGTACTGTAAACCTTTTTATCTTAATAAAAGCGCTTAGTAAGAACAGGTCCCGCCATGGTTGACTAAAGAATTTGCGTGCACATGCTTAGTGTCATATCCAGAGGTTGTCTTTGGGAAATAGACGTATGAGTGCTGCCAGCATTGCTGCAGAGTTTGAAGGGGTGGCGGGGTCAGCCTGTCAATGCTCAGACCATACGCCGCACACTGCATCAAATTGGTCTGCATGGCTGTTGTCCCAGTAGGAAGCCTCTTCTAAAGACGATGCACAAGAAAGCCCGCAAACAGTTTGCTGATGACAAGCAGACTAAAGACATGGATTACTGGAACTATGTCCTGTGGTCTGATGAGACCAAGATAAAATTATTTGGTTCAGACGGTGTCAAGCGTGTGTGGCGGCAACCAGGTGAGGAGTACAAAGACAAATGTGTCTTGCCTACAGTCAAGCATGGTGGTGGGAGTATCATGGTCTGGAGCTGCATGAGTGCTGCCGGAACTGGGGAGCTACAGTTCATTGAGGAAACCATGAATGCCTTACTTCGGAGACTGGGCCGCAGGGCAGTATTCCAACCTAACGACCCCAAACACACCTCCAAGACGACCACTGCCTTGCTAAAGAAGCTGAGGGTGATGGACTGGCCAAGCATGTCTCCAGACCTAAACCCTATTGAGCATCTGTGGGGCATCCTCAAACAAAAGGTGGAGGAGCGCAAGGTCTCTATCCACCAGCTCCATGATGTCATCATGGTGGAGTGGAAGAGGACTCCAGTGACAACCTGTGAAGCTCTGGTGAACTCAATGCCCAAAAGAGTTAAGGCAGTTCTGGAAAATAATAGTGACTACACAAAATATTGACACTTTGGGCCCAATTTGGACATTTTCACTTGGGGGTGTACTCACTTTTGTTGCCAGCGGTTTAGACATTAATGGCTGTGTGTTGAGTTATTTTGAGGGGACAGCAAACTTACACTGTTATACAAGCTGTACACTCACTACTTTACATTGTAGCATTGTGTCATTTCTTCAGTGTTGTCCCATGAAGAGATGTAAAAAAATATTTACAAAAATGTGAGGAGTGTACTCACTTTTGTGAGATACTATATATGTATTGTCTTATTTATTCACTATTGTATTGCTAATTATTGACATGCATATGAAGTTTTGCACATGTTTAATCACTGTGAGAAACATTATTAGAATTACAGGAAAGAAGGAAATTTGGCGGGACTTTAAGGGTGCCTACGAAAGAAGGGGAAAGTCATACAATGCTTGACAATTGGTGTGTAGAAATTAAAGATTTTATTATCACATACAAAACATGATTGTGATTCAAGTAGGAATTATGCGCACATGTTCAAGGATACATCTAGAAATTTTAAAACGGATGATAAAATGTGAATTGGGAAAGGAGGGTGGGTGGGAATGTGAAGGGAAGAACCGGGATGTTGTGAGGAAGAAAGTGAGTAAAAAATGTGAAAAAAATGTGAATAATAAAGGTCTGAGAGACGGATGAAGGTCCGAAGCAAAAGGTGATATAACTAAGCACAGGGTAATGTGGGATGGTTAATACATGTCCAAGGAAAAAACGTTTACTTACACTCATAATGGCAATAAAAATATGGAAAAGCCAAAAGGTACCAAAATTTGGGGACCAATATCAATTGGGGAGATGTATAGAAAATAATGATAAAGTAAAATAAAGTTTTAGAGTGTTTTTTTTATAAGAAAATGGAACTGTTTAATTTAAGAAAAAGAAGAAGATGAGAAAGAAAAGGAACATAGGTCGTGTTATAAACTAGTAGAAGGATAAATGGGTCATCTTGTATATAAAGGTGACCAAAACTTGCTGCAGATCACCTGCCCATCTCAAATATGGGGGGGGGGGGGGGGGGTAAAGTTACCAACACAGGCGGCAGCAGGTAAGGAAATATATGGACACTTAAAGTGGGGTTCCACCCAAAAAACAAAACTACCTGTAAAAATTCTAAAAACAAAAACAAAAAAACATTTGGATATTTTTTTTTTTTCACTTACCTCTAAATGCCTGTTGCTAGGTGGTCCCTCGTAGTCTGCCTGTCCCTTAGCCTGGGCTGGTGACATCACTTCCTCCTCGGCACAGGAAGGGCTCCGCTCTGCTCCCTCCCTCCTGTCAATCATCTGGGACCCATTACAGGTCCCAGGTGATTGAGCGGCCAATCACGGCACACGGCGCTGCTCGCGCATGCGCAGTGGGTGCCAGGCTGTGAAGCCACAGCCCGGCGCCCACAGTTGAAATGCCGGCGCCGACGAGCGGAGGGGGGAGACGAGCGGGGCTTCGATCCCCCGCATCGCTGGACCCTGGGTCAGGTGAATGTCCAATTAAAAGTCAGCAGCTGCAGTATTTGTAGCTGCTGACTTTTAATTTTTTTTTTTTTTTTTGACGGCCCCCCTGGGTGGAACTCCTCTTTAAGTAATAAAACTCAAATCAGTAAAAAGATAGGAAACTAAATGAATATACCAGAAAATAAGGGAAGAGGTTTAGTATAAAACTGTACCTAATAAGCAGCAAGTTTGCAGCATGGTTCGCCTTTAGCGTGTCTGGCAGTTTAGTATGGTGAGGAAGCACTATATGAATGGTGTCTTGCTGAGAAAGTTCCCCCCGGCGGATAAGGTTCCCCTTGTACTGCGCAGGAGCAGCGCTTGCGCAGTACGAACGACTAGGAGCTGCCGAAAATAGCCGAAGATGAAAAACTTCAATCAGCTGTACACGGCGCCTGCACCCTGGGTCCAGGCTGAAGCCCAACCATCCAAGTGGACCTAGAGGGGGAATAAAAAAGTGCCAAGCTAAGCGAGCCCGCGAGGGGCCCTCTTACAGGCGCAGTGTACAGCTGATTTCTCTTCTATTCGCCTTCGGCTATTTCCGCCGCCTCTTACTGCGCAAGCGCTGCGCCTGCGCAGTAGAGGGGGGTCCTTATCCGCCGAAAGGAACTTTCTCGGCAGAACACCGGCAGGGACACCGCACCGCGCATGCGCAAAACGTCGCAAAGGATGAAACAAAAATCAAAAATACTACAGTTCCCATGCTGCATCGCGGTCCGGGGGCGGGGAGGGAGATAGCGCAGGAGGAGCTGACAGCCCAATCAGTGGGCGCGCGTCTCTACAACTAGGAGCTAGAGGCAGCACGGGAAGAAGGGAAGCATTGGAGAAAAAAGAATCAAAATGCTTGGTGCAAATAAATAGATAAAGGACATGTGTGTGGTTTGAGAATGTGTGGGGAGTAAGTGCATGAATTAAACACTATGGGGAAAGGGAAAAGGCAGAGAGGGATGGTGGATTGGGCATATTGGGGAGGGAGATGAGATGGGACCAAGCAGTCGGCATACACCACAAGAAACACATCAAAAAGAAATAGAATAAAGCCAATAAGGCAACCTAGACAAATAATGAAATAAAATAAAGAATACAAATTTTGTTAGAAAAATAATAAATTCATAAAAAGTATTCCCCCTCCTTTGAGTAATTCCATACACCTTAATTCAATCACACCTTACACGTCTAATTTTTTGGCTAGATTACAGCTGACAAGCTCATCTGGGCCTCCTATGACACTTTAAAAGTACATCATTCAGCGAAGATTTCCTTTGTTTTTCAACTTTGAATCACAGGTAAGAGACCTGCATATGGGTGAGCTCTTGCTGATGGACCTAGCGGTCGGCAGTATACCCTATT
Source organism: Lithobates septentrionalis (assembly GCA_037952835.1). Taxonomy (NCBI): domain Eukaryota; kingdom Metazoa; phylum Chordata; class Amphibia; order Anura; family Ranidae; genus Lithobates; species Lithobates septentrionalis. Next base: position 8,818,230 of record JBBDGP010000605.1, read on the forward strand.
GTATTTACATGTATTTGTATCTTTATTTTATTTTCTTGTATTACATTCTAAACTAACGCAATGCTTGTATCTTATTTTTATATGCAGTGTTACATCTATTTTTCTTTTAAAACGTCCCCTGATGAGACCAGAGTGGCGAAACATGTCGGGACAATCACTCCTAATGCTACTATCGAGTGATCACATTTTATCATCTGTTTTAAAATTTCTAAATGTATCCTTGAACATGTGCACATAATTCCTACTTGAATTTCAATCATGTTTTGTATGTGATAATAAAATCTTTAATTTCTACACACCAATTGTCGAGCATTGTATGACTTTCCCCTTCTTTGGTAGGCACCCTTAAAGTCCCGCCAAATTTTCCTCTTTCCTGACATTTATATACAGGGATGTTGGTGCCCTATATTTGCCATTGCCACCCACCCATATTATTACTCTATTATTAGAATTAGTGCTGCCCTCATAAATATTATATGTGTATATTGTTTATCAGAGTATAGGGCAAGTTGCTTTTCCTCAGTTTTGATAGGCTAAAAGAATGGTTTGTTTTTTAAGTTTTTATTTCCACTGTGTTACACATTAAATATGGATGTAACTTGGTTTAAAAGGTGAATTTAGCCTTATGGCCCATACACACGATCTGAATATCGTAAGACAGATCGTACGACTTTTTTCGCTTAATAGTCGCAAGTAGAAATTGAATAGATTACTAAAGTCACAAATTCTCGTACGACAGAAAAAAAAGTGATGTTTTGTAATTTATTGTATTTTCGGACGACAACTGTACTGACTAAACGAAAATCGTACGATCTGGTATCGTACGAGGAAAATTTTCGTGCTTGTTCGATCTAATAATATCGGATGAATTGTCGTGATCGGCTCTCGAAAGCTCTGTACTAACGATCCGATTATCGTACAATCGTGTCGAAAGCGGTATTTTTCATCCGATTTTCAGATCGTGTGTACGGCCCAATAGTCTTCTGCAGTGATTCCATTGCTGACTACTAATGCAAATTGAAAAAAAGCCTATATGCCTTTCTTTTCCTTTCTGCTCTTTTTTTTTTTTTTTTTCCTCCTTTTTTTTTTTTTTCCTCCTTTTTTTTTTTTTCTTCTCTTTCCCAATATTTTTATCCTACGCTGTATTTTTTGGCTACAAGCTTTGTGGTCAGTCACCCCGAGTAGGGTTTCAGAGCTTTGTGTACTTCACCTTCCCAGGTGGACGGGGAAGCTACGTACAGTGGGGACGGAAAGTATTCAGACCCCCTTAAATTTTTCACTTTTTTTTTTTTTATATTGCAGCCATTTGCTAAAATCATTTAAGTTCATTTTTTTCCTCATTAATGTACACACAGCACCCTATATTGACAGAAAAACACAGAATTGTTGACATTTTTGCAGATTTATTAAAAAAGAAAACTGAAATATCACATGGTCCTAAGTATTCAGACCCTTTGCTCAGTATTTAGTAGAAGCACCCTTTTGATCTAATACAGCCATGAGTCTTTTTGGGAAAGATGAAACAAGTTTTTCATACCTGGATTTGGGGATCCTCTGTCATTCCTCCTTGCAGATCCTCTCCAGTTCTGTCAGGTTGGATGGTAAACGTTGGTGGACAGCCATTTTTAGGTCTCTCCAGAGATGTCAATTGGGTTTAGGTCAGGGCTCTGGCTGGGCCATTCAAGAACAGTCACAAAGTTGTGAAGCCACTTCTTCATTATTTTAGCTGTGTGCTTAGGGTCATTGTCTTGTTGGAAGGTAAACCTTCGGCCCAGTCTGAGGTCCTGAGCACTCTGGAGAAGGTTTTCGTCCAGGATATCCCTGTACTTGGCCACATTTATTTTTCCCCTGATTGCAACCAGTCGTCCTGTCCCTGCAGCTATAAAACACCCCCTCAGCATGATGCTGCCACCACCATGCTTCACTGTTGGGACTGTATTGGACAGGTGATGAGCAGTGCCTGGTTTTCTCCACACATTCCGCTTAGAATTAAGGCCAAAAAGTTCTATCTTGGTCTCATCAGACCAGAGAATCTTATTTCTCATCATCTTGGAGTCCTTCAGGTGTTTTTTTTTTTTAGCAAACTCCATGAGGGCTTTCATGTGTCTTGCACTGAGGAAAGGCTTCCGTCGGGCCACTCTGCCATAAAGCCCCGACTGGTGGAGGGCTGCAGTGATGGTTGACTTTCTACAACTTTCTCCCATCTCCTAACTGGAGCTCAGCCACAGTGATCTTTGGGTTCTTCTTTACCTCTCTCTCACCAAGGCTCTTCTCCCATGATAGTTCAGTTAGACCAGACGGCCAGCTCTAGGAAGGGTTCTGGTCGTCCCAAATGTCTTCCATTTAAGGATTATGGAAAACAAAGAAAAACAACAATGGATAGCGGTGCAGGTCACAGTATGGAATTATGCATAGCAAGTTCATAAACAAGTCCTTTGAGAAAGTGCTGCTCTGTGTGAAGATGTACAGCCTGTATGGTAGGGCAGCCTTGTGGGGGGAGTTGAAGCCACTCCAGATATGTAAGAGGGAAAACACAGCAACAGGCGCTTCTTAAGTAAGACTGTTTTGCATTTAATAACAATTTGCATTAAATCACTCACATGTAAAAAACCATTGTAAAGCATGGGGGTGTCCAGTTCAGGCCATATACGATCTCTGCAGCTTTAGATGAAATGTCAGCTCTGTTCCTCTCTGCTGTCGGCGTACTGATCCACAGTGCACTTCCGGGATTTGGGCGGGATCCGCAGTGAGGCTTGGAATGAGGCCATGCAGTCACAAGGAGGCTGGAGTGCAGAGTTCAGGGTATTGGCTGTATTGCCGTAAAGCTTTCGCCCGAATCCCGGAAGTTCACTGTGGATCAGTACGCCGGCAGCAGAGAGGAACAGAGCTGACATTTCATCTAAAGCTGCAGAGATCGTATATGGCCTGAACTGGACACCCCCATGCTTGACAATCGTTTTTTTACATGTGAGTGATTTTTTTTTTTAATAATCAAAATTTTATTATTATTTTATTCCATTTATATATACACCACTTATACATCATACTATACCCCTACGTTCAGCCCAAAAAACAAACGGCATCATTCCGCAACTACCACAATTATCCCCCCTAACCCATCAGCCCAGATTTACATATACAAAACAAAAAAAAAAAAAATTTCCCCTCCCACATTCTGTGATTCCTCCCTCCCCCCTCCATCCCTGATATTAATTTACTCCGGCTCTCCCCCCCCCCCCCCCCCAGTGTACAAGCGTGATTAAATAAGATTATAAAATGTGGTTAAAATAAGATTATAAGGTGGGTTTCCCCCTGTGCATGTAAAAAAAGAGAGAAAAAAAAATGTGAGTGATTAAATGCAAATTGTTATTAAATGCAAAACAGTCTTACTAAGAGGCGCCTGTTGCTGTGTTTTCTCAGAAACTATGGAAAAAATCTGCAACAGGGACAAAGGCAAAAAATAAAATCTGAGATGGGTTCTAGGCCTTTCATCATGGAAAATTGAAAAAGAAAATTGTATAACGTATGGACAACCTTACCTTTACTTCCTGGCTGAGAAAATGTTGAGGAAATCTCTCTAATGAAGCACCAGCAGTAAAACCTGACAGGGGTTCTGACCCTTCTCCATTCTTTCCAAAACTAAAACAAAAAGTTTTGGCTGCATATATACTGTGAACTTTGCAGTATTTTCCAGACAATAAAGTATTTTATTTTTTATTAGCACATTCCTTATTATAAATAATTCCGAACACTTAACTGAAGGCAGTTGTATAAAAAAATAGTTTTAGAGCTGTCAACATTGAATCAACTAGGTAGAAGGAGCAACATCATTTATTCTTATCACAAAGGTGCATGTAACCGAGGTTGGTAATCATTGATTCTTATCTAAAGTCACTCTACCATATTTTTTTGTGTCATTTGTTAATCAATAGCTTCAATTAAAATGAATGTGCGTGGGTTTTTAAATCATAATATTTTTTTATCTGACTGGCAATCAATATTGGAATGGTGTGTTCACTTTCATTAGACTATTTGGAAATGTGACTAAAGGCCACCATAGAAAGATACACTTTTCATGAATTTGTATGCTTGGAGTGGGAGGAGAGAAAGCGGGCGTTATACAGTACCCTTATGATTATTAAAAGCATATCATGTTAATGTACTTTTTTTTTTTTTTAAACAATAGGAACCTGTATACTTCTTTTTTTTAATGTGTGTTGCAAAATTCTGTAACGCATTGTAATGTGCTGTGTTTAAATGCAGTATGTTCTATTTTTACTCATTTTGTAAATGCACACCAGCACTTTCTGGGCATGGGTCTGTTAGAATTATAGAGACGTAATACCTATTGGAAACAATGTGATTTAAGCTTGTCATGAGGGCACAGCCAAGGCACTTTGCACATTGAGATGTCTAGCTACTGTATGTCCCACATACACTGTCCTGAGTGGGACTCGCATTTAGGAACCTGTGCTTTCAGGGCTGAATGCCTGAAATTCAGAAGATCTGGTGAGAGCACCATGTTCAAGTAGAACATGAGCTCACCCAAACTTGTCACTTGAGTCCACAGCTGTCACTTTGTGCTGTAGCCCTCTTCTCTTCCTAGTGCTGTGTTGTAGTGGATGATGCTTCAAGTGACTTCCGACCTATCAGATCACTATAGAATGTGAATGTGGTCCTAGTTTTAGCAATGCTGCACTAGTTGGTGACGTTACAATAGGAGTGACAGCTCTTGAAAAAAGCCCATGTAAAAACAGGTCAGAAGTGGTATCTCCAAAGATCCTTTTAAAACCTTTCAAACCTTTGTACTGCACAACACATGGTGCTGCATGATTGCCAGTGTGGAGCCTTGAGGTGCAATAATCCCTGTTTCAAGAACAGATCGGATAGGTAACGGTATTTGGATCTCCCTATGCCACCGTGGAGCTGTGGATATCTGTCCAGTCAGATCGGTGAACAGATATCTAGCAGTTAGGCCATTTGTTGAAGGAGTCTTTCTGATTCACTCAGATGGGTCCCCTCTCACCAGGTATCGGTTCAATTTCATTTTTAAAGCATGCACGAAGAAGCTAGATTTACAACAATTTAAGTTTAACTCTCACTCTTTCAGGATCGGCGCGACTACAGAGGCTGCTAAGATAGGATTGGATGAAGCAATAATCAAAAGGTTGGGTAGATGGGAATGGTAACGTTTTCAAATTTATGTCAGACCTGATCTCTCTCTTTAATTCTAGGCACTTGAAGATATGTTTGGATCCTGGGCCACTCTTTTGTATACTGGGCTTATAAAAGAGCCATGAAGTGCTGCTATACATCCAATTTGTCTCTGGATCCTGGAAAATTTCAGATATACTGGAAAGAAATTAGAGGTCTTCAATGGTCTAATTTGTATTTCTATCTCTCCAGGTTGCTTGAGCTATGGCCAGCCCCTGATGTATTAATCGTTCACCTAGGGGGAAACGATGTTGGGAAAATAAGAACACTGGATCTTATGTTTATGATGAAACGTGACCTTCATAGATTCAAGTCAGCATCCCCGAATACCATAATAATCTTTTCAGAGATAGTTCTTCGGCTCATATGGCTGCAGGATGCCCAATTAAAAACATTTATAGAAAATTAGGAAACATCTAAACAAATGTATGGAAAAATTCATGCCACATATTGGAGGTTTTTCCTATAGACCTAGGGAGTTATTTACTTAAGGAAAATCCACTTTGCACTGTAATGCCCCGTACACACGGTCGGATTTTCCGATGGAAAATGTCCGATCGGAGCGTGTTGTCGGACATTCCGACCGTGTGTGGGCTCCATCGGACATTTTCCATCGGATTTTCCGACACACAAAGTTTGAGAGCAGGCTATAAAATTTTCCAACAACAAAATCCGATCGCGTCAATTCCGACCGTGTGTGGCCTGTTCCGACGCACAAAGTGCCACGCATGCTCAGAAGAAATTCCGAGACGGAACAGCTCGGTCTGGTAAACTTAGCGTTCGCAATGGATACAACACTTTCGTCATGGTGCAATGTTAAAAATGGTTTAATACAGCACACTCTCTTCTTTATAATGATAGAAGAATGAAGTAGTTTTGCTGCTCATATTCACACAGACTTCTCACAAACGTATTTCTTTATTATTTATCGGGATTCCCTTAATATATTTTGATTTGTCACATCTGCCAAAAATATTTTTTGTTTTTATTATTTTTTTTTAAAGGCAGATTTTTTATTTTTATTTTAGGTTTGTATTTTTTTGCAAGGCTGATCTTTGTTTAATTTTATTTTTAGTTTTACTCCAGAATATTATTGTGTGTGTTTTGTGTGTCAAGTTACCACAACACCATTATTATCTTGTATTATTTAATCTCAAGGAGATTGTTTGGTGTTGGTGTCCCTTGTTAATTTCACATTGTATATTTGAAATGTACCTGAATCCTCACAAACAAACTGTCCTTTTTGAAGGAAAACACACATAGGCAAGTATAATTGAAACCAAAAATCCTTTATTAAGGGCTCAGAACCAAACAAAGAGGGAGGCAACGCTGGATAAACAGCAGAAATTAGCGAAGCCTTGGACTCCCAGGGCAGACATCAATTCTTGAACATCAAAATTGGTGGCCTGAGGAGTCCATATGTAAGGGAGTGCAGTCTGGTCCAGAAGTCCCAGAGATCCGGAAAGCAGCAGATGACATCGATGTTCCCAGGCTGTGGTACCACAAGAGGCTGCATCTTTTGCCAGACCAGACTGGATCCAGGGTCATCACTTTCTGGTCTTTCTTCCACGCTTCCTTCCTGGCTGTGGCTCTGCTGTTGGAGATGTGGCAGGAGGAGGAGTAGGACCTAGAGGAGGAGGAGGACTAGTAGGACCTGGAGGAGGAGGAGGACCATGTGTGAGGTCACAAATGTGGGTATCGGATGTTATTTGGCCCCTCAACCTCTTATTGAGAGCTTCCAACATTAATGACTCACACATGAGTTGTTGGCCCCCCTCCATCCACTGCATTTTACAGGCAATTATGCCAGCAAAGTCCTCCTCCACAGTGTGGGGGGCTCCCAGGGCCTCTGTCGCCTTCCAAAAGAGGCCTATGGCAGCCTCCTCTAGTGTACTCCTCTTCCTGCCACTTTCTCTTTGCAGGTGTAGGGGAGGGACCTGCATATCAGGCAGGCTGCTCGGCCCGGCCACCTCCTCGCTGAGACTTCCCTGTGTATGAAAAAGGGACATGGTTGTAATGTTTTGCATCATCAATCACAATCATAAATTAGTACTCCAAATTAACATCTAGTTAACATCATTGATTGGACAACCTGAAATATTTAGAGGAATGCTATACCTGACTCAATCTGAGCTCCTCCACATGTTGCTGTTTGGAAGGCCCAGGTTGGGCGTCAGAAGCCTCAGCTGCGGGAGAAGGAAGCGTGGAAGGAAGACTGGAGAGTGATGGCCTGGGTTCAGTCTGACCTGCCAGAAAATGCAGCCTGTCATAGTACCACATCCTGGGGACATAGATGTCATCTGCTGCTCCGGATCTCTGTGAATCCTGGACTTTCTTGCGCTCCCTTATATATGTGCTCCTCAGGCCACCAATTAGGATCTTTAAATAGGTGATATCTTCCGTGGGGATCACCTGCTTCACAATTTCCAACAATTGATCCAGCGCTGCCTTCCTCTTTGTTTGGTTCTTATAATGTGGGTGGTTTATCTCCCACAGACACGGCAGCTCCCTGAACATGTCAATGAATATTGCCATGAAGTCTGTATCGTTCAAGATATCCATTTTCACTGCAAGACACAACACAAGACAAACCCTAATGTCAGGCAAAACTCTCCTAATCTTGTTACAATATAGGCCTCAATGTAGAAGCAGTATAGGCACAAGTTTGTCTCTTACCTTCGTTATTACGATCGGCGCCTCCGATGCTCCTTCCTCCGCTCACAGATCGTACGTAATACGCACGCGTGTTACGCTTTATACACACTGTGCATGCGTGTAACTCCGCCCACCCCTGACGTTCTTTCTAGTCTATTCCCCGCCCCTTTTCGTTCTGCGCAGTGGGGGAAGAGCACATGGCGGATACACAGCAGGTGCGTGCTAATTACAGGAACGAGGAGGAGGAGGAGGACAGACAGATCCGGACACGTTCCGATCCAGAAGGAGATTTAAGGCCTCAAATATGTCCTTTGGGGAAATGTTAGAGATAGTCGACATCCTGAAGAAGGCCGACTATGATGGAAAGTATGGACCTTACCCCAACCCCAATGTCAGAAAGGCCAAGATCATGGCGAAAGTGGTCAGGAGTCTGCACCGGAATTTCGGGGTACGACGATCAAAAGATCAGCTCAGGAAGTGGTGGTCGGACCTCAAATTACGAGAACATGAGCAGTACAGAAAGATCCGGAGAGTGCTGCAAAAAAGTAAGTAGTTGTGCTGTGTTCCTATTCTTTATGTTTATTACGTTCGTGCTGCTCCATGTGCTTTTCTTAAAAGTGTACATTTTAAAATGGCAACTTTCATGTTCATGGGCACATTATTCGTTCGTATCAAACATTTTTCTTTGGCCTATAAAACACCATTGTTTTGGCCATATGCATTTGGCCACATTGTTTACGCCCTACTGAAACTAATTTGGTTGTGTAGATGGCTTTGTTACTAGAATGAAATGCAAACTAGATTCTGTGTAAGGAGAGGACACTGAGCAGCTGTTTTCACATCTGGACACTGGAGCACTAGTGTGGTACACCAGAACACCATTTTTATTAGGGGGGGCACACAGGTGCTCCAGTGTATACTATAGAGGGGTCTCCATCTGTGAAGCTTGTACTAAACAGGTAAAGTATTGCAGCTTGACAAAGGACACTGAAAATGCTACATTTTTGAACTTTGCCAAAATTGACAATTGTACCCCACTTCCAAGCAATGTTTCCTATTTATAGTTCTGCCATCAAATATCTGTGTGCTAAGTATAGCATTTTTGTTTTACATAGGGGAGAAAAGACTCGGACACCCCTCATCCGAGGAGACCACAGACCCCCCCCCCTCTGGAATAAGGGGAAATGCCCCCAACACAAGAAGAGCAGGAGGAAGAAGACGTGGTGGAAATAGTCACCACAACAGGTGAGTGTCTGCGACCACAGGCTCAGGTAAGAGATGGATGCCGGCCTGTTTTTGTTTGGTTTCTCTCTTTTTAGGTGATCGTGTTGTTGTGGATCCAGATCCTTTCACATCAGAAAGTGCCCAGATCCTTATCGGGGAGATCATGGGGTGTAATTTAGAATTGGAATACCTCAAGAAAAACATCAATGATGTTATTCAAAAAAATAAAAACATCATTGATGTTTTGGGGCGAGTTTAAAACCCCTCCAAATCACTTTCTTGTTTTGTGTGCTACAAAGTTCAAAATGTTTTAGCGATTTTTAGAAAAGCAAAATTTGGAGGATGCACACAGTGTCAACATGTGCCACCTGTCATCACGGGAGATCAATGGACGCGTTTTGGGGGTGCAACCCCTTCCTCAATAATAAAGTAGCTGAGAGGAAGGGCTTTCTCCCCCAAAACACGTCCTTTGATCCCCCGTGATGGCAGCTAGCACATGTTGACATTGACAAATTTGTGTGCATCTTCCAAATTTGGCTTTTCCTGGGGTGACTTCACCCCATCTGAACGCAAAATCAAACACAGTTCCTAAATACTCATGTCTGATATTGCCTTCAAGTTCTACCAAATGTGAACTTTGTAAGTTCAAGATTTGTGTCTTTCTTGTTGGTTTTACACATGCCTTTTTTATCTTAAATGGACATTTCTATTTTTGATAATGCCACCCCAAAAATTGTTATACAACAAACATGTTGGTTTGTTTTAAAAACCTTTTCTAAATGCACATGTGATTGTGCAGGTATTAAAAAGATTGTTAATCAAGAATGTGTAGATTATTGTCTCAACACTACAACACTTTTGTGGTGATGTAATTGCTGCTTTCTGTGAAAATGGGGGTTATTTCCTAAGGGCAAATCCTCTTTGCACTACCAGTGCAGTTTCAAGTGCACTTGTAGTGCAAAGTGTCTTTGCCTTTAGTAAATAACACCCAACAGTGCTTTGTATAAGGTTACACAATCATGCCATTTTCAGGACTCCCCACGTTTCTATCGGGGTCAGCTAAAACAAACACAAGCAGTAAATGTCACCAAAGATTTGCTTTTTTTTTTTTATTTGATAAGGGCTTCACAAATTGTCTGGCATATTGATGGCCCCCCTACCCGCAAAGAACTCAAGGTATCTTAACCGGACTTCACGGGCACTCAGGGAGGGCAAGCCAGGATGGCCACTTTCAAGCGCCGTCAGGGTTGTTTCATTTATAATTACAGCCTCAGGCCCAACTGAGCCAGCATAGTTGGCAGAATGTTGCCGTAAAAAGTTATGTAGAACACAGCACGCCAGGATTATATGATTAAGTTTATACTCCGCCATATGGATGGGTGTCAGAAATAGGCGGAACCGGCTGGCCATGATTCCAAATGTGTTCTCCACCACTCTTCTGGCTCTGCTCCGGGGTGAGGGTCCTCATCGGGAATGGCCGCATAAGATTGTCCCCCAGCGCAAATGCTTCATCCGCAACGAAGACGAATGGAAGTCCTTCCACATTCTCTTCTGGAGGTGGTAAGTCCAAGCTGCCATTCTGGAGACGCCTGTAAAACTCCGTCTGGGTGATGACTCCACCATCGGACATCCGGCCATTCTTCCCCACGTCCACATACAGGAATCCGTAATTAGCCGACACCACCGCCAACATCTCAATACTATTGAACCCCTTGTAATTATAATAGTACGACCCCGAGTTGGGTGGTGGGACGATGTGGACGTGTTTCCCATCAATTGCCCCTCCGCAGTTAGGAAAGTCCCACCGCTGGGCAAAGTGGCAGGCCACAGTCTGCCATTCCTGTGGTGTGGAAGGAAACTGTTGAGGAAAACAAAAAAAACTTAGTAATTTGCACATAAACATGGAAAGCAGATTAGACACAAACATTCTTGGCCAACATCCAGATAACATTTTTTAAGGGGAATTTTACAACACCAAAGTATAAGGTACACCTATTATATTCCCCCTCCCCCCTCTCATGGGCCATTTCTAACATTATGGGGGGGGATCTTGGACAGGTAACCCTCTTCACTTCATTGAGAGATAAATGCCTAAATACAGGGTATTACTTGGACCAGACCCTCCTTAGTTACACTATTGGCAGCCCACTGGACAGGTAAGAAGTGTCATAATACAAAGATATAAAAACACACTGTACACATTTGAGCACATTTGGAAATTCTGCTATTACCTATCTAGATAATAATAGGATACAAAAACTTTAAACAGTACCATTTGAAAGTATACAGGCAGGCCTTTGCACTACATGCTTTGGGGAATTCATCCATACATCTGACCACAAAAGAGGTGAGTATAGTGTGTATGGGTTTGGAAAAGTCAGCAGATAGATGATTGAGGATAGATAGAGAACTTACCAGTTGGGGGGAGGGAGGGTTAATAAAAATGATTTGGGGACACTACAAAAGAAAGCCTGAATTTAAAGCACAAATCAGATTTCTAAACATTTTAGGGGGTGTTTGGGGTAAAGCACTACTATGGAGCTGATAAAATACATTAAGTGACTACATGAGGTGAATATAGGGCCAGGAGAGCATGTTGGGGAGGTAAGTGAAGGCAAATATGTATGAAGGACTAAAAAAATAATTACATAAAAATCCAGCATGCATGAGAACAAAGGGGACATTCACAGCATATTACAATCATGGTAATTGGGGAATGAGGAAAAAAATACAATATATTAGCAAACATTCAATACAATAAAATGTGATATTAAAGGATAAAAATCTTACCTTCATATACTCCTGCAGGACCTGGATGATGGCAGAACAGGTCTCTGGGATAATGATCCCCAGAGCCTGGGGGGAGATGCCTGTCGAGAACTTCAAGTCCTGCAGGCTTCCCCCCATTGCCAAGTACCGCAGGGTAGCGACGAGCCTCTGCTCCGGAGTGATGGCTTGCCTCGTGCAGGTATCCTGCCTGCTGATATAGGGGGTCAGCGAAGCCAACAAACGGTGAAATACGGGGTCCGTCATCCTGAGAAAGTTCCTGAAATCATCAGGATTATTCTCCACGGATCTCACGGAGCAAAGGCATATGAGAGAACTGGTCACGTTGAGGACCCCAACACCAAGCCCCCGCACAGCACGAACTCTACGAGGAGTACGCATACGCAAAATGGCTAGAAAACGATCGGCTGCTCAGAACGAAGTAACAGAACACACTGAAGAACAGCAAGGCCTGTGAAGAGCGACCTGAAAAACAGTAACGAACGAATAAGAACACAATGACAAAGTCACGCGTAACTTGCTTGCACGCACTGAAGAGCAGATACAAACCCACAAGCACAAACTGAACCGCAGAAAACTATCTGAAAGCCAAGATTAGCAAAAGGAGCCCAAAGGGTGCCGTGCTTGGTTCTGAACTGGCTTTTTCTAGTCTCGTCGTACGTGGTTGACGTCACCGCGTTGTTGGCGATCGGAAATTCCGACAACTTTGTGCGACCGTGTGTACGCAAAACAAGTTTGAGCCAACATCCGTCGGACAAAATCCTAGGATTTTGTTGTCGGAATGTCCGATCAATGTCTGATCGTGTGTACGGGGCATAAGTGCACTTGATAGTAAAGTCACTGTAGATCCGAGGGGGACATGCAAGGAAAATAAAAAAAAAACAGCATTTTAGCTTGCATGTAATTGGATGATAAAATCAGCAGAGCTTCCACTCATTTCAGATCTACCCCTTAGCTTTAGAGCGACTGCACTTTCAGGTGCACTTGCAGTGCAAAGTGGATTTGCCTTTTGTAAATAACCCCCATAGTGATTTAGAGGTTGTTTTTTCTGGATTATATAGATCAGATGGCGTTCATCTGTCAGAAATAGGAGCAGACATCTTTAATGTAGGGTTGCAAAACTGCATTGAATTGGCCGTAGTTGTGGGGTAGGCCGGGCTTTAGATTTCAAACCCGGCATGTGGGGACTTTGATTATAAATATTCTGTATACTTGAGTTCTTTAAGACTGAGCTGTTTTAAGTTTATTGTTTGAAATTTAAGAATTTTTTTGAATTAATAAAATTATCAAGATGTTATTATTTATTGATTTGAATACACTAATAAATGTGCCGTGGCCAATTTTTTGCCAACAAGTTGTTTTGTGTTTATTATTTAAATGGGTGTTTGACTGTGTGGTATTCGGGGAGGGTAGGTGCGGCCTGCATTCCCATGGACTAAGAAGGCTTAAGGCTTTAAGCCTGATAGCATGGGCATGCGGTCGCCCCTCCTCTTTAAAAAAAATAAATAAAAAAAAAAAAAAGGGGGTGGATAGGTACATTTTCTGTATTAGGGATAAGGTCCCTTTAAGAATATTTCAAATGGGATTAGGAGCGGGAAAACATGGTCATATGACATTTGGGAATTTCCCAGAATGTCATGTGACCCCTGGGAATGTTCTGGAAAAGGGTCTTATTTTATATATAGGACCCTCTCACAGGAGTATTCCTGCCAGTGTTTACCTAGTCAGCATCGGTGCAACAAGCTCCCCACCCTCCGTTCCTAGTCACTAAGCACGTTATGTGGTCTGTCACCCTTCATATTTGTAGGGGGGACTTTGGTTATAAATATTCTGTATGCTTGAGACCTTTAAGACTGAGCTGTTTTAAGTTTATTGTTTGAAATTTAAGAATTTTATGAATTAAAAAAAATTATCAAGATGTTGTTAATAATTACCGTATTTATTGATTTGAATACACCAATAAACGTGCCGCGGCCAATTTTTTACCAACAAGTTGTTTTGTGTTATTATTTAAATAGGTATTTGACTGTGTGGTATTCGGGGAGGGGAGGTGCGGCCTGCATTCCCATGACAGTCTGCCTTGTTTACATATATTACATTACATTTGTAAAACCACAGCGGGAGTGAGCCGCCAGTGGTATGCACTCATGGTCAAAGCCCAGAAGTACAGAACCACGTATATATATGTTATTCTTCACAGCGCGGCTGCCCTGTAGCAGTAAATCTGCTATGGGACGGTCAGCAAGAGGTTAATTTGGTTTGTTTTATCCCGCTTTAATATGCACTGCCAACCCATTCAAAATCAAAGGGCTGCCTTAATGCAGCTCCCATAGCTCCCAACAGTCCCTGATTTTGAGGGACTGTCCCTAATTTGGAGCAATGTCCCTCTGTCCCGCTTTTCTCATTTGTACCTCAATGTGGTCTGATCTAAATAATTGTATATAAAATGCACTTTTTATGTTTAAAAAAGTGTTTCCCAGTGCTATACTTTTCATTCAATTTCTAATTTGCTGCATTTGTAATATAATATATATAAATAGTAGTGGTAAAAAAAAAGCACTTGTGGGTTTATCTAATAAATATATATATATATAATATATTAATAATTTTTTTTTTTTTGTATAATTCTCCTTTAAGGAGGCATGGCAGGGGGGTGTTTCCTATGCCTACCATTTGCTAATAGGTGTCCCTCGTTCCTATCTCAGAAAGTTGGGAGGTATGAGCTCCTACTAATGTAGGATAACAACATTTCATTAATGCATGTGTGATTTAGACCTTTAACCACTTACCCACTAGGCACTTAAACCCCCTTCCTAACCAGACCAATTTTCAGCTTTTGGTGCTCCCACATTTTGAATGATATTTACTCAGTCATACAACACTGTACCTATATAAAATTTTTGTACTTTTTTTCACACAAATAGAGCTTTCTTTTGGTGGTATTTAATCACAGCTGGGTTTTTTATTTTTTGCGCTATAAAAGAAAAAAGACTGAAAATTCAGTAAAAAAATTAATTTTTCTTTGTTTCTGTTATAAAATTTAGCAAATTAGTAATTTTTCTTCATAAATTTTGGCCAAATTGTTTTACTGCTACCTATCTTTGGTAAAAATAAGTACAAATTAGTGTATATTATTTGGTCTTTGTGAAAGTTATAGAGTCGGCATAGTGGGACTTAAAATAGGCAACTATATAGAGAAGATCGGACTTTACGCAGACGACACAATACTCTATCTAGCCGATCAGGGCCCATCACTTCAAGCAGCTTTGGACACTATAGATAAAATGGGAAAACTCTCAGGCCTACGGATAAACTGGGAAAAATCACAGATACTCCCCATAGACCAATTCCCCCCAACCAATATACATCCAGAACTACCATTAGTCAGGGTAAACACCATTAAATATTTAGGGGTACTGGTTACAAGAGACCTACGCGAATACACAACCAACAATATAGAACCACTGTTTGCCATGATAAAAACCAAAACGCAAGCCTGGTCCAAACTACCACTGGGAGTAATGGGGAGGATAAATATCATAAAAATGATTATTTTACCCAAGATCCTATATATGGTATGGCACGCCCCACTATATATACCTATCGGGATTTTCAAGAAAATGGAATCTATTTTGAACACCTTTGTCTGGGGACATCAAAGACATAAGGTAGCTTGGCATGTCCTTAAAAACCCTACAGATATGGGAGGAACAGCTCTGCCAGATCTGCAGGAATATTACATAGCGGCACAGATGTCGCACATGCATCACTACCACAATAACGAAAGACAACGCTATAGTACACTAGTATCCAGTAGCCCAGACAGTCCTTTATCTACCCCACTTCAAATTATGCTACGAGGGGGCCAATTTAATAGGAAAAGTCCAAACTTTAATGATGGGGTACTCAACCATCACCAACGAATATGGGGATTAGCCCTGAAAAAACTTAAAATAGGGTGCATTCATTCCCACACTCCATTATGGGCGAACAACCAACTAGCGGAGCTTAAAAAAATACCAGACCCTAATCTATGGGCCAGATATGGAATTATTTACCTGCACCAGGTAATGGCAGGTACTAGGCCTAAAGCATTTCAAACCCTTAAGGAAGAATACTCTATACCACAACAATTAATGTTCAAATACATGCAACTCGCGTTTTCAATTTAGGAACGAAAACTGCATCCTGGAACATCCCCAAATATTGGACATAGTAATGGGAGCCGATCCACAAAAATTGATCTCTAATCTCTACTACTCCATAAGATTACCCAGAATCAAAGAAGTGACGCAAAAAGCCAAAACAAGATGGGAAAGAGACGTAGGTGCAGTTAGTGATTCGGATTGGGAGGAAATTTTAGAAAATGTAAAGGTGACATCTCCAAAACTGTCTGATAGGCTAATACAGATATACATCATTCATCAAGCGTATCTAACACCTAACATAATAAGGAAGTTTCAACCTACACGCAATATAGCATGTCCTCACTGTCAGGCAGAGATGAGTAGTTTTTTTCACTTAATTTGGGAATGCTCTATTCTTCAATCATACTGGAGTCAAGTGATTAAGTTCTTACACGACCAGATGGGTTCCCCTGTGGTATTAGATCCAAAACTTTGTATATTAGGTCTTCTTCCAGATGTGGACATTGATAAATACCAGGCCATATTTATATCTGAAGTCCTATTCTTGGCCAGAAAAGTAGTTGCCAAGACTTGGATGCAGAACGTAACCCCCACCATAACAAGCTGGAAGAGAGATGTTAACAATTCCCTCCCATACAAGCAGTTGATTTACAAACACAGGGGAAATAGTCAGAAATACTCAAGGATTTGGGATGGTTGGCTGGGAGATGGGGAGACATGTGTATAGTAATGCGTGAAAACAAGTTTATCAATACCTAGCAACTAAAACGTACAACCATATAATAGGTAACCCGTTTAGGTCTGTCAGAGCCTCACCGAAACACCAACAATTGGTATATCTCTGTTATGAAATGCCAGCCTTATGAGACTCTACTATATGTTAACATACCACATGTGATTATGTTTCATGTTTTTATACTTGGACCTCAAATGTGCTGTATTAATATCTGTCTAACTTCAATAAAGATTATCTTTTTCCCAAAAAAAAAGAAAGTTATAGAGTCCACAAGCTATGGTGCCAATATCTGAAAATTGATCACACCTGAAGTACTGACGGCCTATCTAATTTCTTGAGACCCTAACATGCCAGAAAAGTACAAATACCCCCAAAATGACCCCTTTTTGCAAAGAAGACATTCCAAGGTATTTAGAAAGATTCATGGTGAGTTTTTTTGAAGTTGTCATTATTTCCCACAATTCTTTGCAAAATCAAGATTTTTTTTCTTGCTTTTTTTTTCACAAAATTGTCATATTAGCAGGTTATTTCTCACACACATCATATGCATAGCACAAATTACAACCAAAAACACATTCTGCTATTACTCCTGAGTATGGCGATACCACATGTGTGAGACTTTTACACAGCGTGGCCACATACAGAGGCCCAACATGCAGGGGAGCACCTTCAGGAGTTCTGGAGCACCCAGGCCAATTCTGACATTTCTCTCCTACATGTAAAAATCATCATTTATTTGCTAGAAAATTACATAGAACTGCAAAACATTTATATATGTTTTTTTTTTTAGCAAAGACCCTAGAGAATACATTGGCGGTTGTTGCAACTTTTTATCTCGCACGGTATTTGCGCAGCAATTTTTCGAACGCTCTTTTTGGAAAAAAAAAAAAAACAGTAAAGTTAGCCCAATATTGTTACATAATGTGAAAGATGAAGTTATGCTGAGTAAATAGATACCTAACATGTCACCCTTCAAAATTGCACATGCTCGTGGAATGGCGCCAAAGTTTGCTACTTAAAAATCCCCATAGGCGACGTTATAAAATTTTTTACTGGTTACATGTTTTGAGTTACAAAGGAGGTCTAGGGCCAAAATTATTGCTCTTGCTCTACCGATCGCAGCGATACCTCACATGTGTGGTTTGAACACCATTTTCATATGTGGGCGTGACTTACATATGCATTTGCTTCTGCATGCTAACACACAAGGACAGGAGCGCTTTAAAAAAAAAAAAATTATTGTTCATTTTACTTTATTTTAGTTTTACACTTTTTTTCCAAAAAAAATATTTTTTGATCACTTTTATTCCTATTCCTATTCCTATGCCATATATAGGAATATGGCATGACAGGTCCTCCTTTACAGTGAGATATGGGATCAATAAAACCCACATCTCACCTCTAGGCTGGGAAGCCTGAAATAAAAAAAAAAAAAAGATCCTGGCTTCGATCGTAGCGGTGAGTCGGTAGAAGCACCAGCGGGGGGGGACGTCCCCTCTCACCTCCCGTAAGAGCGATCAAGCAGCGAAATAGCCGCTATGATCATTCTTATGGTGTAGGGAATTGCTGGCTGAAAAAGCTGCAGGCATCATTCAGATATCCCCACACAGTCAAGGACGTCATTTGACAGCGAGCGGGAAGTGGTTAAAACGCATTTTTTTTTTAAACACAAAGTTAAAGTCCATTTATACAATATTTCTAACACATAGCATGTACATACAAAAAATGACACCCCAAAATAGATTCTCCTACTCCTCCTGAGTACGGCGATACCACATGTGTGAGACTTCCACAGCCTGACCACATACAGAGGCCTAGTATAGCCGAGTATGGCTGAGCATGGCTAGGTATGGTTGAATATTGCAGGGTATCGCCGGGTATGGCAGAGTATGGCTGGGTATCACCGAGTATGGCTGAGTATTGCGAGGTATTGCTGAGTATGGCTGGGAATTACGAGGTATTGCAGAGTATGGCAGGGCGTTGCGGGGTATTGTAGGGCATTGCAGAGCATTGCAGAGTATTGCAGGGTATTACAGAGTATGGAGGGATGGCTGGATGTGACTGCAATTGTTACAGAGCAGCGCTGTGGGCACTACAGATCCAGCCCACAGCGCTGCTGCCATCTGATCCTTCCCTCACTCCTCCCACACTGTACTGATCGGTACACAGAGGGGAGAGAGGAACCGGCGTCATGTCATGGTTTGTTTACAGGTGATCGATCCGTCAAGTGGTTAAAGTGACACTAAAGTCTTGTTTTTTTTTTTTTTTGTTTAAACATAACGAACATGTTATACTTACCTGCTCTGTGTAGTGGTTTTGCACAGAGCAGCCCAGATCCTCCTCTTCTCGGGTACCTCGCAGGTGTTCTATTAATTTGTGCCCTCTGTCGAAAAGTGCCTGCGCATGCACAGAACGGAAGGGCACTCCAGCCGAGTTGACGATCAGCTGGGGTGACGTCACTATAGCGCATGTGCACATCGCAGGAGGGTCTTTTTGATGGGCTTTTTTAAAATTGTGCTTGAGAAATGGTATCTCCCATTGAAAAAAGGCTCCTACGATGTGCGCATGCGCTATGGGACGTCACTTCAGCTGCACGGGCACTTTTAGAGGCCGGGCACATATTGACGGAACACCGGCGCTCCTGGTCCCTCCCTCCTGCCGAGTGCTTCCACAGCAAGCAGCTTGCTATGGGGACACCCGAGCCGCTACTGTGTGTGTTCATTCAGGCACAGAGCTGCGGCTCGGCCCCACCCCCTCTCTCTCTCTCCTCATTGGCTCACTGACTTTGACAGCAGGGGGAGTCAATGGTGTCTGCTGTGTGTCTCAGCCAATCAGTAGGGAGAGTCCTGGACAGCTGAGTCTCTTGTGCAACATCGCTGGATCGAGATGGGCACAGGTGAGTATTAGGGGGGCTGAGGGGGGCTGCTGCACACTGTTTTTATATTGATGCATTCTATACATTCTGCCTATTAGAACCACTTTAAAGTATATCTGATTTGATATATCTGATTTGATATTTTTTTTTTTTTAGCTTGGAGCCTTTGAAGCATTGCAACCATGATCAAAAGATCACGGTACCATGCAGGACTTCTGCAGACTTATCTGTGTATCTGTCTGCTAGTACCTCATATGGGTAGGCAGATACACACCGACAGCCAGAAAGAATGAACTACCAAAGTGCTCAGCAGCATTATAGTAGTTCATTGAAACTACAAGCTGACATGAGCACTGTGAATGAATTATGTGGCTGCAGCTGCTGGAACATGTTACATGTTCCAAGAGGTGAACTTATCCTTTAAAGGCATTTTCTCATTTTGGGGAGATTTCTCTTCACTTACTGTCAAAAGAGGAAGTAACAGGAAATCCCTCAAAGTTAACGCAGTCCCTGGTGTCACAAAAAGTAGTGTCCCTATTGCAAATTTTCCCCTCTATTCCTGTTCTGGTGTCAACCTTACAATTGGGGATTCATTTCACTTTTGGTGCTAATCGTAAACAAGACAAACAGAGTGAATCTCCGTAGCAGGGGCACAGACCGCAATAACAACCTGACAGCTGTTCTGATGTTCTGCTCCCTCTCCATTATATATGTAGCAAGGTTTCAGGCCCCCTTCAGTCTAATGAGAACCTCCTTGGTCAGAGGTAGCTGACATCTTTCTGTATATGGTGGGTCGTGAGGCATAGTGGGTGCAAGGTGGATAGAGTTATTGGGTGCCAGGCACTTCTTGAATGCAAAAGAGATTTTTATTTCAGGTTGGTGAGAATGCTGCTCTGGTACTTGCTTCAGTTACTCACTGTGGTCCTTGGTAATAAGGCGGATGGTCCCTTACTGGCAACAGCTTCGCCTCTACCTCCGCCCACGACAGGTTCTCCGGCCGGAGGGACTGTCACTTTTGGTTGGACTGCAAGCCGCAGTCCCAACCCTGAGCTGCTCTCTCCTGCCTCCTGGATAGGTCCTCAGACAGCCCAGCAGCCAGATGTGCCCGGGATAGGCCCAATCTCCGGCCTAGTAGCCCGGGCAATACAACACACGTACACCCAGACAGCCGTCCAGGTGGCACAGAACACAGATCACCTGACTCCACCCAAATATATAGGTTCTCCCAGCAGGCCAAGGGATTCAAGAAAACCCATGCCCATTGGCTGAGATACCCTATATACCCATAATCTGACCTTGCATTTCCCTTCTCGTATCTAGTACCACCAAGTACCCAGCCACCTAGCGCTAGAAGAGAAAAGTGCAACCAGGCCAAACTTAGGGAAAAATCAGTGGATCTCTAACAATTAGCCAAGATGACTATTCCTGGCAAGTAAATTTCAAGGAGCAACCCTGACTAAACTCCAGGGTGCTACATCCTCCCCCTGTCTGCAAAACTACGACTCGGAATTTGCAGAAAAATAATTTTAAGCTCTCAAGCCTGAGAGCGAGTGTCCTGGTAAAAACTGAGATGGGTAGGGAAAACAGGAAAGGGTTAACAATATAACTATATATAACATATAGATGTGGCGTACCACATGAAATAAACATAGGTATCAAATAGACATATAAGAAATTACGATGTGTCATATAAGACAATAAAGTATCAGAAATATTTTTGTACAATTTTAAAGGCAGGCCTAAGCAGCAACCTTACTTCCTTACTATCTATGTAAAATATATATACACAGTGTATATGGATAGAAAAGGAGTTGTTGAGATTTTACATGAGGCATGTCTGTGTGTGTAATGGTATATATATATATATATATAAACAGTGATAAAATACATATGATCTACTTTGATATAACTAGATGTCACAATCACATGAAATACACAGTTGATGGACACATAATCAATTCATAATGATAATAATCACAATAATGATAACCATAATAATAGTAATAATTAGATCAATAATAATAATTATATCATTTTTATTCCATAAATGATTAACATATCATATAATTGATGATCATAAAATATTTAGTACAGGTAATCAGTAAACATAATCAATAAAAATTTAAATCGCAATAATCATGATTGATAAATTAAATGCAGAAAGATAACATACAGCCCAAATTGATACATTATGTTAAAAATTTAAGATTAAAAATTCATCATATATACAGTGATAATACAGAAATGGGTTAGTGTTGAAGGCAGGTGAGACCCCTGTCTCTCCTTAGCCAAGGAAGACATACTGACACCTGAAAGAGAGAATCAACAGCAATGCAAAAAAAATGCATCCTATCCTATTGTAACAAGGTGCAGTATTTACATACGTGATTAAACAGGTTTCGATTGTCCTCAGCCGAAGACAGCATAGCAGGGTCAATACCCTATAAAACATTTCCATCAGGGAGAGCGGGCCCCATCCTCAACGGCGAATGCCACCTCCTCTCCATTAATCAACAAACTTGAACTTAGCACATAATATGAATAAAGTTCACTCGGGTCAGCACTGTTCATGCCACCTGGTGGCCACACTAGAAGCAGTTTAGACGTACGATTTAGTCCATTATTCACACGCATGGTGGGGTTTTACCTCTCTATTATAGCCTATTCTAACTGACTAAACACTCAGCATCCAAGACATGTCACAGTCAATCAATTTCCCTCTGGGTGGACTATATTTCCCTTCTTCGGGGACAACTCCAGGGACAAGGAGGCACAGCTGCATTTCAGGCAAGAAGCAGCCAGGCCTTGATGCAAGGGACCACACTTCAAAACACAGGTCCCCCTGCAAAGGTATCCTCAGTCTGTACTTATAACAGCCGGGGAAATAGAAGATTTTTGGTCGTCACTTAACAAGCAACAATCTGCTGAAGATCACAAGTCGTCCTTCAGGGTGAATCACCCCAACAACTTCAACTTTTTAGCCAACATGGCTCAGGTGGGCACTCCATGTATCTCCCGGCAGCATTCAGTCCAGCACAGTCCGGGCAGTACAGCTCTCTGAAATGTTCTCCACTAATAACGAGTTAAATGTGCGTGTAAAGTGGCTGTCAGCATGGCGTCCTTGACATCACACAACACATATTTGTAATCCAAGGTAATAGTAATGGCATTCTGATGGGGTTTACCAGGAGTACCTGGGGTCGGGTAGAATTACGGACTCTCCCTTTGCATTCACCGTGGTGACAAAGCGCTTGATGTCCTTTTTGTCCGGTCAGCTAATGACGCCACCATCCAAGTTAATCTTCCTGCCGTAACTCCAGGTGTCCAACACTGATAGGTACTTTCCAGCCATCCTGGGCGACAACTTAGTCTGCACTAAGAGGAATCTGGAGGAACCCACGCACGGCTTCATCCATTCATTTAATTTCCTTCTCCGAGATCTCTTCCAGATGAGGAGGTATGTAGAGTTATAAGTACCCACATTCTTCTGCCAATTTTTTTTTGATTATGAGCTGTGTCTTTGACAGCCGAATCAGAATCTTGGGATCCCCATATCTGGGTAGGACCCGGGCGTCTGGAGCACACCAAACTGAGCACCCGGCAACCACATCCGGCTTATGGTCAGACTTGGTGCTAGGCATTGGCATTGGAGGTCGGGCTTTAGGGACCAATTGAACCCCATGATCCTCCTTAAAGGACCTAGTGATGCTGATCAGCGGAGCTGCACTGGCTTAATTTGCACACTAGCAGTAGTAGTAGAAAGCTTCATCCTCCTGTACATCCCTTATTAGCTCTTCATCACCCCACTTACCGGTGTAAGACAAAGTATCCGAAAAGAGTTCCAAAAGGCCATCTGACGAACTGTCCAAATTGGTTATAGTGGAACACTCTTCGGCCGAGATATAGTTGCACTT
This sequence comes from Lithobates septentrionalis, assembly GCA_037952835.1. NCBI lineage: Eukaryota > Metazoa > Chordata > Amphibia > Anura > Ranidae > Lithobates > Lithobates septentrionalis. The sequence continues at coordinate 8,841,783 of JBBDGP010000605.1, forward strand.
GGCACTTGCTTTAGTTGGCACAACCACATTATCTTCTTTAACGGCCACCGGCCTCACCTCCCCACAGGCACACTGCTCTCATTCCTCACTGGCTTACCGGGCTCCGGTACTCCCTTTTCCGGTGGTTTGGACATCAAGGCGAGCAGTTGGGCCTGACCGTTGCCTCGAGGTGCAACTGGTGCTCTGGGTTCTGGGGTAGTCACAGAAGCAGGGACAGCAGCTTCTTGCACAACTCTGGTGATAGCAGGTGGGCTCTGGGTATCACTCCCAGCCGGGATAGCAACGTTCCTCCTTGTAGTTCTTCAACCCAGTGAGCTCCCAATCTCTCACTAGACCCGCTGATTCACTGCCACTGAATCCCTTGAGCTCCTCCAATCTTCACGGTGTTATCTTCCTCAAGCGTCGCCCTGCCTCTCTGCTGGGTCCCTAGCTTGGCACTCAAGATACCTCTCAAGCTTCACCCCACTGACCTGCTCGGTCCCTGGCTTGAAACATAAGGCTGCTCTGCAAGCGTCACCTCCTCTGGCTGGGTCCCTGGCTTGATACCCACTGAAGTTTCCCGATTCTTCACCGTCCCCGGTTGGTAAGAATGCTGCTATGATACTTGCTTCAGTTACTCACTGTGGTCCCTGGTAAAAAGGCGGATGGTCCCTTACTGGCGACAGCTTCCCCTCTACCTCCGACCACAACAGGTTCTCCGGCCTGCAGAACCATCACTTTTGGTTGGACTGCAAGCTGCAGTACCAACCCTGCACTGCTCTCTCCTGCCTCTGGATAGGCTCTCAGACAGACCAGCAACCAGATAGGCCCAATCTCTGGCCTAGCAGCCCGGGTAATACAACACACGTCCACCCAGACAGCCATCCAGGTGGCACAGAACACAGATCACCTGACTCCACCCAAATATATAGGTTCTCCCAGCAAGCCAAGGGATTCAAGAAAATCCCTGCCCATTGGCTGAGATGCCCCATATACCTATAATCTGACCTTGCGTTTCCCTTCTCGTATTTAGTAACGAGAAGTACCCGGCCACCTAGCGGTAGAAGAGAAAAGTGCAACCAGGCCAAACTTAGGGAGAAATCAATGGATCTCTAACAATTAGCCAAGATGACTATTCCTGACAAGTAAATTTCAAGGAGCAACCCTGACTAAACTCCAGGGTGCTAAATATATATGTATATACTTTATGGCCAAGTTATTTATTTTTCTTTTCTGAAGGGCAGAGCGCTTGTGCTTCCTCATTAGTACTCAATATATGGATGAAATTGTGTTGGTGCAATGCAAGTAAATCATCTGCAGCACTATCTTCCCTGGTGTAATATGAAGACAATTTACAATTGCTTACCAATTATTGGCTATTGCTTGTGTTTATGTGCCTGGTGATAAAAAAAAAATAACATTCATAGTTCCTTATCTTTATTTTTGAACTATAAACACATATCATTTGGAGTTGTATTAATATTCAACATTAGATAGACTGGAGTTTCATGGAATTGATCCAGATTATTTATTGGCCACAATGTATCAGCAGAACGAAGCTACATGTGATTGAATGATAAATTTGATAAATGCTATTTGGACCTGGCTAAGTTGCACTTTGGACCCTTACTAGAAGGTGAACACATTTTCAACATTTGATTTAAAATATTTAACTTGAAAAAAGAATGAGGGATCCAGAGCTATAAATCTTATATATCATTCCATATCACTGGGAAAAAGCCCCCATATAAAGCCAATAGCATATACACAAAATAGTGAAAAAATGGGCACCACCATGAAAATAACTCCTTATGTGTAGAACAATTCTTGCTCTAATTTCATTTTTTGGTTGTCTGTACTGCACTCGCATCTTGGCTCTCAAGAAAAGATATAGGCAGTCATTTGGTAAATTACAAATATAATATATTGTCAAAAGCATTTGGACGCCTCCCTTTATATGCACATGAACTTTAATGGTATCCCAGTCTTAGTCGGTAGGGTTCAATATTGAGTTGGCCCACCCTTTGCCGCTATAACCGCTTCAACTCTTCTGGGAAGGTTGTCCACAAGGTTTAGGAGTGTGTCTATGGGAATGTTTGACGATTCTTCCAGAAGTGCATTTGTGAGGTCAGGCACCAATGTTAGACCAGAAGACCTGGCTCACAGTCTCTGTTCTAATTCATACCAAAGGTGTTCTATCTGGTTGAGGTCAGGACTCTGTACAGGCCAGTCAAGTTCCTCCACCCCAAACTTCCTTATCCATATCTTTATGGACCTTGTTTTTGCACCGGTGCGCAGTCATGTTGGAACAGGAGGAGGCCATTCCCAAACTGTTCCCACAGAGGTAGGAGCATGAAATTGTCCAAAATGTCTTAGTATGCTCACGCCTTAAGAGTTCCCTTCACTGGACTAAGGGACCAAGCCCAACCCCGGAAAAACAACCCCACACCACATATTTCTGTTTGGTGCTGAATAAAGCAAATGTTAAAGCGGAGTTCCACCTTAAAGTGTAACTTCCGCTCATCGGATTCCTCCCCCCCTCCGGTGTCACAATTGGCACCATTCAGGGGGGGGGGGGGTTGCAGATACCTGTATAATACAGGTATCTGCACCCACTTCTGGGTATAGCTAGCCGCAGACCCCCCGCCCACCCCCATTGTGTTGTGGGAAATACACAATTCCCACAACACAACGGGGACCAGTGTAGACGCGCAGCGCGACTCGCGCATGCGCAGTAGGGAACCGGGCAGTGAAGCCGCAACACTTCACTTCCTGATTCCCTGAGAGAGAATGGCGGCAGGAGCACCCGAGGATCGAGGGACGGTTCGGTCTCGGGTGCCGACATCGCTGGACCCCGGGACAGGTAAGTGTCCTTATTTTAAAAGTCAGCAGCTGCAGTATTTGCAGCTGCTGACATCTAAAAAAAAAAATTTCGCGAAAACTCCGCTTTGGTGGACAAATTCATTGGGCCGTTTGAGGGATGCTTCAAAAGCATCAGAAAAAGCAATGGATGAATGGTTTAACCACTTCCCACCCAGCCTATAGCAGAATAACGCCGGGTAGTGGTTCTGTTATCCTGATGTCATATGACGTCTTTCAGGATAACATGCAGGCACGCATCTGCGGGGGCATGCAGCGCGGCGATCGGTGGTGCTGTGTGTCACTTTGACACACCGCATCTCCAAACTGGCGGAGGCTCCTTACCACGTGATCAGCTGTGACCAATCACATAACAGCGTGAACGAGGAAGTGCCGGTAAACGGCTTTCCTCGGTTCACACTGACATGGAGAGCCGATCGGCAGCTCTCCCTGTCAGAGGGGGGGTCTGCACTGATAATTAGCACATTGATTATCATCGCAGCCCCCATGAGAGGTGCCCATCAGCTGCCAATCAGTGCCCATCAGCTGCCAGTCTGTGCCCCATCTGTAACGCCTGTCAGTGCCCATAAATGTGCCAGTTAGTGCCCATAAATGTTCCAATCAGTGCCTCATCAGTAATGCCTGTCAGTGCCCTTCAGATGCCAATCAGTAATGCCTGTCAGTTGCTCCTCATCAGTGCTGCATATCCAGTGGCATCTATCGGTGCCGCCTCATCAGTGGCCATCCTCAGTGAAGGAGAAAACATTTTATGACAAACGAAGAAAAACTTTTTTTTTTCAAAAATGTCAGTCCTTTTTAGTTTATTTAGCAAAAAATAAAAACCACAGAGGTGATCAAATACCACCAAAAGAAAGCTATATTTGTGGGAAGAAAATTATAAAACTTCAGTTTGGGTACAATGTTGGATGACCGCACAATTGCATAGTTGCCAACAGTCCCGATTTTCCCGGGACTATCCCGATTTTGGGACCCTCGTCCCGGATGGAGGCTGTCCCGAATCGGGATTTTCCATAAGGAAAATCGGGAATGTTGTTTTTTTTTATTTTGGAGCAGCTGGCTCCAGCAAAACGGCGGCCGGCGCCGCAGCTCGATCTTCCCTCTAGTGTTGAGGAAGTGGAGAGAGGAAGGGGGCTCGATCCGTGCAGCCAATAGCTGTACGGCCCCTCCCCTCTCCACTGAAGCAGAAAGTTCCCTAGTACAGGGGGTCCTTCATTGCCGAGGGGAACTTTCTCGGCAGTACACCGGCCACTCCTGCACTGAGCGGGGGGGCATTGAGGGGGGTCTGCACTAATTGAGGGGGGGCTGCACTGAGGGGGGTCTGCACTAATTGAGGGGGGGGCTGCACTGCTGCACTGAGGGGGGTCTGCACTAATAGATGGGGGTCTGCACTAATTGAGGGGGGGCTGCACTGCTGCACTGAGGGGGGGCTGCACTAATAGAGGGGGGGCTGCACTGAGGGGGGTCTGCACTAATTGAGGGGGGGCTGCACTGCTGCACTGAGGGGGGGTCTGCACTAATAGAGGGGGGGCTGCACTGAGGGGGGGCTGCACTAATAGAGGGAGGCTGCACTGAGGGGGGTTGCACTGGGGGGGGGGGCTGCACTGAGGGGGGTCTGCACTGAGGGGGGGGCTGCACTGAGGAGGGGCTGCACTAATAGAGGGGGGTCTGCACTGATGGAGGGGATCTGCACTGATGGAGGGGGTCTGCACTGATGGAGGGGATCTGCACTGATGGAGGGGGTCTGCACTGATGGAGGTGGTCTGCACTGAGTTGGTCTATACAGACTCTGCCGGGGGCAAGGACAGACTCTGCCGGGGGCACCTGATGCAAGGACGGACTCTGCCGGGGGCAAGGACGGACTCTGCCGGGGGCACCTGATGCAAGAACGGACTCTGCCGGGGGCACCTGGTGCAAGAACGGACTCTGCCGGGGGCATCTGACGCAGGGACGGACTCTGCCGGTGGCACCTGATGCAAGGACAGACTTTGCTGGTGGCAGGCGACATGGCTAGTGACACGCTCAGGGATCCCACTGATTCGGCATTATGGTGAGTTGAATGATTTCATTTTATATTACAATGTAGTAATAGAAATAATGCGCTACAACCATGGTGCCGGGATGATTGAAGCGCTAACACCGGGCGCTTGGAGTATCTTTATCTGCTGATTGTTAAACTTTCTAGAATACACATATTTCTATTGTGTAGGATCTGGGGCTGCTGTCCTGTCATTCCCCTCTCCCCCTTTCCCTCTCCCCCTTTCCCTCTCCCCCTTTCCCTCTCCCCCTTTCCCTTTCCCTTTCCCTCTCCATCCCTCATTCATCTCAGACTCTAACCACACCCTCTTGAGCCATGCCCATTTAAGCCACGCCCACTTTTCACGTAAGCCACACCCACTTTTCACCCACGCCGCACTTAGACATTTTTTCTAAGCCACACCTAATACGAGTGCCCCGCCCCCTAATTATTGTACGGCTCCGCCTACAGCCAAAAAAGTGTCCCACGTTTTTTTTTTTTCAATGTTGGCAACTATTCAATTGTCATTCAAAGCACGACAGCACTGACAGCTGAAAATTGTCCTGGGCAGGAAGGGGGGAAAGCGCCCAGTATTGAAGTGGTTAAGCCACTAATACTAGCTAATATGCAGGCACAGGCCTGTCATGAGGAGGTCCTGGCGCAGGCCTAGGCCTGCCAGGAGCAGGTCCTGGTACAGACAGTCGCTCCTCAACCAGGGACAAACTGCTTACTGGTTGTACAGATAGCGGGTTTACAGAAGGCAGCGACCCAGCAGACTGAAATGATGAGGGTGGCTCTTTTGTGAAGGGTGATCCTGGAAGGCTGTACAGTGGGTGCTACAAAATACTGTGGTCACAGATAATGTTGAAGCCTACTTTGCAATATTTGAGCAGATTGAAACAAGGGAAGGACTGCCTGAGAAAGACTGGGCGAATGTGCTGGCCCCTTTTCGAATGCTGTCGAATGATACAGCTGTGCAGAAAGTTTCCATAAGGGTCCCTCTGTCACTAGAGAGCTGGGCCAGACCAAGGAAGCACATTCCAGTGCCAGGATAGCATCTGTTGACCGCATGATGTCTTCTTGGGTGCATAACCAGGAGCACCCCAGCGCCAAACCCTCCTGAGAACTGGCAGGGCAAAAGGGAACCTTGTGAGGTTAGCTGTTGGTGCTGCCACCAACTGGGTCATGTGGCGGCCCAGTGTCCAAGGCGGGAGAAGCCAATGGAATGCGACATAGGTCGACGTTGCTTCATGTATGCCTATGCAGTATGTGCCGAAACCAGCCTGAATCTGCATGAGTGTGTGGTGCGGGTCAATGGACAGGAGGTGGTAGCGCTCGTTATTTGGTGAGTGTAATCACCCTGCTCCGATCATACAGGTTGCTGGGAAAGGTGATACCAGGGGAACAGGGATCATCTGTGTGCATGGTGATGTTAAAGACTACGTGTAACCCTATCTACACCAGTAGGAACTGCTACATTAAAAGCTTGCCTCATGATTTGCTAATTGGGCAGAACTGACCCATATTTTGTATGAACAAAAGCTCAAGGGTTCAGGGGCCTTTCCCAAAAAGGAGGAACCCTCAGATGAAGTAATTAATACTGTGTTGCAGAACGTGAATAGTAATGATATGTGTCAGGTGATGTGTGAGCCTGCAGAATTTGACCTACATCCCCTGGAGGTGTTTATGGGATTGAAAGCGGAGAGCACTTCCTATGAGCCAGATTTGTCAGATCTTGGGGGCTTCTGGGAGGATTTTCTTAGTGCACAGATGAAGGACTGCACTTTGATCCCCACAAGGGAACAGGTCACAGTGTTGAACGGTAAACCTCAGCAACCTGGGACAGATATCCGATTTCCCCATTTTGCTGTCAAAAATGATGAGGTGATTGTAGTGCCAGGACAAGGTCATTTGGTGCCCAGGGCGAAGATGGCAAACTGCGCCACACACACACACACACACACACACACACTATTTTCGGGCCAGCAGCACAGTATTGGAGCTCAGTGGCAGTCAATAATTGCTTAACCTGCTATCCTCTAGCCTGCAGAGGCAGTATTAGGGCTAGAGGATAGCACGTTAGGCAGTTCCTAATGGCTCAGTCCCTAGGATCAGTAAAGCATAATGGCCTACGGGCCCTCTTACCAGACCCAGCGAAACTGCCGCAGTGATCCCTCCTGCTAGATGTTTGCTCACTCTGTGTTGCCCGGGGCGACTTTGGTCAGTAGTGTAGCATGTCTGTACCCTGGTAGTGGCTCAGCGTGGCTCTCTCTGGTGGCTCTGGTTAGCAGCATGGCTCTCTCTGGTGGTTCTGGTTAGCAGCGTGGCTCTCTGGTGGCTCTGGTTAGCAGCATGGTTCTCTCTGGTGGTGCTGGTTAGAAGCGTCGCTCTCTCTGATGGCACTGGTTAGCAGTATGGCTCTCTCTGGTGGCGCTGGTTAGCAGCGTGACTCTCTCTGGTGGCTCTGGTTAGCAGCGTGGCTCTCTCTGGTGTCTCTGGTTAGCAGCGTAGCTCTCTCTGGTGTCTCTGGTTAGCAGCGTGACTCTCTTTGGTGTCTCTGGTTGGCAGCGTGGCTCTCTCTGGTGGCTCTGATTAGCAGCGTGGCTCTTTGGTGGCTCTAGTTAGCAGCGTGGCTCTCTCTGGTGGCTCCGATTAGCAGCGTGGCTCTCTTTGGTGGCTCTGGTTAGCAGCGTGGCTCTCTCTGGTGGCTCTGGTTAGCAGTGTGGCTCTCTCTGGTGGTGCTGGTTAGCAGCGTGGCTCTCTCTGGTGGCTCTGGTTAGCAGCGTGGCTCTCTCTGGTGGCGCTGGTTAGCGGTCTGGCTCTCTCTGATGGTGCTGGTTAGCAGTATGGCTCTCTCTGGTGGCGCTGGTTAGCAGCGTGACTCTCTCTGGTGGCTCTGGTTAGCAGTGGCTCTCTCTGGTGGCTCTGATTAGCAGCATGGCTCTCTCTGGTGTCTCTGGTTAGCAGCGTAGCTCTCTCTGGTGGCTCTGATTAGCAGCGTGGCTCTCTCTGGTGGCTCTGATTAGCAGCGTGGCTCTCTCTGGTGGCTTTGGTTAGCAGCGTGGCTCTCTCTGGTGGTGCTGGTTAGCAGTGTGGCTCTCTCTGGTTGCGCTGGTTAGCAGTATGGCTCTCTCTGGCGCTGGTTAGCAGTGTGGCTCTCTCTGGTTAGCGGCATGGCTCTCTCTTTGGCTTCCCCCGGTACACTCCTCCCTTTCTGTTTCTGTCTTTTGGAGCAGTTAAAGTATATCACTCATTCCCCCAGCTTGGTTCTGGGTTCCGGGCTCTCTCTCTTTTTTCCCCCAGCAGAGTGCATGCTGGGAGCTGGAGTCTCTTCCCTGTGGAGAGCAATGGGTCCCCGATCTTCTGGGACTACATGTCCCATGATGCTCCACTAGTCTGCTGTGATTGGCCCTGCATTGTGGCCAGTGGGTAGGGAAAAAGAGCGGGCAGGAAGCTGGGCGGCGAACCTAATGAGAGAGCCACTATCTCTCCTCCCGCACTGCTGACAGGAGAAAGGGGGGCGAGTAGGGGGAAACATTCTGACATCCCGCAGCTCACCTCCCCCCTGTCATACCGCCGCTATCACAGCTTCACTGATGGGGGGGTGGAGGGAGGGGGGCTTGACAGCATCCACTACAACTGCCGGCTTTCTTTATGGTGTCACCCGGGTGCGGTCCGCCCCCCTCTGCACCACCATAGCAACGCCACTGCTCCCATACCGCCTCTGGCCAGCCTCTCAGTGTGTGATGCTGGGCAGGGAATAACAAGTGCCTGTAAGGGGGTGTATCTCCACTGACAGGGGAGTGAATAATTGAAAAGCTGGTCTGTTCTAGGCTTGTGCCGGGTACAGCAGCACACTCAGCACATTGTTGCAGGTGTAGGTATTAGCAGCTGGTGTGTCCAGACACTTCGGTGTATGATCCACAAACTGACGGGTTAGTGGAGCGATTCAACAAAACCTTAAAGGAGATGCAAAAAAGGTAGCTGAAGAGGATGGTCATATTTGGGATTGTTGCCTCCCTTGTTGTTTGCCATACGAGAGGTACTCCAGGCCTCCACAGGGTTCGCCCCCTTTGAGAATGGTTTATGGGAGACACCCATAAACATAGTGTCAACCTATAAATACATGGCAATAATAGAGATCAGTGAGCAATTCCCATGAGTACATATATGTAGTAACAGTGGTGGAAGCGGCAAAGTGCATATAATGTCAAGATATCAATGAGTAAGGGCATAGTTGTTCAAACTTGGTTGCTGGTGGAGATGTGTGTAGGCATCCTAGATTGCCCGATGCGTTTCGTGTTTATATACTCATCAGGGGCGGATGCTCCCAAGTATCTAAAGAAAATAGAGCGTTCAATCTAGTGTAGCACTAGTGATAGTAAAACAGAGGCAAACAAAGCCCATCCTAAGGACTTACATATAGAAACTGGTAAACAAAGAGGATTTGTGGAGTATGGGACCAAGGCCAGCAGAAAAATGTCCGTCCCGGAAGCTGAGGTATATTGGGGCCGCATACAGTTGAGGCATGTTGCACAGGGCCACTGAGAGGGGGGAGTGAGTGGTATACTCCACATCACATGCCATGATAAGCCAAAGGTGCAGAGAGCTGGCATATGATCTAGATGGAATAGATAAGAAATCCACATTAGGTATAGTGTACCCACTAGGGGAATAAAACGGCATGGTGACTAGTATTAAAATTACCTTGGTGGCAAATTGAAGAGGTGGAGGATCCCTGTGTCATCTAACGTGTGGCTCACCATGAAAGTCATGGCTGTGTGCGAGCGGCGTGTTAAGTACCCGCCGTACAACTGTACTCTGGCTCTTACCAACGTCACGCAGCGCAACACGTGCAGGGAGGGGCTCCGGCCTGGGCGGTAAGCTCCGCCCACGGCTGGGGCTGGACCTCCCCATTGTGGCAGCTAGAGTGGTGATGACCGCGTCCCACGCGGCGACGCGCGTAATGACGTCACGCGTGAGGCACGTAGCGTGGCGTCGATGCATCATGTATCCCGTCCAAGTCCCCGAACTGTCCGTCTCACTCGGCGGGAAGGAGCGGGAAAAGGACAGGACCCAGAGCGCATCGCAGCTTCCGGGATAGGACAGTACCGGAGGCCTAAGGTGCCATACAACACAAGATCTAAGTAACAGAATGAAAAAATCAGTATCAGTATCAGCATCAGTAGGGCAGTGGATGGTGTCAGTAGAGCAGTGGATGGCATCAGCAGGGCAGTGGATGGCGTCAGTAGGGCAGTTGACGGTGTCAGTAGAGCAGTGGACGGTGTCAGCAGAGCAGTGGACGGTGTCAGCAGAGCAGTGGACGGTGTCAGCAGGGCAGTGGACGGTGTCAGCAGGGCAGTGGACGGTGTCAGCAGGGCAGTGAACGGTGTCAGCAGGGCAGTGGACGGTGTCAGTAGGGCAGTGGACGGTGTCAGTAGGGCAGTGGACGGTGTCAGTAGGGCAGTGGACGGTGTCAGTAGGGCAGTGGACGGTGTCAGTAGGGCAGTGGACGGTGTCAGTAGGGCAGTGGACGGTGTCAGTAGGGCAGTGGACGGTGTCAGTAGGGCAGTGGACGGTGTCAGTAGGGCAGTGGACGGTGTCAGTAGGGCAGTGGACGGTGTCAGTAGGGCAGTGGACGGTGTCAGTAGGGCAGTGGACGGTGTCAGTAGGGCAGTGGACGGTGTCAGTAGGGCAGTGGACGGTGTCAGTAGGGCAGTGGACGGTGTCAGTAGGGCAGTGGACGGCGTCAGTAGGGCAGTGGATGGTGTCAGAAAAGCAGTGGATGGCATCAGCAGGGCAGTGGACGGCGTCAGCAGGGCAGTGGACGGCATCAGTAGGGCAGTGGACGGCGTCAGTAGGGCAGTTGACGGTGTCAGTAGGGCAGTGGACGGTGTCAGTAGAGCAGTGGACGGTGTCAGTAGAGCAGTGGACGGTGTCAGTAGAGCAGTGGACGGTGTCAGTAGAGCAGTGGACGGTGTCAGTAGAGCAGTGGACGGTGTCAGTAGGGCAGCGGATGGTGTCAGTAGGGCAGCGGATGGTGTCAGTAGGGCAGCGGATGGTGTCAGTAGGGCAGCGGATGGTGTCAGCAGAGCAGGGGACGGTGTCAGCAGAGCAGTGGACGGTGTCAGTAGGGTAGTAGACGGTGTCAGTAGAGCAGTGGATGGTGTCAGTAGAGCAGTGGATGGTGTCAGTAGAGCAGTGGACGGTGTCAGTAGGGTAGTGGACGGTGTCAGTAGAGCAGTGGATGGGGTCAGTAGAGCAGTGGATGGGGTCACCCGGTGAGAACTGTATATATGGATGGTGTATGGGGGGGGGTGGAGAACAGTATATATGGATGGTGTATGGGGGGGTGTATGTATGTATAGTGTATGGTAGGGGGAGGGGGTGTGTGTGTATTTATAGTGTATGGTGGGGTGAGGAAAGGTGAGAGTACTTTGAAATCCTAACATGGCAAAAACTTACCTTACAAGCTTGGCTGTAGTCCCAGCGCGATCTCTGCACACATTCCAGAGCAGCAGGGAATGGGGAGGCTCCGCCCACCTCCTTGTCCCTTCTGCAGCCAGCCAGAGGATTCGAGGAGAGCACCATGGAGGCTCCGCCTCTGCCTCTGTGTCCTGACTCCCGTCCCGCACTCTGACAGCTGAGCAGGAGCAGAAATCAGGCAGTGCTGCCGCGCTGCGGACCCAAAATCGAGGCGGCACGGCCGCACCGATGGCACAGGGAGCCACTGGTGGGTCTGAAATGAATAATGTGCCCGGGTCTCAGGTGGTCAGAGACCCGTGCACATGTTTAAAAACCCGTACTGTCTGGGTGAATCCTGGACAGGTGGCAACCCTAAGAGAGACCATGTGATACAAGTTAAGTCTCCTCACCTTTCTCTGGCTGTTATCTGAAAGCTCTCCTCTGCAAGACTCCAACACCTCTCCCCTGGATTTTGATGTTCCTTTATCCTCAGAATTCCCCCCCTCCCCTCACTCATTCAAAGTTCATGTCAGCGTCTCCAGAAATGAACACAGGTAAGTTCTCTACACATAGCACTGTGTTATATCAGAAGAGGAGACATGGTAAGGAGCATAGTAACATGTGCCCTGTGTCTGTTCTCTACATGTATACAGTACATAGGAGAGGGAGACTGACAACTTCCCCACATCTAAAATGACCCCCGATATGTCCCCAGAGTCTCCTTTATTGTACATACAAATCATCCCTCTGTCACTGATCCCATCCCCCCCACCACCACCCCTCTGTCACTGATCCCATCCCCCCTCTCCCACCATCCTTTTGCCACTAATGTCATCCCTATCCCCCATCCCCTGTACTTCTATACAGTTCCATCATCCCCATCCCCTGTACTCCTATACAGTCCCATCATCCCCATTCCCTGTACTCCTATACAGTCCCATCATCCCCATCCCCTGTACTCCTATACAGTCCCATCATCTGTACTACTATACAATCCCATCATCCCCATCCCCTGTACTCCTATACAATCCCATCTTTCCCATCCCCAAACTCCTATACAGTCCCATCATCCCCATCCCCCATGCTCCTATACAGTCCCATCATCCCCATCCCCCATACTCCTATATAGTCCCATCCTCCCCATCCCCCATACTTCTATACAGTCCCATCATCCCCATCACCTGTACTCCTATACAGTCCCATCATCTCCATCTCTTGTACTCCTATACAGTCCCATCATCTCCATCTCCTGTACTCCTATACAATCCCATCATCCCCATCCCCTGTACTCCTATACAGTCTCATCCTCCCCATCCCCTGTACTCCTATACAGTATCATCCTCCCCATCCCCTGTACTCCTATACAATCCCGTCATCCCTATCCCCTGTACTCCTATACAGTCCCGTCATCCCCATCCCCTGTACTCCTATACAATCCCGTCATCCCTATCCCCTGTACTCCTATACAGTCCCGTCATCCCCATCCCATGTACTCCTATACAGTCCCGTCATCCCCATCCCCTGTACACCTATACAATCCCATCATCCCCATCCCCTGTACTCCTATACAGTCCCATCATCCCCATCCTCTGTATTGCTATACAGTCCCATCATTCCCATCCCCATACAGCATGTGATGACTCTGTACGGCATGTGATGGCTCTGTACGGCATGTGATGGCACTGTATGGCATGTGATGGCTCTCTATAGCATGTGATGGCACTGTATGGTATGTGATGACTCTGTACGGCATGTGATGGCACTGTACGGCATGTGATGGCACTGTACGGCATGTGATGACTCTGTATGGCATGTGATGGCACTAAACGGCATGTGATGGCTCTGTACGGCATGTGATGGCTCTGTACGGCATGTGATGGCTCTGTACGGCATGTGATGGCACTGTACGGCATGTGATGGCACTGTACGGCATGTGATGGCACTGTACGGCATGTGATGGCTCTGTACGGCATGTGATGGCTCTGTACGGCATGTGATGGCTCTGTACGGCATGTGATGGCTCTGTACGGCATGTGATGGCTCTGTACGGCATGTGGTGACACTGTATGGCATGTAATGGCACTGTACGGCATGTGGTGACACTGTATAGCATGTGATGGCACTGTACGGCATGTGATGGCTCTGTACGGCATGTGATGGCTCTGTACGGCATGTGATGGCTCTGTACGGCATGTGATGGCTCTGTACGGCATGTGATGGCTCTGTACGGCATGTGATGGCTCTGTAGGGCATGTGATGGCTCTGTAGGGCATGTGATGGCTCTGTAGGGCATGTGATGGCTCTGTAGGGCATGTGATGGCTCTGTACGGCATGTGATGGCTATGTACGGCATGTGATGGCTCTGTACGGCATGTGATGGCTCTGTATGGCATGTGATCGCTCTGTACGGCATGTGGTGAAACTGTATGGCATGTGATGGCTCTGTACGGCATGTGATGGCTCTGTACAGCATGTGGTGACACTCTATGGCATTTAATGGCACTGTACGGCTTGCGATCGCTCTGTACGGCATGTGATGGCACTGTACGGCATGTGATGACTCTGTATGGCATGTGATCCTGTAATACTCTATTTACAATGAAGGGAACATTATTGCTATAGAGGTAATAGGTAACACACCAATTATGGGGGAGCAAATCTCTGTCCATGTCTAAGGAGCTCTGGGCTTCAGTATGAAAATACAAGTAGATGTGAATGGAAGGTGTCATTGTCTCATATAAAAATCCCAGATAGTCAATAAAAGGATTCATTCACAATGTTAGCTCTGGTTTTATTTAATTTTACTATACCAGTAATGCATGGAATGCCTGTGTGCTGTCACATCCATGTGTGTATTCTGCTTTTCAAATATATTGTTTTCACAATTGTATATAGAAATATGTAGAGGAAATTTACATACACAGAACTATCAGTGACTTCCCCTACCTTAGTCACTGACTGAAGTGCTGATATCTCTGCCGATTCTTCTGAACATTGGAACAGGCTGAAGAGGAGGAGGGAGGGGGGAGAAGAAGGGGGGAGAAGGAAGGGGGAAGGGGGAGCGGGGAGGGGTGAGAAGGGAAGGGGGAGAGGAGGGAGGGGGAGCAGCTACGCTCTGTGAAGTCTCGGTAACCAGCAGAGAGAGGACATCAATCAAGCAAGATGACAGGAAAGTGGGTGGATCCAGACTCCAGAGCCAGACCATTGTCGTTATGATGCTGTATGAAAGTCTGGAGACCCTCCCACAGGTATTTAGCTCAATTTTAACAGAATGGGGGCACTTCTGAGAAGGCTGGAAAGATTTTTTAGATATCAGCAGCTCACATATTGTATGAGATGTAAGCAAAAAAAGGGAAAACCATACTTCTCTCTTAAAGTAATGCAGTACCGTATTGCAAAAATGGCCTTTTCATGCAAGGAGGTAAATCTTCCAGAGCTGAAGTGGTTAAAGCTGAACTCTGGGAAACAAAAATATATTTTGACAGTTGTTTTGTAAAAATACAGTACATCTCTCATGTCTGCCTGCTGCTGCAATTCTGTCATTAATCCCATACATCACTTGTAAGCACCGAGCTTCTGGCTCTGAAACTCACAGTCACAGTTTTGTTTTTTTACAGTTCTCCCAGTGGGATAGCTCACTCTTCACTTCATCCAATCACAAATGTCTTGTATTTTTTTCACAGCAAAGAAGGCGTTCTGTGAATGAGGGAGGAGAGGGGCAGATGAGCTTCCCAAGCTCCCCCTTTTCGAATGAGAGTGATCACAGAGTATTATGTGAAAAGAATTTCATGTTTTATGAATGAATGAGGGAGAGCAATCAACCATCTATGAGAACTGTATTAGAGTTGAGATTGATATTAGTTCGAAAGGTGGCCTACACAGGTCCTTCAATCTCATCTGGGACATCAACCCCTGTAGTTCTCTGTGCCAGGCTGGTTGTTATTCAAGGGGACTACAAAAAAAAATACTGGTGGATCAATATTGGTATAACCTACTATGATGAACTAGGAGGGCAGAGAGAGAGCACACTGAGGCAAATCATACAGGACCTGACGTGCGGGTGTTTATTGGGAGATATTAGGTATACAGGATGGGTGGCAAAAGGGCACAGCACAATAAAGTAGTCCTCAGGGCAACAGCATGGCACAGGAAGATTTCACAGCCCTTGGTGTAGTGATACAGCAGGGTGTCATTTCATGGCCTAGACAACTAGACTCTCAGCATCAGATTGCCCGGACAACAGGTTCTGCCCCAACTCACATGTCCATATTAGGCACACATCCAGGGGCAAGCTCTTTGTCTTCAGCAGGGCAGAGCGTGGGAAGAAGAGTGTGCTTTGCCCAGGGCTGGCCCAAGACATTGTGCTGCCTGGGTCCAAGAATAAAATGCTCCCACCCCCACCAAAAAAAATCACGCCTACCAAAAGGCCCCCACATCCATTATTTTATAACATGATAAATAAAAATAAAATTACATTTATCAGGAAGTCACATTTTGCACTAAACACATAAGTGTGAACCTAGGTTAAGGGCTAGTGTAATATATAGACAGGCTAGGGTAGTATATGGACAGGCTAGGGTAGTATATGGACAGGCTAGGGTAGTATATGGACAGGCTAGGGTAGTATATAGACAGGCTAGGGTATATACAGACAGGCTAGTGTAGTATATAGAAAGACTATGGTATTATATAGACAGGCTAGGGTATATACAGACAGACTAGTGTAGTTTATAGACAGGCTAGGGTATATATATATAGACAGGCTGGTGTATACAGACAGGCTATTGTATATACAGACAGGCTAGGGTATATACAGACAGGCTAAAAACATACAGAAGGTTCTAGAAGGATGGGAGTGGAAGGGAGAAGGAGCTGCCTAGAGTATTCACGAGGGCCCTGACCAATCCCCAACAGATGGGTTGGCAGGGGCAGACCCCCTCAAATACTCAGGGTTAGCCCAGTTGGGGCAGAGTGGAGTTTGGGTGGAAGTTGGAGATGGAGTGTTAGGCTGTCCGAGGCCTTTGAGAGTAGCTCCCTAGTCCCTAATCTTCAGGGAGGCAGACAGCCAGGAGGGCTGGTGAGTGACACACAGTCAGGAGGACTGAGAGGCAGCCTGAGAGGACTGGGTGAGAGCAGTCTGAAATGGATGCAGAGTCAGTCAGGAGGACTGTGGTGGAACGGCAGGAGAGAGGGGCAGCTGCAGCCAGGTGGGCTGGCAGTGCCTAAAGAGGTTGCACTGGGATCAGTAGCCACAGGAATGGGACAGCTAGGCACTAAGACCTCATTTCTGCTACACTACCAAAGGGGCCCGCGGTCCCTGCCTGCAGGGCAATAGGGCAAAAGCTCTGGATCTGACTGAGTCTGTGTTGGATCATCTTTTCAGTGCTAGCTGGTCCTGGGTGTTGTAGTTCCACAAGCAAGAGTTGTGCTGGAGGAAAAGGAATAGATCTGCAAGAAAGTATGTGCAGGAGGCAGAGGAGTGTATATACTGGATGTATATAGTTGTCCCTGAAGAATTGATTACCTTGATGAAGTGGGCATCCCATAATCCCCTCAAAGCTATGCAAGTTCAATTCCCCTAATAAAATCCAAAAAAACAAAGCTGCAAGGACTGTTTTCTGACTACAGTGTGCTTGGAAGATTTGTGTGGCTGTGCAGGGTGGAAGATAACCATATTCACCGGCGGCCCCTATGGGTAGCGCTACATATACATTTGACATGTTCAATTGTTAAACCGTAAATCAGCTGATCAAACCTTATCTTGTACTTCAAAAATATTTGAACTAACGTCTTGTATACTAGATCATAGGATCCAGTCAGAATTACCCCATTTATACCCAGGTGCTATTAAAGGGTTTTAGAGCAGTGTCACGTAGAGCTCCCACCATTGGTAGGACACTGTCCCCTAGTCTTTATTTATTACTTTTTTTTTGAAAATTACTTTTATTGAAAAATTTCACTGTGGAGGTACAAAACAGGGCCATTGGGGCATACCCCGGCCAATTGGTGCACATAGCCATGTGCATAACAGCGTACAACTCACCGTGTATCTCAAAACTAAACATATCTAACTATAGTTAAAACGAACTAACAACATATCTAGTACCCAGTTTTCACGTGGTAGGATAATGGTAGGAGATATCTATTCCTGTAGGACCTCTCATCCCTTTTATCTGTCTGAGCCGGACGTTACAAGGACAGCTAGGGCCGAGCGTGATTACTTGACCTCTGGACTAACACCAGTTAACCTTTGGGCAATCCCAGAATATATGTAAGAAGCCAGCAGGTATACTAGAGCATCTCCAGCAAGCGGCCGATGAGGTTGGGTATATGCAATGAAGGCATTGGGGCGTATAGAATATTCTGTGCAGGATTTTGAATTGTATTAACTTGTCCCTAGCGGCAACTAGTGGTTGGAGCGGGTAATCCCACATGTCTTCCCAGTCTTCACTGTCCAGCTCCTGCACCTCTGCCCACCACAGGTCCTGCAACCCACCCAATCCAACCTGAATGGATGGCAGCAGTACCCGGTATATTTGAGATAGTGGCTTAGAAAGTTTAGCATCATTTAGCAGGGGTAGCAGAGATCGTCATGCTCCATCCGGAGCTGAACTGATTTAAATTGCGAGTCGGAGCTGCAGGAACCTGAAGAAGAAAGAATTTGGAAGTTGGAATTTGTATTTCAGTCTGTCAAAAGTAAACAACCCCGAACCATTGCAAATATCCTTCAAGTATTTGATGCCCTTGCCGACCCACAAGCCGGGTCTTGTAGAGAGGGAAATTCCCTCAGCCTGGGATTACATCAAAGCAGTGTACTAGGGGACCATATGGCTTTCACCGGGTTAGGTTTTATTAGCACTGTGTGCCAAGCCCTGACAACCCCTTTCATAGCCTGTGTTAAGAGTATAAAGGGCGTTGCAAAGGGCCTCATAAGATCCCAGATGTATTGCCTCCAGGACTACTGACGAACTGGCTATCGTTTGAGACCAGCCAGCTTTGGGCATGGGTGAGCATTGCTGCCAAATAGTATGTGTGAAAGTCGGGGCAGGCAAGTCCCCCCTGTGTCCAGGGCCTGCGTAGAGTTTTCCTGCTAAATCTGTCCGGATGTGATTACCACAGGAAGGACGCCATTAGGGAATCTAATAGTTGGACGAGGGTTTTAGGTATCCAGACCGGGGAATGCCTTAGAATTAGGGATGGTCCCGATGTTACTTATGTTCGACTCGAACATCGGGTGTTCGCCTGTTCACCAAATAGCGAAAAATTAGGGGTGTTTGCGGAAAATTCGAAAGCCGCGGAACACCCTTTAAAAGTCTATGGGAGAAATCAAAAGTGCTAATTTTAAAGGCTTATATGCATGGCATTGTCATAAAAAGTGTTTGGGGACCTTGGTCCTGCCCCAGGAGACATGTATCAATGCAAAAAAAGTTTTAAAAACGGCCTTTTTTCGGGAGCAGTGATTTTAATAATGCTTAAAGTGAAACAATAAAAGTGTAATATTCCTTTAACTTTCGTACCTGGGGGGTGTCTATAGTATGCCTGTAAAGTGGCACATGTTTACTGTGTTTACAACAGTCCGAGAGCAAAATGACATTTCTAGAGGAAAAAAAGTAATTTAAAAGTACTCGCGGCTATAATGAATTGTCAGTCCCGACTCCCGGCAATACACATAAAAGTTAATTGATAAAAACGACATGTGATTAACACAGGGGAACCCTGAACCAAAATTTTTAAAAAAATGCGTGGGGGTTCCCCCAAATTCCATACCAGGCCCTTCAGGTCTGGTATGAATATTAAGGGGAACCCCATGCTAAAAATTTTTTTAAAATGGCATGGGTTCCCCTCAAAAATCCATACAAGACCCTTATCCGAGCACGCAACCTGGCAGGCTGCAGGAAAAGAGGGGGGGGGGGAGTAAAGTAAGAAACTAAGTAATTTCTTAAAATTTAAGAAATAAAAAGGTGAATTTTTGAAATGCGGCTGTCCAGCATACTTTTGTTTTAATGCTACTACTGCAAATAGAGCCGACACCGATCTCAATTTAGAGACAGCTGATACGAGGAGAGGTAATTGTCTTAGAGCGGTGATTTTTGTTATCCAGTCATAATTATTGGCCAGCAGAGATAAGTGAATCCTCAAAATTCTGTTTCCCTGACAATTCATCTAAGAGGTTGGAGATGCTGCACAAATAAATGACAAAGATTAAATGGGGGTTATATTGATGGCCCTGAAGCTTGTGATGACATAGTATGTGAACCTGTTCCCTCATCCACACCCTGTCTGCTATCTTTACAACTTCAGTCTGAAAAAAGTACGTGGAAACTGAAGGAGACACGAAAATGTTTTGAATAGTTTTGTAATCTTTACTGTACTTTGCACAGTACAGAATTTATCATTTTTTTCTTTAAACCTGCCACGCTGTTAATGTGTCTAGAGCTGTAAACATCAAACCTAATTATTCATTTTTATTGCATGCTCTTTAAAAAGCTCTGACCTGAGCTAAGGTGACAAACACCTATTAATATATTCTTGAGATGTTTCTGACCTGTTTCTTGCTTGCTTTCTCCAGTATAATTTGCTTCCATTTTGCACCTTTCTATCAGTTATAAGGATGGGGTTTAGGTTTATCGCTACCTTGGGTTCAAGGTGAATGATGAAGGTTTAAAATGCACGGTCCCAGTGTAGGAAGATTTTTTTTTTTTTTTTTTTAAACCATAAGGCACTGCATGGCCTTTGGACTATGGCCAGTGGGCTTAAAAGGACCAATAAGATGGCTTTTGGATAAGCCCCACTTTAAAGAATATGTTACCCCATAATTTCATATTCCTGATATGTACTTGTATGGAAAATTATTCTGTTCTATTTGTATTGCTTCCTTTGTGTGAAATTACTGGTGTTCCTGCCAGTCCCCCTGCTTTCCTATTAAAAACTGATCACACTAGTCATGAAAGCACAATTTGGCCAGTTTTCTGGTTGTGCTGGGAACTCAGCCTGCTCTCATGCAATGACTAGACTTCTGCTGACACACCTCCACCTGCACAATCACTGGGAAGGCTAGTGTGCTGCTATTTCTTCTCCCCCAGCTGTCTGAGCTGCTAATGCAGCTAAGAACAGAGATTGTGATCACTTAAAAAAAAGGAAAAAATTTATTTATAATGATATACCATATACAGTATCTCACAAAAGTGAGTACACCCTTCACATTTTTGTAAATATTTTATTATATCTTTTCATGTGACAACACTGAAGAAATGACACTTTGCTACAATGTAAAGTAGTGAGTGTACAGCTTGTATAACAGTGTACATTTGCTGTCCCCTCCAAATAACTATAATGCCCCGTACACACAGTTGGAATTTCCGATGGCAAATGTGCGATCGAAGCTTGTTGTCGGAAATTCCGACCGTGTGTAGGCTCCATCGGACTTTTTCCATCGGAATTTCCGACACACAAAATTTGAGATCTGGATCTCAAATTTTCCGACAACAAAATCCGTTGTCGTAAATTCTGATCGCGTGTACACAATTCCGACGCACAAAGTTCAAGCAGAAGAGCCGCACTGGCTATTGAACTTCATTTTTCTCGGCTCGTCGTACGTGTTGTATGTCACGACATTCTTGACGTTCGCAATTTCCGACCAACTTTGTGTGACCGTGTGTATGCAAGACAAGTTTGAGCCAACATCCGTCGTAAAAAAAACATGGATTTTGTTGTCGGAATGTGCGATCATGTGTACGCGGCATTAGCCGTTAATATCTACACCGCTGTCAACAAAAGTGAGTACACCCCAAAGTGAAAATGTCCAAATTGGGCCCAATTAGCCATTTTCCCTCCCCGGTGTCATGTGACTCATTAGTGCTACAAAATCTCAGGTGTGAATGGGGAAAAGGTGTATTAAATTTGGTGTTATCACACTCACTCTCTCTCTCATACTGGTCACTGGAAGTTCAACATGGCACCTCATGGAAAAGAACTCTCTGATGGTCTGAAAAAAAGAATTGTTGCTCTACATAAAGATGGCCTAGGTTATAAGAAGATTGCCAAGACCCTGAAACTGTCCTGCAGCACGGTGGCCAAGACCATGCAGCGGTTTAACAGGACAGGTTCCACTTAGAACAGGCCTGGCCATGGTCGACCAAAGAAGTTGAGTGCACATGCTCAACGTCATATGCAGAGGTTGTCTTTTGGGAAATAGACGTATGAGTGCTGCCAGCATTGCTGCAGAGGTTCAAGGGGTGGGGGGTTAGCCTGTCAGTGCTCAGACCATACGCCACACACTGCATCAAATTGCCTTGCATGGCTGCTGTCCAAGAAGAAAGCCTCTTCTAAAGATGATGCACAAGAAAGCTTGCAAACAGTTTGCTGAAGACAAGCAGACTAAGGACATGGATTACTGGAACCATGTCCTGTGGTCTGATGAGACCAAGATAACCTTATTTAGTTCAGATGGTGTCAAGCTTGTGCGATGGCAACCAGGTGAGGAGTACAAAGACAAGTGTGTCTTGCCTACAGTCAAGCATGGTGGTGGGAGTGTCATGGTCTGGGGCTGCATGAGTGCTGCTGGCACTGGGAAGCTACAGTTCATTGAGGGAACCATGAATGCCAACATGTACTGTGACATACTGAAGCAGAGCATGATCCCCTCCCTTCAGAGACTGGGCCGCAGGGCAATATTCCAACATGATAACAAATCCAAATACACCTCCAAGACGACCACTGCCTTGCTAAAGAAGCTGAGGGTAAAGGTGATGAACTGGCCGAGCATGTCCCCAGACCTAAACCCTATTGAGCATCTGTGGGGCATCCTCAAAGAGAAGGTGGAGGAGCGCAAGATCTCTAACATCCACCGTGATGTCATCATGGAGGAGCGGAAGAGGACTCCAGTGGCAACCTATGAAGCTCTGGTGAACTCCATGCCCAAGGGGGTTAAGGCAGTGCTGGAACATAATGGTGGCCACTCAAAATATTAACACTTTGGGCCCAATTTGGATGTTTTCACTTAGGGGTGTACTCACTTTTGTTGCCAGCAATTTAGACATTAATGGCTGTGTGTTGAGTTATTTTGAGGGGACAGCAAATTTACACTGTTTCACAAGCTGTACACTCACTGCTTTACATTGTAGCAAAGTGTAATTTCGTCAGTGTTGTCACATGAAAAGAAATATTAATAAAATATTTACAAGAGTGTACTCAATTTTGTGAGATACTGTATATACAAATGTTTTGCCTTTCATCTTTATTTTAGACTGAATGGATTGTCGTACAAGATGAGGGTTCACATATACTTTAAGATGAAGGCTCAGGGCAGCCTTACTGTATTGGAAGTTGTTGTGAAGAAGCAATAGGAACAGCTGACAAACTGCAAAAAACAAAAAAACAAAAAAAAAACAGGCTTTTGTTTCAGGGTTTGGTATTTTGGTGTTTTCATGTGTTTTTTTAATATTATTTTATGTTGATAGGGCCATCTTTTTAGGTTTGAGGTGCTCAAAGTGTATCATTAACTTACTGACCATCTGTTGTATGAGGTGCTTTTTTGTGCGCAGCAGGATGCTGAATTGTTTGAAAGGAAAAAAAAATAGGTGCAGTACCAGTGCACATCTAGACCACCTCACATTATATTATTCACATGCACTGCACCCCCTTGTCATCGTAGATAAAATAAAAGTTGGGTATACACCAGTTAGTCATAGTATCCCTAAGTAAAACTGTCCTGCTGGTAGCCAGTTTTACACTGCTAATTCTACTGCAGTATTTTAAGTCTTGTAATAGAGCCACAGACAGTGCTTTTTCCCTAGTAAATTTGGGCCTAAGCTTGCTGCTTCTGCCCAATTTTACACCACTATGACATCTGTGGTCTTTTAATTTTTGTTATAACATTTTGTGTAACATTTGCCTGAACTCTTTCTCTAGTACATTTCAACAAATTCTCCCTAATTAAAAAATATCCTGCTGCTAGCTAATTTTACACTGCTGTATCATCTCTGCACTCCTAATTCTTCCACTTCCTGCCCAGCCACTGTACATAAACAGCTGGCCAGGACAAGCATCGCTCTGGGAGGACATATCCTTACACCCATCCAAAAAAGCCGCTTATGTGTGGCCTCAGGCCCATGCAATGGTGCCATCATGCAGTGTGGCCTGGAGCAGCACTGGTTGAGGCCATGATGCTTCCACACCCCTGAATGGTGCCTAGGCGCCTGCTCCCTTCACTGCAACCAGCAAGGAGATCTTTATTTCAGCTTAGAGTGCAAGTTATACCAAGAATGTGTTTTGGGTTGTAATTCTTAGTATGTTCATGCTGTGTGTGAAAAATACCTTATAAAATTGAAAACGTTCTTTAAAAAAGATCATTTTCATTTTATTTCTAAATATGCCAAAGACTTGCGACAAAAAATTAAGTCTTAAGATTCCTCATGCTTCTTAAAAAATACCCCAGGGTGTTTACTCTCCAAAATGTGGTCATTTTGTGTAAGTTTCCACTGTCCTGGTGCTTTCTGGCCTCCAAGAATGTGATAGGTAGTCAGCAAATTGGATCTACATATCCCCCTGATGAAGACACATGACCCTATGTCGAACACGCGTAGGGGAGGGGCCAGGACGGAGCACGGAGCCATTCACTTCGCTGTGATACGACGCACAACTTACCCCTTCTGACAGACAGTACTGTGAGGCTATTGCTAGATTAATGCACTCACGTACCCTGAAAGTGTGAGTACCCCACTGTGGGGAGTTCTTTTATTATAATAAACCTTTTTAAATGATATCACACTATCCAGTTTTTTCTTTTATTTTACTTGTGGAGCTGCTGCTGAGATTGTGTACCTGGATACCATCACTGAGCCATGGGAGGGCTCCTAAGCGTGTTTAGACTCAGTATCACAGCTGAGTCACACGCTCTGAGGTGAGCTGCTGTGCCTTGGGGGGTCACTGGATGACACTTGAGCATGGATTTCTGAGCACTTAGCATTAAGAATATTGCAGGCATGTTGGATTCTTTCTACGAACTATTTTATGGACTCCATATACACATTTTATTATTATATTGGATTCACTGATCACGTGCTATATTATCTTCGGATTTGATATTTACACTTACTGTGTGGCACTTGGCACTTTCTTTGCATTTTGCACTTATTATAGATATTGTGATACGTTATTTTGCATGTTGCACCTTTATTTCATGCAAGTAGATATATATAATTTTGGATTCATTATGTACATTGGCACTGGCTGAATATTTGTTACTTTCGCTTGGATGTTATCACATCTAACAAACCATTTTATATGTTGCACTTTATCACTTTATCTTTTAAATATTTATTCATTATTATTTTTTGCACTAAGGCTGGATAGGTTAGTTATACAGTATTTTAGCATACCATATACATATCATTTTTTAAATATTTAGCATTTTTAGATTTATAGTCATATCTCAGCGCTGCATATCTTTTTTTATAGATCTATAATTTATGCTCCTAGAAAAGCCTGAAGGTGCTCCTTGGATCCTGGGCCCCTTTGTGGCTAGGCTGTGAGAACGTTTCACAAATGTGGTATCACAACACTTGAAAAGAGTAGCAGAATGTGTATTGAGGTGTTATTTTGGATATGCCTATGCTGTAAATAAGAAATATCTTATTGACAACTTTGTGTAAAAAAAAAATTACATTTTCATTCCGCATTTTTAGGAAAAAATTAAAGACTGACTGCGCCTTTCAGAAAACAACTTTGCTTTTCAAAATGGGGTAATTTTGTGGCATTTTGACTGTCCCGGTGCTCTAGGGTCTACAAAAATGTAATAGGTAGTTAGGAAATTAGATGTGTAAGTCAGAGGCGTAACTAGAACCTTCAGGGCCCCGGTGCAAGAAACCACGATGGGCCCCCCTTCCACCCGAGCCCCGGCTTCCAATTTTGGGAGGGTGTCCATGGACATCCTTCCAAAACCGTGCTTCCCACATGACCCCTTGGACATGCATCCAGCGCAATCACATCGGCCCTTTACCATGTGATCAGCTAATCACATGTAAACAGACTGGTTATAAAAAATGGAGAAGAAGTGGGACTTTAAATGAAGCACACAGCAGCACAACGCAGGTCAAGTGACCAAAATTCATTTATTTGGTATAATCCATGGTGTATAAAAAACATTTAGGGCATCCAACCTCTAAAATGCTGTGGGCATCTAGCCTCTATAGAGTAAACAATGGATTGATTATACATAAGATACACATAAATTGCACAATAAGTCATGATCCATTGTCACACAGAGAGCAGAGATAACAGTCAACATACATGTGTACATTTATTACTGTGATTAGACCCACAGAGAGCCATGAAAATTAGGACAAATAATGCAGATAATGAAAAGATTTAATGCCATGACAGATACTTATGGAGGTAAATGGAATCATTGAAATCTTGGTATTCCATGATGTGTGAAGATTGGTAATAATCAAAGCTCTACGCGTTTCGCGGTATAGCAACCGCTCATCAGGAGCATACGTCATGGAATGATTCTAAAAAAATGTATATTTGTAAAAAAAAAAAAAAAAAATTGGTTTTCAGTAAATAAACAGGAATTGAAAAAAGGCTTTATATACAAATATTTAACTTTTCTCTCTCCCAATTTCAACCTTTGTCCTCACATCACTCTCTTTTTATATTTGTTTCACTTTCACACACCCACACACATCACTATGATTTGTTTCATATAGGTTTCCCACACAGAGGTCCGCATCCTACACTCATTGCACCTACCAGCAATGGTTTTGCCTATGGCTGTTGTTCTCATTCCCGCAGACCACCCGGCATCGGGCGGCTTTGCATTGCAGCTCTCTGCGATTCTGGATACTGTTTCATTGGATCGCTGATGCAGACGTGAGTTTTGACGCACAACCTTTAACTCATTTTATACAAGTTAAATATTTGTATATAAAGCCTTTTTTCAATTCCTGTTTATTTACTGAAAACCAATTTTTTTTTTTACAAATATACATTTTTTTAGAATCATTCCATGACGTATGCTCCTGATGAGCGGTTGCTATACCGCGAAACGCGTAGAGCTTTGATTATTACCAATCTTCACACATCATGGAATACCAAGATTTCAATGATTCCATTTACCTCCATAAGTATCTGTCATGGCATTAAATCTTTTTATTATCTGCATTAACAGTAATAATTGTACACATGTATGTTGATTGTTATCTCTGCTCTCTGTGTGACAATGGATCATGACTTATTGTGCAATTTATGTGTATCTTATGTATAATCAATCCATGGTTTACTCTATAGAGGATAGATGCCCACAGCATTTTAGTGGTTGGATGCCCTAAATGTTTTTTATACACCATGGATTATACCAAATAAATGAATTTTGGTCACTTGACCTGCGTTGTGCTGCTGTGTGCTTCATTTAAAGTCCCACTTCTTCTCCATTTTTAATAACCAATGACCGGGATGGAGGCAAGCATCCCTTTGGTGCTAGCCTCATTTAAAGTCCCAAAACTTTTTTTCCTTTTTTCAAATGTAAACAGACTGGTTATCCACAGCCCTTTCCTCACACGCTGTGTTTGTGTTAGGAAATGACTGCCATTAACTGTCAAGAATGTCAGTAAATTGTTTACACTGATAATCAGTGCCCCAATCATCAGTGCCCATCAGTGCCGCCTATCAGTGCCCATCACTTCCAACTGCAAGTGTTACCTATCAGTGCTCATTAATGCTGCCTATTAGTGCCCATCAATTCTGCCTATCAGAACCACCTATCAGTGCTCATTAATGCCACCTAACTGCATCCATCAGTGCCACCTATCAGTACTCTTCAATTCTGTCCATCAAAGCCCATCAATACTGCCTGAGTTCTGCCTATCAGTGTTCCTCAGTGCCCATCAGTACCACCTATCAGTGCCCATCAATGCCACCTATAAGTGCAGCCTTTCAGTGCACATTAGTGCCTCCTATCAGTGCTGCCTATCAGTGCTCATCAATGTGGCCTATCAGTGCTCATCAGTGCCTCCTATAAGTGCTCATCAGTGCCTCCTATCAGTGCTCATCAGTGCCTCCTATCAGTGCCCATGAGTGCCTTTTATCAGTGTCCATCAGTGCCTTCTATCAGTGCCCATCAGTGCCTTCTATCAGTGCCCATCAGTGCCTTCTATCAGTGCTCATCAGTGCCTTCTATCAGTGCTCATCTGTGCCTTCTATCAGTGCTCATCGGTGCCTTCTATCAGTGCTCATCGGTGCCTTCTATCAGTGCTCATCAGTGCCTTCTATCAGTGCTCATCAGTGCTCATCAGTGCCTTCTATCTGGGCCAATCAGTGCCTTCTATCAGTGCTCATCAGTGCCCATCAGTGCCTTCTATCAGTGCTCATCAGTGCCGTCTATCAGTGCTCATCAGTGCCGTCTATCAGTGCTCATCAGTGCCTTCTATCAGTGCTCATCAGTGCCGTCTATCAGTGCTCATCAGTGCCTTCTATCCATGCCCATCAGTGCCTTCTATTAGTGCTCATCAGTGCTCATCAGTGCCTTCTATCAGTGCTCATCAGTGCCTTCTATCAGTGCTCATCAGTGCCCATCAGTGCCCATCAGTGCTCATCAGTGCCTTCTATCAGTGCTCATCAGTGCCCATCAGTGCCTTCTATCAGTGCCCATCAGTGCCTTTCATCAGTGCTCATCAGTGCCTTCTATCAGTGCTCATCAGTGCTCATCAGTGCCTTCTATCAGTGCTCATCAGTGCCCATCAGTGCCTTCTATTAGTGCTCATCAGTGCCCATCAGTGACTTCTATTAGTGCTCATCAGTGCCTTCTATTAGTGCTCATCAGTGCCTTCTATCAGTGCTCATCAGTCCCTGCTATTAATTTCTATCAGTGCTCATCAGTGCTCATCAGTGCCTTCTATTAGTGCTCATCAGTCCCTGCTATTAATTTCTATCAGTGCTGTCTGCCTTCTCAGGACAGCACAGCTCTGAGCGGAGATCGTGTGTCATAGATTAATAGCACAGAGAGACTCCGGCGGCATTAATGTTCTATTTGTCGGTACTCTCTGGCACAGATGAGAGAGGACACACAGCTGATCTCACTGCTCCCCCTTCTCCCCCCTCCCCTCTCCTGTGTGCTCTGCGGGCAATCAAGTGTGAATCTAAAGAGCTCACATTTCCCGCGGAGCACACAGGAGAGAGGAGGGGGGAGAAGGGGGAGCAGTGAGATCAGCTGTGTGTCCTCTCTCATCCGTGCCAGAGAGGACCGACAAATAGAATATTAATGCCGCCGGAGTCTCTCTGTGCTATTAATCTATGACACACGATCTCCGCTCAGAGTCGTGTGTGAAGATCAACCCCGCTGGGCCCCCCCACAGTGGCTGAATGCCGGGCCCAGTCGCAACTACGACTGTTGCGACCCTGGTAATTCCACCACTGGTGTAAGTTATGCCCCTGGAACACCTGAAGCTTTGGCCGTACTTCTCCTTTAAGGTAAAAAATGTGTAGCCTTTAGAACAACTTTACATGCCACCAAAAGAAAGCTTCATCTGTCTCAAAACAAATGTTAAAAACGTAATTTGAGTACAGTGTTGCATGACAAAATATGGCATCGCTGAAATCTAAAAAGGGTTCCAGTCTTGAGGTGGTTAGGGAAAGTTTGATAAAAAGTGTCCAGCGGCAGGGCAATTTTGCATAAGCCAGAACAGGGACAACCTATTGTGACCTATTCCTTTTTAATGAAAAAGCAAACATCACTACTAGGGCTACCTGGGAAAAAAAAGCCTTTTTTTAAACTGAAAAGAGATCATATTAGTGTGTTGCTGCTGTATTAAAGCCAAGCGAATTGTTAAAGAAAAAAAAAATGAATTCCAAAGTTAAATACGATGTATGTCTTAGTACACTTATTTTCATTTATGCATCAAACATATTTGGGCTCTATACTTTCCTGTAACCAATTATACCCTGTCAAATATGTTCTATATCTTTTGTACTCTGTTTTGCTTATTCTTACTCAATATACTTCTTGTTATGGAAAAAGCTAAAAAAAATAAATAAAATTAATTTGGGCAAAGTCAAATATGTGCCCAGCTGAGACCAATTGTGATCTGTTCTATAACACCACGCACAGCATCCCCAATCATGTTACTTAAAAGATTTGTGTATTTTCAATATTGCCGCATGAAAAAAAAAACTCTGCCTGCTGTATGGTATTTTGTTTACATTGATACATGCAACCCCATAACAATAACCCATGCCTTTGTTTTGACAGTATTAGCCCTACAAATGGACAACATTTAGCTGGATTTGCCAAATTTAAAATTGAGCCTGGACAGATTCTTCCATCCCTAGTCAGTTGTACCATTGAAAGAACTATATGCAGACAATACTATATAAAGGCACTGACCATGTGTTTCAGATGAAATGTCACCAGTATTGCATCTTTTAAAATCACAGGAAGGGCTTGCTGCCATAAACCACTCGGACAAAGACGACCAGTGGGAAAGACAGGGCAGGTTTAAAGAAACAGGACCAACCACAGAGGGCACTCTGCATCTACCTCAAATACAGACATGCCACAGATTAGACCAAGGAAGAAACCAGGGTTTCTAAGACAAAAGGAATGGGATGTTGCTGATTGCCAAAATATAGATGTAACCAAATATGGACAATTCTATATTTATTAGGAAATAAGTTAGCATTTGAAAGGCTATACAAAACTTATTAACTGCTGGTTGGTTTACAGGAAGAGAGGGAGCATAAAAAAGGCATACGGATCCCACCGTGTCTTTATGGGAAATATTTCAGGGATAACCAAAGCAGGCTATAATCTAATACAAGAAAGTAAAAAGGGGAGAGAGACAGCTGAAAGAACTGCACAATGATGACGATCCAAAAAAAAAAAAGATCAACAGATATAGGGGCTGTGAGTTACCTGTCTGGATGAGAGTCCACTCGATCCAAGCAGTGGTTGTGACAGCATGTGGCTAAGCTACGAGTATTCCGCCTTCATAAATGCACCCAATTCAATTAGGTAAATCTTAGACAGGTGTGGCAGAGAGGAGAGGTATGTGTAAAAGGAGGGGAATGCCCCCCGAAGTCCCCGGTGCGCCGGGCACTCAGAGTTTGCGCGTCGGGGATTCGGGGGGCACTCCCCTCCTTTTACACATACCCCTCCTCTCTGCCACAGCTGTCTGAGATTTACCTAATTGAATTGGGTGCATTTATGAAGGCGGACCACTCGTAGCTTAGCCACATGCTGTCACAAGCACTGCTTGGATCAAGTGGACTCCCATCCAGGTAACTCACAGCCCCTATATCTGTTGATCAGGCACAACAATGTAAAGCTCATTGAGCTGGATGCCATCTATATTTTATGGATTGTCATCCTTGTGCCTTATATACTGCCTGTGGTATCTATGTGACCCACACTGATGCAGTTCTTTCGGCTGTCTCTCTCCTTTTTACTTTCTTGTATTAGATTATAGCCTGCTTTGGTTATCCCTGGAGTATTCCCCATAAAGACACGGTGGGATCCGTATGCCCTTTTTATGCTCCCTCTCTTCCTGCAGACCAACCAGCAATTAATAAGTTTTGTATAGCCTTTCAAATGATTACTTATTTCCTAATTAGGGATGAGCCGAACACCCCCCTGTTCGGTTCGCACCAGAACATGCGAACAGGAAAAAAGTTCGTTCGAACATGCGAACACCGTTAAAGTCTATGGGACACGAACATGAATAATCAAAAGTGCTAATTTTAAAGGCTTATATGCAAGTTATTGTCATTAAAAGTGTTTGGGGACCCGGGTCCTGCCCCAGGGGACATGGATCAATGCAAAAAAAAGTTTTAAAAACGGCCGTTTTTTCAGGAGCAGTGATTTTAATAATGCTTAAAGTCAAACAATAAAAGTGTAATATCCCTTTAAATTTCGTACCTGGGGGGTGTCTATAGTATGCCTGTAAAGGGGCGCATGTTTCCCGTGTTTAGAACAGTCTGACAGCAAAATGACATTTTGAAGAAAAAAACACATTTAAAACTACCCGCGGCTATTGCATTGCCGACAATACACATAGAAGTTCATTGATAAAAACGGCATGGGAATTCCCCACAGGGCAACCCCGAACCAAAATTAAAAAAAAAAAAAAGATGTGGGAGTCCCCCTAAATTCCATACAAGGCCCTTCAGGTCTGCTATGGATATTAAGGGGAACCCCAGCCAAAATTTTTAAAAAAAATGACGTGGGGTTCCCCCTAAATTCCATACCAGACCCTTCAGGTCTGGTATGGATTTTAAGGGGAACCCCGCGCCAAAAAAAAAAAAAAAAACGGCGTGGGGTCCCCCCAAAAATCCATACCAGACCCTTATCCGAGCACGCAACCTGGCAGGCCACAGGAAAAGAGGGGGGGACGAGAGTGCGGCCCCCCCCTCCTGAACCGTACCAGGCCACATGCCCTCAACATTGGGAGGGTGCTTTGGGGTAGCCCCCCAAAACACCTTGTCCCCATGTTGATGAAGACAAGGGCCTCATCCCCACAACCCTGGCCGGTGGTTGTGGGGGTCTGCGGGCGGGGGGCTTATCGGAATCTGGAAGCACCCTTTAACAAGGGGACCCCCAGATCCCGGCCCCCCCCCCCTGTGTGAAATGGTAAGGGGGTACTTACCCCTACCATTTCACTAAAAAACTGTCAAAAATGTTAAAAATGACAAGAGACAGTTTTTGACAATTCCTTTATTTAAATGCTTCTTCTTTCTTCCTTCATCTTCTTCTGGTTCTTCTGGCTCTTTTGGTTCTTCCTCCGGCGTTCTCGTCCAGCATCTCCTCCGCGGCGTCTTCTATCTTCTTCTCCTCGGGCCGCTCCGCACCCAAGGCATTGGGGGGGAGGCTCCCGCTCTTCTCTTCATCTTCTTCATCTTCTTCTTCTTCTTCCTTCTTCATTTCTTCTCCGGGCCGCTCCGCAGCCATGCTGGCATGGAGGGAGGCTCCCGCTGTGTGACGGCGTCTCTTCGTCTGACGGTTCTTAAATAACGGAGGGCGGGGCCACCCGGTGACCCCGCCCCCCTCTGACGCACGGGACATGATGGGACTTCCCTGTGGCATTCCCCGTGATGTCACAGGGAAGTCCCGTCAAGTCACCGTGCGTCAGAGGGGGCGGGGTCACCGGGTGGCCCCGCCCCCGTTACTTAAGAACCGTCAGACGAAGAGACGCCGTCACACAGCGGGAGCCTCCCTCCATGCCAGCATGGCTGCGGAGCAGCCCGGAGAAGAAATGAAGAAGGAAGAAGAGATGAAGAAGAAGAAGAAGATGAAGAAGATGAAGAGAAGAGCGGGAGCCTCCCCCCCAATGCCATGGGTGCGGAGCGGCCCGAGGAGAAGAAGATAGAAGACGCCGCGGAGGAGAAGCTGGACGAGAACGCCGGAGGAAGAACCAGAAGAGCCAGAAGAACCAGAAGAAGATGAAGGAAGAAAGAAGAAGCATTTAAATAAAGGAATTGTCAAAAACTGTCTCTTGTCATTTTTGACAGTTTTTTAGTGAAATGGTAGGGGTAAGTACCCCCTTACCATTTCACACAGGGGGGGGCCAGGATCTGGGGGTCCCCTTGTTAAAGGGGGCTTCCAGATTCCGATAAGCCCCCCGCCCGCAGACCCCCACAACCACCGGCCAGGGTTGTGGGGATGAGGCCCTTGTCTTCATCAACATGGGGACAAGGTGTTTTGGGGGGCTACCCCAAAGCACCCTCCCAATGTTGAGGGCATGTGGCCTGGTACGGTTCAGGAGGGGGGGGGCCGCACTCTCGTCCCCCCCTCTTTTCCTGCGGCCTGCCAGGTTGCGTGCTCGGATAAGGGTCTGGTATGGATTTTTGGGGGGACCCCACGCCGTTTTTTTTTTTTTTTTGGCGTGGGGTTCCCCTTAAAATCCATACCAGACCTGAAGGGCCTTGTATGGAATTTAGGGGGAACCCCACGTCATTTTTTTTTTAAATTTTGGCTGGGGTTCCCCTTAATATCCATACCAGACCTGAAGGGCCTTGTATGGAATTTAGGGGGACTCCCACATCTTTTTTTTTTTTTTTATTTTGGTTCGGGGTTGCCCTGTGGGGAATTCCCATGCCGTTTTTATCAATGAACTTCTATGTGTATTGTCGGCAATGCAATAGCCGCGGGTAGTTTTAAATGTGTTTTTTTCTTCAAAATGTCATTTTGCTGTCAGACTGTTCTAAACACAGGAAACATGCGCCCCTTTACAGGCATACTATAGACACCCCCCAGGTACGAAATTTAAAGGGATATTACACTTTTATTGTTTGACTTTAAGCATTATTAAACTCACTGCTCCTGAAAAAACGTCCGTTTTTTGAACTTTTTTTTGCATTGATCCATGTCCCATGGGGCAGGACCCAGGTCCCCAAACACTTTTTATGACAATAACTTGCATATAAGCCTTTAAAATTTGCACTTTTGATTTCTCCCATAGACTTTTAAAGGGTGTTCCGCGGCATTCGAATTTGCCGCGAACACCCCAAATTGTTCGCTGTTCGGCGAACTTGTGAACAGCCAATGTTCGAGTAGAACATGAGTTCGACTCGAACTCGAAGCTCATCCCTATTCCTAATATATATAGAATTGTCCATATTTGGTTACATCTATATTTTGGCAATCAGCAACATCCCTTTACTTTTGTCTTAGAAACCCTGGTTTCTTCCTTGGTCTAATCTGTGGCACGTCCGTATTTGTGGTGGATGCAGAGTGCTCTCTGTGGTTGGTCCTGTTTCTTTAGACCTGCCCTGTCTTTCCCGCTGGTCGGCAAGCCCTTCCTGTGATTTTAATAGGATGCAATACTGGTGACATTTCCTCTGAAACACATGGTCAGTGCCTTTATATAGTATCATCTGCATATAGTTCTTTCAACGATACAGAGCATATAATAATGAATGCTTACTGTTTTTTCGCTCTCTGTTAATTTTAGACAACTAATGTTCGTTGTAGAACCACTAGCCCCTGAAGAAGAGGATTATTGTCATAAAACTTGAAACCCGTTGGTCATCTCCTGTCTTGTCCACACATTTAACAGAGTCCAGTGGTCGTTTTTAATGCCATGTGATATTGCACCCATAGTTGTATATGCATCCATTTTGATTTTATTACTATATTCTACCTTCATGGTTTTCAACTTTTCAAATAAAATATGAATCATTTTTTCAATATTGTCGGATTATTAGGGAGTTTCTGCCTTCAAAAGTCCCACTAGAGGATTTGTTCTGCATTTGGTTTGATTGGGGATGCAGGAAGCAACTCCTACTCTATAAATCTTTAGCACAACTCCAAATCTCCAGTACCACATCAAATCACTGGTGTCTGCAAAGTAGGAAAAAAAACTCAGTGCAGGTTATCTATGGTTGATTTATTAAAAGTACACCTAAAAACACTTCCAGTACTTCAAATGAACCAACCACCAGCATTACTTGTGGCATGCTTGATGACATCAGCATCCAGAAGCTTAAGGCCCATCAACACAGCAACCCATTATTCTCTTGTGAGCCAAGCTGAAGCTAGAGGGATGTGTGTTAAACTTTCCCTAGGTGTTTAAACCACTATGGAGGTGGAGGTACCCTAACTGGTGCCTGTCCCTACTAAAATTTCTGTTACTGTACTGTTCTATACCAAAACTGTATAGATGAATTTATTGACCAAATACACATGATTGCCTAGTGAGTAAGTTACTGTACTTCACTCTGTACGGTGTCATGCTAAATCGGTCATAGAATGTGTGCCTGAAGTGCCACAGCCCTTGCTCTTTTGAACCCTCCCTAATCAGAAGAGTGATAAATCCCTGAGTGACACCAAACTTATGTTATTCTTTAGGATAGTAAGCCGGGTGTAATTAGATTTGCTGTAGTTAACATTTTATTTCACTTCCTTAATTACAAAAAAATAAATTTTCAGAACAAAGGTGTGTTCCCACACTGGGCTGAATACTATTCAGTAGGTCCTATTTATGGAAGGCAGTGAATCATTTCAGCTGTTATGTTAATTAAAATGTTGGTTCTAGACAGGATGTGTTTATATTTACAGAGGGTGTAATGCACAGATAATGTATTCCTTAATGACTCCATTTCTATAAAGCATGATCCAAATCACACTCTACACACACAGATCAAGTAGGCTTTAGCTTAATGAGGGCTTTCTGTGTTTCTCTGTCAATTTTAACTTGGTTCACTCGGAGCATTCCAAAATCTTTTAGGCTCCGTTCACACTTCAGATGTGACTTGAGTTGCACAGAATCATACCTGCTCGGGTGCCCCCATTGCAAGCTGCTTGCTCTAGGGGGCACTCAGCAGGAGGGAGAGGCCAGGAGTGCCAGCAGCGGTGCCATGAAAAGGAGGATCTGGGTTGCTCTCTGCAAAACCACTGCACAGAATCTGCTTCTTGTACGGTTTCCAAGCAAATACATTAGCCAAAGTGTCCAGGACTGAGAACTAGTGGCTGGGTAGAGTAAATACGAGCATACTGCCACATATACCACCATATAATGGAACACTTCTTGTTCATAAGGACCAGTGGATCAGTTTTGGCATTTCAAACACCAAATGCTTGTAACCTTGTGTAACTGCGGTATGTTTATGAGCATTTGCGCTCATAAGCGTTTTTTAAAGGGGAAAACATTTTTGATAATTTTTGAACATATAAAAATGATGAAAAAACACAAATTTCACCATATGCTGCTGACTGCATCAATGGATGAGTCTAGTAGCGATGAACTCTGGTCCTCTCACACAATTTTCTATGTCTTCAGAGCCTCAGCAACAGCAACATCAGGAGCATTTCCTCACACATGCCCATGATGGGATCCATAGTGAAAACACAAAAAATAAGACAGCTATCTACATGCACACTGCGTCTCTCTGTTGCTGCTCCCTCTTCTCTCACAGAATGGCTGAAATAGTTAATAATTTACTTTTTTTCCATGCATTGTGGGCATCTGGGAGGGTCTCTTGAGCAGTGGTCGCTGGTGGGCTTTATGTTTGGGGGTGGGGCGGCGGCGTGGCACTGACAGCACAGCCCCGGCAGTCTGCAGCGAGGCTCTGACACCACCCCCCTCTGTCTGGGAGGCCGGCGGGACAGCACTGACAAACCCCCCCGGGCAGCAGGCGGTCAGGTAGCTCCCCTATCTAGGGTTGGCGGGCTGTGGTGTCCTCTCCTCCTCTCCCAGGGTGCCTCCTCTTTGGCAGGGAGGAACTTTAGTGTGAAAATAAAAATTAATTTACTATCGTCACACAACTCGGTGGGATCAGGGCGCAGTGCTCCGCGCTTCGAGCCCACCTTTTTTTGAAGCCTATTAGAGCCTCTGGCTCTAATCAGATGCTTCAAAAATCACTCCCCCCATCGGAATCTATGGTCTGGCACCCTGATATGTAGATCAGGGGGCCGAACGTATGGAAGGGGAGGCGGCGCCCATGCACCCTCTATGGACAGTCTGCCACTGCTCCTGAAGTTATTTTCAAATATATGCTTCTAATCTCAAATGACGATAACTGCTGCTAAACTTGCATAAACTCGGTATGTAAAAGCTGTAAAACTGACGTTTTTCACCGTCGATTTCCAACTATCAGTTTCCAGCGTTACAGTAGAGGTTTTCAACTGCCCTGTGTACATGAGCCCTAACCAGAATGCACTTTTAAGACTGTGGGGTTTATGTACTAAAGCAAATAGAAAGTTACTCTTTGAATAGGAATTTTCCCAAGAACTTAGTGAACGAGCTGAAAGCTCTGCTGACTTCCATCATTCAATTATGTGCAAGCAAAAATGTTGTTTTTTTTTAAATTCATTTCCCATTAATTTTTTTGTGCAACTTTCTTTGGAAAACTAACATCCTATTTACAAAGTACAAATTCCCTTGCAAAGTGAACAGCCTATTTGGCTTACGTAAACCAGCAGAGCTAAATGTATTAGCTGAGTATTGAAATCATGCTTTGGAAGTTTCTTGGATACACCAAATGGCTTTATTGTTATGGAGAAATATATTATATGCCTTTTATCATCATGCAGACAGGCAGGAAGAGAACACAAACGAGTGCACACTTAGATACAGAGGGTACTTCCTCTCATATCAAAGAGTACATGAACTATATATACACTATTATACTACAGCACCACCTGCTGGCATAGATAGGTATAATGCATATGTATATATATATATATATATATAGTCAGTTTATAAGCAACTTTGCTGTTGTACTTATCCAACACCCCTTCTCAACAGCATGTGCGTTGTCAAACTATATTCAGCTTCTTCTGGAAATAGCTATGACGTTCCTTCCATAAAGGCTTGGTGAGTGCATCGGCAGTCATCTCCTCTGATGAGCAGTATTGAATGTCAATAACACCTTGCTCTTGATTATCCCTCAGTAGGTGATACTTGATATTGATGTGTTTGGTCCTAGGATTGACCCTTTCTGATTGCGTAAGCTTTATACATCCCTGGTTGTCTTCAAAAATTAGAGATGGTTTTGACATGTCTATCCCAATGTCCACAAAAAATTGACGAATCCATATTGCTTCTTGACAAGCGTGTGCTGCTGCAATGTACTCTGCTTGAAGATAGAAGTGACAGTTGCTTGCTTTTGACTAGACCAACTTATGGTTCCTTCCCCATACTGGAAGATGAATCCACTTGTGGATTTGCGGTCTGTGCAGTCCCTGGCCCAATCAGCATCCACATATCCAACCATTGTTGGATTGGATGTTGCTGGTAACCATAACGTCATCTGAATTGTTCCTTTGAGTTATTGCATCACTCTTTTTACTGCGTTCCAGTCACGCTGACAGGAAGCTGAGACTTTCCTGCATAGAATGCCCACTGCTGTGGCTATGTCTGGTCTTGTCACAGTGGCAACATATAGCAGTTTACCAATTGCTCTGCGATACATGTCATTGTTGGGTAGCAAGTTTTCTGCTTCATTGCTCTTTAGCCTGGTTCCATACGAGTTTTCACTTCTTTTGCATATAAAATTGTTCCAAGATTTCAGAGATTTTCTGAGATTGGTTGAGTAGGTAACTTCCTTCTCTCTCCATTTGAATTCCCAGATAGTAGCTAATGTTCCCAAGTTTTTTCATTTTAGAATTTTTCTTTCAGCTTGTGAACTATCTGATTATAATCCCCTTCTTGTTCAAAACAGGTTATAATGACATCAACATAGATAAGGATGTATATCCATCTAGATAAGGATGTATATCCATCTGCCTTCTTGATTCTTGGAGAAGAGATGGGTCTGTTTTACTTCTTGAGAATCGCTCTCTGGTAGGTACTTTGTTCACTTTCTCATTCACATCCTTGCAGATTGCTTAAGACCATGTATGCTCTTCTGGAGTTTACATACTAGGTTGTCTCCTTGCTCAAACCCTGGTGGTTGCTCCTTGTAGAGATCTTCCTTGATGTCTCCATATAGGAAAGCAGTTTTAACGTCTAGGTGTTTCCTTTGCATGCCCTTCCCGGCTGCAACGCTAAGAAGCACTCTGATGGTGGAGTGTTTTAAGACGGGAGCAAATATTTAATTGTAATCTTCATCTAATATTTGGGAGTAACCCTTGGCAACTAGTCTGGCTTTGTATTTGTGGATATTCCCTTCTGTGTCTAACTTTACTTTAAAGGGCCACTTACTATAGTGTTGCGGTTAGGAGGGAGCTCTGTGAGTGTCCAGGTTTTATTTTCTTGAAGTGACTTTAATTCTTCTTCTGCTGCCTTTCTCCTTTTGTTGGCTTCACGTTTTGGCAGTTTGTTTATGTCTTCCCAGGATGTTGGTTCAAGTATGCTATGTGTTTTGACAGTGTATGACAGCTTGCGGGGTGGTATCCCCTTTGTTGTCTGAGTGGATCTTCTGACTTTAGGCAGTTCAGCAGGATCTGGTGGGGAAGATGTATAAAAAATGTGTATCATCACACGGAGTGGTGCCGTGGATACACTAAAGGTAGTACCGTGCCGCGTCCTATCAATTACATATACCAAAAACGGGGGGAGAAGGGACTTATGGACTTTTTAGGCACCACAAAATAATAGATAAAAATTCCTTATTTTATTTGATATCAAAAAACACACATAACAAAACAAAAATAGTATAGTTTAAAACACAACATGTGTCTGTACTTGAATCATTGCTATACAACACCGTCTACAGTATGAAAATCTTCGGGCATTAGGAGAAATAGCTTCCCATGTAGATCAGTCCGGAGAAGTGGCTATATAGCAGTTCCATAGTCAGTTCATATGTTGAGATCAAACGATGCTCGACATGTTTCGCGTATGGACTACGCTTCCTCAAGAGCAGTAGCAGTATATAATGTAGCTATCAAGGTATATAACATTACAGTTAATTATTAGTACATATACATAAAAAGCAGGCGTCTACAGGGGCGCCACATATCTAGTACCAAAAAGAACAATTGTGTGCTTGCTCATAACGGAGTGGTGGTGGGCGCCAACGTCCCAGCGATACTGAAGGACTGCTATGGGGGCGTGCACAACATAATTATAGGTGGTATATACAGTGTGTTAAAATTTGTAACCCCGGTCAGGTATTTTAAGAAAAGGAGAAGGACGAAGGGGGAGGGGGAGGGGGGGGAAAGGAAGAAGAAAAGAGAAAAAGGGGGGGGGGGAAGAGGGGGCGGGGGAGGGAAAAGGGGGATAGAGGAGGAAGAAGAAGGGGGGAGAGGGAGAGGAGGGGGAGGAGGGGGGAGGTGAGGGGTGGGGGGAAGGGGAGAAGGGAGGGGAGGGGGAAAAGGGGGGGAAAAAGGAGGAAAGGTAGGAGGAGGGGAAAATAGGGGAGGGGGGGGGAGGGGGAATGGGAGGCGGGGGAAGGGGAAAAAAAGGAAGGAAGAGGAAAGGAATGAGGGGGTATATACATTGGTAGCCCCCTGGTAGCACAGACAAGTAATAAAGGTAAATTATGAAAAAGATACTTACATTTAAAACCAATATGAAACATTAAAGGGGGGTATTAGTCCGCTAGCAAGGAAAGACCAGGTGACTTGACCATATAATAGAGCTTTACGTCTCCGAGTCAGTATGTTTACTGTTTTCGTATATATATATATGGGCCTGTTTCTGAAGTAGAGAAGGTAATGCACTTTTAAAAAAGAAAAGAAAGATTTTTTTATATATATATATGTCAGACATAAGTATTTATATATCTATATATGTACTAAAAGTAACCTATTTCCTTGCTGTGGTCTGAGACACTCACCACTATTAGTCTTACAAATCGAGGATTGTAGTCTATGTGCCTCTGAGTTTCACCATGGAGTACAAGCAGGCATAGAACGCAGTGTCACTGTTGTAATACCCAGTATAAGCTTAGGTATAAACCCTAAAGTATAAATGGAGCCAGGAGCATAAGGAAGAAAAAGATACAGAGAGGGAAGAGAAAGGGGGAGAGTGGAGCCTCAGTTAATAATATAGAGCCACCATCCAGCAGTATATGCCATAATCCAGTTGATGCCGTGGTCAAACAAAGTACCTGAATATAGAGACGGGGAAGCCTGTAGTATGTATAGTCCTCCTGATCCTGGAGCGGAACGCACACTGAGTCAGGACGCTGTCCTATTTGTGTGCCCGTCCCGTCCGTCGACGTCCAATCGGCGGCCGCCGACGTGACGTCATCCGGACCGGCCAAGGGCTCTCCGTGCGCATGCGCCCCCACCAGCCGGAAGGGCCGTCAATCCGAACGGCGCCTCCAGCAAGAGGGCGGCGCACGCCCACCGCGAGCTGCATCCGCCGGCTAGAATAGCCAGCCGATGCGCGCGCCGCATCGGAGGGGACCAATGCGGCGCTGGGCGGCCGCATAGCAGTCAAGAATGCACCACCAGGTGGCGCCAACGCACACCCCCATCCATAGAGCTAAGCACACAAAGAAAGATTATACACATGTACCTAGAATAAAAAGGGGGATTATTCAAAACATATATTGAGTTACAATGGAGCAATACAGAAATTTCTATTATTGCATATGAGTACCTCCATATTTATATTTGATATATCTGCTCTGTAAAGAACTATATATGTACCTTCACAATGACCTCTATGTCTCTAAGATGGATTTTGGGCCCGTGTAGGTCTATTCGGATTAGCCAAAGGGGGCATATGCTTCCAAAAAAGCAACCCAATAGAGGTTACAAAAAGGGTTTATAAGACTGTGATTCATTAATGCCAGGGGCCCGAGTCGCATTTAAACGCTCTATCCACAAGGTTTCCTGCCTTAAAATTTGTTTGTCCCAGTCGCCACCACGAGGGCTTCTGGGAATAACCGCAAGGGCAAAAAAGGAGACCACCGAGGTGTCAAATTTATGGTAGAGGTCCAAGTGTCTACTAACAGATGTGATCATTTTTCCTCCTCCAGAGTAATACACATGATCTTTGATACGTGAACGGAAATGTCGGATAGTTTTTCCGACGTAGAAGGCTTGGCACTCACATGTCATGAGATAAACTAGGCCCTGAGTTTCGCAATTGGCATGAAAATGAGGAATAAATGTTTCTCCATTGGGGAGTTGGAATCTGGTCCCTGTGCGGATCCAGGGGCAGAATGAACATCTGCCACATATGGTCATTCCTGTCAGGTGGGACTGTGTTGTAGAGTCATTACTGAAATGACTGGATGTGAGTTTGTCCCTAAGGGATCTGCTTCTTCGAAAAGTAATGGTAGGGGTGGGGGTTGTGTATTTAGCCAGGATCGGGTCTTCGCGTAATAGCGACCAATGTTTAAATAAAATATTCCGTATTTCCGCATGTTGTTGGGAGTATTTTGTGATGTATCTAACCATCGTGTTTGCTTTTGGAACTTTTTGTTGATACAGTAAAGTGTTACGAGACTGACGCAGTACCCTGTTGTATGCACGACGGAGTAATGATTTGCTATATCCCCTTGCTTTTAGACGCTCACGAAGTGCTTTAGCTTGTAGTTTAAAGTCCTCTGTAAAGGTGCAATTTCTCCAGAGTCTGAGGTACTGGGCATATGGTATGCTGCGTATAAGAGTATATGGATGGGCGCTTTCCGCATGTAGCAGAGTATTCCCTGCTGTCTCTTTGCGGAACAGAGAGGTGGCCAATTTACCATCATTATCTTTACAAATTGTGAGGTCAAGGAAGGTAATGGTTGAATGGTGACTGCATACTGTAAATTTCAAATTGAACGAGTTGCAGTTAAGTTTATTTACCAGAATGTTCAGATTTTCCATAGACCCTGACCAAACAATAAAGATGTCATCAATAAAGCGCATCCAACACATCACCTGACTAGTCAAGTGTGATATGCT
This sequence comes from Lithobates septentrionalis, assembly GCA_037952835.1. Classification (NCBI taxonomy): domain Eukaryota; kingdom Metazoa; phylum Chordata; class Amphibia; order Anura; family Ranidae; genus Lithobates; species Lithobates septentrionalis. The sequence goes on from JBBDGP010000605.1 coordinate 8,884,403, forward strand.
GTCATCTGAAAAAATTGAGCGTTCCCACCCCCCCAGGTACAGGTTGGCATAAGTGGGCGCACAACAAGTGCCCATAGCCACACCCTGTACCTGGAGGAAGTGGGATCCGTCAAACGTAAAACAATTGTGCGTCAAAATGAAATGTAACAACTTCAGGATGAATTCGCAATACTCCCAACGGTGATGCGTTTGCTCACGAAGGAAGGTACGTGCTATCCCGACGCCCTGCTCGTGAGGGATGCTCGAGTAAAGGGCCTCGACATCTAGGGTCACGAGCAGGGCATCAGGAGGCACGACCATCCCCTCAATTTGTTTTAATAGGTCCATTGTGTCTCTAATATATGAGGGTAGGGCCAGTACATGTGGTAAAAGAATTGAGTCCACTAATCGGCTGGCGTTTTCTGTTAGAGACCCTATACCTGACACTATTGGTCTACCCGGAGGTGTAGTCTGATTTTTGTGTACTTTGGGGAGTGCATAGAATGTGGCCATCCTAGGATGGCGCACATTAAAAAAATTATAGAGGTCCTGGTCAATGAGGCCCTCCTGATGGGCAGAGGTGATGACGTCCAGAAATTCTGCTTTATATTGATCGATCACTCTCGACTCAATTTGTTTGTACCAGGTCTTATTACATAAAATGTTCATGGCCATCTGTTTGTAATCAGCTTTGGTCATGAGAACAATGTTACCGCCTTTGTCGGCGGGTTTTATCACCAAATCAGGGTGATTTTGTAATTGCTTGATTGCTAATGTTTGAGCTTTAGTTAAATTTTTGTGTTTAGATGTTACAATCATATTCTTGACGTCATTGACCGTGCCCATCAGGAAGGCCCAAATACTGGGATTGGTCATCAGGTCAGGGAAACGTTGGGATTTAGGCCTGAATCGATTGACTGGAGGGATCTCTGTGAATGTAGAGTTGGAAGTCACAGAGGTCTCTTCATGGTTTGTTGGGTCACTCTCGTCTAGCAGTAACATTAAATATCGGAGGGCTCTAAAGTCCTCCATCGTAAAGTGTTTGACTTGTTCGGAAATCTGTTTGTCCTGTATGGATCGTACCCGATCTTTATCGAATAGGAATTTGTATGTAAGATTCCGGGAGAATAAGTATAGATCCTTAATGGTTTCGTATTTGTCTATTTCAGCAGATGGACAGAAGCTTAAACCAAGCTGGAGAACTTCTACTTGCTGAGTGTTCAAAGAGTAGGGGGTTAGATTACAGATATTCAAGTTGGTATTTAGGTGAGTGGCAGTTTGTACTCTGACACCTGAAAATTTTGTGAGGGATTCCTCATTTGTGAAATATGTGGGTCTAGTGTGCTCTGTCTGAGTTGTGTGTTTGGTATATTGTTACCAAAAGTGTTTGAAGGTGTGGGTAGTGTGTTTTCCATAGTAGTGGTCCCCTGTGTAGGGGGTCTGCCCATGTCACTAATCATGGAAGATGAAGTCGCAGTTGCCGACAAATTATGTGATTGTGGTTGTGAGTTTAGAAGCTGGATCGCTTGTAGGGCCGTAGCTCCCAGGTATTTACCAGATGGGTGTGTGTTCGTGTCAGTGTTCAGAGAGGTGTCTAATGAAGATTTTTTGTGGGCAGAAGAGTTGTCATACGGAGGACGTCTTTTGAAATAAGGAGTGAAAGACCCACCACCAAGATCCCGCTTACGTGCTCCTAGATGTGAGTGATGAGTCGTAGGGTTGGTTTTCTTGGAAGAAGGCTGTGAAGAAAAAAGAGAGGAATCAGATTCAGTATCATCATCTGTTGTATATAATGTATTATCTTGATGTTTCACAGTGCGGTTTCTGGTTCTAGACCCTCTTTTTTGAGCAGATGACTGCCAGTGATATGCGAAACCATCCATGAAGGCTAATCTATCTTTGGAAAGTTTGTTTTGTTTTTTATAAATGATATCTTTAGTGATTTTGGTGACAAGGATCCTAGGATGGCCACATTCTATGCACTCCCCAAAGTACACAAAAATCAGACTACACCTCCGGGTAGACCAATAGTGTCAGGTATAGGGTCTCTAACAGAAAACGCCAGCCGATTAGTGGACTCAATTCTTTTACCACATGTACTGGCCCTACCCTCATATATTAGAGACACAATGGACCTATTAAAACAAATTGAGGGGATGGTCGTGCCTCCTGATGCCCTGCTCGTGACCCTAGATGTCGAGGCCCTTTACTCGAGCATCCCTCACGAGCAGGGCGTCGGGATAGCACGTACCTTCCTTCGTGAGCAAACGCATCACTGTTGGGAGTATTGCGAATTCATCCTGAAGTTGTTACATTTCATTTTGACGCACAATTGTTTTACGTTTGACGGATCCCACTTCCTCCAGGTACAGGGTGTGGCTATGGGCACTTGTTGTGAGCCCACTTATGCCAACCTGTACCTGGGGGGGTGGGAACGCTCAATTTTTTCAGATGACAGCATATCACACTTGACTAGTCAGGTGATGTGTTGGATGCGCTTTATTGATGACATCTTTATTGTTTGGTCAGGGTCTATGGAAAATCTGAACATTCTGGTAAATAAACTTAACTGCAACTCGTTCAATTTGAAATTTACAGTATGCAGTCACCATTCAACCATTACCTTCCTTGACCTCACAATTTGTAAAGATAATGATGGTAAATTGGCCACCTCTCTGTTCCGCAAAGAGACAGCAGGGAATACTCTGCTACATGCGGAAAGCGCCCATCCATATACTCTTATACGCAGCATACCATATGCCCAGTACCTCAGACTCCGGAGAAATTGCACCTTTACAGAGGACTTTAAACTACAAGCTAAAGCACTTTGTGAGCGTCTAAAAGCAAGGGGATATAGCAAATCATTACTCCGTCGTGCATACAACAGGGTACTGCGTCAGTCTCGTAACACTTTACTGTATCAACAAAAAGTTCCAAAAGCAAACACGATGGTTAGATACATCACAAAATACTCCCAACAACATGCGGAAATACGGAATATTTTATTTAAACATTGGTCGCTATTACGCGAAGACCCGATCCTGGCTAAATACACAACCCCCACCCCTACCATTACTTTTCGAAGAAGCAGATCCCTTAGGGACAAACTCACATCCAGTCATTTCAGTAATGACTCTACAACACAGTCCCACCTGACAGGAATGACCATATGTGGCAGATGTTCATTCTGCCCCTGGATCCGCACAGGGACCAGATTCCAACTCCCCAATGGAGAAACATTTATTCCTCATTTTCATGCCAATTGCGAAACTCAGGGCCTAGTTTATCTCATGACATGTGAGTGCCAAGCCTTCTACGTCGGAAAAACTATCCGACATTTCCGTTCACGTATCAAAGATCATGTGTATTACTCTGGAGGAGGAAAAATGATCACATCTGTTAGTAGACACTTGGACCTCTACCATAAATTTGACACCTCGGTGGTCTCCTTTTTTGCCCTTGCGGTTATTCCCAGAAGCCCTCGTGGTGGCGACTGGGACAAACAAATTTTAAGGCAGGAAACCTTGTGGATAGAGCGTTTAAATGCGACTCGGGCCCCTGGCATTAATGAATCACAGTCTTATAAACCCTTTTTGTAACCTCTATTGGGTTGCTTTTTTGGAAGCATATGCCCCCTTTGGCTAATCCGAATAGACCTACACGGGCCCAAAATCCATCTTAGAGACATAGAGGTCATTGTGAAGGTACATATATAGTTCTTTACAGAGCAGATATATCAAATATAAATATGGAGGTACTCATATGCAATAATAGAAATTTCTGTATTGCTCCATTGTAACTCAATATATGTTTTGAATAATCCCCCTTTTTTTTCTAGGTACATGTGTATAATCTTTCTTTGTGTGCTTAGCTCTATGGATGGGGGTGTGCGTTGGCGCCACCTGGTGGTGCATTCTTGACTGCTATGCGGCCGCCCAGCGCCACATTGGTCCCCTCCGATGCGGCGCGCGCATCGGCTGGCTATTCTAGCCGGCGGATGCAGCTCGCGGTGGGCGTGCGCTGCCCTCTTGCTGGAGGCGCCGTTCGGATTGACGGCCCTTCCGGCTGGTGGGGGCGCATGCGCACGGAGAGCCCTTGGCCGGTCCGGATGACGTCACGTCGGCGGCCGCCGATTGGACGTCGACGGACGGGACGGGCACACAAATAGGACAGCGTCCTGACTCAGTGTGCGTTCCGCTCCAGGATCAGGAGGACTATACATACTACAGGCTTCCCCGTCTCTATATTCAGGTACTTTGTTTGACCACGGCATCAACTGGATTATGGCATATACTGCTGGATGGTGGCTCTATATTATTAACTGAGGCTCCACTCTCCCCCTTTCTCTTCCCTCTCTGTATCTTTTTCTTCCTTATGCTCCTGGCTCCATTTATACTTTAGGGTTTATACCTAAGCTTATACTGGGTATTACAACAGTGACACTGCGTTCTATGCCTGCTTGTACTCCATGGTGAAACTCAGAGGCACATAGATTACAATCCTCGATTTGTAAGACTAATAGTGGTGAGTGTCTCAGACCACAGCAAGGAAATAGGTTACTTTTAGTACATATATAGATATATAAATACTTATGTCTGACATATATATATATAAAAAAATCTTTCTTTTCTTTTTTAAAAGTGCATTACCTTCTCTACTTCAGAAACAGGCCCATATATATATATATATATATATATATATATATACGAAAACAGTAAACATACTGACTCGGAGACGTAAAGCTCTATTATATGGTCAAGTCACCTGGTCTTTCCTTGCTAGCGGACTAATACCCCCCTTTAATGTTTCATATTGGTTTTAAATGTAAGTATCTTTTTCATAATTTACCTTTATTACTTGTCTGTGCTACCAGGGGGCTACCAATGTATATACCCCCTCATTCCTTTCCTCTTCCTTCCTTTTTTTCCCCTTCCCCCGCCTCCCATTCCCCCTCCCCTATTTTCCCCTCCGCCTACCTTTCCTCCTTTTTCCCCCCCTTCCCCCCCCTCCCCTCCCTCCCCCCCCCCTCCCCTCCCTTCTCCCCTTCCCCCCACCCCTCACCTCCCCCCTCCTCCCCCTCCTCTCCCTCTCCCCCCTTCTTCTTCCTCCTCTATCCCCCTTTTCCCTCCCCCGCCCCCTCTTTCCCCCCCCCTTTTTCTCTTTCTTTTCTTCTTCCTTTCCCCCCCCTCCCCCTCCCCCTTCGTCCTTCTCCTTTTCTTAAAATACCTGACCGGGGTTACAAATTTTAACACACTGTATATACCACCTATAATTATGTTGTGCACGCCCCCATAGCAGTCCTTCAGTATCGCTGGGACGTTGGCGCCCACCACCACTCCGTTATGAGCAAGCACACAATTGTTCTTTTTGGTACTAGATATGTGGCGCCCCTGTAGACGCCTGCTTTTTATGTATATGTACTAATAATTAACTGTAATGTTATATACCTTGATAGCTACATTATATACTGCTACTGCTCTTGAGGAAGCGTAGTCCATACGCGAAACATGTCGAGCATCGATTAATCTCAACATATGAACCGACTATGGAACTGCTATATAGCCACTTCTCCGGACTGATCTACATGGGAAGCTATTTCTCCTAATGCCCGAAGATTTTCATACTGTAGACGGTGTTGTATAGCAATGATTCAAGTACAGACACATGTTGTGTTTTAAACTATACTATTTTTGTTTTGTTATGTGTGTTTTTTGATATCAAATAAAATAAGGAATTTTTATCTATTATTTTGTGGTGCCTAAAAAGTCCATAAGTCCCTTCTCCCCCCGTTTTAGGATCTGGTGGGGAACTTGATTTAGGCAATGTGAGTTCCACCTCTTCTTCAGACTCCTGTACAGGTTCACTTTGATCGACCTTTTCTTCTGGTTTGCCTGGCATATTAACTTCACAGCTTTCAGAGATCTGTGTTTCTAATGACAGGCTCTCATCAAAATAAACACTATGGCTTATTGTCACTTTTTCAGTGTTTGGATGTAGGATTCTGTAACCCTTAGCTTGCTCACTGTAGCCTACTAGAATGCCCTCTATGGCTCTGTTCTCCAGCTTGGATCGCTTTTCACTTGGAATATAGGCATATACTTTACATCCAAACACTCTCTCTTGCACTATGCTAGGCTTTGATCCATGCCACATTTCGAATAGAGTACTTTTAATGGCTCTTGAGGATAGTCTGTTCTGTAGGTAGGTTGCAGTCATGACTGCTTCTCCCCAGTATTTGTGAGGTAGTTTGGTCATCCGACAACATGTACCTGGCAATTTCTATAATGCCGTGTACACCCGACCGGACTTTTCGACAACAAATGTCTGACGGAACGAATCCGCCGGACAATCCGATCGTGTGTGGGCTTCATCGGACCTTTGTTGTTGAAAAATCAGACGGACTTTAGATTTGGAACATGTTTCAAATCTTTCCGACGGACTCGAGTCTGGTCAAAAAATCCGTTCGTCTGTATGCTAGTCAGATGGGCTAAAACCGACGCTAGGGCAGCTATTGGCTACTGGCTATGAACTTCCCTAATTTAGTCCGGTCGTACGTCATCACGTTCGAAACGATCTGACTTTGGTGTGATCATGTGTAGGCAAGTCCGTTGCGTCGGGACTCCGTCGGAACTTTGCCGAAATTCCGTCTTAAAGTACTTCGGAGTTCAGTCCGTCTAAAGTCTGCTTGTGTGTACACGGCATTAAAGTGCGATTTTTCCTTTCTGCTACACTGTTTTGATCAGGAGTGTATGGTGTGGTTGTCTGGTGTACTATTCCTTGGTTCTTCAGATATGAGGCCACTCCTTCGCTTATTGTCAATGCGTATTATTATCCTGGCTTCCTATGTAATTTGTTGCTAGACATGAACTATTGAAGTTTCTCTAATGTTTCATTCTTGTGTTTCATCAGATGCAGTAAGTATTTGTGTACCTGGAATAATCATCAATGAAAGTCAGTAGATATCTGTATACGTCACTGTGTATGAGCTGCAGAGGGTGGGTGGTTTTTCTTTGAGATGCCTGTGGTAGAGGAGCACATGTGGCTTTTGCTTCAATACAGCTCTTGCATTTCATGACCACTTTGCAAGGCGCTATTGTCAAATCTTCTGTTAAACCTCTCTTTATAATGTCCTATATAGCATCTAGACTTCTGTGCCCCAGCCGCCTGTGCCATAAATGAATACATTTGTTATGTAGGTCATTAGAGACTATATTAACTTCCTGGTCTGTGGTGATGAGCTTGTATTAGTGATCATCCAACTTTCCTTTTACGAGGAATCGCTTATTATTGTGAATTGTGCATTCATCAGCCTGGAACTTAACTGTGAGACCATTGTTTGCAAGACTTTTCACTGATAGAAGGCTGCCTTCTAGTTCTGGAACATACAGCACTTTCTTTACAAGGATACTCTGCTTGCCTTGTGGTGTAATGCATTTCAGGAAGCCCTGGCCTTTTCTTTGGCAGTGATGCTTTTCCTGTTTGCTAGGAAAACTTTGTCTTTTGCACTGTAATCAATGTTTGTGAAAAAGGTCTCATCACTAGTCATGTGGCTTGTCGCACCTGAGTCTATGCACCAGCCGCGTGGCTTGCAGCTTTGTGTCACTTTAAAGGTGCCACTCCATGATGTGTGCAGTTTCCTTTGTGATTACTTTGACTCTTTCTTTTGTGAATAGCTTTAGCTTCCGCTGCTGGGCTTTCCAGATAGAACAGTCCTTTTTTAAGTGACCGGTTTTGTTACAGCGAAAACAGGCTCTGCTTTCTTTGTTGTGCTTTATGCCTTTGTACATCTTAAGAGCTTTGTTATCATGGTGTGTATTTCATTTCCTTTTGTCATATTCATCAAATAATTTCTCTTTGACATATTCCATTGTCCATTGTCCTGCTGGGGTTTGGTTTCTAAAACGTTAATAAGAGCAGTATATGTCTCTAGAAGGCTGTAGAGGAGCAGGGCAACAATATGGTTATTTTTGATGTCCTTTCCGATAGCACGCAGCTGCTCTGTGATTTCTAGCATAGCTTTCACCTGGTCACATATATGCTGGCCTTCTTGTAGTCTCATCTTGTACAACTTTCTTAGCAAAAATAGCTTGCTGTTTAGACTTAAACGGTCAGGGTGTTTCTCTGATGCAGTCCACATACACTACCGTTCAAAAGTTTGGGGTCACATTGAAATGTCCTTATTTTTGAAGGAAAAGCACTGTACTTTTAAATGAAGCTAACTTTAAACTAGTCCTAACTTTAAACAAATATACTCTATACATTGCTAATGTGGTAAATGACTATTCTAACTGCAAATGTCTAGTTTTTGGTGCAATATCTACATAGGTGTATAGAGGCCCATTTCCAGCAACTATCACTCCAGTGTTCTAATGGTACAATGTGTTTGCTCATTGGCTCAGAAGGCTAATTGATGATTAGCAAACCCTTGTGCAATCATGTTCACACATCTAAAAACAGTCTAGCTCCTTCCAGAAGCTACAAAACTGACCTTCCTGTGAGCAGATTGAGTTTCTGGAGCATCACATTTGTGGGGTCAATTAAACGCTCAAAATGGCCAGAAAAAGAGAACTTTCATCTGAAACTCGACAGTCTATTCTTGTTCTTAGAAATGAAGGCTATTCCATGCGAGAAATTGCAAAGAAATTGAAGATTTCCTACAACGGTGTGTACTACTCCCTTCAGAGGACAGCACAAACAGGCTCTAACCAGAGTAGAAAAAGAAGTGGGAGGCCGCGTTGCACAACTAAGCAAGAAGATAAGCACATTAGAGTCTCTAGTTTGAGAAACAGACGCCTCACAGGTCCCCAACTGGCATCTTCATTAAATAGTACCCGCAAAACACCAGTGTCAACATCTACAGTGAAGAGGCGGCTGCGGGATTTTGGGCTTCAGGGCAGAGTGGCAAAGAAAAAGCCATATCTGAGACTGGCCAATAAAAGAAAAAGATTAAGATGGGCAAAAGAACACAGATATTGGACAGAGGAAGACTGGAAAAAAGTGTTGTGGACGGATGAATCCAAGTTTGAGGTGTTTGGATCACAAAGAAGAACGTTTGTGAGACGCAGAACAAATGAAAAGATGCTGGAAGAATGCCTGACGCCATCTGTTAAGCATGGTGGAGGTAATGTGATGGTCTGGGGTTGCTTTGGTGCTGGTAAGGTGGGAGCTTTGTACAGGGTAAAAGGGATTCTGAATAAGGAAGGCTATCACTCCATTTTGCAACGCCATGCCATACCCAGTGGACAGCGCTTGATTGGAGCCAATTTCATCCTACAACAGGACAATGACCCTAAACACACCTCCAAATCGTGCAAGAACTATTTACAGCAGAAGCAGGCAGCTGGTATTCTATCGGTAATGGAGTGGCCAGCACAGTCACCAGATCTGAACCCCATTGAGCTGTTGTGGGAGCAGCTTGACCGTATGGTACGCCAGAAGTGCCCATCCAACCAATCCAACTTGTGGGAGCTGCTTCTAGAAGCGTGGGGTGCAATTTCTCCAGCTTACCTCAATAAATTAACAGCTAGAATGCCAAAGGTGTGCAATGCTGTAATTGCTGCAAAAGGAGGATTCTTTGATGAAAGCAAAGTTTGATGTAAAAACAATGTTATTTCAAATACAAATCATTATTTCCAACCTTGTCAATGTCTTGACTCTATTTTCTATTCATTTCACAACGTATGGTGGTGAATAAGTGTGACTTTTCATGGAAAACACAAAATTGTTTGGGTGACCCCAAACTTTTGAACGGTAGTGTATATTTGGCCATTTTCTCTGTTTTTATGTGGATAAGCTGGCCATCTTCCACTAGCAAGCTTATAATTGTTTTGCCTGTCTATCCTTCCTGTCCCATTACTCCCTCTCTCCGTCTGTGGGTCTGTCTGTATTCAGCACATATCACAAGTCATCCTTGCTAAGAAACATTTGTAGTTTAAACTTCCATAGCTGGTAATTGGCATTGTTCAGCTTTGGAATTGCAAACTTCACATCTGAACCGCTTGCCATGTTTCAGTAGCTTGTATACAGTACTCACTGACTTACTGAGTTGCAGAGTTCTCTTTCCAGTGCCTGGGATATCCTTTCCAATGCCTGGGACCCATAACCTATTAGCTGAGTATTGAAATCATGCTTTGGAAGTTTATTGGATACAGCAAACAGCTTTACTTTTATGGAGAAATATATTAATGTCTTTTATCATCATGGAGACAGACAAGAAGAGAACATAAACAAGTGCACACTTAGATACAGAGGGTATTTCCTCTCATATCATAGCATACATGAACTATACACTATAATACTACAGCACCACCTGCTGGCATAGATAGGTATAATGCATATTTTTATATATATATATATATATATATATATATATATATATATATATATAGTCAGTTTTAAGCAACTTTGCTGTTGTTCTTTTCCAAAAAATGAAATCAGGGTATTACTGCATGGTACAAAATAAAGGTTAATCTATTATAAACTACAGTAATCTTCATATGATTTTTATTATATATAATTTTTGATATATATTCTTATATTCCTCCAAACTAAAAAAAGAGAAAAGTAGATACCAGATGTGAGTGTCCCCACTGGCAACTTACCTTTTGTTATTGAGGTTACCTGATCATAAAGCATTTCTAATTTTTTGTTTAAAAAAAAAAGTTTATATTTTCCTCCCCTTTAGTAGAGATGTCTCATCTTGGTCTATTTAAAAATATAAATTGTCCTTTCATACGTTTTTTTTAACTTTCTTAATTTTGATAGCACCAATTTTCCTCTATCTTGTCTTTCCTTGAATAAATACAACTCAATAACAGAGATAAATAAATTCAGGATAATACTGCATGATACCAAATAAAGGTTAATCTATTATAATTACCAACTGTAATCTTTATATGATTTTTACAAGTGTTTTTCATATATTCTTCTAGACTGATAAGGAAGAAATGAAGACATACCTAAAATATGAGTGTCCCCACAAGACTTTTGTAATGGAAGTTATCAAATCAGAGATATAGAGATTTCAAAAACTATTTTTTTCCATAAATTGTTGGCATCAGATTTAATCAATGAATCCAGTTCATAGATTTATTTATTTTTGTTATTAATGACAGAGCCAATTTTCTGCCACCCTATCTTTCCTTGGATAAATGCAGCTCATTCTTGCATTAGGTAGATGGCTCCAAACTTTGTGGAGACATTTGAAAAAAATTGGAAACGAGTGAGGGGAAGATGGCCCCCACCCATCTCCATACGATTGCAGGGCGGAAGCGATGTCAAAATGTCACTTCCGCCCATAGCTCTTAAAGCAACATTTTTTATTTCTTTTTTTAATGACATTTAATTTTTTATTATTTTTTTTATTGCATTTTAGTGTAAATATGAGATCTGAGGTCTTTTTGACCCCAGATCTCATATTTAAGAGGTCCTGTCATGCTTTTTTTTCTATTACAAGGGATACTTACATTCCTTGTAATAGGAATAAAATTTACACATTTTTTTTAAAAGAACAGTGTAAAAATAAAAAATAAAAGGTAAAATAAATTTTTAAAAAAATTCCGCCGAGCTCGCGTGCAGAAGCGAACACATACGTGAGCAGCGCCAACATATGAAAACGGTGTTCAAACCACACATGTGAGGTATCGCCGAGATCGGTAGAGTGAGAGCAATAATTCTAGCCCTAGACCTCCTCTGTAACTCAAAATATGCAACCTGTAGAATTTTTTAAACGAATGGTAAAAGTTTGTCGCCATTCCATGAGCGGGCACGTTGGGTATTAATTTACTCGGCGTAACATTATCTTTCAGAATATAAAAAAAATTGGGCTAACTTTACTGTTGTCTTATTTTTTAATTAAAAAAAGTGTATGTTTTCCAAAAAAAGTCCACTTGTAAGACCACTGTGCAAATACGTTGTGACAGAAAGTTTTGCAATGACCGCCATTTTATTCTCTAGGGTGTTAGAAAAAAATATATAATGTTTGGGGGTTCTAAGTCATTTTCTAGCAAAACAATGTTTTTAATTTGTAAACAACAAATCTCAGAAAGAGGCTCGGTCCTTAAGTGGTACAGGAGCACTAGTAAAGTTATAGTTCTATTATTTAGAAGAGGAACTGTCTCAGGTAAGACAGATTAAGCCTTTGAATGGTCTCGTGGGGACTATATCTCATATGAAATTTGAGGCAGAATTAATAATTTGTGTTGGCATGATTTTGGTGTTCCATTACCTTTTAAGCAAAAGCCAATCAATTTTATTAAGCAACAACATCAAGAAAACTGAAGAAAAATACTATGGTAAAGTAAACTAGATGAAATATACCCTGATTTTATAAGAAGGTAGGTTTACTTGCCAAAGACTTGAATGTTATTAGCCAAAGTAAACAAAAGAATACCTGTACAGATTAAGCCTGGGAAGAAGATACATTTAAAGGATTAAAAGCTTTAGAATTAAAACCTCAGGGAAGGCTTCCTGAATACTCTGTATGTCACCAATGTTCCTTTTGTGATATTTGTAACTCAAGCGTAATAAATAGGTATAATTCATTGTATTTAGCGCTTTCAGCAAGTTTTTTTTTCTTTTAGCGTTTATTGTCTATGGAGTAAATAACTACCACAATCTTAACACGCATATAAAAATTTCAAATCAGAATAAACCTTTTCTGCTTATGGGTTCCCAACATAGACACTAGATAATTGCCACTTGTTACCCTCTTGCTAGCGATCTAATTTCTTATTTCTTTATAATTTCAAGGGCACAAGAGGACCAGATAGAGTAGAACACAAAGAAACAGATGCAATGACATCTGGAGCAAGGAAATATTTCTTTACAAACAAACTTTATGTTGGCCCCTACCTAGTGGTATCTTCACTTAGACATATTTTTTTGGTATTAATTTAAAAAACTTAAAGCCAAACTACAGCAAACTCGTATTTAATTTTGTATAGCGCAAGGAAGGCTTAGAGTGCCCTTTATTAACATTTGTCATCATGAGGGAACCCTTGAAATATTTTTTAGAAGATATTAAACTAATAATAATATTGGCCAGAAAATTAAACGTGGACAATACAAATCATAGTGATTCTCTTTATTGGTTTAATAGAAAATGATCCCCTAATATTGGTGGTCAGTAGGAGAAGGTCCCCCTTACACTGGTGGTCAGTGAAGAAGGGAGCCTTTACATTTGTAGTCAGTAGCAGAAGACCACCCTAGACTGGTGGTCAGTGAAGAATGGTCTCTTTACAATAGTGGTCAGTGAGAAAATGTCCTGCTAGCACTGGTGATCAGTGGAAAGAATTGGGAAAATTGGGTTATTGGGAAGAATGACTCTTGTATTGGGTGTCAGTATAGTGCCCTTTTACATTAACCTGATTTTAATTTCTTTGCATACATGACTAAAAAAAATATTTTAGGCCCTAAAGATTGCATAAAACCTCTAAACCTCTGTAAGCAGACACCCTAGAGAATAAAATAGTGTGACTTTAACAGAAGTCAATGCAAGCTGCTCTGAAGTCACCCCAAAGTAGTGCAGGAACCTTTGAGTGACTTGTGTCGCTCTGATTAGAAAAGTTCTATTGCACTTAATGGAGCACGACTTGCCTGGGTACTAAGTCGCCTGACAAGTCATGGCAGTGTGAACCAAGACTTAGTTGCCATCCAGTCCATAGCATACATTTTTGTTAGCTGCAAAGATTCCCTTTAAAAACAGGCTTTTGTTTCAGCAGGTGCAATGCAGATTTTCACAAATTTGGGGGGTGTGTATTGTTTATTATTCTATGATGATTTAGCCTTTAATTAGGATAAACCACTTTTTTATTGCAGCAAGGCTTCCCTTTAAAAATGGTCTTTTGCTTCAGGGAGTATTATTTTGGGGGTATGGTGGTTTTTATTGGGCTTTTTTTTTACATTTAGGGTGCTCAAAATCCAGAGTTCACTTGCTACTGACTATCTGTTCTAGGAACCTTTTTCACAAAACTGTGAACATCTAAACCACCTCATATTATATTACTCACATTCACCACATATAGGCAGATGCAGTCTGTACTCACCACTGCAGGTGGCACTTGACCAAAGCCGCAATGCAGTTGTGAGGAACTTGAATACTCTATGACTTCCTGTGATCACAAGGAGGCAGTTGTCTGATTGGATGCTGGTGCCCCACGTGACTTCAGCAGCCATCTTGGTTCAGGCAGAGTCTATTTAGGACTGGCTTCCGAGTTTGGTGCGATTTGTGCAAGTGGCTAGGGTAGGGACAAGTTCACCGTCTGGCAGGGACAATGCTTAGCGGTAGGAGAAGGTTCTGGAGGACTAGGGACAGTGCAGGGACTATGTCTACCTCCCTTCTGGAAACCTCCCCTTTGAGTGTGGACCGGACAGGTCGCATGCCGATCCTCTTTACAGTTCACATCTTTCAAGTCCTGAGACTGCTGTTACACTTTGTATGTGCCTCTGGATGATTGTGCCTACCTGTATTGAGTTGGACCTTTCTACAGTATATTGATAAAAACTACTTGCACTCTGTGTGTTTACCGCTCACTGCACCATTCTGCACCCTCCTATCTCTATAATCAACATAAAAGTTAGGCATGCACCAGTTAGGCCTATTAATGATTAGAACTGTCCAAAGAACAATGTGTACCTAAACCACCTCACATTATATCAATCACAATGACTGCAATAGATAGATAAAATTAAAGTTAGGCATACACCAGTTAGCCCTATTATAACTGTTTAAAACTGTTCTGCAGCTGGACAATTTTATACTGCTGTATCCTCTTTAGTGTATTAAGTCTTGTAGTAAAGCCCCAGCCTGTATTTATTTCCTCCAGTAAATTGGGGCATATAATATATGTATAATATATTATATATAATAAATAGTAAATTGAGGCATATAATATTTAAAATTGTCCCATTGTTGTTTGATCTGCTGATTCTTATGCCGCGTACACACGGTCGGACTTTACGGCAGACTTTGCCCGGCGGACTTTTCTACGTACTTTACGACGGACTTGCCTACACACAATCCACCAAAGTCTGTCGAATTCGTACGTGATGACGTACGACCGGACTAAAACAAGGAAGTTCATAGCCAGTAGCCAATAGCTGCCCTAGCGTGGCTTTTTGTCCGTCGAACTAGCATACAGACGAGCGGACTTTTCGACCGGACTCGATTTCAACGGATTGATTTAAAACATGTTTCAAATCTAAGTCCGTCCAACTTTTGAGAAAACAAAGTCCGCTGGAGCCCACACACGATTCGAATTGTCTGACGAAATCCAGTCCGCCGGGCAAAGTCTGCCGTAAAGTCCGCTCGTGTGTACGTGGCATCAGGCCTCATGCACACAAGACATTTTGCCAACTCTCCTAGGAGCCATTCCTCCTGGCAGTAGCGTTTTGGCAGAAAAAACATCTGACGCTTGTTAAAGTGAGTAACGTGTTAAAGCACATTTACAAACGACAATCACTTGGGCGTTAATTCATTTCACTGACCATTGAAATTAATTGACACTTAGCCTAGCATTAACACGTGTTTAGAAGCGCCAAGCATTTTTTCTGCCAATACTCTGCTGCTCCTGGATGCACCGGTTGTGATTTTTTCCTTCCTTTAAATGCCTCTGCCTTTGAACTCCTCTAAAAAATGTGTGCATGGACACATAGGCCCATGCAGGGGCGTTTAGAGAAGCAGCTGAAAACATTTCTAGTGTGCATGAGGCCTTATTCTTGTAGTAAAAAGTTCTTTCCATTGGGGACAAAGGCACAAAAAGAAACATTTTAGTAATGTGGGAGAGGGTTAGAAATTCTGATGTAGCACTACCCCCATAGGGGTTGCAGATGACAGGGTTCCCCACTGCTGAACAGCCAGGCACACAACAACTTGAGCTTTCATCCAGACACAGTGAGCAGTCCTTGAGGTTTTTTTTGTGTTTTTATTAGTGGGTAATAACTTAGATGGGGATAGGAATTATGGGATGCTCAACTTAACAGTAACAAAACCAGGGACAACGTCCTCCCTATTTCCAGCTCTAATTGATTCTTCTCCTTTATCCTATACAACTCCAATTTATTTCTCCTCCTTGATCTGAACAGCTCTGATTCCTTTTTAGAAGCTAACAGTCTCTGTTAGTTCAGCAACAGCCCATTACAGGCTAGCAACTCTCAGTCCCTTGGAAGGTATCACAAAGTGGTCTCTGTTAAATTAGCAACAGCCCCTTACAGGCTAGGGACTCTCAGTCCCTTGGAAAATAGCACAATGTGTTGTGAACTGCATCCTGGAGTAACTCCAACTCCCTTGTAGACATTGGTCCCAGCTCCACTATAGCAGGAATTGCTAATCAGCCCACCTGACTGCCTCTTCACCAGTCTACCCGACTGACTCTCTTCACCTGTCTACCCCACTGACGATCTCCCAGGGCAAGGAAGGGAAGATTTAAGCACACCGCTATCTTCCAGGGAGACCTGCTACATGTGGCAGCCTCCCCCCTTGTAGGTCCCTGCCACCATGCTGTAGTACTCACACTGTCCTCTCCTTGCTCCCACTGCCTCTCCTGAAAGCCTCCTTCCAACTTCTCCTGTGGTAGGATCCTCTCCCCAGCAGGGGTCTCTCGAGGGCCACCGACAGTCCACTCAGTAGTCTCTCTCCATCTTCTACCCGACTCCCCTGCTGGCATGACTCATCCATATTTAAAGGGTAACTCCACTTTCATGGGAACAAAAAAATAAATAAAAATAGCAAATAAAAAAATAATAATATAGTGTATACAATTGCAACACAGGTCATATTATAATTGAATGTTATTAAAAATTACCTTTCCTTTTCATTCTGAAGCTCTGTAATTTACTGTAAAGTGCAATGCAATATGGCAGCCTGGAGGTGTTCTGTACACAGAATGTGTACAGAACACCCCCCAGAAACATAATTTCCCGCTTGTGTGATTGGCTCACTAATTTTCCCAGTAGTCTACACTAAGATACAAGTCAGATTTTTGGCATCCCTGCAACAAAAATATAAATTCTGGTAAGATACTCCCAAAAGGAAATCACGTCTAAAGCGATGCAGTCCCTGCCACTTTCCTCATTAGAGCCCTGATTCTGCAGCAGCTGATTGAAAATTATGAAACCACTCCCATTAAACGCACTCAACACAGGAGCACAGAGGAACAAACAGAAATTTCTTCAGAATAACAAAAGGTAGGAATCTGCAACAAATTTTGTTTAAATCCTCGCAAGGTACATAGATCACCCAGAGGGGAATGTTTTTTTCGCAACAAAATTGGACTTACGCTTTGAGGGTTGGCTTATTCCCCTGCCAGGCCCACCACCTGGGGATTGGTTTAGCGCCCTAAAACATACAGGACAGCCCTCCTAGCCTTCGCCCTCCAACTTCCAGAATGTTCTCCAACTTAACAGAATTGGCGGGTGGCACCAGAGAGCTGCCTGTATGAGTCACCCAGCCCTGAACTCTCATAACCCTGACCCAGATTAAGACTCACAGATTTTAACCTCTTGCTGACCACTGCACGCCGACATACGTCGGCACAATGGCAGCAGTGGGCAAATGGGCGTACCTGTACATCCCCTTTAACTGGCGGGGCTAGTACATCGTGAATGTGACCGTGGCCGCGGGACTGGCAGACTCAATGTCCGTCGGTCTCCCGGCGATCATGTCTTGGAGCAGCAGAATGAGGAATTGCCTATGTAAACAAGGCATTTCCATGTTCTGCATTGTGACATGACAGAGATCACTGCTCCCTGTCATCGGGAGCAGTGATCGCTGTCATGTGAGTGGAAGCCCATCCCCCCACAGTTAGAATCACTAACTAGGACACACTTAACCCCTTGATCGCCCCCTAGTGTTTAACCCCTTCCCTGCCAGTGTCATTTACACAGTAATCAGTGCATTTTTATAGCACCGATCGCTGTATAAATGACAATGATCCCAAAATAGTGTTAAAAGTGTCCAATGTGTCCGCCATATTGTCGCAGTCACGATAAAAATCGCAGATCACCGCCATTACTAATAAAAAAAAATAATAATAAAAATGCCATAAAGCTATCCCCTATTTTGTAGACACTATAACTTTTGCGCAAACCAATCAATAAACGCTTATTGCAATTTTTTGTTACCAAAAATATGTAGAAGAATACATATTGGCCTAAACTGAGGAAAAAATTTGTTTTTTTAATATATTTTTTTGGGGGATATTTATTATAGCAAAAAGTAAAAAATATTGCTTTTTTTCAAAATTGTTGCTCTTTTTTTGGATATAGCGCAAAAAATAAAAAGAGGTGATCAAATACCACCAAAAGAAAGCTCTATCTGTGGGAAAAAAAGGACGTCAATTTTGTTTGGGTGCAACGTTGCACGACCACGCAATTGTCAGTTAAAGTGACGCAGTGCCGAATCGCAAAAAGTCCTCTGGTCGGAAAGGGGGTAAAATCTTCCGGGGCTGAAGCGGTTAAACACGAGTCAGAATAGGTTTTACCTACTCTGGCACTAGTAGCACACTGGAGGGTGCTAAATTGAGAATCTTTTTCAGTCTCAGGGACAGAAAGTGAGGGGGAAAATCTCACCAATAGGGTCACAGAAAAAAAGAAAATTGACAGAATTTCTAACTTCCCTATTCTATTCAAAACATAGAAAAAAAATTGTAGCTGGGCTACAAATTAGGCTTCCCATCTGCACTATATAGATTAACCTTCAGAGTGGTTCCTGATTATGTGACAACCATAAAGACCAATAGTATTCACCTGAGGTTTTATTGTAAACAAATCTTTCTTGGCTCAGCTTATATATTTCCCTGTGCATGGGTTATGCACAGTGAAATAAATGCCTTATTTGAAGAAGACATTACAGGGTAAATACAAGTTTATATATTTAATAAAAAATGTAAAATAAAAACACAATTCATCAATTTTCAGCCTATAGTAAAAAAAATAATTTATAACAAGTAGAACCATCACAGAACAGGGTGTGGGCTAGCTAAAAATGTTTCACTGCTTGTTAACGCGAGCCAAACAATCAACCTTTTATGTGTTTTCTAAGCCATAATTATTTTCTAGTTTAACCAGTTCACAAATCATAGTATGCACTCCCAAATAAATCATTTATCAACTTATGATTTGACTAATATGTTTGATGTTCCCCAGGTTTGAAAAAAGAAAATCAATTTTACAAAAATAATAGGCAAACATGGCTAGATTTTCTTTTCAATATACTGTGTAATTCTGTATATTTTAGAATCAAAATATGGGCAGAGGTCAGCTCCAAAATACTTCAATATAATAATATGGTACCAACATCCCTATGTTATATGAGATAGATAGATGGAGGATATGGGACTTTAAAGGTACATTTGATGTGAAGAAAATAAGAATAATAGTATACTCAAAACTAAAAAGTTAAATTATTTACTACAAAAAATTGATAAAAAATGGGGAATACAGTCTAGATCACAGTCATAGGTAAATACACATTTGCCTATTATTGACAGCGAAAGGAACTGTAATCGCCTACAAATGAATATTACGTCTACACAATTTGACATGTTTCACCAAGGTGGCTTCATCAGGAAAGGGACATAACAATTTATTTAATGAATATAAAGAAGTACATATTTCTCAGCTTGAGATGTGTATAAAAGAGAGAAGAAAAAATAGTGTTAATATACATCATTTTTACATATTATAAAACCAACACACACATGGCTATGAATCGCACATGAAGAAAAGAAAAAAACAGATAAAAAACCTCCCGTACCTCATAAGGGGCATGAGAGTGTGTGTTCAAATGGACATTCTTCCGGTCAGCCTGACATCTCCATGCCCTAACTAGCTTATTGTTCAAAATCTCATAGTAATGCCTGTAACATATAACATATATTCAGTATTTTTTTTATTGTTCTTGAGTTGTGAAGGAGGGGAGCAGGCCCCAGAAAGCGTTCAAAGCAGGCCCCAGAAACATGAAGCCTACTCACCTCCAACTAGAGCATTTAAAAAATGTATACTGGGAGCTCAGGTGGATGAAGCAGTTACAAGAACCTTTGATTGGCACTAAAGTGTTTAAAGATTTCACACATTTAGGGAATACTTAAATAAGTACCAATGCCCACCATTGTGAAAACCCCCCCACCATTGTATATTTTAGAAGATGAACATCTTCAGACATTATCAGCTCAATTTTAATTAGTGAATTTAATTTATTGGATAGCGTAACATTAAAAACAGAGAACACATACTAAATCAAAAGGGATTGTGTAGTTATTGTTAAAATTACTGGAGCTCTCTATTGTAAAAAAAAAAAAAAATTTCATTGGCTTCATTTTCACAGGGTAAAGCTATACATACAGTATATGGGGGCTAATTCTTTGTTAGTGTGATAGTCTTCTAAAATATGTTTTGCGTGTTGGGTTTCTTTTTCGATTTCTTCAATATAAACTCTCTAACTTTAAAATAACTTCAAAATGGTGGTAATGGGAGGCAGAACTTGGAAGTCCAATGGAAAGATTCAGCCACTCCAAATGTGAAACCTGGAGGGAAGTTAGAACTAGAGCTAGCCTTTGGTTGATTATAAACACTATAATTATGGTAATAGGCTATATGACAATTAGACATGTGCAGGATGAAAAAATTTGTTTCGTTTCGATCTGTTATTTAACTAAATTCATTTAGTTAAATTAGTTGCATTTGTTACATTCGTTTTCGGGATTTGTTTAGTTTCGTATTCGAATTCGAAAAAAATTCGACCGCATAAAAAAAAAGATCAAATTCGAAAATAATTCTACCGCATTCGAAAAAATTTGACCAAATTTGAAAAAGTAAACTATATATAACCATTTTGCGAAATTCGAATTTCATATAGAATGAAATCGAATTCCAATA
Organism: Lithobates septentrionalis; assembly: GCA_037952835.1. NCBI lineage: Eukaryota > Metazoa > Chordata > Amphibia > Anura > Ranidae > Lithobates > Lithobates septentrionalis. The sequence continues at coordinate 8,905,256 of JBBDGP010000605.1, forward strand.
GAAAAGATTAGAATAGAATAGAAAATAAGAATAGCATAGAAAAACAATAGAACAGAATAGAAAAAAATATAATATATTCTATTCTAATCTTTTCTATTGGAATTCGATTTCATTCTATATGAAATTCGAAAAGATTAGAATAGAATAGAAAATAAGAATAGCATAGAAAAACAATAGAACAAAATAGAAAAAAATATAATATATTCTATTCTAATCTTTTCTATTCAAATTCGAATTCATTCTGTACCAAATTCCAATTCCGGAAGATGTTTTATTTATATATATATATATATATATATATATATATATATATATAATATATATATATAATATTTTTTTTCTATTCTGTTCTATTGTTTTTTTCTATTCTAGTCTTTTCTATTAGAATTCGATTTCATTCTATTTCTATATAACCATTTTCTGAAATTCTAATTTCGTATAGAATGAATTTGCATTCAAATAGAAAAGATTAGAATAAAATAGAAAATAATAGAAAAGAATAGCATAGAAAAACCATAGACCAGCATAGAAAAAAATTATATAAATATATATATAAAAAACCATCTTCCGAAATTTGAATTTCGTATAAAATGAATTTGAATTCGAATAGAAAAGATTAGAATAGAGTAGAAAAGAATAGACTAGAAAAACAATAGAACAGAATAGAATTAAACATAATATATATTATATTGTATTCTATTCTGTTCTATTGTTTTTCTAGTCTATTTTCTATTCTAATCTTTTCTATTCAAATTCATTCTATACGGAAGCCATCTTCCGAAATTCAAATTTCTTCTAGAATGAATTCAACTTCGAATAGAAAAGTTTAGAATAGAATAGAAAAGAATAGCATAGAAAAACAATGGAACAGAATAGAAAAAAAAAAAAAAAAATATATATATATATATATATATATATATATATATATATATATAAACATCTTCCAAAATTCGAATTTCATATAGACTGAAATCAAGTTTGAATAGAAAAGATTATAATAGAATAGAAAATAATAGAAACGAATAGCATAGAAAACAATAGAACAGAATAGAAAAAAAAATTATATATATATATATATATATATATATATATATATATATATATACACATATACATATATACAGCGGGGACGGAAAGTGTTCAGACCCCCTTAAATTTTTTTATTTTTTTTTTTATAAATTCTTTATTTTCTGACAGTCATATATCACATGCCACATGAAACATTTCTTTTGAACATCACATCAAACATATACAGCTTCTTTTTATCATATTATAGTTACTTATCACGTTTCCTTACAAAAATAATTCTAAACCTCTTCTGTTCCGAAGGCATGCATATCTTTTCCCCTTTCATTTCCCATAGCCCTTATGACCCCCCCCCCCCATCTCACAAATAAAGAAGACGAGAAGAGAAAAAAAAAAAAAAAAAATTTCTCACCTCAGTTCCATTCGATCCCCTGTTCTCTAATTCTGTACTCTACTAGAGGGGACCAAATCCTCCGATATTTCTCCTCTTGTTCTTTCAGCATCATAGTCAAGTTTTCCATTTGTTGAATTTCTGTAATTCTAGCCCACCACTGGAATTTGGTCGGAGGGACTGTACTCTTCCACAGAGCCGGTATACAAGCCTTTGCGGCAGTGAGAAGGTGTTTAAGCAGGGAATTCCTATATTTTTCCACCGATAGGGGAACGTCATTTAATAAAAATGCAGCCGGATTGCTCCCAAGAGACACACCTGTAATATCCTTAATCGTTTCCTCCACCATTTCCCAGAAGCTCCTAATTTCCTCACATTCCCAGAATATGTGTAACATCGTACCCACCCCTCTCTTACAGCGCCAGCATCTATCTGATACCTGTGGAAAAATTTTTTGAAGAGCTGATGGTGTTCTGTACCATCTAGTAAGGATTTTATATCCTCCCTCTTGGTATCTGCTAGCAATCGATGTTTTATGTACTGATTTTAGCATTTTAGCCTTCTGTTTTTGAGTAAACGTTACTCCTAGCTCTCTCTCCCAGGCTTGCATAAAGTTGAGCTCCTGTGGGGCTTCCAGGCTTGTTAATGTTTCGTAAAAATGTGATAGGGAATGCCTCATACTTTCACCATTTAAGCAATTTCGCTCAAAACTAGTTAGCTCCCGTATTACTGGGAATGTTTTAATTTTTGAGCGGATATACGCTCCTAGCTGCATGGACCTGAAATAGTCCAGGTCTTCTGTCACTTCTCACTCTATCTCGCCTCGTGTCATCAGACGGCAATCCCTAGAAAAGTCTATGAGCCTACTTTTCCCTTTGTGTTTTAATACCTCATACCTCCGATCGATTAGGCCTGGTAAGAAATCCGGAGCGCCCAATACCGGGGTCATTGGGCTCGGATTTGGTGAAAGATTTGTTTTTTTAAAGATCATGTAAATGGAGCGGATGGTTGCCCTTGTTAATGGATGTTTTTTCACTATGGTGGGTAAGTCTGATTTTTCTATCCATGCTATTCCTTCCAATGGAATTTTAGTCGTCGCCTGTTCTAACTGTACGTGTGGCTTCCTTGCGGAAGCACACCATTCCACCACTCTCGCTAGTTGTAGGGCTTCCCTGTATCGTACTGGGTCTGGAAAACCGATACCTCCTTTTCCTTTTGGGAGTACTAAAATGTTTCTCCTCACCCTTGCTGGTTTACCTGCCCAAATGAACCTCAGGAACCTTGATCTAAGGTCCTTTAAGAAGTTCGATGGGATCTTTATTGGCAATGTTTGAAACAGATAGAGGACTCTGGGCATCACGTTCATCTTTATAATGTTTGTCCTTCCAAACCAGGTAAAGGTTTCCCTGTCCCATCTCCTGAAATCTTGTTTAATTTGTCTTAATAGCGGGGCATAATTTAGTTCAAACACTCTACTAAGCTTCTTTGGGATTTTGGTCCCCAGATAACTTATATGGGAGTCTGTCCACCTAAAATTGAATTGTGATTTTATCTGGTGTGTTTCAGTTGTCTTCATTTCCAACCCCATGGCTTCAGACTTAGTGTAGTTTACCTTATAGTTTGCTAGATCTCCAAAATTATTTATCTCACTTAGAAGGGAAGGGAGGGATATAATTGGAGAGGTTATAAAGAAGATCAAATCGTCAGCATATGCTGCTAACTTATGTTCCTCTCTCTGTCTTAATACCCCTAATATTGCAATCAGCGCGTATTTTCCTTAGGAAAGGTTCCAGTGTGAGAATAAAGATAATTGGTGATAGGGGGCATCCCTGCCGCGTTCCATTTTGTATCGCAAAAGGATCCGACAGTCTGTCATTAACCTTAACCCTCGCACTTGGAATTGAGTAAAGGTTTGAGAACCAGCTCAGCATTCCTTCACCCAATCCAATATGTTGTAAAGTTGTTTCGAGAAAAATCCAGTCAACCCTATCGAAAGCTTTTTCTGCATCCGCTGAGAACAATATAAGGGGTTCTTGTCTGCTCTGTGCAGTGTATATTGCATTTATTACTCTCTGCGTATTTTCCCTCCCCTCCCTTCCTGCCGTGAATCCCACTTGGTCTGGGTGAATCAGTGCCGGAATATGCTCTTCTAATCTTAACGCCAGAATCTTAGAGAAAATTTTTAAATCCACGTTCAGCAACGCAATTGGCCGATAACTAGAACATTGGGATGGATCCTTTCCCTCCTTCGGAATTACTGCTATATGTGCCATCAAAGTCTCTCTAGGTATCCTCCGTCCTTCCCGTAGGGAATTAAAAGCCGCTGTAAATCTCGGGGCCAGTTTCTCAGCAAAAAGTTTATAATACATCAGGGTATAACCATCTGGGCCCGGGGCTTTCCCTACTTTTAGAAGGTTTATTGCTTTCTTAAATTCTTCTATTGAGATTGGAACGTCTAGATCTCGTGCTACCTCCTCCGTTAACCTTGGCATTTCTGAATTACGTAAGTATTCTTTTGCCCTCTCTTGTTTATTTCTAAGCCTATGTGGGGACTGGTGACCATCCAGCTGGTAAAGACCCTCATAATATTCTCTAAAAGTCTGTGCCATCTCCTGTGACGAATTCGCCACCTCACCCCTCTGTGTTTTAATACCCGACAAATGAGGTTGTGTTGAGGCATCCTTGAGGGCCTTTGCCAGCATCCTGCTTGGTTTGTTCCCGAATTCGTATAATGTCCTCCTTCCCCGTTTCAGTTTTGCTTTTGCCTGTTCAATAAGAAGAGAGTTCAAAGCACCTCGGAGGCCACCTAGTTTCTCCTCTAGTGACTGTGTCTGAGATTTTTTATGTTTTAGCTCTACTTCCCGGATTTTTTTAAGCAAGTCCTCAATCTGTACATTAAGCTTTTTTTTCCTATACGCCCCTAATGATATCAAAGCTCCCCTCATCACACATTTGTGTGCTTCCCAGACACAAAATGGGGTAACTTCATTTGACTCATTTATCAAAAAGAAGGAATCCAATTCCTGACTAAGTTTTTGCTCATACTCCTTATCTTTTAGTAGTGTTTCATTAATCTTCCAATGCCATTCCCGGCGTTCCTCCTCCCCTAAATCCAGCGTGCAATCTGTCGGAGCATGGTCTGACAAGGTAAATGATCCTATTTCCGCACTCACCAGTGATGTTATGACTGTCTGTGATATCAAAACATAGTCAATACGAGTGTATGTTTTGTGTTTTGGCGAAAAGAACGTATAGTCCCTATCTTGGACATGGAGTGACCTCCATGTGTCTATTACTTGCAAATTACTTAATAATCTCTTAACTCTTCGTATTTTTGTCAGTGAGAGATATGATGCTCCCCTGGACGTGTCCAGGAGCGGGTCTAATACGAGATTTAGGTCTCCTCCCATCACTAGAATACCCTCCTTGTGTTGATGTATCATTTGTAGGCAGGTTTCGAGGTAACTGATCTGTTCTTCGTTTGGGAGGTATAGGTTCACCAATGTGATCCTCTGTAATCCAATTTGTCCTTTTACAATTAAGAGGCGGCCCTCCTCGTCTGTGACTACCTTTAATTCCTTCCATGGGATCTGTTTTGAGACAATGATTGATACTCCATTGGTTTTGGCACTAGGAGATGCACTGTGATAAGCTATTGAGAATTTATGATTTACAAGTTTTGGTATTCTGTCCCTTTTAAAATGTGTCTCCTGAAAGAAGCCAATCTGCGTCCCCAGCCTTCCCACCTCCGCAAGTAATCTGATCCGTTTCTCCGGAATGTTCAGTCCCTTGACATTGTATGAGGTGAATTTTATTCTAGTCATATTTTTTGGGATCTATTGGAAATTACGAGGAGAGGGGCCCCCCGACCACAACCCCAGAGAAGAGAAAAAAAAAAAAAAAAAAAGAAGCACCCACCTCCCCCTACCCCCCGTTCCCCTATTCCAGTTAGGGGGTAAATTTTTCACTCTTTGTTATATTGCAGCCATTTGCTAAAATCATTTAAGTTCATTTTTTTCCTCATTAATGTACACACAGCACCCCATATTGACAGAAACACACAGAATTGTTGACATTTTTGCAGATTTATTAAAAAAGAAAAACTGAAATATCACATGGTCCTAAGTATTCAGACCCTTTGCTGTGACACTCATATATTTAACTCAGGTGCTGTCCATGTCTTCTGATCATCCTTGAGATGGTTCTACACCTTCATTTGAGTCCAGCTGTGTTTGATTATACTGATTGGACTTGATTAGGAAAGCCACACACCTGTCTATATAAGTCCTTACAGCTCACAGTGCATGTCAGAGCAAATTAGAATCATGAGGTCAAAGGAACTGTCTGAAGAGCTCAGAGACAGAATTGTAGCAAGGCACAGATCTGGCCAAGGTTTCAAAAAAATTTCTGCTGCACTTAAGGTTCCTAAGAGCACAGTGGCCTCCATAATCCTTAAATGGAAGACGTTTGGGACGACCAGAACCCTTCTTAGAGCTGGCCGTCTGGCCAAACTGAGCTATCGGGGGAGAAGAGCCTTGGTGAGAAAGGTAAAGAAGAACCCAAAGATCACTGTGGCTGAGCTCCAGAGATGCAGTCGGGAGATGGGAGAAAGTTGTAGAAAGTCAACCATCACTGCAGCCCTCCACCAGTCGGGGCTTTATGGCAGAGTGGCCCAATGGAAGCCTCTCCTCAGTGCAAGACACATGAAAGCCCGCATTGAGTTTGCTAAAAAAAAAAACACCTGAAGGACTCCAAGATGGTGAGAAATAAGATTCTCTGGTCTGATGAGACCAAGATAGAACTTTTTGGCCTTATATCTAAGCGGTATGTGTGGAGCAAACCAGGCACTGCTCATCACCTGTCCAATACAGTCCCAACAGTGAAGCATGGTGGTAGCAGGTTCATGCTGTGGGGGTGTTTTTCAGTTGCAGGGACTGGACGACTGGTTGCAATCGAGGGAAAGATGAATGCGGCCAAGTACAGGGATATCCTGGACGAAAACCTTCTCCAGAGTGCTCAGGACGTTAGACTGGGCCGAAGGTTTACCTTCCAACAAGACAATGACCCTAAGCACACAGCTAAAATAACACAGGAGTGGCTTCACAACAATTCCGTGACTGTTCTTGAATGGCCCAGCCAGAGCCCTGACTTAAACCCAATTGAGCATCTGTGGAGAGACCTAAAAATGGCTGTCCACCAACGTTTACCATCCAACCTGACAGAACTGGAGAGGATCTGCAATGGCAGAGGATCCCCAAATCCAGGTGTAAAAAACTTGTTGTATCTTTCCCAAAAAGACTCATGGCTGTATTAGATCAAAAGGGTGCTTCTACTAAATACTGAGCAAAGGGTCTGAATACTTAGGGCCATGTGATATTTCAATTTTTCTTTTTTAATAAATCTGCAAAAATGTCAACAATTCGGTGTTTTTCTGTCAATATGGGGTGCTGTGTGTACATTAATGAGGAAAAAAAATTAACTTAAATGATTTTAGCAAATGGCTGCAATATAACAAAGAGTGAAACATTTAAGGGGGTCTGAATACTTTCTGTCCCCACTGTATATATATATCTATATATAGATATATATATATATCTATATATATATATCTATATAGATATATATATCTATATATATAGATATATCTATCTATATATATATATATATATAGATATATCTATCTATCTATCTATCTATCTATCTATCTATCTATCTATATCTATATATATATATATATATATATATATATATATATATATATATATCTATATATATATATATATATATATATATATATATATATATATATATATATATATATATATATATATATATATATATATATATATATATATATATATATATATATATATATATATATAGATTGAAGTGTAGAGTAGAATCACACACAGCTTTCAATCTAGTGTCAGCAAACAGGTCCTCCCACCGACCTTGTATATATAAAAATAAAGTTCAGATGTGTTCTGACTGATCTAAGGAAGGGTGTGAACAAATCAGCCTAAAAAGTAATCTTTGTCTGAACAGATGATTGTAACGATTTTGTTTGGAATGACTCTACTTGCTTTGTAATCTTTTTCTAAAGATTTGATGGAATAAAGCAACAAATTTTTAAGTGCAGCAACCTTTGGAACTTACAACAGAATAAAAAAAAAATATTATATATATATATGTATTCTATTGCTTTATGATTTTATATTCTATGTTATTGTATTTTTTAGAAAATTGATTTCTATTGTTTTCAAATTCGATTTGAATTTGTTTTCGAATTCAATTATGTTTTCGAATTCAATTCGAATAGGTTTTCGAATTCAATTCGAATAGGTTTTCGAATTCGATTTGAATTTGTTTTCGAATTCGATACAAATTCGTTCGCTTTTTTTGAATTCGTTTAAATTTTAAAGGTTTTTATGCAAGTTATTGTCATAAAAAGTGTTTGGGGACCTGGGTCCTGCTCCAGGGGACATGTATCAATGCAATTTTTTAAGAAAAACGGCAGTTTTTTCGGGAGCAGAGATTTTTTTAATGCTTAAAGTGAAACAATAAAAATGAAATATTCCTTTAAATATCGTGCCTGGGGGGTGTCTATAGTATGCCTTCAAAGTGCCACATTTTTCCCCCTGTTTAGTGATGTCATCTCTCACATAGAACAGTACCACAGCAAAATGACATTTCTAAAGGAAAAATTCTCATTTAAAACTAATTGCGGCTATAATGAATTGTCGGGTCTCGGCAATATAGTTAAAACTCATTTAAAAAAAAGAGCATGGGTTCCCCCCCTCCCAGTCCATTACCAGGTCCTTTGGGTCTGGTATGAATATTAAGGGGAACCCCCGAACCAAAATTTTTTACAAAATTGCGTGGGGGTCCCCCTAAAATCCATACCAGGCTCTTTAGGTCTCATATGGAAATTAAGGGGAACCCCCGAACCAAAATTTTTTCAAAATGGTGTAGGGGTCCCCCCAAAATCCATACCAGGCCCTTCAGTAGTCATGGAGGTGATGGTAAAGCCCATAGAAAAAAGTAAATTGGAAGGTCAGTAGGTATACAGATTGCATTATATATATATATATATATATATATATATATATATATATATATATATATATATATATATATATATATATATATATATATATATATAATAATCAAGCTGAGTCAGATGTGGTCTGATGTGGAGACTGCGAGTCAGGCCTTCTCGTCCACATCAGTGCCTGACCTCACAAATGCGCTTCTGGAAGAATGATCAAGCATTCCCATAGACACACTCCTAAACCTTGTGGACAGCCTTCCCAGAAGAGTTGACGATGTTATAGCTGCAAAGGGTGGGCCAACTCAATATTGAACCCTACGGACTAAGACTGGGATGCCATTAAAGTTCATGTGTGTGTAAAGGCAGGCATCCCAATACTTTTTGCAATATAGTGTATATGTGGTGTTTACTAAAAGAAAGCCCAATCTATATATAAGATGCCCCTTTAAGCCATGCTTAAAATCAAGCAGAGTGTAGTCATGCCCAATTTTCGCTACGGCCCACTGCACTCTCTGCATGCAACCCCCAAACCAGGATGTTTCTCTTTCTCATATTCTAAAATTGAAAGGTATACTTTAAGGCCATTGCAACAGTCATTTCAAATAGGAAGAGATGGCACAGTGTTTGTCTTTACAGCTAAATGATTCTTCAGTGAACAAAGCAAATAATGAACAGTTCACTCAACCCCTTCTTCCACCATACATGATGCAATTGTGGAAACTCAATACTGCACAGCTAGCTAAAAATAATATTGCTACATGGCCACTATCTACATAGCTTCCCAGAAATGTGGAAGGCACATAACATAATTCTGTTTTTCTGTCATTCCTTGCATTTTACTCACTTACTAGAATAAAGCGTTTTGTTTTGTACAAAATGTGCAAGGGGAGTGTGTTTTCACCATGATATCTGGGGTCACTGAGGAACAAAGCCAAAGACAGTTTAAATTCCCCAAATACGCACTAAAAATAAATCCTAATCAGGGAAAGATAAAGCATACAAAAATAGAACAGACACAACAGTATGTTTTTCTGAAAAATAATTATTGGAATGTAAATTTGCTTCTATTAAAAATGATTTATTATTGTTTTAAGATACAGTGCTTTGAAAAAGTATTCATACCCCTTGAAATTTTTCACATTTTGTCATGTTACAAACAAAAACCTAAATGTATTTTTTGGGGATTTTATGTGATAGACCAACACAAAGTGGCACATAATTGTGAAGTGGAAAGAAAATGATAAATGGTTTTCAAAATTTTTTACAAATAAATATCTGGAAAGTGTGGTATGCATTTGTATTCAGCCCTCCTGAGTCAATACTTTGTAGAAGCACCTTTCGCTCCAAATACAGCTGCAAGTCTTTTTGTATATGTCTCTACCAGCTTTGCACATCTAGAGAGTGACAGTTTTTTTCCCTTTCTTCTTTGCAAAAAGTTGTCAGATTGGATGGAAAGAATCTGTGAATAGCAATTTTCAAGTCTTGCCACAGATTCACAATTGGATTTAGGTCCGCCACACATAGCAGGTTGCTTTTAGGCCAAAAAGTTCAAGTTTGATCTCATCTGACCAAAGCACCTTCTTCCACATGCTTCCTGTGTCTCCCACAGGGCTTCTCGCAAACTGCAAATGGGACTTCTTATTACTTTCTTTAAAGTGGTTGTAAACCCTTTACAACCACTTTATACTACTATAATTAGGCTTACCTGTAGCTACACTGGATATCTCCTAAACCTGCATGGTTTAGGAGATATCCCTGTATTTGCACGTCATCGGCACATGTGCACTTAAGCAAACTGTAGCAATGGCACGTACATGCAGTTGCTTCAGTTGTACTGTGCCCTTACTGGCGGCTCCCGCGGATGCACGGGAGTGACTGCATCGCGGCTCTGGCCAATCACAGCGCCGGAGCCGCAATACCTGGATGTAACCCCCCCCCGAGGAGATGTCGGCTGCTGGAGCAGTGAATGAGGACCACTGCGGGGGCTTCGATCTCAGGTAAGTAATTTATTATAAGCTAGTATGCTATGCATACTAGCTCATTGTGCCTTTGTCTTGCAGGTTTTGTTTTTTTAGGATTTTTTTAAATGGGTTTACAACCACTTTAACAATGGCTTTCTTCTTGTCACTTTTCCATAAATGCCAGATATGTGGAGTGCATGATAGTTGTCCTGTGTACAGATTCTCCCAACTGAGCTGTGGATCTCCGCAGCTCCTCCAGAGTTACCATGGGCCTCTTGGCTGCTTCTCTGATTAATGCTCTCCTTGCCTGGCCTGTCAGTTTAGGTGAACGGCCATGTCTTGGTAGGTTTGCAGTTGTGTCATACTCTTTCCATTTTCGGATGATGGATTGAACAGTGCTCCGTGAGATGTTCAAAGCTTGGGATATTTTTTTGTAACCTAGCCCTGCTTTAAACTTCTCCACAATTTTATCCCTGACCGGTCTGGTATGTTCCTTTGCCTTCATGATGCTGTTTTTTCACTTTGGTTCTCTAATAAACTTCTGAGGGCTTCACAGAACAACTGTATTTCTAATGAGATTAAATTTGACACAGGTGGACTCTATTTACTAATTAGGTGACTTCTGAAGGCAATTGGTTCCACTAGATTTTAGTTAGGGGGATCAGAGTAGAGGAGGCTGAATACAAATGCATGCCACACATTTCAGATATTTATCTGTAAAAAATATTGAAAACCATTTATCATTTTCCTTCCACTTCACAATTATGTGCCACTTTGTGTTGGTCTATCACATAAAATCCCAATAAAATACATTTACGTTTTTGGTTGTAACATGACAAAATATGGAAAATTTCAAGGGGTATGAATACTAGTAATAAATTGGGGTGGTTGTCATTTTTGTTCAACTCTATATTAGCCCTGCCCCCAGTCATACCACACCCCATGAAGGCACCTTTTTGGGCACAGTATACGGGGCACTTTGTTGCAAAGAGCACAAAAGACATTGATACAAACATGCTTAGGACAAACAGATCTATACTCAAGACTAAAAAAAATGGGGCAGACTCGACATTTCTACTAAACACAATATTTATTTATTTCTTCTATTGAGCCACTATATGTGAAACTCATTTTTATCATCCCTCTACTGACAAAGCACATTACCAGAGTAACCTGTAAATGGTATCATACCATGTAAAAGCAGTTATTAAGTGTTGGTCATTATGGCAGTAATGTTCAATACATCTGCATTTATAATAGTAAAATGCCCAGAGCCCCTGAGTGACTAGCCTATCTGTTTTACATTTGAAATGTATACTAAGTAAATAGGCATATGAAATAGCATGAGTTATGTAAGATGAATAGAGCATAATGCGGAACAACTAGAAATGGAAGGTCAGCCATGCCAGGGATTAGCAGGGAGTGTTTGACAATAATATCTTGTGAAGTGTTTATCATATAGGATGCCACTCTACATCTCTGTGCCAAGCAGGAAACAAAAATGATATAAAATCTTGATCTACTACTTAAAGATGGATATGTTGTAATGTATTTCAAAATGAAAAAGTCATGATTGTCTGGCAGGGAAATTTTGCAATTGACCGGAATAGCCATACTTCTTTTGCAACCTATATTATAGCAGAGTAGCCTCAAAGAACAACAGCGCCTAGTAGGGAGTTACAGCGCAAATATAAAAAACTCAAATTAATGCATTAATATAATTTATCATTAATTCCAGAAAACCATGCTGGTTTATTAACACAGTGTAAAGCTTTGAGGCATAATTTAATGAGTAACTCCATTTTTGTTAATAAAAAAATCCCCTCTGGGTAATCTATTTTCATTGCAAGGATTTTAACAAACTTTGTAGTCCTACTTGTGTCTTTTCTTAAAGTGGTATTAAACACAAAAACAAACATTTATTGTACTGCAGCTTGCCAATTTTCAAATGCTATGGCTGTGTTCATTTTCTTTTTTAGGCTTTTCGTTCTTTTATTTTCACCTGGTGAGCCAGCCAGTAAGTCTGTTGTTTTTCAAAAGAAAAAGCACCCCAGCAGAATGTATCAGTTACAGAGATCAGACAAACCATTTACCACTGACAGGGGTGGGGTGCTTACAATGATCAGATTTTAATTATTTATGTAAAAGCTTTATCCAAAACGAAAAGTAACTGTTCGCTGTGGGTGCTTTGTTATTGTATTTAAATCTGCAAATACATATTCTTTTTTTGCTTGTTGACATTTTAAAAAAAAATGTGATAATGTGAAAATGTGATAAACAAGTCCACCATAAAATTTTGAAATTTTTACCTATCACAACCAAAATCTACAATCCAGGCCTAATTAAAGTTCCCCTTTAGTAACCAGCCACGCATATTATCACTTGTGTGAAAGGAGACTGCAGTCCAGAGTAAAATCATGTAATTTCATATTATGTATTAACATCCTTTGACAAAGCTAATTAATGCTTGCACAATGTTTCCAGGTATGGAGTGTGAAAAATTTCCATTAATACGGCACCAATTAAGCAATAATACTGATTATTTATCTTTAAGCAGCAATGATAATCTGGTTTTCATTTATCATCCATGAAAGAGTTTCCAAACTCTTAGCCAAATATTCAGTTAGGGGAAGATAATTACCAATGCCAACAGGACAACATTACGTCTCCATAATCATCACCTGAAATACACACTACTTACATAACAACAGGTGTGTTGCATGATCTGGAGTGCTATAAAGTGACCACCAATTTAAGGAAATGTATGATGGAATAGTCCTTCACAAAAAGATTTTCAAGTGGAAATACATTTAAGCATTTGAAAACCGTACAAGTAGTAAAAACTAAATGCAGTGGCCAGCTGTCTCACAGACAGTTCAACAATCCAGATATCTTAACACATACTGGATATTTACTTTACAAAGTCAATCTTTACTTAACGTAGTTAATAAAGTGAAGTTGTGTTCACTTAAGTCATTCAATCTCGTGTAAAAGTGGTTTTGGTCATTTTCCTTCTACATTATCCACATGATTGGATTTTCCAAGAAACATATTCATTTTCCAAAGTTAAATGTGCAAAGTTCTCGACGCTGGCTTTCTTTACTTCGTTTTGTAGGTTTCTCCTTGCGAAAAGCTTTTTTCTTGTTTGTCTTACTCATTTAGTGGCTTTGGTACTTTCGTAGACTACTGAATAAATATGTAGATCTGAAGTTTTGACTTCACCCTGACTTCTGTAACTGTACACTTTTTCAAAATAATAGATTCAGTATTGACAGATTTATGCCAGAAACTTCTTTCTTTGTTGTGGCTGCCCATCTGTGTAGCAATATTCATTAAAACTGTATCTTTTTCTATGCAGACAGCCATTGGTACCATTGGAGAACCTAAGCAAAAAGCCTGCTTTTTCCCTAATGAATCAATAAACTTTTTTTTTACCAGAATTAGTCAATAAACTTTTTACTGGCCCTGCAAACGTTTCTGTGGATGGTCATAAGCCTAAATCCTGGCACACAGAGTTAGATTGGGACACTGATGCCAACCGGAGAATTAAAAAATTAGGCATAGATACAAATTGCTGCATATTGGGTGGGGTTTAGAGCGGAATAGTTAAATAGAGTCTGAGCCTAGTCACCATACACACTTTACACATTTGACACTGTCCTTGTACTCAACAAATACTTTAACCACTTCAGCCCCGGACCATTTGGCTACCCAAAGACCAGAGCACTTTTTGCAATTTGGCACTGTGTCGCTTTAACTGACAATTGTGCGGTTGTGCGACGTGGCTCCCAAACAAAATTGACATCCTTTTTTCCCCACAAATAGAGCTTTCTTTTGGTGGTATTTGATCACCTCTGCGGTTTTTATTTTTTGCGCTATAAACAAAAAAAAGAGCGTAAATTTTGAAAAAAAAAGCTATATTTTTTACTTTTTGCTGTAATAAATATCCCCAAAAAATATATAAAAAAAACATTTTTTTCCTCAGTTTAGGCTGATGCGTATTTTTCTACATATTTTTGGTAAAAAAAAAAAAAAAAAAATCGCAATAAGAGTTTATTGATTGGTTTGCGCAAAAGTTATAGCGTCTACAAAATAGGGGATAATTTTATGGCATTTTTATTAAGAATTTTTTTTGTTACTAGTAATGGCGGCAATCAGAGATTTTTATCCTGACTGTGACATTATGGCGGACACATCAGACACTTTTGACTCCATTTTTGGACCATTGTCATTTAAAAAGCGATCAGTGCTATACGTTGCACTGATTACTGCAAAAATGACACTGGCAGTAAAGGCGTTAACCAGCAGGGGGCGCTGAAGGGGTTAAGTGTGTCCTAGGGATGTGTTCTAACTCAGGGGGGGATGGGCTACGTGTGACACGACACTGATCACTGCTCCCGATCACAGAGAGCTGTGATCAGTGTCCTGTCACTAAGCAGAAGGGGAAATGCTTGTTTACATCAGCATTTCCCCATTCTTCCTCTCCATGAGACGATCGCTGGACTCCCGGCGGACATTGAGTCCGCGGGACCCGCAGGCACACTCACGGAGCTCGCGGCGGGTGCACCCACAATGCCATGTCTTAAAGAAGACGTACCCGTACGTTGATATGCCCAACCATGCCACTTTGCCGTTGTATATCGGCGTGACACGGACCTTAAGTAGTTAACAAATGTTGTAAGACATATAAAAAATATTCAGTATATAAATTAAATCCAACATCAGGCCTCAGATCAAAATCCTTGTAGCACACACACTAGAAATGTACAGACATATATCAATAAAATCTTCATTAGACCTCAGATCAGTGTAGGCGTGGATATACACAGGCTTTTAAATGTATAGGTCAGTGATGGCGAACCTTGGCACTTCAGATGTTTTAGAACTACAAACTACATGCTTAACTACACTGCAGAGTGCATGAGCATCATGGGAAATGTAGTTCCAAAACATCTGGGGTGCCAAGGTTCACCATCATTGGTATAGGTGCTCTTGCTTTAGTGTGCACCACCAATACCTGCTATGGGTACATATCAAACCCCCTGCAGGACAAGGGGCCAATTTATTGCTCAGACTCAGTAAATAACATCTATTACTACATTTAGCAATAAATTAGCTTCTTGTGCTGCAAACACTGTGTTTCTTGAACTTTCATATCTGACTAGAGATGCAGGGTGCAGCTAGTGGCGCAGAATTTATGCACCCTCAGACCTCAGATCAACCCCAATTCTTGCATCTTCAAATCTCAGGTCAATCTCAAGTCCTGCCTCTTCACCACACAGATCATCCCCAACTTCTGAGACTTCACCACCCAGATCAGCCCTAATTCCTGATCCTTCACCCCTCAGATCAGTCCCAATTTCTCTACCTTCTGACCTCAGGTCAGACCCAATTTCTGAACCTTCACACCTCAGATCAGCCCCAATTACTGAACATTCACACTTTAGATCAGCCGCAATTCTTGCACCTTCTCACCTCAGATCAATCCCAATTCCTTTACCTTTAGACCTCAGATCAGTCCCAGTTCCTGAACGTTCATACCTCAGATCAGCCCCAATTACTGAACATTCACACTTCAGATCAGCCCCAATTCTTGCACCTTCGCACCTCAGATCAACCTCAGTTCCTGCACCTTTAAACCTCAGATCAGTTCCAATTCCTGAACCTTCATACCTCAGATCAGTCCCAGTTCCGGCAGCCTCGCACCTCAGACCAGCTCCAATTCCTGAACCTTCACACCCCAGATCAGCCCTAATTCCTGCACTTTCACTCTTCAGATCAGTCCCAATTCCTGAACCTTCACCCCTCACATCAGAAAAGCCTTCTGTGTGCAGCAGCCCCCATCAGCCCCCCTAACACTTACCTGAGGTCCCTCTCTGTCCATGGATATCCACAAGTGCCTCAGTCATCCGATATTCTCCTTCCTGATTGGCTGAGACACTGCAGCGATGCCATTGGCTCCCACTGCTGTCAATTAGTTAGCCAAGTCAGCTAGTCAATCAGGAGAGAGAGGGGGGCGGGTTGGGGCTCCTTGTCTGAATGGACACAGGGAGCTGTGACTCAGCTCGGGTGCCACCATAGCAAGCTGCTTACTGTGGGGGCACTGAACAGAAGGGAGGGACCAGGAGCACAGAGGAGTGACCCGAGAAAAGGAAGATTTGGGCTGCTCTGTGCAAATCCACTGCAACAGAGCAGGTAAGTATAACATATTTGTTATTTTCATAGGGAAAAAAAAGCAAGCCTTTACAATCACTTTAAGTCAGCCCCAATTCCTGAACCTTCAGACTTCAGATCAGCTCCATATCCTGCACCTTCACCCCTCAGATCATTTCCAATTCCTGCACCTTCACACCTCAGATCAGCCCAGATTTCTGCACCTATAGAACTCAGATCAGCCCCAGTCTGCACACATCAGACTTCAGATCAACCTTAAAACCTTGTATCTTCTAAAATGCATGGTACTAAAAAAAAAATAAGAAATAAAAAACAAAAAACAAAAAAAACAAAACAAATACATGTAGCCTTTTTTGTTTGGGAGGGGGGTATGAGAAATGGCCCTCCTCAAATAGGATATTGCTCTAAGCCTGTAGTTATATAAGAGAACCAAAACCTTCACATAGCGGAAGAGTGGGTTTGATAATAAAGATGGCAGTTCCTCCAGGGCAGGGTCTCTGTGTGTAGAGGGAATACCCTTCCTGGGAGATTAACCAGTAATCTAATCAAAGTAGCTGGAAGCAGATGAATTACTGCAGCCAGCATATAACATTAACAATAAGTACTGTATATAGATGCATACCAGTATAAAAATAATATGAGCTTTATATAATAAAGATTAATAATAGTACATACATTAAGTGTACAAACAGATATTATCAGCAAAGGGCCCAACAAGAGTCCTGGTGGACTTGCGCACAACATATACCCGGGTATATATAGTAATTAATAATGATATCTCCAGATGATTGTTGCAGATAAGTTCAGTTGCAGGGGCTCCTGAGGATTATTATGATGCAGCATCCATCTTGGTGTCGAAGACCTAAAAGCAAAATCTGCGATGATGGGGAGATCCTCCAATTGTTGTCCAACCAGCATGGGACATGGCTTCTTACCTGCAGAAACTGTGCTGTAACACTGGAACTCAGAATCAGCATATATCTACTCTGTGTCTTAGCCCCTAGAAGCTTCTAATCTGTCATTCAACCGAACCTGTAACTACCTAATGGGCCATCGGATGCCTAACCTGGCTCTATCCTTTGCTGGAAATTGAGCCCTTAGCTCAAAGTAGCAATAGCAACACAGACCAGAAGGCACAGTGTAAAATAAAATAACAGTAGATGAATATAAAATATATTACAATAAACAGGTTCACCTACTATGATACAGCAAGATGACCACTATACACGCACACTGTGTCAGACTAAACTATTTGGTATAGCACATGTGAGAAAACAGCAAGGGGGCAGATATACACTATATTGTAATAAGTATTGGACGCCTGCCTTTACATGCACATGAACTTTAATGGCATCCCAGTCTTAGTCCGTAGGGTTGATTATGGAGTTGACCCATCCTTTGAACAGCCTAAACTCTGTTTAAGAGTGTTTCTATGGGAATGTTTGACCATTCTTCCAGAAGAGTATTTGTGAGTTCAGGTAGTGATGTTGGACGAGAAGACCTGGCTCGCAGTCTTCGCTATAATTCATCACAAAGGTGTTCTATCGGGTTGAGGTCAGGACTCTGTGCAGGCCAGCCAATTTCCACCGCCCCAAACGCACTCATCCATGTCTTTATGGACCTTGTTTTGTGCACTGGTCCAAATCATTTGGTGGAGGGGGGATTATGGTGTGTGGTTGTCTTTCAAGAGTTGGGCTTGGCCCCTAAGTTCCAGTAAAGGGAACTCTTAAGGCATCAGCATACCAAGACATTTTAAATTTCATGCTCCCAAATTTGTGGAAACAGTCTCGGGATGGCTCCTTCCTGTTCCAACATGACTGGCACTAGTGCACAAAGCAAGGTCCATAAAGACATGGATGAGCGAGTTTGGGGTGGAGGAACTTGACTGACCTGCACAGAGTCCTGTCCTCAACCCGATAGAATACCTTTGGAATGATTTAGAGTGGAGACTGCAAGCCAGGCCTTCTCGTCCAACATCAGTGCCTCGCCTCACAAATACTCTTCTGGAAGAATGGTCAAACATTCCCATAGACACACTCCTAAACATTATGGACAGTCTTCCCAGAAGAGTTGAAGTGGTTATAGCTGTTATATTGAACCCTACAGACTAAGACTGGGATGCCATTAAAGTTCATGTGCGTGTAAAGCAGGCGTCACAATACTTTTGACCAGGGATCCTCAAACTACGGCCCTCCAGCTGTTGCAGAACTACACATCCCATGAGGCATTGTAAAACTCTGACATTCACAGACATGACTAGGCATGATGGGAATTGTAGTTCCTGAACACCTGGAGGGCCGCAGTTTGAAGACCCCTGCTTTTGACAATATAGTGTACTTCAGTCACCAGTCTTTAACTATATATACACACACACATATATATATATACACTGTATATAGACCCAGAAGCTACAGGCAACACTAGTAAACTATTAAACATAGCAATACTTGCCTAATAATCCTTGCCTAATAATCCTTCCTTCTGGCCTGGATTAGTGGCAGCTCCTTTCTAGTAGGACATGTGGTCTCAGACCCTCTCCCCCTGTTTACTTCCTCCCTCTGGGGTTTCTAACCCAGCCACACAGAAACAGGAAGTGATGTAAATGCATAAATAACTGTGTCATAGCAGTACAGCCACTTACAAATACAGACAGTAAAGAGTAGCAAATCCCTACACACACATAAACAATCAAGCTTCTTACGATTGGCGAAAAGACTTATTAAAGCACCCTGGAGGTTTTGAAATTCCTTATTTTGAATGCTGCTATATGGTATCCTTATCTTTGTTTTGTTTTAGCACTAGCAGCACCTTATGAGCAGGAAGACAGATGTATGTGCACATAGGCTTCGTCTGTCACTGTCAGCGGTCACTGACATCAGGCAGGTGGTTTGCACCAGGCTTCATTCTTGTCAACATAGGGAGCTGTCAGCTTGGGCCCTTTTAGGTGGATCATCAAAGAGAAGATAGGACTGCCATCACAGAGGGACAGGCCAGGTTCTGTAATTGGCAGCCTAGGCTCTAATTGACAGCCTAGCATGTGGTCACATTGTGCAATGCTGTAATTGTAGAGCAAAAGCTTCATTAAAACTGAAGAGTGGGGGCCATCATAAGTCCCAAATCATTGGTTTTAATTGTGTGTTTGCCCTACATGCTTGGGGCTCACCAAAGGATCTTCCAGTCCTCTGGTGGGCCTGTCTGCTCCTGCTAACACATATCTGAACTCTGTCTGCTAATGACCAAGTCCTTTTTTTCTTAGTTTTCATTTAGAACTAAGTAACCAGACTTAAATATTCCATAATAGATCTTAAAATGCTTATTAGGACTTGAATTTACCAAGGTTCTACATACACTCTGCTGTACTTTGTTGTGTGTGATTTTTCATGTAAGATATAATTAGTTACAGTTATTCATTCCTATAGATTACACCAATTTCTTTTGGTCATAAAACTATGTGTGTCATAGTTGTTGAGCTCTGGGCTATTGGGTATCATGTAGCCGCCTCCAGTAGCTGCACGTCTCGGGTGGAGTGATATGCGACCGATCAAGGTACAGACATCAGCATTCACAGACTTCACCTGTAATATCTCTGCAACTTTCTGTAATTAACTGTCTTTGGCTCCTGAATTCTTCTGTACAGATTTTCATGTTTTATTTTATATGAAGGTAAAGTTGAACTCCAGACCAGGACAGCAGAGGGCACATCTGAGTGTAGCAGTATAAAAAAAAATGTATTCACACGACGATTGGCAACTTACAAGATAATGTTGTGATATCAGGCATATACATGTAGAAATGTCTTTCAGGATCAGCTTCTGGGGATGGACCTTCGACAGAAAACAGGATGAGCTTCTTTGGGAGGGATTATAGCACCTGTGAAGAAGTAAAAGGTTAAGAGCCTTAATAGCATTTGGGTCTTCCCCTTCACATAGGTTCCTCTCGTATAGTAATCATCCAGATTAAGGAGAGGCAAGCTCCATAAAGAAGCTTACTACCTGTCAATATGTTAAATAATTAGCTTCCATTCCTAGGTGGGAGCCCAGGAGAATAAGTGATCTAGATCAATTCTAAGGGAAGGACAGTTATCTATTTAAAAATAAGAATAAATGATCAAAGTAACAGAAGAAGAAATGCAAATAACAATAAAATAGTCAGATCTGGCAAACCCCTGGTGGAGTAGATCTTAAAGTAGAAGTCCACCCTAACACTAAAATCCCTGCATCTACAGACATCCATGATCTAACACTAGCCTATCTAGCCCTGTAAAGAAGAAATCAGTATACATACCTTTTTTGAAGCCAATCCGTCCCGATCCCACACTGAGCTGTCAGCTGCGGCTTCGCTGTGGAGGGAGGTGCAGAGGACACAGCTGACAACGGAAGCCCCATAGTAAGTCTATGGGTGATGTCCCATCCCATTCATTTCACAGCCGTTGTCAGCTGTGTCCTCTGCATAGGCGTTCGCACAGGGTGTGCCTCTGCATAGCTTCTGCTGCTGGAGACCGGATCGGGTCGGCTTCAAAAAAGGTATGTATAGCGATTTCTTCTTTACAGGGCTAGATAGGTTAGTGTTAGATTGCAGATGTCTATAGATGCAGGGATTTTAGTGTTAGGGTGGGCTTATACTTTAATACATTTGTTCCAGACATAAACACATGTATTGAGCTATTGTTACTTCTTAGTATCTTCTTTTTGTACCAATTTATTTGGGGATTTGTTGTACATTAAAAGTGGTTCTAAAGGCTGAAGGTTTTTTTAACTTAAAGGAGTTGTAAAGGCAGCAGGTTGTTTTTTTTTAATTCTATCCATTAAGATAAAAAAACCTTTTGTGTGTAGCAGCCACCCCAGCACCCTCCTAATTACTTACCTGAGCCCCATCTCTCTCCAGCAATGTCCACCAATGTCTAAGCCGTCCGGGACACTCCTCCTGATTGGCTGACACACAGTAGTGGCGCCATTGTCCCCCGCGGCTGTCAAAGTCAGTCAGCCAATCAGGGGAGAGAGGGGACGGGGCCGGGTTGGGGCTCTGTGTCTGAATGGACACACAGGGCTGTGACTCAGCTCCAGTGCCCCCATAGGATGCTACTGACTGCGGGGGCACTCGATTGGAGGGAGGGGCCAGGAGCAGCAAAGAGGGACCCGAGAAGAGGAGGATCCAGGATGTTCTGTGCAAAACCAACTGTACAGTGGAGGTAAGTATAACATGTTTGTACTTTTTTTTTTTTTTAAATGAGACTTTACAATCACTTTAAGGCATTCTCTGCATTAAAGTAAAAAACCTTCAGTGTGCTGCTCCCTCGCCTGCCCTTATACTTACCTGAGCCTAATCTCGGTCCAGTAATGTGCACAAGGCTCTCTCAGCTCACTTCCTTCTAGGCCAGGGATATGCAATTAGAGGACCTCCAGCTGTTGCAAAACTACAAGTCCCATCATGCCTCTGCCTCTGGGTGTCATGCTTGTGGCTGTCAGAGTCTTGCTATGCATCATGGGACTTGTAGTTCTGCAACAGCTGGAGGTCAGCTAATTGCATATCCCTGTTCTAGGCCATTGGCTCCTGCTGCTGTCCGTCACAGCCAGTGAGAAGGCAGCGGGGGCGAGACTGAGCCACACAATATGTGTCTCATGGACACAGAGCAGACTTGGTAACAAGCACTCATGAGTGCACCATAGCAAGTGGCTTGCTACGGGGGGCAATCTGAAGGGGGAGGAGCCAGTTGGGAGCATCCGTGGGGAACCTAAGAAAAGGAGGATCGGGGCTGCTCTATGCAAAACCATTACACAGAGTAGGTATGTATGACATGTTTTTAATTTAAAAAAAAAAATCTAAAAGTTTACAATCCCTTTAAGGCTCCGTTCACACTAGTGAGGTGCAGAGAATCTAATGACTATGGAAATCGCATTGTTTTCAATGGTGCCCATTCACATCAATGCAATTCAGCATGGCACAACTTTGGAAAGTTTCCTGCACTACTTTGGTGCAATTCCAGTGCGATTTTGGCCTCATAGAATATGCAAACTACATTCA
Organism: Lithobates septentrionalis; assembly: GCA_037952835.1. NCBI lineage: Eukaryota > Metazoa > Chordata > Amphibia > Anura > Ranidae > Lithobates > Lithobates septentrionalis. The sequence continues at coordinate 8,927,880 of JBBDGP010000605.1, forward strand.
AACAGCATCCAAGTTGCACTACATAATCTCACTAAAAATCAGATCAAAATCTGATCATAGCAGTGCGAACCTAGCCTAAAAGGAAAAGTCTGGAGTAAATGACTAAAACAAAAACAATCTATGAGAAAAGGCAAAAAATGTAGCATCAGACCTTAATTAAATCAGCATCATATTTGGGTGTTTGTAAGTTTGAGAAATGCTAAAAGGCATACTTAGGGTAAAGTGCAATGGCCACATGCAAGTTGTAGTAATCTTTGGTATCTTTGGTAATTTTTCCTCAATAGAGTACTGAAGTCTGATTAACTATCATGCATAACTGCCCTTTGTGCTGTGTGAATACACACACCTATACATAAACCTTTTAGGATAGCTGATACACCATGGGGTTTTTTTAGATATAGTTTTTACATAGTTTTGATTTGTTATAAAATATTTCTAGGCTTTAGGCAAGGCTATATTTACAGTTCCTTCCACACATTTATGAGGTTTAATCTTTTTTTTCTTTTTTTTTAATGCCTTTTATTTTAGAAAATGTTACACAAATAATATTACTATAATTGGTATACATTGTACTATTCCATATGCTTTAAAAAAAACAAACAGGAAAATAATGTAAGGTTGTTGCCATCAAGCTCTCTTCCTTATTTGCAGAGCGGCTGATGGACTGAACGTTTTACTACTGCAGAAAAAAAAGAGATGGAACCATTTTACCTAAACAAAAGCATTAAAATTAAATACTAATTTCCACAGGTGGTAGGGACAGGAAACAATAAAATATAATAAAATATTAAACATGAATGAGAAATGCATTTTGGTGATGTATAATAGTTGTGCTTAACCACTTGCGCACCGGACCATTTCTGACACATCTCTCATATACTGTATGTAAAAATCAGCGTTTTCTGGTAGGAAATTCCTTAGAACCCCCAAACATTATATATAATTTATATATATATATATATATATATATATATATATATATATATATATATAAAATCCAAACAAGGGATTGCTGCACAAACCGTATTTATTTTGAAATCTTCAAAAGGACATCACCACGACATCCATAAAATCAGGCATCCATATTAAACGTTTTCGGGCTATTGTAGATAACGCCCTTCATCAGAAGATCATGCCTATCTAGTAAATATACATATGGCAATATATATACTCAATGAACAATCAATTAACAAGCTAATCATCTGGAATCAATCAAATAATCATTTATGTTTAACCGAATTTGTTACCACATACACATACAATTATCATCAAATGTGAATACAATTTTTTTACAATTTAGGAATCAAGGTCACAGGTAGAAAGAAGATTTCACACTTCATAGACTATGGACACAGAAATCCTGAAATTAAGACAGAAAAAGAAAAAAATGATAAAAAAATAAAATTTAAATAAATGTCACATCTATAAAAGGTATATATTTTTTTATGTGCAAATTTGACCCTTATTGTATGATCTACAGTGGATACCTATATCTTGCATGTTAAACTATGCACCCTCTCTATGCCTCAACAGGTTGTGCATATCAATCCCTGTATTAGACCATACACACCACAACTAGCACCAATCTGATTGCACGAGATACCAATAAATGTGAACAAAATGAAAAAAAACTAGAGAAAATAAACACTGTTATATGTGATAATATAAATAACATAAATGACATTAACCACTTGCTTACCGGGCACTTAAACCCCCCTCCTATCCAGACCAATTTTCAGCTTTCAGCGCTGACACACTTTGAATGACAATTGCGTGGTCATACAACACTGTACCCAAATGAAATTTTTATCATTTTTTCACCACAAATAGAGCTTTCTTTTGGTGGTATTTGATCACCTCTGCGGTTTTTACTTTTTATTAAAAAAATGTAAAAAACTGAATTTTTTTTAAAAAAAAAAGTTTATTTTTTTATATTTTGTTATTTTTTACATAATTTTAAACGGGTAATTTTTCTCCTTCATTGATGTACGCTGATGAGGCGGCAGTGATGGGCACTGATAGGTGGCAGTGATGGGCACTGATGGGTGGCAGTGATGGGCACTGATGGGTGGCAGTGATGGGCAGCACTGGCAGGTGGCACTGATTGGCACTACAGGTGGGCATTGATAGGTGGTACTTGTGGGCATTGATAGGTGTCACTTGTGGGCACTGTTAGGTGGCACTGTTAGGTGGCACTGTGGGCACTATTAGGTGGCACTGTGGGCACTATTAGGTGGCACTTTAATTGGGCACTGATGAGGCAGATGTGCCTCTTCCACTTGGGGACCGATGTCCCTCACATCCGATCCGGTGATCGGCTTTTTTTTCTACTCGCACTGTCAGCGTGAGTAAAAAAAAAAAACGATTACCGATCTTTTGTTTACATCATGTGATCAGCTGTCATTGGCTGACAGCTGATCACATAGTAAGGGGCCGGGACCGGCCCCTTACACAGATCGGTGATCAGCCGAGTCTCAGAGACTCGGTGATCACAACAGGGAGCAGGGAGCGTGCACAGGGGAGGCCGTCATATGACGGCCTCCCGGGAATGTAGGTCCGCGCTGTAGCCGTCATTCGGCTATTGCGCGGATGCCAAGAAGTTAATGGCATTGACCACCTCTCCACAAAATACTGAACTTTCAAAAAAGAATTAAAAAAAAATTTTTTTTTAATAAAAATAAATACAAATCAAAATCAGAATTTAACCCTTTCGGCTGTAGTGTGTCCAGCCGATGGATCCAACTCACTTCTTTCTTTCTTAGAGACTTTTCTCTGTCCCCACCACGTCTATTTATGGTGACACCATCTATCACCATAAATTTTAGCTGTGACACCGTGTGTCCCCGCTCAACAAAATGTCTAGCCAGAGGAAGTTTAACTAATTTGTCCCGAATGGAGTACTTATGACGAGCTATGCGGTCCTTAACCTTCTGTGTGGTCTCCCCCACATAAAGGAGACTGCAAGGACATTTTATGATATATACCACGAAGGATGACTGGCAGGTGTAGTGATCTCTGATCAAAATATCATAACCCTTAAGTGGGTGGGAAAAAAACTTTTCCCTTTCATCATGCTGGAGCATTGGATACAACTTAAACATGGAAATGAACCAGTATTTTTAGGACCTAAAAAGGTTACCCGGGGATTTGGTATTGAAAATTGATCAGATTTCACCAACCTGTCACGTATCGTCCTGCCTCGTCGGTAGGATGGTAATGGGGGATTATTGAATTCTGGAACCGATGGATAAGCACTTTGCAGCATAGACCAATGTTTTTCAATAATATTGTTAATTTTATGTGAAAATGGATGAAATTGTGAGGTGAAAGGTATTCTGCGACTTTGCTGACTGATATGGTCTTATTATGTATGTTAATGCGTTCAGAATGTACTGAATCTGCTGGATATCCTCACTGTCGCAGCCTGCCTTCCATCTCATTCAATCTCATGTTACAAGTATCTACTTCACTCGTGATCCTGGTTACACGTTTTAGTTGACTCCGTGGGATAGATTTAAATACCCCAGGAGGATGAAAGCTGGAAAATAACAATTGGTTGCGGTCCGTTGGTTTTCTATATAAATCGCTAACAATGTGTCCATCTTTGATGGACAATAAAGTATCCAAGAATGGAACAGCAACATTGTTATACATGATATTAAATTTTAAACCAGGTATTAATGAGTTTAAATAGAAATTGAACAAAGACAATGAAGTTAAATCACCTGTCCATACAGCAAAGGCGTCATCAATGAACCTGTACCATACTGTACAATGTTCACTGAATAACGCAGAAGGAAAAATGAAAGATTGTTCTATCATATCCATAAATGCATTTGCATAAGGTGGTGCTACATTGCTGCCCATAGCTGCTCCGGCTAATTGTAAATAATAAGTATCTTTAAACAGAAAGAAATTTTCCTCTAATACTATAGTCAGCAAATCAAGGAGAAACTTAATCTGAGCAGCAGTGTATTTTTTTGAATGAATCAATAGACGTTTGCAGGCTTCTATTCCCAGAGTATGTGGGATAGCTGTATATAAGTTAGCGACGTCCCATGTGACCAGCAGTGCATCAGGAGGAATAGTTTGTGAACAAATTTTATTCAAAAAATCCTGAGTATCCCTGATGTATGAGCGGGTCTGAGTAATCAAGGGTGTCAAACACTTATCAAGATATTTAGCCAATGGCATAGTAACTGATGCAGTGCTGGACACAATGGGACGTCCTGGAGGGTTGATGGGATCTTTATGTATTTTAGGAAGCACATAGATAATCGGTGTAACAGGCTGATCAGCAATAAGATAAGTTTGTGTAGTGGTATCAATCACATTATTTTGTACGGCTTTACTGACCACCTGCTTAATCCTATTCATAACACGGGAAGTGGGATTCGTTTCCAGACATTTATATACTGTGGGATCTGCCAACTGTCTAAGAATTTCCCTCTCATATTGTACAGTATTCATAATCACGATCGAACCGCCTTTGTCGGCTGGCTTGATCGTGATTTCCTTACGTGCTGCCAAAGAGGAAAGAGCCATCATTTCCTCTTTTGTCATATTTTTTGGAATATGATCCCTCCCATTACTTTTTTGCAAAAACAGATTAATATCTTCATCCACTCTATTAATGAACAATTCAGCAGCTGCACTAGAAGTAGGGGGCACAAAGCCACTTTTGTTTTTTAATTGTAAATTAACAATAGACAAAGGTAGTGAGCTGGTATTGTTCATTTTAGATCTGAAAGAATAAAATGCCTTCAAGCGAACCTGTCTATAAAAACGGTAAAGGTCTGACTATTTTTATATACCCTTGTGAGGGAGCACCGGTCATTATCCCTGGAATCTTTGGAATCATGGCCACAGGTGGATCATTTTCATACACAGATGAAGACACAGCTCGAATATTTACAGGTACTACTGGATCCAGAGACTTTTTGATTGAAAGTTCATCTCCACAACTTACACATAAACTTGAAAAATCGCTTGAACAACTTACCTCCATGGAGCTGCATGAGATCACACTTGCAGAATATCACAAATCCCAGCTCATTCCACGGGGACTCAGAGTACGTATAGTACCCACATTGTTTGCTCAAAATGAGGATTACAAGAAAAGATTTACACAGATTATCAACAAATGTTCTTTTGATTTGATTACTTTGACTGTTGAATTTTTACAATTGGAACGTCTGTCAATTTCTAAGGAAGTAAACGCCCTAGAGCTACAATTGCCTGAGCTTTTGGGACATGAGGAATTTCTTAAAACTAAAATTGTTTTGGATGAGAAGATTAAAACTCACAGAAAGGTGATTGAAGCCAGCAAAAGAGCTAAAATGGATCGGGACCGTGATGATTACTCCAATAATCGTGTATACAATTGGACAGAGTCTAATCGTTTCCAAACAAGATTTAGAAATTCACAACGGGGCCAGCAATTATCCACATCCAATTCATCTGTTGCTTCCACTGGATCCTCTACAGGTGCCTCCAAAGTCCCTTTTTTACAACGGGGCCCTACAAACGTCCGTGTAGGAGAGGAGGGAAGAAAAACCGTTGGCGTCACCACAAGAGCCGGTGCGAGCAGGGGACGGAACCGACAAAGGACTTGAGCACTTCTACAGTACCTACAATGGACTACACCACTTGTGCGGTACATAACATTTCTTCTATTGTATTGAGTGAAATAGAATTGCAGGTATTGAATAAGGGGCTTAATTTTTGTCCTAAAGCTAGAATGGATACATTTACATTAAGACAGGACCTTTACCGTTTTTATAGACAGGTTCGTTTGAAGGGATTTTATTCTTCCAGATCTAAAATGAACAATACCAGCTCACTACCTTTGTCTATTGTTAATTTACAATTAAAAAACAAAAGTGGCTTTGTGCCCCCTACTTCAGCTGCTGAATTGTTCATTAATAGAGTGGATGAAGATATTAATCTGTTTTTGCAAAAAAGTAATGGGAGGGATCATATTCCAAAAAATATGACAAAAGAGGAAATGATGGCTCTTTCCTCTTTGGCAGCACGTAAGGAAATCACGATCAAGCCAGCCGACAAAGGCGGTTCGATCGTGATTATGAATACTGTACAATATGAGAGGGAAATTCTTAGACAGTTGGCAGATCCCACAGTATATAAATGTCTGGAAACGAATCCCACTTCCCGTGTTATGAATAGGATTAAGCAGGTGGTCAGTAAAGCCGTACAAAATAATGTGATTGATACCACTACACAAACTTATCCTATTGCTGATCAGCCTGTTACACCGATTATCTATGTGCTTCCTAAAATACATAAAGATCCCATCAACCCTCCAGGACGTCCCATTGTGTCCAGCACTGCATCAGTTACTATGCCATTGGCTAAATATCTTGATAAGTGTTTGACACCCTTGATTACTCAGACCCGCTCATACATCAGGGATACTCAGGATTTTTTGAATAAAATTTGTTCACAAACTATTCCTCCTGATGCACTGCTGGTCACATGGGACGTCGCTAACTTATATACAGCTATCCCACATACTCTGGGAATAGAAGCCTACAAACGTCTATTGATTCATTCAAAAAAATACACTGCTGCTCAGATTAAGTTTCTCCTTGATTTGCTGACTATAGTATTAGAGGAAAATTTCTTTCTGTTTAAAGATACTTATTATTTACAATTAGCCGGAGCAGCTATGGGCAGCAATGTAGCACCACCTTATGCAAATGCATTTATGGATATGATAGAACAATCTTTCATTTTTCCTTCTGCGTTATTCAGTGAACATTGTACTGTATGGTACAGGTTCATTGATGACGCCTTTGCTGTATGGACAGGTGATTTAAATTCATTATCTTTGTTCAATTTCTATTTAAACTCATTAATACCTGGTTTAAAATTTAATATCATGTATAACAATGTTGCTGTTCCGTTCTTGGATACTTTATTGTCCATCAAAGATGGACACATTGTTAGCGATTTATATAGAAAACCAACGGACCGCAACCAATTGTTATTTTCCAGCTTTCATCCTCCTGGGGTATTTAAATCTATCCCACGGAGTCAACTAAAACGTGTAACCAGGATCACGAGTGAAGTAGATACTTGTAACATGAGATTGGATGAGATGGAAGGCAGGCTGCGACAGCGAGGATATCCAGCAGATTCAGTACATTCTGAACGCATTAACATACATAATAAGACCATATCAGTCAGCAAAGTCGCAGAATACCTTTCACCTCACAATTTCATCCATTTTCACATAAAATTAACAATATTATTGAAAAACATTGGTCTATGCTGCAAAGTGCTTATCCATCGGTTCCAGAATTCAATAATCCCCCATTACCATCCTACCGACGAGGCAGGACGATACGTGACAGGTTGGTGAAATCTGATCAATTTTCAATACCAAATCCCCGGGTAACCTTTTTAGGTCCTAAAAATACTGGTTCATTTCCATGTTTAAGTTGTATCCAATGCTCTAGCATGATGAAAGGGAAAAGTTTTTCCCACCCACTTAAGGGTTATGATATTTTGATCAGAGATCACTACACCTGCCAGTCATCCTTCGTGGTATATATCATAAAATGTCCTTGCGGTCTCCTTTATGTGGGGGAGACCACACAGAGGGTTAAGGACCGCATAGCTTGTCATAAGTACTCCATTCGGGACAAATTAGTTAAACTTCCTCTGGCTAGACATTTTGTTGAGCGGGGACACACGGTGTCACAGCTAAAATTTATGGTGATAGATGGTGTCACCATAAATAGACGTGGTGGGGACAGAGAAAAGTCTCTAAGAAAGAAAGAAGTGAGTTGGATCCATCGGCTGGACACACTCCAGCCGAAAGGGTTAAATTCTGATTTTGATTTGTATTTATTTTTATAAAAAAAAAATTTTTTAAATTTTTTTTTGAAAGTTCAGTATTTTGTGGAGAGGTGGTCAATGCCATTAATGTCATTTATGTTATTTATATTATCACAATTAACAGTGCTTATTTTCTCTAGTTTTTTTCATTTTTTTCACATTTATTGGTATCTCGTGCAATCAGATTGGTGCTAGTTGTGGTGTGTATGGTCTAATACAGGGGTTGATATGCACAACCTGTTGAGGCATAGAGAGGGTGCATAGTTTAACATGCAAGATATAGGTATCCACTGTAGATCATACAATAAGGGTCAAATTTGCACATAAAAAAATATATACCTTTTATAGATGTGACATTTATTTAAAATTTTATTTTTTTATTATTTTTTTCTTTTTGTGTCTTAATTTCAGGATTTCTGTGTCCATAGTCTATGAAGTGGTGAAATCTTCTTTCTACCTGTGACCTTGATTCCTAAATTGTAAAAAATTGTTTTCACATTTGATGATAATTGTATGTGTATGTGGTAACAGATTCGGTTAAACATAAATGATTATTTGATTGATTCCAGATGATTAGCTTGTTAATTGATTGTTTATTGAGTATATATATTGCCATATGTATATTTACTAGATAGGCATGATCTTCTGATGAAGGGCGTTATCTACAATAGCCCCAAAACGTTTAATATGGATGCCTGATTTTATGGATGTCGTGGTAATGTCCTTTTGAAGATTTCAAAATAAATACGGTTTGTGCAGCAATCCCTTGTTTGGATTTTTTCTATGTCGAAGCCTGTGGGAGGGCTTGATTGCTAAGCACGGCCATCTGAGACTGTAGTGCACCTCACCCTTCTGACTATTATATATATATATTTTATTTTTTGCAGAGACCCTAGAGAATAAAATGGCGATCGTTACAAGTTTTTATGTCACACGGTATTTGTGCAGGGGTTTTTCAAATGCAATTTTATTTGGAAAAAAATACACTTTAGTGAATTAAAAAAAACAAAACAATATACAACCCGATTTTTTAGTAAAATCTAAAAGATGATGCTACGCTGAGTAAATAGATACCCTACATGTCATGCTTTAAAATTGCGCATGCTCATGGAATAGCGGAAAACTACAGTACTTACAAATCTCCATAGGCGACACTTTAAAAACATCTACGGGTTACCAGTTTAGAGTTGCAGAGCTCTAGTGCTAGAATTATTGCTCTAGCTCTAATGCCGCGTACACACGACTGGACGTTACGGCATACTTTGCCCGGCGGACTTTGACGGACTTTACGACGGACTTTACGATGAACGGACTTGCCTACACATGATCAACGTGATGACATACGACCGGACTAAAACAAGGAAGTTCATAGCCAGTAGCCAATAGCTGCCCTAGCGTCGGTTTTTGTCCGTCGGACTAGCATACAGACGAGCGGACTTTTCGACCGGACTCGAGTCCGTCGTATAGATCTGAAACATGTTTCAAATCTAAGTCCGTCAAACTTTTGAGAAAACAAAGTCCGCTGGAGCCCACACACGATTGAATTGCCCGACGAAATCCCATCTGCCGGGCAAAGTCTGCCGTAAAGTCCGATCGTGTGTACGCGGCATAACGGTCGCAATGATACCTCAAATGTGTGGTCCGAACACCATTTACATATGTGGGTGTGACCTAATTATGCGTTCACCACTGAGCACAATTATGAGGGGGGGGGCGCTTAAAAAAAAAAAAAAAATTTATTTTATTACTTTTTTATTTTTACACTTTCCCTTTTAAAAAAATGTTTAATCGCTTTTATTCCTATCACAAGGAATGTAAGCATCCCTTGTGATTGAAATAAGCAGTGACGGGTCCTCTTTTTGGAGAGATTGGGGGTCAGTAAGACCCCGCATCTCTCCTCTACAAGGTAAAAAATTAGATAAATCAAAAAACAAAACATTGATCTAGTACTTTAAAAAAGAAAATGGCCTTTGTTTACAATTGGCTAGAGCCAGAAGGGACATCATGATGCCGCTCTGGTCCTCCTAGATCAGGGGTCTCCAAACTATGGCCCTCCAGTTGTTCTGTTGCGCTGGGAAAAATCCCCTTGCAAAGTGCAACTTCTCTTGCAAAGTGAACAGTGTATTTGCCAAATACAAAATAAAGCACTCCTATGACCACATCCGTATAGGAAATTTAGTAACAGAGAAAATGGGAAAAAAATAACCCAAGGTCGGACTTTAGATGCACATTGGAAAGTAGTAAGTATAAAAAAATATTTTATTTATGACAATACATAGTACACACAGAGCAAAAAAGAATAAGAATTAAAAACATATAATACACTCTAAACATAATACCGTACATAATATAGAAAAGCATGCAAAATATATTATGCATGTTTTTCTATGTTATGTATCATGTATTATGTTTAGCGTGTATTATATGTTTTGAATTCTGCACGCATGTATTGTCATAAATAAAATATTTTTTATACTTACGACTTATTGTTGCCCATTTTCTCTGTTGTTACTAAACAGTGTATTTGCCTTCTGTAAAGTCAACCCTAATGCTGGAAAAATCAGAGGAAAGTTTACACATTACTTACTATAGTTTTGTCATGGCACCCCAAATTATTAAAATACATTTTATCGAACAACTATGTACTAAACCTAAAAAGACTTGCTCTGCGTGCAAAATGATTAATACAATTCATAAACGTCTGTATAAGAAGTTTGGAAGAACATGAAATATTTTATTACCATTTGCTGTGTGTCTGAATGCAGTTTTCCATGGCATCCCACGAGATACTACATTTCTTTAATTTGATGTCATTAAATGTTTTTTAATATACAGTATCTCACAAAAGTGAGTACACCCCTCACATTTTTGTAAATATTTTAATATATCTTTTCATGTGACAACACTGAAGAAATTACACTTTGCTACAATATAAAGTATTGAGTGTACAGCTTGTATAACAGTGTAAATTTTCTGCCCCCTCAATATAACTCAACACACAGCCATTAATGTCTAAACCGCTGGCAACAAAAGTGAGTACACCCCTAAGTGAAAATGTCCAAATTGGGGCCAAAAGTGTCAATTTCTTCAGTGTTGTCACATGAAAAGATATAATAAAATATTTACAAAAATGTAAGGGGTGTACTGGCTTTTGTAAGATACTGTACATAGATTATTTTCTTATCAATTTATGTAAGTCATCTTGCATTTTTTGTTACTTAGAACATGCTATTAAAAGTAAAGAATAGTTATAACAACAACAATAAAATGTAAACTAGTGATAATATAAACCTTTATAGAGTGTTTCCTTTTATTATCAATAACAAGCAAGCCAATAAAGGACAGCGTATACTTTGGAGAGTAAAGTGAGTAAATAGTATTATCTCTAATAAAGAAATGTAAGCATGCACACATGAATTAAAATAGCATACTGAAACATTAAATAATAATATGGCATATTGCTGCAGCAGCAGCAGGTATTCCACTCCCAACCGAGGACGTCATTTGTCTATGGCCCGGTTGGCAAGTTGTAAACCCTAAACTAATAAAAAAATGTAAAATAATATACTTGTTTTTTTTTCATGCTTTGTTGCATATCAGTGTTGCTTATTTCCTGCTACGCCTTTGCAGCCACTTTCTGTCTACATGCAGCAATGGCCACTTGCCATTTCTCAGGGAGAGTTTTCTGTCTTTGATATCAGTGGACTATACCTATATAATGTGTGTTGAAGCAGCCACATGTAGTCTTCATCAGATGCCTATATGACAAGGTGACAACACAGGAGCTCAACTGTGTTTCATCCTATAAAGGAAATCCATAAACAAGGGCCTTCGTGTTAGAACCATAAGTTTTTTTTTAATTAGATTTAAAATCATTGAAAAATACTTTTTGAAATTACAATGAAGTGTTAAAGAATATAAAATATTTTATATGTTTGGGTTTTTAAATCTTGCAAATTTATAGTCATTTGTTCTTACAGTGCATGATTAATGTGATTAGTTTCTTATAGAGTTCTGATTTTACATTGCTATTTAAGGTGTCCAGCTTTGGTTGAATATACAGGGACTGACATATATTGCTTAGGATAGTGAAGGCTTTGTTGACATTTGTGGCTCTCTTATATACCTCGCAGTTGGTTCCTCTGCTGTTGCTGATGGTAGGCACTCAGATTCAATGGAGTTAATTTACTAAAGGTAAATAGTCTCTTCACATTGCAAGGGAAGTTGCACTTTCCAAATGTGACCAGGTTTTACTCTGCAAAGACTACCCAATCACATGCTTGGAAAATAAAAACAATTTTTTTTTTTGCTTGCACATGATTGGATGATGGAAGTCAGCATAATGTCACCTCATTCACTAAGCTCTTGCAAAGCGAACAGCCTATTTTTAAGTGAATTCAGTGAAATTTCATTTTGCAAATGATGTGCAAGAAAAATAGAAAAAAACAGCATTTCTGCTTGCATATGATTGGATGATGGAAGTCTGCAGAGCTTCACCTCATTTACTAAGCGCTGGGGAAAATCCCCATGCAAAGTGCAACTTCTCTTGCAAAGTGAACAGTGTATTTGCCTTCAGTAAATTAACCCTAATGCGGGAAAAACAAGATGAAAGTTTACACATTGGTTATTATAGTTTTGTCATGGTACCCCAAATTAGTAAAATATATTTTATCAAACAACTATGCACTAAACCTAAAAAGTGTATTTGCCTTCAGTAAATCAACCCGAATGCGGGAAAAACAAGAGGAAAGTTTACACATTGGTTATTATAGTTTTGTCATGGTACCCCAAATTAGTAAAATATATTTTATCAAACAACTATGCACTAAACCTAAAAAGTGTATTTGCCTTCAGTAAATCAACCCGAATGCAGGGAAAACAAGATGAAAGTTTACACATTGGTTATTATAGTTTTGTCATGGTACCCCAAATTAGTAAAATATATTTTATCAAACAACTATGCACTAAACCTAAAAAGACCTGCTCTGTATGCAAAATTATTAATACAATTCATAAAAGTCAATTTAAGAAATTTGACAGAACATTAAATATCTTATTACCATTTGCTCTCCATTCAGATTGTTTGTTTTTAAATGCAGTCCACATGCACAGACAGTATACTTAAAAAATATTTAATGGAAAGCCTAAATAAAAAAAAAAAACAATTAACATTCTATTGTCTTTAATTTAAAAAGGTAAAAATATAGTCTGTAATGTGTCACTGAGAGCAAAGCCTATAATATGAAGTCGTTTAAACTGTAAATGTATAGCAAATGCTTTCATGAGAAAATTGCCTATAACGTACAATAGTAGAAAAACAACCTATAATAGAAAAATATGAAAATTAATAAAAGGCTCTAATGTAAAAACGATAACATACAGCATAACATAAACTAATGAAAATATATTCCATCAAACTAAGTTTCTAATATATAATAATGAAAGTTTAGCTTATATAAAAAGTAATAAACAGCAAAACAAAGCTATGCAGTTGACAACTGAAATTCTGCAATTGTACAGAAATATATAATCTATGACTACAATTCTAAAATCTGGCAGAGCTATGCCAATTCACCCATCACCTACCCTGCTGAGGTGCTGAAGGCACGGTTTTGGTCCTTTTTCCTAAAGAGCTAAATAGAACATGGCTGCTAAAACAGTACACAACTTAGTTAATTGCATTTATCTAAGTCATTTACAGTTATCATGCCATAAAAGATTAACTTGTTGGCTGGAATAGATTATCCTGTGTCTGGAAAGTAGTACAAGGAAAAGTCATTTGCGGTTCTTCAGTTATGTATTTGAAGTTCACCTGACTTAATCTGAATTGAGATAAGGTAAGTGACTTTTAGTAAGTTCATTTTTTATTGTCCACAGCCTGGGTTTTTGAGTTCATCACCACTGTACCATACTGTACGTTGTTTTTAATCCATCAGAAAACATTTGACCTAGCCATCTATTTTTTTGAACCTCGGTACCTCTTACTTGTTTTTCATTTTTTTTTCCTTAGCTTAGATGAGTTGTATATTGTTTGTTAGTATCAAGATCAAGAGTTACATCAAACACATTGCGTGCCAATAAGCTGTCAAGATGTGCACCCTATGACATCAACATCACAAATATAATTGGATACAAGATCATGTAAGTCAATTGCTAAAGTCCACCTTGAGACAATAATTAAATGCAGAAGACAATCCATGTGTAGAGCATAGCAGAACTTGTGACTTGAACCCATAAGCTGGCATTGCATCTATTGTGGGACATGCTGGAGCTGACATTTACACTGAGAAGATAGTTGGAGATTTGCCATGATTTCACTTTCATTTAAATCTAAAGACATGACTGAAGCAATGTGTTTTCTGTGATCTGCTGCATCACTCCTATACACTGCATAGTAAAGTTAGAAGCCCAGGAACTGATCGTTTCAGCTCCTGCACTGAGTTCTAGATACCATTTGTCACTGACAGCTTGCAATTCCAGCCTACATGCCAGCTGCAGCTGGGACCAGACAGAACCACTGAGTCTTGATTGCATTTTATAACAGTACTTAAGACTTGTAGCGACTGTCTATGGATGAGCTGCAGGTTTGGTCTGAACCCATGATTTGACCGAATTTTGCTTGTTCAGAGGTTCTGGGACAATTTTTTGAGTTTTTTTTTGTTTTTTTTTGTTTTTTTCATTTTTTTTTTTTTTTTTTTCATTAAAGAATTTTTATTGAAATTTCAATACAAATAACAGAAAAAATTGTTTTTTTAATAATGACTTTGTTAATAAGTGAGTGTGTATGTTTATTTAATATTTACTTTTTTGTAATTGAATAGGGATGCTATCAGGAACTTGCTGGCCCTAGCACAGCTAAAGCTCAGAGGGGCATGCAAATGTGCAGGCGCGGGCCTGCTGGTGCCCGTCCTACTGTGCTCAGTTGCGCGTGTGTGCGCATGCGCACACAAATACAAATGCACACACATGTGCATGCACATTAGGTTTTGACACTGGCGCCAAGTGGCCTATAAACAGGTGCATCTCAAAAAATTAGAATATCATTAAAAAGTTAATTTCAGTAATTAAATTCAAAAAGTGAAACTCATATATTATATAGATTCATTGCGCACAGAGTGATATAATTCAAGCATTTTTCTTTAAATTTTGATGATTTTGGCTTACAGCTAGTGAAAACCCAAAATTCAGTATCTCAGAAAATTAGAATTTTGTGAAAAAGTTCAATATTGTAAACTCATGGCATCACACTCTAATCAGCTAATGAATTCAAAACACCTGTAAAGGTTTCCTTGGCCTTTAAGTCTTGGTTCACATCTGTGTGGCTGTGCTTGATGCGTTTTTCAGGCACGTTTTGCAGTGTGTTTTGCGTTTTTAAACCCGCATTTTTTTATGCTTTTTTGCATGCAGTTTTCATGCATTTTGCGTTTAATGTTTTTTTTCCCTCTTTAACCACTTCAGCCCCGGAAGGATTTACCCCCTTCCTGACCAGAGCACTTTTTACAATTTGGCACTGCGTCGCTTTAACTGCTAATTGCGCGGTCATGCAATGCTGTACCCAAACGAAATTTGCGTCCTTTTCTTCCAACAAATAGAGCTTTCTTTTGATGGTATTTGATCACCTCTGCTGTTTTTATTTGTTGCGCTATACACGGAAAAAGACCGAAAATTTTGAAAAAAAAAGATATTTTCTAATTTTTGTTCTAAAAAAAAACCCAATAAACTCAATTTTAGTCATACATTTAGGCCAAAATGTATTCGGCCACATGTCTTTGGTAAAAAAAATGTCAATAAGTGTATATTTATTGGTTTGCGCAAAAGTTATAGCGCCTACAAACTAGGGTACATTTTCTGGAATTTACACAGCCTTTAATTTATGACTGCCTATGTCGTTTCTTGAGGTGCTAAAATGGCAGGGCAGTACAAAACCCCCACAAATGACCCCATTTTGGAAAGTAGACACCCCAAGGAAATTGCTGAGAGGCATGTTGAGCCCATTGAATATTCATTTTTTTTGTCCCAAGTGATTGAATAATGACAAAAAAAATAAAAAATTACAAAAAGTTGTCACTAAATGATATATTGCTCACACAGGCCATGGGCATATGTGGAATTGCACCCCAAAATACATTTAGCTGCTTCTCCTGAGTATGGGGATACCACATGTGTGGGACTTTTTGGGAGCCTAGCCACGTACGGGGCCCCGAAAACCAATCACTGCCTTCAGGATTTCTAAGGGCGTACATTTTTGATTTTACTCCTCACTACCTATCACAGTTTTGAAGGCCATAAAATGCCCAGATGGCATAAAAAGCCCCCAAATGACCCAATTTTGGAAAGTAGACACCCCAAGCTATTTGCTTTGAGGCATGTTGAGTCCATGGAATGTTTTATATTTTGACACAAGTTGCGGGAAAGTGACAATTTTTTTTTTTTTTTTTGCACAAAGTTGTCACTAAATGATATATTGCTCACACAGGCCATGGGCATATGTGGAAATGCACCCCAAAATACATTTAGCTGCTTCTCCTGAGTATGGGGATACCACATGTGTGGGACTTTTTAGGAGCCTAGCCGCGTACGGGGCCCTGAAAACCAATCACCGCCTTCAGGATTTCTAAGGGTGTAAATTTTTGAGTATTTTGCAGCTCTCATTTGTTTTTGAAAATAAAGAAAGACAAGAAAAAAATTTTTTTTTCTTTTTTCAATTTTCAAAACTTTGTGACAAAAAGTGAGGTCTGCAAAATACTCACTATACCTCTCAGCAAATAGCTTGTGATGTCTACTTTCCAAAATGGGGTCATTTGGGGTTTTTTTTTTTGCCACCTGGGCATTCCATGGCCTCCGAAACTGTGATAGGCAGTGAAGAGTGAAATCAAAAATTTACGCCCTTAGAAAGTCTGAAGGCGGTGCTTGGTTTTCGGGGTCCCGTGCGCGGCTAGGCTCCCAAAAAGTCCCACACATGTGGTATCCCCGTACTCAGGAGAAGCAACAGAATGTATTTTAGGGTGTAATTTCACATATTCCCATGGCATATTTGAGCAATATATCATTTAGTGACAACTTTGTGCAAAAAAAAAAAAAATTGTCTCTTTCCCGCAACTTGTGTCACAATATAAAATATTCCATGGACTCGACAGCAAATAGCTTGGGGTGTCTACTTTCCAAAATGGTGTCATTTGGGGGGGTTTGAGCTGTCCTGGCATTTTATGCACAACATTTAGAAGCTTATGTCACACATCACCCACTCTTCTAACCACTTGAAGACAAAGCCCTTTCTGACACTTTTTGATTACATGAAAAAGTTATTTTTTTTTGCAAGAAAATTACTTTGAACCCCACACACATTATATATTTTTTTTAAAGCAAATGCCCTACAGATTAAAATGGTGGGTGTTTAATTTTTTTTTTTTCATACAGTATTTGCGCAGCGATTTTTCAAACGCATTTTTTGGGGAAAAAACACACTTTTTTAAATTTTAATGCACTAAAACACACTATATTGCCCAAATGTTTGATGAAATAAAAAAGATGATCTTAGGCCGAGTACATGGATACCAAACATGACATGCTTTAAAATTGCGCACAAACGTGCAGTGGCGACAAATTGAAAACATTTTTAAAATCCTTTAAAAGCCTTTACAGGTTAATACTTTAGATTTACAGAGGAGGTCTACTGCTAAAATTACTGCCCTCGATCTGACCTTCGCGGTGATACCTCACATGCATTGTGCAATTGCTGTTTACATTTGACGCCAGACCGACGCTTGCGTTTGCCTTAGCGCGAGAGCAGGGGGGACAGGGGTGCTTTTTTTTTTTTCTTTATTATTTTTTTGCTTTTTTATCTTATTTTTAAACTGTTCCTTTCATTTTTTTTTTAAATCATTTTTATTGTTATCTCAGGGAATGTAAATATCCCCTATCATAGCAATAGGTAGTGACAGGTACTCTTTTTTGAAAAAATTGGGGTCTATTAGACCCTAGATTTCTCCACTGCCCTCAAAGCATCTGACCACACCAAGATCGGTGTGATAAAATGCTTTCCCAATTTCCCAATGGCGCTGTTTACATCCGGCGAAATCTAAGTCATAAAATGCTCGTAGCTTCCGGTTTCTCAGGCCATAGAGATGTTTGGAGCCACTCTGGTCTCTGATCAGCTCTATGGTCAGCTGGCTGAATCACCGGCTGCATTCTCAGGTTCCCTGTTGAGACAGGAGAGCCAGAGAAAAACACGGAAGACGGTGGGGGGGGGCATTCCCTCCCACTGCTTGTAAAAGCAGTCTAGAGGCTAATTAGCCACTAGGATTGCTTTTACATGAAAGCCGACCGCTGGCTGAAAAGAATGATACCAAGATGATACCTAAACCTGCAGGCATCATTCTGGTATAACCACTCAAAGTCGTGAATGGCGTACCTGAAGACAAAAAAATGGTTAACAATAAAGCACAGTAAACGGTAAAGTATAAAAAATTGCATACCTGAAAAGCAAACATGATAAACATAATAACAATAAAACATTGCAGAATAGAATAGAATAGAGAGAGAGAGAACAATAAAACGACAACTATTTTTTTTTATTTAATATTTTTGTATGTGTTTTTTTTTTTTTGTAACTAACTTTTATAACTGTAACCGGTTCCAGGTTCGGGTATCTCAAAATGCGATGGCATCTTGGGAGACCCTGTGAAAGTGTGCCTAGTCTGTGCAATGCTGTACCCTACGCTAATACTCAACTAGTGTATGGTAGCGTTCAAAACATTCACCAATGCAAAGACCAGGATTGTCAGGACAGGAGGGACAATAATAGCGGGTGTCACGCCTATATCTGCGCTTGCTGCAGACACAACATCTTTTTTGGAGGGGTTCGTTGGGTAGGGGTGCTCGGGAGGACATAAAGAAAATGCCTCTCATGCAGCCGACTGCATTTGGTTGGGGATGTGAATGGGGGAAGTACGGGCGCTGCAGAAGTGGTGGGTTCCCAATTAGGATTGGCGAATGCAGCAGGAAGGGCATTATGGGCACGACGGGCCTGTTTGTCTTCTTCTTGGTGGCAGCGGGACACTACTTGTGCTTGCCACCTCACCAGCTTGAACTGCACTTATGGGACTCGCCACGTCACCAAGTGTTATTGCAGTGCTGGTTTGACTACGACTGGGGTGTACTAGGCCGCTGGTGCTTGCCAGTTCACCAAAACGCTACTAAAAAAACTGTTAGCGATCGCAGGGATCAGGCCTGACTCTGCGAACGCTTCAGTTATGCGTTTAGTGTTTTGTAAGTGACAGTGATCGATCGATACTGCACTTGGGTGGGCTGGGCCGGGCCAGGCGGAGGGGCAAAACGCAGGTGCTAGCAGGTATCTGGGCTGATCCCGCTAACGCTGCGTTTTTGGGAACCCTAAACTGCTGGGGACGCCAGTATAGATCTGATCGGTTAAGATATTGATCCGTTCAGATACTATACCACTAAGGGAGGTGTACGGTGCGTGCGTGGGTGTTAGCGGTACTGGCGCTAATCTGACGCTGCCTAGGGCTGGTGCTTGCCAGTTCACCAAAACGCTACCAAGAAAACTGTTAGCGATCGCAGGGATCAGGCCTGACTCTGCGAACGCTGCAGTTATGCGTTTAGTGTTTTGTATGTGACAGTGATCAATCGATACTGCACTTGGGTGGGCTGGGCTGGGCCGGGCGGAGGGGAAAAACGCAGGTGCTGGCAGGTATCTGGGTTGATCCCGCTAACACTGCGTTTTTGGGAACCCTAAAGTGCTGGGGACGCTATTATAGATCTGATCGGATTAGATATTGATCCGTTCAGATACTATACCACTAAGAGGCGTATGCTGCGTGCGTGGGTGTTAGCGGTACTGGCGCTAATCTGACGCTGCCTGGGGCGACGCATATCACCGCCGGGCGATCAGGGGGCTAAACCTTTATTTCGGTAATAAACGGCGGGTGCCCTGACACTATAAAAAATAAACGAACTAACTAGCGTCAACCGTAACGGTTATACGGTGATCAGTGGTGAAAGGGTTAACTAGGGGGCAATCAAGGGGTTAAAACATTTATTAGATAGTATATGGGGGTCCCTGACGCTATAAAACGCTGACGGCGAACCTAAATATTTACCTCCCTAACTAGCGTCACCAGCGACACTAATACAGCGATCAGAAAAATGATCGCTTAGTGACACTGGTGACGGGGGGTGATCAAGGGGTTAAAACTTTATTAGGGGGGTACCCTAGACCTACAGGGGGCTAACAGTAACTGCCCTACCACTTCTAACTGTCACAAACTGACACCATGCAGTAATCAGAAAAAAAAAAAAATACTGCTTGGTGTCAGTGTGACATGGGGGGGAGGGGTGATTGGGGGGTGATCGGGGGGCGATCGGGGGGGGGGGAGTCAGGGGTGTAATGTGTGCCTGGCATGTTCTACTGTGTGTGTGTGTGTTGTGCACTCACATGTCTTCTCTCCTCGGCGCCGGAACGGAAACTGCCAAGCCGAGGAGAGATGACATCACATCCTCTGCCTGTGTGTACTACACACAGGCAGGGGAGGATTCCCATTGGCTGGGAGCGATCGCGAGGGGGGCCACGATCGGATGGCCTCCCCCTCGCCTCTTAACGCTTGCAGTCACAAGCCGACCGCCGCTGGCACCGGGGGGGGGTCCGACCGGACCCCCCGACCGCGGGAGGCAGATCACGTATGGGTACGTGATTCTGCCTGCCCGTGCCATTCTGCCGACGTATATCGTCGTTAGGCGGTCGGCAAGTGGTTAAACGCACTGTAAAACATACTGTATATAACTGGTTGCTAAGGAGGGGACTGGGAAGCTGGCCGCCACGTCCTTAACAACCGATGAGTCATCAGCTGTCAGCGGGCTTTCCCGCTGAAAGCTGAATGTAAAAAAAAAAAAAAAAGATTGCCAGCAAAAAAATCATGAAAAAAGCGGCGTGGGTTTCCCCCCCAGGTCCATACCAGGCCCTTCGGGTCTAGTATGTATTCAGAGGGGACCCCCACGCCAAAATGTAAAAAATGGCGTGGGGTCCCCCCAAAATCCATACCAGACCCTTATCTGAGCATGCCGCCCGGTAAGTCAGGAAAGGGAGGTGACGAGCGCCCCCTCCTGAACCATATCAGGTCGCATGTACTCAACATGGGGGGGTGATGAGGACAAGGGCCTCTTCCCGACAACCCTGGCTGGTGGTTTTCGGGTCTGCGGGAGGGGGGCTTATCGGAATCTGAAAGCCCCCATTAACAAGGGGTCCCCCAGATCCCGCCCCCCCCCCCACTATGTGAATGGGTATCGGGTACAAGGTAAAAAAAAAAAAGTGACATGTAAACTACAAGAGCCGGTTTTTGACACGTCCTTTATTGAATAAGAAGCCCGGAGTCATCTTCTCCTGTAGCCGCCATCTTCTGGTGCCGTCTTCTTATTGTGCTGTCTTCTCCGGTGGAGCTTTCTTCTTCCTCGCCACCGCAATCTTGTTCTTCTTTGCCACCGCCGTCATCTTCTTCTTCCTCGCCGCCGCTGTCATCTTCTTCTTTGCCACCGCCGTCTTTCTCATCGGCGGCGAGGAAGAAGAAGACAACGGCGGCGTCGAGGAAGAAGAGGACGGTGGCAGCGAGGAAGAAGAGGATGGCAGCAGCGAGAAAGAAGACAGCTCCGCGGGAGAAGACAGCACAAGAAGAAGACGTCACCGGGAAATGATGCCACCGGGAGATGACGGAATCGGGAGATGATGGCACCGGGAGATGACGGCTCCGGGAGAAGATGGCTCAGGGCTTCTTTTTTAACAAAGGACTTGTCAAAAACCGGCTCTTGTAGTTTGTTAACATGTCACAGTTTTTTTGGCGAATGGGTAGGGGTATGATGTACCCGATACCCGTTCACATAGTGGGGGGGCCGGGATTTGGGGGCCCCCTTATTAATGGGGGCTTCCAGATTCCGATAAGCCCCCGCCCGCAGACCCCAGCAACCACCGGCCAGAGTTGTCGGGAAGAGGCCCTTGTCCTCATCAACATGGGGGTAAGGTGCTTTGGGGTGGGGAGCATGCGGCCTGGTATGGTTCAGCAGGGGGGGCACTCGGTCGTCCCCTCCCTTTCCTGACCTACTGGGCAGCATGCTCAGATAAGGGTCTCATATGGATTTTGGGGGACCTCACGCCATTTTTTTTACATTTTGGCGTGGGGGGTCCCCACCGAATCCATACTAGACCTGAAGGGCTTCGTATAGACCTCTGGGGAAACCCCACGTCGTTTTTTCGCAATTTTTTTTTTTTTTTGCCGGCAATTTTTATATTTTTTTGCTTTCAGCGGGGAATCCGGCTAACTACATATGACTCATTGGTTGTTAAGGACACAGGGGCTGGCTTCCCGGCCCCCTGCTTAGCAGCCAGCTATATACAGTGGTAAATTAAAACCGCAATATGCAAACCACACCAAAAATCACATCACGAACACAACACTTTTTCCACAGTCAGTGAGGATTTGGGGAGCCATGTCATCTGCTGGTGTTGGTCCACTGTGTTTTATCAAGTCCACAGTTAGCTCAGCCCTCTACCAGAAAATTCTAGAGCAGTTCATGCTTCCCTCTGCTGACCAGCTTTATGGAGATGCTGATTTTATTTTCCAGCAGGACTTGACACCTGCCCACACTGCCAAAAGTACCAATACCTTGTTTAATGATCATGATATCACTGTGCTTTATCAGCCAGCAAACTCAGCTGACCTATCTGCCTGATGACTTAGACAGGTGCCCGCCTCGGCTCGCTTCCGCATGCAGTCAATAATAGAAGAAATGGCCGCACTCCGTATTGGATCAAAACTCATTTTTACTCAGAACATCCCGAGTGTTGACAAAAGACAGAAAGCTGGTAGATGCATTTCACACACTGATTTGAATTGCTTGAAAATAAATTAACTTTTTGATGCTATTATAATTTTTTTAAATGCACCTGTATCGTGCAGCAGCTGCACTAGTAAATTGCTGCCTGATCTGCAGCTGTACCCATGTTCCTGTATCTGATTCTGCTGACTTCTGTGTTTGACCCAGCTTGCTCCTAACTTCGCTTGAATGCTACCTGCCTTGACCTTGGCTCGTCTCTAGACTTTACTCTGTCTTCTGTCAATTTGCCTGATCTCGTATTGCCAACCTCTGCCTGTATCCTGACTACTTCTTGCCTAGCGTCTATGCCTGTATCTGACAATCCGCTGCTGACCTGGCTTGTCTGACTATGCATCCAGTTGCTCTTCTGCTTTGCAGGCATCTACTCAGCTCCCGCTGGAGCTTCCTCTACTGTAGGCCACCTGTTTTCTTGCAGTTGCTATTAACTGCTGCCTACTGCTGCCTGCTATCTACCAGTCCAGGGTCTGCTGTTCCTGCTGTCATCTACTGTTCCAGCTATCCGGCCAACTCTGGTGACACACCTGCTACGCATCACTACTACCAGTGGAAGACTACACAGGCACTCATATCTCACAGTGCTCAACAATGCGATTGCAACATCAGTGGTTCCCGAGCTGGGACTGTACGAGAGGCCTCCCTCTGCACGTCAGGCTCAGCTGCAAGGTACGTGACAGGTGCTATGTACCTCTTACTTATTCTCAAGGAAAGAGGATGGTATCTTCCGTGTCCCCCTTATTTTTATAGGGGGCTTCCAGATTTGAAAAAGCCCCTACCCCATCTGCAGACCCCAAAAACCACCAGTTCAGAGTTGTCGGGAAGAGGCTCTTGTCCCTATTAACATTAACATTTCGCTCTCATTGATTTCAATAGGGTTTTGATTTGGCACCCAAACTTCAGTAATGTTGACTGCATCTCTAAATGAACCCAAGTATGTTTGGCTTTCTCTCCCACTGTTCCTGTGTCTGTGGACTTAAGTGGATATGATGACAAAAGATAAGACGAAAGATAGACCAAAAGACAACAAGACATTAAAATACTATAAAAACACTCTTTTTCTACTTTTATCAGAGTTACTGTAGATAAAATGTATACCTTTTATTCTATAAATTGTGCCATTTAAAAAGACACCAACAGTATGATTCTGGTACAAAGCATTGAAAAGTTATTTACAAAAGAAATATAAGTTTTTATTTTCAATAAAAATAATGATGATGTGGTGTGTGGTGTGGGTGACTGGTCCCGAATGCAGACTTTGAGACGATAACCTGGAGCCCACAAGCAGATTAGGAACATTGCAATTAGATCAAAAACTGCTGTTTTTAAAAAGAGAAGTATGCCATACTTCTGTGGGTTACAGGAATGCACTTACTTTTGTTCTTCAGTGAGCCAGAATCAGCTTATAGTGGACTATTGCCAGCTGTCAGCTGACGTAGCAGAGCCACTCCAGTCTCTCCAAACAGATGGAGAACTAAGCCAAAGCCATGCAACCATCAGTGCTTTACATGTAAACAGGAACACTCTAAAACCAGTGGCGGCTGGTGCTCAAAATTTTTTGGGGGGAGCGCAAACAAACTGAAAAATTCTGAAAAATACTTTAAAAAAAAAAACCCATCAATTGCAGCTTCACTGTGCCTATCAAGTTCAGCCACTTTGCTCATCAAATGCAGCCACTGTGCCATCAATTCCAGCCATTGTGCCATAATATGCAGCCACTCTGCCCATCAAATAGAGCCACTGTGCCCATCATATGCAGCCACTGTGCCCATCATATGCAGCCACTGTGCCCATCAAATGCAGCCAATGTGCCCATCAAATGCAGCCAATGTGCCCATCAAATACAGCCACTTTGCCATCAAATGCAGCCCCTGTGCCCGTCATAGGCAGCCACTGTGCCCAGCATATGCAGCCACTGTGCCCAGCAAATACAGCCACTATGCCCATCATGTGCAGCCACTGTGTCCACCAAATACAGCCACTGTGCCCATCACGCGCAGCCACTGTACCCACCAAATACAGCCACTGTGCCCACCAAATACAGCCACTGTGCCTATCATATGCAGCCACTGTGCCCACCATATGCAGCCACTGTGCCATCCAATACAGCCACTTGTGCTTGTCAAATGCAGCCACTTGTGCCTGTCAAATGCAGCCACTTGTGCTCGTCAAATGCAGCCACTTGTGCTCGTCAAATGCAGCCACTTGTGCCCGTCAAATGCAGCCACTTGTGCCCGTCAAATGCAGCCACTTGTGCCCATCAAATGCAGCCACTTGTGCCCATCAAATGCAGGCACTTGTGCCCAGTTTATTCAGCCACTGTGCCCACTGACCCCCCCCCCACTCGTGGGGCTCACGGCTCTGGAAGCACCCCCAACCCCCGCGCGGCTCTGACAGACCCCCTTGCACTTACCGCAGCACCTGGGAGCAGCTCCTCTCCAAGACAGTGAACCAGAGCGGTGGTGACCTCCTCCAGCATGTGTCTCCTCTCCGTTCCTCTTCCTAAGCGCCAGGCATCCAATAGGATGACCTGGCGCTTTGGCCAATCAGGAAACAGGTCCGGCACCCTGCCTGTTGATTGACGGGGAGGAAGGCTAGTGTGAGAATAGCGAAAATGAATTTGCTATCGTCACACAATTGGGTGGGATCAGGGCGCACTCACTGCACCCCGAGCCCACCATATTTTGAAACCTATTAGAGCCTCTGGCTCTAATCAGGTGCTTCAAAATGTACCACCCCCTCCCGCCCCCGCCATAGGAATCCATGTGTCCGGCGTCCTGAAAGGGGCCGGGCGCATTGATAGGGGGGCGGCACCCGTGCGCCCACACTGCATGGGCTGCCACTGTATAAAACCATTCTGGCTTTGACCCACTACAAGTCCCATCAGGTCCACTCTGATGACTGGTGGGAGGAGCCATTTCTACATGTGCAGAGTTTGAACAGCTTGCCCTATCAAATCTTACGTAAGCAGAAACAGCTCCTGCCATAGGCCATTAGATTGGACATGATGGAAAATTATTCCAAAATAATGCAGTTTCTTCCTCCCCCTCATCAGGTGAGTTCTGCAGGCCAGTGGGAGGAGTAGTTTCAGTATGTATAGAATTTGTTTGACCGAACTGTGAGAGCGGACCTGATGGGGAACTGAGGCCCATATGTCGTACATACAAGGAGCATGTGAGAAGGTGCAGCATGATACAGCGGCAGTGAACACACAAGAGTCCAGTTTCAGAACTTGTATTAATGCAAAATCCAGTAATTCACAACAACTCCGGTAGGAAGGCACCCAACCAGGAACACTCATAGCATAGAACAGCAATGTGTAGCAGAGCAGATCTGGGATGTACCAAAATCATCTGTCAAGAAGGGCAGAATGTGGCCTTGCAGGTCCGTACCCAAACGGGGAGGTTTCTAGGAAGGATAGCAAGTCCCTGTCCTTTCCCTACTCATCTGTAACCTCTCCCTGCCACTAATCACTGTCCTTGTCAGACTACCCACACGTGAAATGTGTGCTAAGCCTGGGAGCCAGGGCCTTAAATAGGATCTGCATGACCCAAGATGGCAGTCAGAGCCACATGGGGGGGCAGCAACCAACTGGAAAGCTTCACCAGTGACCCAAGAAATTATAGAGGAACCTTATTGCTCTTGACTTCCTCTCCCCCTGCAACACCTCTGCGGTTGAGCACCACCTGCCGTGGAGAAAGTAGACTATACCTGCCTGTCCTATAGTTAAGTCTTTTCCCACTCCCTGCATTTGATTAGAGAGTGAAATAAGAAGCAACACAGAGATTAGCATTCTCTCTGTCTCTCTGCTCTCTCCTCCTATCAACATGTTTCTTATGAGTTTTCCCCATGCCGCAAGTGCTTCCTTCCATTTCTTTTGCATGACTCTAGAGTTGACAAATCAATCTGCTTGGGACAGCCCTAAACTTTAGCAACCTGTGCAAGCCCAGCAGGTATTGCAACTATATGGTAGTTTAATGCTCAGAGCTGCAGGGAGCTGCGGGATAATTCTACGGATGTAAGATAGGTAAAAAACTCCTTCCATAAGTCTGCAACTGCTTCTAAATATATCAATATTTTTTCCAGGCTGGCATTTGCTACTGCTCCTGTCAAATAGTAGAAAATAAGAGAGCTGAGCCCGGACAGTAACAAACCAATAATGTAAGGTAAAAGCCAGTATCTCTGGCACAGATCTGGTAAATTCTCAGGTATGCTGATATGCTTCCATCCCTGCCCCTGTCAGGGACACTGTCAGTGTTGCTATACAAAGAAGTGCAAAAAGGTGATGCCAAATACAAGCCCGAGTGCTTTCACACTGGAGCGGTGTGCTTGCAGGACGTTAAAAATACTCCTGCAAGCAGCATCTTTGGAGCAGAGAAGGAGCGGTGTATACATCGCTCCTAAACCGCTCCTGCCCATTGAAATGAATGGGCAGCACGGCTATACAGCTGGCATAGCGCTGCTGCCCCGCTAGCGGCTGAATAGTGATGCAAAATTGTCGGTAAATCACCGACGCATCCACCGCCAGTGTGAAAGGGGCCTAAAGTTTTGGATGCCCTTCCTACATCCAAACCGAAAGCTTGAAGAATTCCAATAGAAAAGCCGGCACTGCTGAATAATTCATCTGTGATCTTGATTATATCATACAAAGTTTAAAAAGACAGGCTAACGCGTTTCTGCACAAGCCTTGTTCACAGCTCAGTCTAGGAATGACAAGCAAAACATATACTGTGGTTTGTAGCAAGAGATATACAAATAAACCGCCCCTGAATCTCTCTTACTCCACTGCGCCAAAGAAAAGTGCAAAGCTATATAAAAGATGTGTAAATGAATACAAAATGTGTGTACATACACAGTGTACAGTGAAAAAAGCTGCCACTTAAATAAATACGTAAACTGATCAGAATCCCAAAACTATACCTCTCACACGTGTACAGATAGAGATAGCGGCGCTAATATAAATTGTGTAAAATAATGGGTCAGAGCAGCATAATGCCTATGACCCTCTACTTATGCATAAAAATATTAATAATAATAGTGTCATGAAAAATATTAATTTTATCATAAAAAGACATTTATTTAACACCCAGTGAAAAGTGTCACTATAAATAATAAATTAATGATCAAGTTCAACAGTTGTTTTTCAATCTTCTTGTGTGAAAAATCTTCTACTCTTCCACCACACCACCGTGATAATGACACCGCTCCCTCTGAAGAGCGCACTCACCAGATTGTATAGCCTCCCACTCTCGTGTTCGGCAAAACAGCAATTGAACCACACCTGGGTTGCATGTGATGAACCGTGACTCCAATCAAGCCAGCTCCATATGTGAAAAAATTAAAAAAGTGCTCCACATAGCGTGATACCATTTTGACAGATTTATTAAAATCACTTCAAACACACTTCAATGGTTACACTCACTTTTAAACTGAAACATAAAAGCCTTTAAAAAAAATCCATTATTCTGGCTTCTTCTGTGCAGTCCGCACAGTCTGGTTTATTTATTCCCTGACAGTATACCAAGGCCATCCCTATCAGACGTGGCTGCACTGAGGAATCACCCTGTTTTGTTGGACGTATTAAGATGGATTTAAATGAAATTACCTATTATTCTCTGCTAGCGGAAGAGGATGGCGAATATTGCCACCAGATTTTAAAAGATTGGACCAGTGACCAGCTGATGGAAACAATTCGATCAGCTCATTCCCTAGTGGATCAGGGTTACATGTCTTTTTGAAGATGTTCAGCCCCTGATACGGTTATGTGCAAAACCAGCCCTATCATGTTTTCCCGAAGGAAGCGATGATTTTTCTCCCCCTTAAGTTATGGCCAAGTTGAATCCCTGGTATGGTTATTAGAGGATGATCCAGCCTTTTTCATGGAACGTTATGCCTCTTGTTCTGACCAGGTGTTGTCTGATTGCATGCATTCAGTGCAATCCCTGGTTAGCCAGGCTGTGTGTGAATCAGAGTTTGTTCAACCTGTGCTACAGGCATGGTCAGATCTCCTTTATTTAGCCAAGCCACAACAACCCAGCCCTGCTATTAATCACCTGCCTTCCCAAAAATCTATCTCCCCGTCACCTATGGCAACCTCAGCTACAGCTCAGTTTACTCAGCTCCCTACCAAATACTACTACCCAGTCTCAAAGTGCTGCACCTATCCTGCCTTTAATCCACCTGTCTCTTCTCCTTCACCTGTAACAACCCCACAAAACCCTCCTCCAGCCACTATTCCTTGGTCTTCCTTTTGCCCAGCTACATACTTTTCTTACGACCCTGCACCTACGTACAAAGCTGCAGTTGCTAAACCAAAAAAGAAACAAAAGTTCTTCCCGACCCACACCATCCTGCCAGTAACCCAACCTGCCTCCACACCAACCAACCTGTTCCAGCCTGCGTTCATGCCAGTTGAACTTGATGACCCACCTAAACCTGCCAAACCTCTGCCTGCTATCCAACCAGAAGTCTCGGTGCCCGCTTTTCAGTCTGATGTGCCCGCTCTCCAGTCTGATGTGCCCGCTGTCCAGTCTGTCCTGATGTCTGCCTTCCAGCCCAAAGTCTCGGTGCCCGCTATCCAGTCTGATGTGCCTGCTATCCAGTCTGATGTGCCTGCCTCCCAGTCTGATGTCCTGAGGTCTACCTTCCAGCCTGATGTCTCGGTGCCCGCCTTCCAGCCAGATGTCTCGGTGTCTGCCTTCCAGTCTAATGTGCCTAGTTTCCAGTCTGATATCTTGATGCCTGCCTTCCAGCCTGAAGTCTCGGTGCCCGCTTTTCAGTCTGATGTGCCCGCTTCTCAGTCTGATGTCTTGATGTCTGCCTTCCAGCCGGATGTCTCGGCACCTGCTTCCCAGCTTGATGTCTTTCCCTACCAGTCAGATGTGCCCGCTGTCCAGTCTGATGTGCCCGCTGTCCAGTCTGTCCTGATGCCTGCCTTCCAGCCCGAAGTCTCGGTGCCCGCTTTCCAGTCTGATGTGCCTGCCTTCCAGTCTGATGTCTTGATGCCTGCCTTCCAGTCTGATGTCTTGATGCCTGCCTTCCAGCCGGATGTCTTGATGCCTGCCTTCCAGCCGGATGTCTTGATGCCTGCCTTCCAGCCGGATGTCTCGATGCCTGCCTTCCAGCCGGATGTCTCGGTGCCTGCCTTCCAGCTTGATGTCTCTACCTTCCAGTCTGATGTGCTCTCCTTCCAGTCTGATATACCCGCTTTCCAGTCTAATGTGCCTGCTTTCCAGTCTGATGTCCTGATGCCTGCCTTCCAGCCTGAAGTCTCGGTGCCCGCTTTTCAGTCTGATGTGCCTGCTATCCAGTCTGATGTGCCTGTCTCCCAGTCTAATGTGCCTGCTTTCCAGTCTGATGTCCTGATGCCTGCCTTCCAGCCTGAAGTCTAGGTGCCCGCTTTTCAGTCTGATGTGCCCGCTTCCCAGTCTGATGTCTTCATGCCTGCCTTTCAGCCTGATGTCTCGAAGCTTGCCTTTCAGCCTGATGTTTCGGTGTCTGCATTTCCACCTGATGTCTCGTTGCCTGCTTTCCAGTCTGATGTGCCAGCTTTCCAGTCTGATGTGCCAGCTTCCCAGTCTGATGTGCCAGCTTCCCAGTCTGATGTCCCAGCTTCCCAGTCTGATGTGCCAGCTTCCCAGTCTGATGTGCCAGCTTCCGTGTCTGATGTGCCAGCCTCCCAGTCTGATGTGCCAGCTTCCCAATCTGTTGTCTCAGTGCCTGCCTTCCAGCCTGATGTCTCGAAGCTTGCCTTCCAGCCTGATGTCTCTATGCCTGCCTTCCAGCCTGATGTGCCAGCTTCCCAGTCTGATGTGCCAGCTTCCCAGCCTATTATCCCAGTGCCCTGCCTTCCAGCCTGATGTCTCAGTGCCAGCTTCCCAGACTAATGTGCCAGCTTCCCAGACTAATGTGCCAGCTTCCCAGACTGATGTGCCAGCTTCCCAGACTGATGTGCCTGCTGCCCAGCCTGAAGTGCCCGTGCCTGCTGCCCAGCCTGAAGTGCCCATGCCTGCTGCCCAGCCTGATGTGCCTGCTGCCCAGCTTGAAGTGCCTGTGCCTGCTGCCCAGCTCGAAGTGCCTGCTGCCCAGCTTGAAGTGCCCTTGCCTGTTGCCCAGCCTGATGTGCCTGCTGCCCAGCTTGAAGTGCCTGTGCCCGTGGCTGCTGCCCAGCTCGAAGTGCCCGTGCCTGCTGCCCAGCTCGAAGTGCCCATGCCTGCTGCCCAGCTCGAAGTGCCCGTGCCTGCTGCCCAGCTCGAAGTGCCCGTGCCTGCTGCCCAGCTTGATGTGTTCCTGTCCGCTGCTCAGCTTGATGTGTTCCTGTCCGCTGCTCAGCCTGATGTGTTCCTGTCCGCTGCTCAGCCTGGTGTGTTCCTGTCCGCTGCCCAGCTTGGTGTGTTCCTGCCCGCTGTCTGCTCGTATGTGCCCGCTGTCTTCTCAGATGTGCCCGCTGTCTTCTCGGATGTGCCCGCTGTCTTCTCGGATGTGCCCGCTGTCTTTTCGGATGTGCCCGCTGTCTTTTCGGATGTGCCCGCTGTCTTTTCGGATGTGCCCGCTGTCTGCTCGGATGTACCCACTGTCCAATTTGATGTACCCGATGCCCAGCCTGATGTGCCCTCATCTGTTGTTCGGTTTGAGGCCATGAACTTTGGACAATTTTATCTTGTTGGAGCGTCCGGAGGCCACTCCTTTGAGGGGGGGTACTGTCATGAGAGGGTTTACCCATTGGCGGCGCTATCGGTCTCTTGGATCGCAGTACCAGTGTCCACCAGCGGGTGTCTTCCAACACCTAGGACCTGTAGTAAGAGGACCCACCTGCTGGTAGCACTGTTGCATCCCTGGGCCATAGTACCGATGTCCACCAGTGGGTGCACTCCGGCAGTGTGGAGCAAACAGCACCCTCTGCCCTCAGCTGTAACATGAGGTCATTTACTACAGCCTTATAAATACCCAGCAAGCCCTCACATGCTTGCCTTGGCATCTCTCTCTCCCTGCATTCTGACCTTGCTGCCTGTTATTTTGACCTTGAGCCTGCATATGCCCTGACCTGATCCTATCCTTATCCCGAGCCCTTCCTGGTCCTGTCCCTTCTGTTCCCTGGTTACCTTCGATCCCTGCCCTGCATCCCATCCATCCTTCCTCTCCCTGCTTTGTTGGTTTCCCGTCCTTACCTTCTGCTGATCTCCCGGTGTATGACCTTGGCCTGGCTTCTGTTTACGGTTCCGGTATCTCCCATTTTATTGTACATACTATTTGTTGTTTGTGGGTCTCGTGGTTGGTTGAGCACTGTTATATTCACTTACCTGTCACCTATGTAAATAAACACCATTTTTTATTTTATGGCTTCTTCTGTGGAGTCCACACAGTCTGGTTTATTAATTCCCTGACAAATAGGAAGTCTCCTCTACTGGGCATTGGACCAGTGTTCTGTCTATCATAGAAGCTGGTCCAGGAGGCGGGACTTTGTATAAAAGAGGCAGCTGATTAAACAGGAGATTCTCGCTGTATGTAATCTGACAGCGCTCGTGTCCCCCCCCCCCCCTCCCTGTCCCCTCCGAGGCAGCAGTGATCTGAGGTGAGGCTGCAGATGGGCATTGATCAAGCTGCATTGATGGGCAATTGTGAGGCTGTAGATGGGCATTGATCAGGCTGCATTGATGGGCAATTGTGAGGCTGCTTCCCTAAACTTCCCTAAAATGAAGGTGCGTGTTATACGCCGATAAATACGGTATATACACAAAATAGTGCCAAGGCACCTCCTCCAATCAATTATTTCATTGAATGGTGTCATTAATCAAGACAAACAAGAAGCATCACTGCATGGTTTCCTAGGAGGTGCAACACATGTTGCAATGAAAAAGTGTAGAAAAAAGTATTTAAAAATAAACAATAAGAAAAAAAAGAAGAGAAATGGATCTGTAAAGAGAAAAAAGGGAGTGTATAAGAACATTTAATCATAAAAAAATTATACACATCCCTTTACACAAAAAAATACTCTAAAAACATAATTATGCTGTTGTTTACTACCTAAGGAAAAGATCTACATCATGTTCATACCGTTTGGTATTCTGGTCTTTAAATAAAAAATCCACCAAACTTCTTGTTCGAGGAGCCTGCAATGCAGGTCTCCTCCCCGCGGCGGATTTTTTACTTTTTCTAAACCGTAAAAAATAAACGTTGACATGTTGCCTGAGTGTTGGTGTTTGAAATGTTTAGACACATTGGACAGTCCTTTATCAGAAATATAGGATGCACCATGGTAATGTTCTCCAATTCTAGTTCTTAACGATCTCTGCAGATGACAGGAGGTGCATTCTACTGAATACACTACATGGTTTGTTCCACAGTTGATAAAATCACGTATGGTAAAGTCTTACCTGTAGAACAAGATAATACTACTTTCGTTTTTTTAGAGTGCTTGTCACAAAAGCGACAAGTATTATTCCCACAGGCGTACGATCCTGTGGTACTTAACCAAGTTCT
This sequence comes from Lithobates septentrionalis, assembly GCA_037952835.1. NCBI lineage: Eukaryota > Metazoa > Chordata > Amphibia > Anura > Ranidae > Lithobates > Lithobates septentrionalis. Next base: position 8,961,117 of record JBBDGP010000605.1, read on the forward strand.
TTTATTGCCTCCTGATTGGAACATGCTATTGGATAAAATATCTCCTAGAGTACTGGCACGTCTACTTGAGAATCTACATCCAACTTGATTGACAGCTGTGAGGTCCTGATCTGTTGACAAAATAGGGAGATGTTTGATTATAATATTTTATACTGAATTAAATTCTCGCGAGTAGTTTGTTACAAATGTAACAGACTTCTCTTTAACCATTTTGTTGCTTTTCTTACGTTTATGTCACAAGAGGGAATTTCTATCTCTGTTCTTGGCTACATTAATAGCTTTATCAATGTGTTCAGTTTTGTAATTACGTGCCTGTAGCCTAGAGGTTATCAATCTTCATTCTTCAGTAAAGCTGTTTATTGAAGAGCAGTTCCGTTTCACTCTGATACTTTCCCACAATGGGAAGGCCCATATCGTAGGCGCCGGATGAAAACCTGTAGCCAGAAGCAAAGAGTTGCAGGCACAATCCTTACGATAGGTTCGAGTCTGTATAGTCCCTGTGGATTCGCAGCCCTCTAAAGTAATGTCCAGAAAGTTGATATTTCTTTCATGATTATCATGATTAAATTCTAAATTAAGAGAATTGCCATTAACATAAGAGACCGTAACACAGGTGACAATGGAACAGAACTTTAGTAATGTTATACCGGTAGTTTATTTTTCATATTTCCAGCTTCCGGATGATGGATCCCGTTTTTCACCATTTGTTGACTTTGCTGTCCCCTTATATTATGAAGCAGGACACCTGCATGCGGCAAGCCATCCCTCCTGAACAAAGGTTCGTCACCACCTTGCAGTACTTGGCGACAGGGAGAAGTCTGCAGGACATCAAGTTCTCTACAGGCATCTCCCCCCAGGCTCTGGGGATCATTATTCCAGAGACCTGTTCTGCCATCATTCAGGTCCTGCAGAAGGACTACATTAGGGTAAGTTTTCTCCTTTAACATCACATTCTATGTATTTAATGTTTGCTAATGTATTGTATTTCTTTAATCATTCCCTAATTACCATGATTTTAATATACTGTGGATGCCCCCTTTGTCCTCATGCATGCTTGAATTTTTCTAAGTTCCTTTTTTGTCCTTCATGCATATTTGCCTTCACTAACCTCCTCAGCATGCTATCCTGGGCCCATATACACCTAGCCTTGTCACTGAATGTATTCTGTCATCTCCATAGTAGTGCTTTACCCTAAACACCCCCTAAAATGTGTCCAAATGTTATTTGTGTACTTAAATTCATGCAGAGTGCCTGAGGCTTTTTTTTGGTTACCAAAATCATTTGGAACCCTCCCCCCCCCCCAACCACTAAGTCAAATGATACCAATCCTCTATCTGCTGACTTTGCCAAACCCATACACACTATACCTACCTCTTTTGTGTTCATATTTATGGATGAATTCCCCAAAGCATGTAGTGAAAGGGCCTGCCTGAATACTTTCAAATGGTACTGTTTAAAGTTTTGCTCTCTTATTATCTTGATAGGTAATTGCAGAATGTAAAAATGTGCTTCAATTTGTACAGTGTGTATTTTTATTTTTGTATTATGTCCAGTGGGCTGCCAATTGTGTAAGTAAGGAGGGGCTGGCCAAAGTAACACACATTATGTATGCATTCAGCTCTCGATGAAGTGGAGACGGTTAGCTGTCCAAAACATCTCCCTCCCCTAAAATTTTTACAATGGGCCATTAGAGGGGGGATGAATCTAATAATTGGACCTTATACTTTTGTCTTTAAATACTCCTTCAAATAAATGTTATACTGATGTTGGCCAAGAATGTTTGTGTATAATCTGCCTGCAATGTTTATGTGCAAAATTACAATTTTTTTTCTTGTTTGACTCCACAGTTTCCTTCAACACCACAAGAATGGCAGACTGTGGCATCCCACTTTGCCGATCGTTGGGACTTTCCCAACTGTGGAGGGGCAATAGATGGGAAACACATCCACATCGTCCCACCCCCCAACTCTGGGTCATACTATTATAACTATAAGGGGTTTAATAGTATTGTGATGTTGACGGTGGTGTCAGCGACATATGAGGTCCTCTATGTGGACGTGGGGAAGAATGGCCGGATGTCGTATGGTGGAGTCATCGCCCAGATGGAGTTCTACAAGCGTCTCCAAAGTGGTGGCTTGGGATTGCCACCTTTGGAAGAGAACGTAGAAGAACTCCCATTTGTCTTTGTTGCTGATGAAGCATTTGGGCTGGGTGAACATCTGGTGAGGCCATTTCCCATGAGGACCCTCACCCCGGACCAGAGGGTTTTTAACTACCGGCTGACCAGAGCCAGAAGAGTGGTGGAGAATGCTTTCGGGATAATGGCCAGCCAGTTCTGCCTATTGCTGACACCAATCCACATGGCGGAATATAAACTGAATCATATTGTGCTTGCCTGCTGCATTCTGCACAATTTTCTTCGAAAAAATGCTACAAACTATGTGGCCTCATTTGGGACTGAGGCCGGCTTTCCTGATACTTCAACCCTGACGGCACTTGAAGCTGGCCGTCCTGGCTTGCCCCCCTGAAGCACCCACGAATTGAGACAAAAATATCTGGAATACTTTGCGGGTAGGGGGGCCATTGATATGCCAGCAAATGTCTGAGACATTTTTTAAATAAATATTTTGTATAATCTGAAATAATATTTCATTTGATTTACTGCTTGTGTTTCTTTTAGCTGTCTCCTAGGTTCTCCAATGGGCTTGTTTTTGGCCATTTTTTTCAATAGTGCCAACATAATTTGTTTGATACATGAGGTGACAATCTCTTCTTCAGCTAACTATTATGTTGTGGGTCTGCTACACGCACACACTTTTTTGTTGTTAATGTATGTAATGCATTAATGCTAAAAATATTCATAATTGTAAGCAACATGAAGTAATTTTTGGGAGTCACGAAAATGGCGTGATTGTTGGAAATTATAAAGCACTGTGGGTGCTGAAAGTGCATTGTAGTACAAAGTGGATTTGACTTTAGTAAATAACCCCCATTGTCACTGTAAACACCAACTTACTCCAAAAAATGCTTTTGAGCATTGAAAGAAGAAGCCACACATTGTTGAGTATCAAACATTTTACTCAAAGCACATTTACATGTGCATTTATAAAAGGGTTTTTTAACAAACCAACATCTTTGTTGTATAACATTATTTTTTGTCACATTAATTAGAAATAGCCATTTTTAGTTAAACAGGCATGTTTTAAAGCATAACATACACAACTCAAGAACTTACAAAGTTCAACTTTGATAAAGTGAAGGCAATACCAGACATTATTATGTCCAAACTGTGTTGATATTGCCTTCATCAGATGGGGTGATGTCAGCCCTGTAAAAGCCAAATTTTGAAGATGCACACAAATTGAGAGTCAAAAGGGGGATTTCCCTCCTGATCCCATGCCTAATGTCAACATGTGCTAGCTCCCATCATGGGGGATCAATGGACGTGTTTTGGGGGTGTAACCCCTTCCTCTCAGCTACTTTAGTTGGGAGGAAGGGGTTGCACCCACAAAACGCGTACATTGATCTCCCGTGATGGCAGATAGCACATGTTATCACGCTGTGTGCATCTTCAAAATTTGGCTTTTAGAATCTCCTACCCGAAGCTATGATCTCAGACACTCACCTGTTGTGGTGACAATTTCGCCCACTTCCAAAACGTCTCCCTCCTCATCCTCTGCTTGGTTTTTGGTGACTTCCCCTTCTTTCGGAGGTGGGGGGTCCCTGGTGTCCTCAGATGTCCCGAGTCTTTTCTCCCCTATGTGAAAAAAAAAAGGTATACTAAGCACACAGATATTGGAGGGCAGAAATAGGAACATGAAACATTGCATGGAAGTGTCGTACAATTGTCTGTTTTGGCAGAGTTCCAAGCTGAAGACATTTTTATTTCCTTTCCAATGCTGGAAGACTTCCCTTTTTTGGACAAGTTTCACACATGGAGACACCCCAAGTATCCACTGGAGCACCTGCATGGGACACCCTAAAAAGGGTGTTCTTGTGTCCCAGACTAGTGCTCCTGCGTCCAGATGTGTAAACAGCTGCTGAGTGTCCTCTCTTTTACACTGAATCAAGTTTGCATTTCATTCTAGGTACAAACCCATCTAGACAACAAACTTCTTTTAATACAAATAGGCCTGAACAAATGTGGTTAACCTGCATGTGCTCAAAACATCGTATTTAAGTGGGCGAATGAACGATGTTTCCTACGACCGATTAATGTGCCCATGACCATGAAAGTTGCCATTTTAAACTGTACAACAGTAAAGAAAAGCACATGGAGCAGCATGCAAGTAATAATAATAATAATAATAATAATAGGAACACACGTCAACTACTTTTTAGAAGCACTCTCTTGATTCTTCTGTACTGATCGTGCTCCCTCAATTTCAGATCATCATTTCCTCAGTTGATCCTTGGATTGTCGTACCCCAAAATTCTTCTGCAGACTCTTCACAACTTTAGTCATGATCTTGGCCTTTCTCACATTTGGGTTTAGGTATGGTCCATACTTCCCGTCATAGTCGGTCCTCTTCAAGATGTCCACCATCTCCACCATCTCTACAAAGGACATATTTGAGGCCTTCAATCTCTTCCGGGATCGGGGCATTCGTGGCTCCGGGCTTTCCTCATTGCTGCTGCTGTCTGCATGCACCTGCTGTGTCTCCGCCATGTTCTCTCCCCACGAAAGACAAGGGGCAGGGAATAGACTAGAAAGAACATCAGGGGTGGGCGTAGTTTCATGCATGCGCAGTGTATATAAAGCGTAACACACGTGCGTCATATGTACGATCTGTGAGCGGAGGATGAAGTAACGGAATCGACGATCGTTGTAACGAAGGTACAATTTTAACTCGGTGCATCACTGGCCCTATACTACTTATAGATTGAGGCCTATATTGGGTCAAGATTAGGAGAGTTTAGCCTGACATTAGGGTTTGTCTTGTGTTGTGTCTTGCAGAGAAAATGGATGGGTTCAAAGACCACAGCTTTCTACCAATCTTTATAGACAAGTACAGGGAGCTGCCCTGTCTTTGGCAGGTGAAGCATCAACAATATAACAACAAAATAAAGAGGCAGGCAGCGATGGAGAAACTGCTGGAGTTGGTGAAGCCGCACATCCCCAGGGCAAACATCCCCTATTTAAAAACAAACATTGGTGGCCTGAGGAACACATATCTTAGGGAGCACAATAAGGTCCAGGATTCCCAGAGATCAGTAGCAGCAGCAGATGACATTTATGTCCCCAGGCTCTGGTACTATGACAGACTGATTTTTTTGTCAGACCAGACTGAAGTCAGGCAATCGTTCTCCACTCTTCCTTCCACCCTTCCTTCCACGCTTCATTCCACCTCAGCTGAGGCTTCCGACGCCCACCCTGGGCCTTCCAGCCAGGAAGAAGTGGAGGAGCCTGGCTTGAGCAAGGTACAATGGCGACCCTAGGGGGGGGCCAGAGGGGGCCCTGACCCCCCCCAACATTATGCTGGGCCCCACCATGTGCCCCCCCCCCCCAAAAAAAAATTTTTTTTTTTTTTTTTTTTTTTACAAAAAGGCAATTTCTTTTTGTTTGTATTCATATCGGATGTGCCACATCTTACTCGGGCCACCGCTGGGGTAACACAGTCTCTATTGAGAGGGAGAAGGTCCCCAGTGGGTGATTCCTCCCCCCTCCCTCTGCTCGCTGACACTGCATAATGCGAACGCTCACACAACCACGGCCGCCCAATCTGCTCCTTCCCTTGCATCCTCATTGGCAAGGAGAAGAGAGAGTTGCAAGAAGGACTCCACCAGGACTCTCAGTTACTGAAAAAACAGACTGAGGGCAGGGGCAGGACAGCAAGAGGAAGCTGGGGAACCCCACAGTGGCAGAACACCAGGGCCCGGTGGCAAGACAACCTTTGCAACCCTGATAGTTCTCCCACTGCTTTGGATCCTTATATTTTCTTGGTATGTTGGTGACATATATCTCTTGTTCTCTGTCACCCTGGGGGGGGGGGGGGGCCCAATACAGTAGGAAGGGAGCTCACTGCAGAACATGTGAAAGGGCCGTTGTGGGATCGTAGTAAAGGGGTAAAGGGCCCCAGGATAGATAGATCTATCTATCTATATTTTATTTATATATTTATATATATATATATATATATATATATCTGCATTTTATATTGCCCCCCTATTTTTGTCCCTGTCCCCCCATGTGCCCCCCCTAAATATGAAAGCTGGAGACGCCACTGGCAAGGTATAGCATTGTTCTACAGATTTCTTTTTAAAAAATGAATGATGTTAACTAGATGTTATTAGTGATCACTAATAGCTGATTTAATAAAGTGTTTTACATGTCAATAGACAGTAGTGGCCAAAAATGATTGTGACAAGAATGAAAAATGCTGGGGTCAGAATGATAGTCTTTTCCATTTGTTAATATTCAATTTGCAACAGTCATGAGCTGAAATTTGTGTGTGATTGATGACCAAAAAACTCAAACTATGTCCCTTTTTCATACACAGGAAAGCCTCAGCCAGGAGGAGGGCGTGGAATGTGGCAGCCAGGAGGAGGCTGTGGAATGTGGCAGCCAGGAGGAGGCTGTGGAATGTGGCAGCCAGGAGGAGGCTGTGGAATGTGGCAGCCAGGAGGAGGCTGTGGAATGTGGCAGCCAGGAGGTGGCCGGGCCCAGTAGCCTGACAGAATCACAGGTACCTCCCCTCCGCCTTCCACCAAAAAGGTCCAGGAAGGGGAGGAATGTGGAGGAGTCAGCGCTCAGGCTGATTGAAGAGGCTTCTTCGGCCCTCAAAACCACCCCCACTCTTCAAGAGGCCTTTGCCTCCATAGCTGCATGCAAACTGTCTTGTGTGAGGAAATCATGTACCTCACACAAAATTAGGGTTTGAAAGGCGAAATCACCAACAAAACCCACCTGTGTGAGTTGGACCATCCTCCTCCTGCCACACCTTCAACACCTCAGCCACAGCCTGGATGTAAGCTTAGAAGGAAGAGTGAAGGGAATACAAGAAAGTGATGGCCTGGGTTCAGCCTGGTCTGACAAAAGATGCAGGCTGTTGTATGACCACAGCCTGGGGACATATATGTCATCTGCTGCTGTTCCTGATCTCTTGTATTCTGGGACCAGATTGGGATCACTATTATAAGGACTCCTCAGGCCACCAATTTTGGCTTGCAAATAGTTGATGTGTGCCCTGGCGTACAAAGGCTTCACCAATTTCACCAGTTTATCCAGCGTTGCCTTCCTCTTTATTTGGTTATGACCACTAATAAAGGGATATTTATTTTTCAGAAATACTTGCCTATGTTTATGTTTTCCTTCAGAAAGGACAGTTTGTTTGTGAGTAGGCAGGTACATGTCAAATTAACAAGGGACACCAACCAACCTCCTTGAGGTTAAAAAAATACAAGATAATAATGGTGTTGTGGTAACTTGACACACAAAACCCACCCAAAAAATTAGGGAGATCACCAAATAAAATATCAAATAAAACAGGATATCTTAATTAGAAAAACAACCAAAAAAAAAAAAACATCACTATAAAAAAAAAAAAAACTTCTGGAGATGTGACGAAAATATAAAAAATTATATTCATGAAATCACGAGAAATAATAAAGAAATCAGTTTGTGAGAACTCTGTGTGAATATGAGCAGTAAAACAACTTCATTCTTCTAGCATTATAAAGAAGAAGAGAATGCGCTGCATTAACCACTTGAGCCCCGGACCATTATGCTGCCTAAGGGCCAGAGGTCTTTTTCCAATTTGGCACTGCGTCGCTTTAACTGCTAATTGCGCGGTCATGCAATGCTGTACCCAAACGAAATTTGCGTCCTTTTCTTCCCACAAATAGAGCTTTCTTTTGATGGTACTTGATCACCTCTGCGGTTTTTATTTTTTGCGCTATAAACGGAAAAAGACTGAAAATTTTGAAAAAAAAGGATATTTTCTACTTTTTGTTATAAAAAAATCCAATAAACTCAATTTTAGTCATACATTTGGGCCAAAATGTATTTGGCCACATGTCTTTGGTAAAAAAAAAAATGTCAATAAGCGTATATTTATTGGTTTGCGCAAAAGTTATAGCGTCTACAAACTAGGGTACATTTTCTGGAATTTACACAGCTTTTAGTTTATGACTGCCTATGTCATTTCTTGAGGTGCTAAAATGGCAGGGCAGTACAAAACCCCCCCAAATGACCCCATTTTGGAAGATAGACACCCCAAGGAAATTGCTGAGAGGCATGTTGAACCCATTGAATATTTTTTTTTGTCCCAAGTGATTGAATAATGACAAAAAAAAAAATATTTACAAAAAGTTGTCACTAAATGATATATTGCTCACACAGGCCATGGGTCTATGTGGAATTGCACCCCAAAATACATTCATCTGCTTCTCCTGAGTATGGGGATACCACATGTGTGGGACTTTTTGGGAGTCTAGCCGCGTACGGGGCCCCGAAAACCAATCACCGCCTTCAGGATTTATAAGGGCATGAATTTTTGATTTCACTCTTCACTGCCTATCACAGTTTCGGAGGCCATGGAATGCCCAGGCGGCACAAACCCCCCCCAAATGACCCCATTTTGGAAGGTAGACACCCCAAGCTATTTGCTGAGAGGCATGGTGAGTATTTTGCAGCTCTCATTTGTTTTTGAAATTGAAGAAAGACAAGAAAAAACATTTTTTTTTCTTTTTTCAATTTTCAAAACTTTGTGACAAAAAGTGAGGTCTGCAAAATACTCACTATACCTCTCAGCAAATAACTTGGGGTGTCTACTTTCCAAAATGGGGTCATTTGGGGGAGTTTTGTGCCACCTGGGCATTCCATGGCCTCCGAAACTGTGATAGGCAGTGAAGAGTGAAATCAAAAATTCACGCCCTTAGAAAGCCTGAAGGCGGTGCTTGGTTTTCGGGGTCCCGTACGCGGCTAGGCTCCCAAAAAGTCTCACACATGTGGTATCCCCATACTCAGGAGAAGCAGCAGAATGTATTTTGGGGTGTAATTTCACATATTCCCATGGCCTGTTTGAGCAATATATCATTTAGTGACAACTTTGTGCAAAAAAAAAAAAAATTGTCTCTTTCCTGCAACTTGTGTCGCAATATAAAATATTCCATGGACTCGACATGCCTCTCAGCAAATAGCTTGGGGTGTCTACTTTCCAAAATGGGGTCATTTGGGGGGGGTTTTGAACTGTCTTGGCATTTTATGCACAACATTTAGAAGCTTATGTCACACATCACCCACTCTTTTAACCACTTGAAGACAAAGCCCTTTCTGACACCTTTTGTTTACATGAAAAAGTTATTCTTTTTTGCAAGAAAATTACATAGAACCCCCAAACATTATATATTTTTTTTAAAGCAAATGCCCTACAGATTAAAATGGTGGGTGTTTCATTTTTTTTTTTCACACAGTATTTGCGCAGCGATTTTTGAAACGCATTTTTTGGGGAAAAAACACACTTTTTTAAATTTTAATGCACTAAAACACACTATATTGCCCAAATGTTTGATGGAATAAAAAAGATGATCGTAGGCCGAGTACCTGGATACCAAACATGACATGCTTTACAATTGCGCACAAACGTGCAGTGGCAACAAAATAAATACATTTTTAAAAGCCTTTACAGGTTACCACTTTAGATTTACAGAGGAGGTCTACTGAAAAATTACTGCCCTCGATCTGACCTTCGCGGTGATACCTCACATGCATGGTGCAATTGCTGTTTACGTTTGACGACAGACCGCCGCTTGCGTTCGCCTTAGCGCGAGAGCAGGGGGCGACAGGGGTGCTTTTTTTTTTTTCTTTATTTTTTTGCTTTTTTATCTTATTTTTAAACTGTTCCTTTCATTTTTATTTATTTTTTAATCATTTTTATTGTTATCTCGGGGAATGTAAATATCCCCTATGATAGCAATAGGTAGTGACAGGTACTCTTTTTTGAAAAAATTGGGGTCTATTAGACCCTAGATCTCTCCTCTGCCCTCAAAGCATCTGACCACACCAAGATCGGTGTGATAAAATGCTTCCCCAATTTCCCAATGGCGCTATTTACATCCGGCAAAATCTAAGTCATAAATTGCTTGTAGCTTCCGGTTTCTTAGGTCATAGAGATGTTTGGAGACACTCTGGTCTCTGATCAGCTCTATGGTCAGCTGGCTGAATCACCGGCTGCATTCTCAGGTTCCCTGTTGAGACAGGAGAGCCAGAGAAAAACACGGAAGATGGTGGGGGGGGAATTCCCTCCCACGGCTTGTAAAAGCAGTCTAGAGGCTAATTAGCCGCTAGGATTGCTTTTACAGGAAAGCCGACCGCTGGCTGAAAAGAATGATACCAAGATGATACCTAAACCTGCAGGCATCATTCTGGTATAACCACTCAAAGTCGTGAATGGCGTACCTGAAGACAAAAAAATGGTTAACAATAAAGCACAGTAAACGGTAAAGTATAAAAAATTGCATACCTGAAAAACAAACATGATAAAACATAATAACAATAAAACATTGCAGAATAGAATACAGTAAAAAAGAGCAGAACAATAGAGATAGAGAATAGAGAGAGAGAGAACAATAAAACGATAACTATTTTTTTTATTTTATATATATATATTTTTTTTTTTTACACTTTTTTTGTAACTAACTTTTATAACTGTGACCGGTTCCAGGTTCGGGTCTCTCAAAATGCGAGGGCATCTTGGGAGACCCTGAGAAAGTGTGCCTAGTCTGTGCAGTGCTGTACCCAAGCTAATACTCAACTAGTGAATGGTAGCGTTCAAAACATTCACCAATGCAAAGACCAGGATTGTCAGGACAATAATAGCGGGTGTCACGCCTATATCCGCGCTTGCTGCAGACACAACATCTTTTTTGGGGGGTTCGTTGGGTAGGGGTACTCAGGAGGACATAAAGAAAATGCCTCTCATGCAGCCGACTGCATTTGGTTGGGGATGTGAATGGGGGAAGTACGGGCGCTGCAGAAGTGGTGGGTTCCCAATTAGGATTGGCGAATGCAGCAGGAAGGGCACTATGGGCACGACGGGCCTGTGTTTGTCTTTTTGGTGGCAGCGGGACACTACTTGTGCTTGCCACCTCACCAGCTTTAACTGCACTTATGGGACTCGCCACGTCACCAAGTGTTACTGCAGTGCGGGTTTGACTACGACCGGGGTGTACTAGGCCACTGGTGCTTGCCAGTTCAATAAAAAGCTACCAAAAAAACTGTTAGCGATCGCAGGGATCAGGCCTGACTCTGCGAACGCTGCAGTTATGCGTTTAGTGTTTTGTAAGTGACAGTGATCGATCGATACTGCACTTGGGTGGGCTGGGCTGGGCCGGGCGGAGGGGCAAAACTCAGGTGCTAGCAGGTATCTGGGCTGATCCCGCTAACACTGCGTTTTTGGGAACCCTAAACTGCTGGGGACGCTAGTATAGATCTGATCGGATCAGATATTGATCCGTTCAGATACTATACCACTAAGGGAGGCGTATGCTGCATGCGTGGGTGTTAGCGGTACTGGCGCTAATCTGCCGCTGCCTGGGGCGACGCATATCACCGCCGGGCGATCAGGGGGCTAAACCTTTATTCGATAATAAACGGCGGGTGCCCTGACACTATAAAAAATAAACGAACTAACCAGCGTCACCCGTAACACTTATACGGTGATCAGTGGTGAAAGGGTTAACTAGGGGGCAATCAAGGGGTTAAAACATTTATTAGGTAGTATATGGGGGTCCCTGTCACTATAAAACGCTGACGGCGAACCTAAATATTTACTTCCCTAACTAGCGTCACCAGCGACACTAATACAGCGATCAGAAAAATGATCGCTTAGTGACACTGGTGACGGGGGGTGATCAAGGGGTTAAAACTTTATTAGGGGGGGTTAGGGGGGTACCCTACACCTAAAGGGGGCTAACCCTAACTGTCCTAACACTGTAACTGTCACAAACTGACACCATGCAGTAATCAGAAAAAAAACAGCTTGGTGTCAGTTTGTGACAGGGGGGGGGGTGATTGGGGGGGGGGATCGGGGGGGGGAGGATCGGGGTGTTTTGTGTGCCTGGCATGTTCTACTGTGTGTGTAGTGTTTGTGCACTCACATAGATGTCTTCTCTCCTCGGCGCCGGAACGGAAAATACCGAGCCGAGGAGAGATGACATCATTTCCTTTGCTGCTGTTTAGCATACAGCAGCAAAGGAATGTTCCCATTGGCCGGCGGCGATCGCGAGGGGGGGGCCACGAACGGATGGCCTCCCCCTCACCTCCGATCGCCGGCGAACGGATGGCCTCCCCCTCACCTCCGATCGCCGGGGGACAAAAGAGGACCGCCTCGGGCACCGGGGGGGGGGGGTCCGATCAGACCCCCCACCCGCGGGAGGCAAATCACGTGTATGTACGTGATTTTGCCTGCCCGTGCCGCCTTGCCGACGTACATCGGCGTGAGGCGGTCCTTAAGTGGTTAAAAGACTTTTAAATTTGCAGCGTGACGAATGTGCTAGTTCCATTATGAATGGTAGTTTTACCAGACCGAGCGCTTCCGTCTCGTAATTTTATTCTGAGCATGCGTGGCACTTTGTACGTTGAAATTGTGTACACACGATTGGAATTTGTGCAAACGGATTTTGTTGTCGGAAAATTTGAGAACCAGATCTCAAATTTTGTGCAACGGAAATTCAGATGAAAACTGTCTGATGGAGCCTACACATGGTTGGAATTTCCGACAACAAGCTCTGATCACACATTTTACGTTGGAAAGTCCGATCGTTGTACGCGGCATTAGACTGAGCTGTGAACAAGGCTTGTGCCAAAACATGTCAGCCTGTCTTTTTAAACATGCTATGATCTAATAAAGATCACAGATGAATTATCCAGCAGTGCTGGCTTTTCTATTGGGTTTCATTATGCAATTTTTGGCCTAAAAATATAATCCATTTAACCCCTTATCGCCGACCGTACGCCCATATGCGGCCTCGGTTTCCAGGGGTTATACCGGGGTAATGCCTGCAGCTGCAGACATCACCTCAGTTCCGCTTTTCTTAGAGTGGGCGGTCGGCCCTTTAGGCATAACAACCGATGCGGCTAAAAGCCGATCGGCTGTTATCCCGAAGGAGCAAGAGGGGACGCTCGTCCCCCCCGGCACCTTCCGCTGGTCTTCCAGGCCTCCTGTCATACCGGGAGACTCGATATGCGATCCAGCACTTCCGCCGGCTAGAGAGAGACTGAATCAAAGCCGGAAACAGCTTCGATCAAATCTCCTATGTGTAAACACAAAGCGACGTCACAACTTCATTTCCGGTTTACTCGGCTGTCGATGGAGCCAATTTTTTTAAAAAGCTACAGTATTCAGAATCGCCGTGTTTGGTGATCTGAATACTTTGAAGTGCAAAGGAGGGATTTGGGGTCTTTTAGACCCCCGATCCCTCCATAAAGAGTACCTGTCACTGCCTATTACTGTCACAAGATATGTTTACATTCCTTATGACAGCAATAAAAGTGGTAAAAAATGTTTCTTTCTACAGAGACAATGTAAAAAAATTAAAATAAGAAAAAAAAAAGCTTGTGCAGCAAAGAAAGCGCATACATAAGTCGCTCCCACATGTAAACGTGTTTAAATCACACATGTTGGGTATTGCCGCGTCAGAGCAAGAGCAATAATTCTAACACCAGATCTCCTCTGTAACTCTAACCGGGTAACCGTTCATTTTTTTTTAACGTGTTGCCTATGGAGATTTTTAGGTACCGTAGTTTGTCGCCATTCCATGAGCATGCCCAATTTCAAAGCATGACATGTTAGGTATCTATTTACTCGGCATAACATCATCTTTCACATTACACAAAAAAATTGGGCTAACTTTACTGTTTAGTATTTTTTAAACTTATGAAAGTGTCTTTTTTCCCAAAAAATTGCATTTGAAAGACTGCTGCGCAAATACCGTGTGACATAAAATATTGCAACAATCCCCATTTTATTCTTTAGGGTCTCTGCTAAAAATATATATATAATTTTTGGGAGTTGTAAGTAATTTTCTTGCAAAAAAAATACAGATTTTAACTTGCAAGCAACAAATGTCAGAAATAGGCTTAGGCATGAAAGGGTTAAAAGGGTAGTAAAGTCTCTTAGGCCCGGGTTTACATATGTGCAGCCGTGGGTTTATGCCTGGGGTCTGGTGCATGTCTGTTCAATGGTTCAGGTGCGATTCAGGTCCGAATTTTTGCCTGAATTCACACCTGAACCGGACCCAAACGTGCACAGGACCCTTTTTCAATCCGGACTGCAGCTGCCCCGCACCTGTGTGAACTGACTCCATTGAGAGCCGGTCACACTTGCCTGTCATGCAAATTGGATGCAAGGAAACCCGCATCCAATTCGTATATGTTTTAACCCGGCCTCAACCACTTCAGCCCCGGAAGGATTTGCCCCCTTCCTGACCAGGCCATTTTTGCGATTCGGCACTGTGTCGTTTCAACGGACAATTGCACGGTCGAGCGACGTCATACCCAAACAAAATGTCTGTCCTTTTTTCCCCACAAATAGAGCTTTCTTTTGGTGGTATTTGATCACCTCCACAGTTTTTATTTTTTGCGCTATAAACAAAAAAAGAGCGAATTTTGAAAAAAACACAATATTTTGTAGTTTTTGCTATAATAAATATTACAAACACATTTTTACTCAGTTTAGGCCAATATGTATTCTTCTACATATTTTTGGTAAAAAAAAAAAATCACAATAAGCGTATATTGATTGGTTTGCGCAAATGTTATAGCGTCTACAAGATAGGGGATAGATTTATGTCATTTTTATAATTTTTTTTTTTTTTTACTAGTAATGGCGGCCATCTGCAATTTTTATCGGGACTGCGATATTGCTGCGGTCAGATCGGACACTTTTGACACTATTTTGTGACCATTGGCGATTATACAGCGATCAGAGCTAAAAATAGCAATTGATTACTGTATAAATGTCATTGGCAGGGAAGGGGTTAACACTGGGGGGGGGGGGGCAAGGGGTTAACTGTGTTCCCTGGGTGTGTTCTAACTGTAGGGGGGATGGGACTGACTAGGGGAGGAGAGAGATCGGTGTTCATACTTAGTATGAACACCGATCTCTCTCCTCTCCCCTGAGAGAACCGGGATCTGTGTGTGTAAACACACACACAGATCCCGGTTCTCGCTCTGTCACGAGCATTCGTGGGTGCCCGGCGGTCATCGCGCCCATTGGGAACACGCATCGGCTCCTGGGACGCATGCTGGGCATGTGCCCACTCCTGCTGTCACGTCTTAAAGGAGCGATGTACAACTACGGTGATTTGCCCAGCCGAGCCAACCTGCCGCAGTATAACTGGCTGGTCGGCTAGTGCTTAAAGAGGAAGTAAACCCTGATGGGTTTTACTTCCTCTTTGTTTCCCTGCAAAGGTAAAGCATAATGGGCTACTATGCATCACATAGTAGTCCATTATGTGTCACTTACCTGACACAGGAGCCTGCGATGTCACCGCTGTCCCCTCTTCCATGAAGCGTCCATCTTCCTTCCGGGTATCGTGGCTCCGGCGCTGTGATTGGCGGGAGCCGCGATGACGTCACTCACGCACATGTGTGCGGGAGCAGCCACTTACGGCACGATCACTGTTATAACCACTAACAGGGCTTCCATCTTCACCTGGTTTTCCTTCTGGGTTCACAAGCTCTGAGTGTTTGGATGGTCAGGCCACAATAACATCAATCCTGCACATGCACTCAGGAGTCACATTTGCGGCACAGTGCTCTGAATAGACGGCACATCAAGTGTGCTGTCCATTCAGAGTGCAGGGCGCATGTGCCAGTAATGTCACCGGCCATTATAAATGTTCGCATTCAGTAGATGTTCACTGTAACTACAGGTAAGTCTTAATATTTAACTGTCAGCGCTATATAAATCCTGTATAATAATAATAATATTTACCTGTAAGTACAAGTGAAAAACTGACTTTTTCTACCCCTTTAACCGCTTGCCAAACCGCCTCACGCAGATATAGTGCGGCAGAAGGGCACGTACAGGCAAAACCACGTACCTGTACGTTCCCCTTTAAGAGGCGGTCAGCGGTCGCACGCGCAGCAAGCTCCGTGAGTCGGGTCGCGGGTCCAGCGGACTCGATCGCCGCGGGGATACCCGCGATCGCCTCACGGGAAGGAAGAACGGGGAGATGCTAACGTAAACAAGCATCTCCCCGTTCTGCCTAGTGACAGTGTCACTGTTCTCTGGTCCCTGTCATCAGAGCAGAGAACAGTGACAGCACACACACAGCCCATCCCCCTGACAGTTAGAAACATTCCTTAGGACATACTTAACCCCTCCCTGCCCTCTAGTGATTAACCCCTTCACTGCCAGTGTCATTTACACAGTAATCAGTGCATTTTTTTTAGCACTGATCGCTGTATCAATGACAATGGTCCCAAAAATGTGTCAAAAATGTCCGATGTGTCCACCATAATGTCACAGTCACGATAAAAATTGCTGTTCGCCACCATTAAAAAAAAAAAAATTAATTCATAAAAATGCCATAAAACTATCCCCTATTTTGTAAACGCTATAACTTTTGTGCAAACCGATCAATAATCCCTTATTGCGATTTTTTTTTTACCAAAAATAAGTAGAAGAATATGTATCGCCTAAACTAAGGAAAAAAATAGTTTTTTATATATTTTTGGGGGATATTTATTAAAGCAGAAAGTAAAAAATAATGCGTTTTTTTTCAAAATTGTCGCTCTATTTTTGTTTATAGCGCAAAAAATAAAAACCGCAGGGGGGATCAAATACCACCAAAAGAAAGCTCTATTTGTGGGAAAAAGGGACGTCAATTTTGTTTGGGAGCCACGTCTCACGACCGCGCAATTGTCAGTTAAAGCGACGCAGTGCCGAATCACAAAAAGTGCTCTGGTCAGGAAGGGGGTAAATTCTTCCGGGGCTGAAGTGGTTAAGGTTTAGCTAGAAAAGCCCTTGTTCATTTAACACTGTGTGCTGTTTCTTCAGACACAGTGAATAAATATGTCCCTAATTGTCCTTGTGGTTTTTAAGTCACACATTTCTTAAGATGGTTAGATTTCAACCACAGCCACAAGCACATTCTCTTTTTATGTCCTTAAAGTTATTCAAAGGCAGGCCACAGAAACAACGGCATAAAATTATGCTCAATCACACTTCATGTAAAATTTATAAGTGAGGAACAGTTAGCATGTAAATTTTTCTCTAAAATTACAAATGATTTCCCTGCTTAGTGAGCAGTGTTCCATAGGATTGTATAATGTAATGTATTAAATAACAAAGATTGAGTATTTTTTTTTCCTTTAACCACTTCAATACTGGGCACTTTCGCCCCTTCCTGCCAATGACAATTTTCAGCTTTCAGCGCTGTCACACTTTGAATGACAATTGCGCGGTCATGTTACACTGTACCCAAACAAAATTTTTATCATTTTGTTCCCACAAATAGAGCTTTTTTTTAGTGGTGTTTGATCACCTCTGCGGTTTTTATTTTTTGCTAAACAAACTAAAAAAGACCAACATTTTTGAAAAAAAAAGTTTTTCTTTGTTTTGGTTATAAAATTTCGTTTTCTCCTTCACTGACGGGCACTGATGGGTTGGCACTGATAAGGTGGCACTGATGGGCACTGCTGAGGACGCACTGATATGTAGAATTGATGGGCACTGACAGACGGCACTGATATGCAGCACTGGTGGGCACCAATCGGCGGCACTGATATGCAGCACTGATGGGCACTGATAGGTGGCACTGATATGCACTGATAGGTGGCACTGACAGGCGGCTGTGATGGGCACTGACAGGCGGCACTGATTGGCACTGATAGGCAGTACTGATTGGCATTGACAGGTAGCACTGATGGGCAGCACTGATGATATGGTACTGATAGGTTTTACTGCTGCGCGCTGATTGGCACTGTGATGGGCACTTACTGGCACTGTGGTGGGCACTAATTGGCACTGATCTGGGCACTGTCATCAGTTTTTTTTATGGGGCATTGACTGGCAGCTTATGGACACTTTTTGGCTCTTTGGCAGCTGTGGTGGCATATTTGTTGGGGCTGTGCTGATAATCAATGTGCTGATTATCAGCACAGGTCCCCCCACTCTGACAGGAAGAGCTGCTGATCGGCTCTCCCTGTCAGCGCGAACCGAGGAATGCTGTTTACCGCCACTTCCTGTCAGAGGCTTCTTACCATGATCAGAGATACGGCGTGTCAGACTGACACGTAGCACTTGCGATCGCCACGCTGCGTGCCGGCATGTTTAACTGAACCACTTCCCGGCCGTCAATCTGCTATAGGCCGGGCGGGAAGTGGTTAAAGTGGTAGAAAACCGCCGGCTTTTTTTTTTCTAAACCTGCAAGACAAAGTTATAATGTGCTAGTATGCATGCAAACTTACCTTAGAACGAAGCCTTCCAGCGGCACGCTGTCACTGCTGAAGCCGCTTCCATGTTTACCCAGGCTTCCTTCCGGGTTCACGGACTCCGGCTGTGTGAGCGGCCAGAGCCGCGATGATGTCGCTGGAGCAACTGTTTGCACCACAAGAGTCTAAAGGAATGGCCGGGTGGCCATGCCTGCAGAGTGCATGCATTGGTGATGAAACCGGCTGCATCTACAGTAAATATCTCCTAAACCAGTGGTCATCAACCCTGTCCTCAGGGCCCACTAACAGGCCAGGTTTGAAAGATAGGTGATCATTTGCTGCTTAGTGATTGCAGTATTCTAGTCTGCATCTCCCCAAGGTAATACATAAAACCTGGCCTGTTAGTGGGCCCTGAGGTCAGGGTTGTTGACTACTGTCCTAAACGATGCATGTTAAGGAGACAGTACCTATAGGTAAGCCTTATTACCCACTTATTACCCCCGATACAAGGTACAGCCTTATTACGGTCAGAGCATATCAAAATGTTCACTCTCCTGCGCTGTGCAGTAAGTCCCAATGTGTTATTAGACTCTTATCTTTACATATTAGTATATGTGGATTAAGGAAGTCCAAATGAACTGAAAGCACAGAAGAACACAGAGGGTGAGCAGGCCTAACACATTATTCTCAATACATGTTTTTATTGAATAAAATAGAGGTGAATATACTCACAAACTAGTACTGTACTTGTGTCACAGCATTATTATAAAATCATACGCTTAAGTCCATATGCGAAAATCCACAACACTTAGTTGATGTGATTATGAGTATTTTATTCAATAAAAACATGTATTGAGGATAATGCGCTAGGCCTACGCACCCTCTGTGTTCTTCTATGCTTTCAGTAAAGCCTTATTACCCCTGCCCGTGCTCTCCTTCATGGCTTTTCCATCAATATAAAAAATGAAACCATCAGTCCCTCCCCTCATGCCAGGGTACTAGGTGTAATCCTAGACTCTGACCTGTCCTTTCAGATTCAAATCCAATCATTGTCAAAAGCTTGTAGACTTCACCTCCATAACATCTCTAAAATTTGCCCCTTTTTAACTAAGGAAACCACCAAGCTACTCATTAACTCCCTTGTTATCGGTCTCCTTGACTATTGCAACTCCCTTCTCATAGGCCTTCCTCTCCATACCTCTCCTCTTCAGTCTATCATGATTTCTGCTCCCAGACTCATCTACTTTACCAACCGCTCTGCGTCTGCTACCCCTCTCTGCCATTCCCTACAGTGGCTTCCGATTGCCCAATGAATTAAATTCAAGTTACTAACAATATACAAAGCCATTCACAACTTTGCCCCAAGCTACATCACCATTCTTGTCTCCAAATATAATTCAAACCATCCTCTCTGCTCCTCTCAAGACCTCCTGCTCTCAAGCTCCCTTGTCTCCTCAGCCCATGCTCGTCTCCAGGACTTCTCCAGGGCCTTTCCCACCCTCTGCAACTCTCTACCTCAATCTATCCAGCTATCTCCTACTCTGGCTGCCTTTAGGCGATCCCTGAAAACTCTTCTCCTCAGGGAAACCTATCATGCCTCCAACTAATCTTTTATTATTTCCATGAGCTCATCCCCCATAACCTTTTGTACTTTAGCCACCCTAATAGATTGTAAGTGCTTATGAGCAGGGCCCACTTTTTTTTATATAATCTTTATTTATGTAGAATAACATTTCTCTTACAGAAAGTAAAATAAAGTAAAATGATTGCTGTCTCATATCAATGGACAGCAAGAAAAAAAAGATAACATAAAAAACAACAAAAGAAAACATCAGTTATCACAAAAGATGTCAAATATAAACTTTCACATATAAAGCAGGGACCCGAATTCCTGAAGCGTCGGGGCCCCTGCCATCAACCTGGGCGCCATAGTAAACACAAGCATGTCAGCCTGAGAGTAAGGGGTAGCCCACAGAAAAACTGATGGGCTGCCCCTGTCGCCCACGAGGAACGCCCCAACATCAGCGACAACCCGGGAGATCCCGAGATGGAACAGAAGACCAAAACACAGGCCCAAGGATCCACTGAAATGCTGTAAGTTTAACCAGTTGCCGACCGCCGCACACCGATGTACGTCGGCACGGGCAGGCATAAGGGCTTACCTGTACGTTCCCCCCCCGGTGCCTGCGGCGGTCGGATTAGCTCCAGGAGCGATCCGTGCTGAGGGGGAGGCCACTGATTCATGGCCAGACATGGAAGACATCAAGTAAGTTTGCACCAACACTACACATACAGTAGAACACTCTAGGCACACTTTTCACCCCCCAATCACCCCCCTGCACCCCCTGTCACAGTGACACCAATAGCAGTTTTTTTTTACTGATTTTTGCATTGGTGTCATTTGTGACAGTTATAAGTGGTAGGGCAGTTAGTGGTAGGCCCCTTTAGGTCTAGGGTACCCCCCTAACCCCCCAAAATAAAGTTTTAACCCCTTGATCACCCCCTATCGCCAGTGTCACTAAGCGATCGTTTATCTGATCGCTGTATTAGTGTCACAGGTGACGCTAGTTAGGCAACTAAGTATTTAGGTTCGCCGTCAGGTTTTTATAGCATCAGGTACCCCCATATACTACCTAATAAAGGTTTTAACCCCCTGATTGCCCCCTAGTTAACCCTTTCACCAGTGATCACTGTATAACTGTTACGGGTGACGCTGGTTAGTTTTTTATAGTGTCAGGGCACCCGCCGTTTAATACCTAATAAAGGTTTAACCCCCTGATCGCCCGGCAGGTGATATAAGTTAAGTTTTAGGGTCAGATAGGGTCTGCGTCGCCCCAGGCAGCGTCAGGTTAGTGCCAGTACCGCTAACACCCACGCACGCAGCATACACCTCCTTTAGTGGTATAGTATCTGAACGGATCAACATCTGATCTGATCAGATCTATACTAGCGTCCCCAGCAGTTTAGGGTTCCAAAAAACGCAGTGTTAGTGGGATCAGCCCAGATACCTGCTAGCACCTGCGTTTTGCCCCTCCGCCAGCCCAGCCCAGCTCACCCAAGTGTAGTATCGATCGATCACTGTCACTTACAAAACACTAAACACATAACTGCAGCGCCTGATCCCTGCGATCGCTAACAGTTTTTTTGGTAGCGTTTTGATACAGTCGTTAACAGTCAGGAGCTTTTTTACCTGTGAGTCTCACTACTGTACCACTAAATTTAGAGCCCAAAATGGCAAATCGAAGGTACAGTAGTGAAGAGGCCTACACGTTTCTGAGCATGACAGATAGTGAAGAGGAAGTCACTCATCTGTCAGATTCAGGCTCAGAATACGAACCTGTAGACAGCAGCAGCTCCATGACAGATAGCTCTGAGTTGTGGTCCCTGCCAAGGTCAGACGTACCAGACCCCAATCTTCTTCTGCTGTTGAGGTGCAAGAACCGCAGGGCTCTTGTATGGAGCAGAGAAGTACTAGCGCCGCTATTCCTTCTGGTGAACTGGCAAGCACCTGCGGCCTAGTACACCCTGGTCGTACATCCAGCACTGCAGTAACACTTGGTGACGTAGCGAGTCCCATAAGTGCAGTTTAAGTTGGCGAGGTGGCAAGCACAAGTAGTGTCCCGCTGCCACCAAGAAGACAAACACAGGCCCGTCGTGCCCATAGTGCCCTTCCTGCTGCATTCGCCAATCCTAATTGGGAACCCACCACTTCTGCAGCACCCGTATTTCCCCCATTCACTGGCCAACCCAGCACTCAGGTGGAAACAGTTGATTTTACGTCACTTGATTTTTATTCACTGTTTTTCACCAAAGATCTCTATAGCTCTATTGTGGACCAAAGCAATTTGTACACTGGTCAACACATCGCCACTATTCCCCAGTCCTCCCTTGCCAGAGATTGGAAACCAATTACGGTTTCTGAATTTAAGATCTTTCTAGGGCTTTCCCTCCTCATGGGCATAACCAAAAAGAGTGAGTTGCGGTCATATTGGTCCACTGACCCAATTCACCATATGCCCGTGTTCCCTGCTTCCATGGCCAGGGCACGATAAGAGCAGACTTTGCGGTTCATGCACCTAAACAACAATGAACTCTGTCATCCTCGTGGAGACCCTGGATACAATCGGCTCTACAAAATTCGGACCCTCGTAAACCACTTCAACCAACGTTTTGCAGACTTGTTTACTCCCCATCAAGTTGTCTGCGTTGATGTGTCCCCGATTAAGTTTTCTGGCCGCTTGTCATTCAAACAGTACCTTCCCAGCAAGCGTGCCAGATATGGGGTCAAGATGTATAAGCTCTGTGACAGGGCCACAGGCTATACATGTAGTTTTATGGTTTACGAGGGAAGAGATAGTCATGTAAAGCCGACAAACTGCCCTGACTACATAGGAAGTGCTGGCAAGATTGTGTGGGACTTGGTGTCACCCTTATTCGGAAAGGGATACCACTTGTATGTGGACAATAATTACATGAGCGTGCCACTTTTTAGTCACTTGTTTGATCATCAGATTGGAGCATGTCGCACCGTGCGATCTAATCGCGGGGGGTTTACCCAGCGGCTTGTAAATTCCCGTCTTAGGCTGGAGGAGAGAGCCTGCTTGAAGTGTAATAACTTGCTCGCTATGAAGTGGAGGGATAAGAATGTTTTCGTTCTTACCTCCCTTCATGCAGACACGGCTGTCCAAATTACTACGGCGACTGGTGTTGTGGAGAAACCCCTCTGTGTCCACGAATATAACCAAAATACGGGAGGGGTGGACCTCAACGACCAGTTGTTGGTGCCGTACCTAGTTGCCCATAAGGCCAGACGCTGGTATAAAAAAGTGTCTGTATACTTATTTCAATTGGCTTTGCTGAAGGCTCATATGCTATACAGAGCTTCAGGACGGACTAGAGCGGTCAGAGCTCTTCTGTTTCCAGACAGTGCTCCACCTCACCTTCCCCAACCAAATGCAGTAAGCCGGCTGCATGAGAGGCATTTTCCTTATGTCCTCCCGAGTACCCATACCCAACGAGCCCCCCAAAGAAAATGTCGTGTCTGTAGAAAGCGCGGATATAGGCGTGTCACCCGCTATTATTGTCCCTCCTGTCCTGACAATCCTGGTCTTTGCATTGGTGAATGTTTTGAGCGCTACCATACACTAGTTGAGTTTTAGCGTAGGGTACAGCATTGCACAGACTAGGCACACTTTCACAGGGTCTCCCAAGATGCCATCGCATTTTGAGAGACCCGAACCTGGAACCAGTTACAGTTACAAAAGTTACAGTTACAAAAAAAAGTGTAAAAAAAAAAATACACAAAGAAATATAAAATAAAAAAAACAAAAATAGTTGTCGTTTTATTGTTTTCTCTCTCTCTCTCTCGATTCTCTCTCTGTTGTTCTGCTCTTTTTTACTGTATTCTATTCTGCAATGTTTTATTGTTATTATGTTTTATCATGTTTGCTTTTCAGGTATGTAATTTTTTTATACTTTACTGTTTACTGTGTTTTATTGTTAACCATTTTTTTGTTTTCAGGTATGCCATTCAGCAGCAGCACGGATTTATTTAACTTGACAGCAACAGCATTTGCTCCCACGATAAATAAAGCCGTGACTCCAGCGCTGTCGGAGGTGATTTCACCACCACAGTTAAAAAAAAGAGCATATATGCCGAAGCATGGAGGCAGCAGGGGCGGAGGAGCGATTTGCTCATACCTTTTGCAGGTGGATGCCCCCATGCTTCAGCATATACATATTTTAGGCACAGGTTGCGTTAAAAAATGTTTTATTTTTCATTATGGTTTTTTTCGTATTAGCTTTGCAGGTGTGATATGTCTTACTGTTATACTGTAATGTTACTTTGTTTTATTGTTAACCATCATTTGCTTAGCAGGTACGCCATTCAGTTGCAGCGCGGATTTATTTATCTTGACAGCAACATCGTTTGCTCCCGCGATACATAAAGCCATGACTCCAGCGCTGTAGGGGGTGATTTCACCACCACAGTTAAAAAAAAGAGCATAAATGCCAAGGCATGGGGGCAGCAGTGGCGGAGGAGCGATTTTCTCCTAACTTTTGGGACGGATGCCCCCATGCTTCGGCATATATAAATGGTGCATGTATGTCCATCATTAGAAGTGGGTGGATGCAGGGAGGTATTCTAATGGTGGGCATACCCACTGATCAATCTCTTTTTTTCGTTCAGCCCACAGGCTGCATGAAACAAAAAGTTTACAAGATATGCCCAACAAGGACCAGCAACGTACTGGTATGTTGCTGGACTTTGAGTGGTTATACCAGAATGATGCCTGCAGGTTTAGGTATCATCTTGGTATCATTCTTTTCAGCCAGCGGTCAGCTTTCATGTAAAAGCAATCCTTATTAGCCTCTAGACTGCTTTTACAAGGAGTGGGAGGGAAGGTTCCCCCCCCCCCCACCATCTTCCATGTTTTTCTCTGGCTCTCCTGACCCAACAGGGAACCAGAGAATGCAGCTGGTGATTCGGCCAGCTGACCATAGAGCTGATCAGAGACCAGAATGGCTTCAATCATCTCTATGGCCTAAGAAACCGGAAGCTAGGAACATTTCATGACTTAGATTTCGCCGGATGTTAACAGCGCCATTGGGAAATTGGGAAAGCATTTCATCACACCGATCTTCTTGGTGTGGTCAGATGCTTTGCGGGCAGAGGAGAGATCTAGGGTCTCATAGACCCCAATTTTTTCAAAAAAGAGTACCTGTCACTACCTATTGCTATCATAGGGGATATTTACATTCCCTGAGATAACAATAAAAATTATTTAAAAAAAAATTGAAAGGAACAGTTTAAAAATAAGATTAAAAAAAAGCAAAAAAAAAAAAACAAAGCACCCCTGTCCCCCCCCTGCTCTCACGCAAAGGCGAACGCAAGCGTCGGTCTGGCGTCAAATTTAAACAGCAATTGCACCATGCATGTGAGGTATCACTGTAAAGGTCAGATCAAGGGCAGTCATTTTAGCAGTAGACCTCCTTTGTAAATCTAAAGTGGTAACCTGTAAAGGCTTTTAAAGGCTTTTAAAAATGTATGTAGTTTGTCGCCACTGCACGTTTGTGCGCAATTTTAAAGCATGTTGTGTTTGGTATCCATGTACTCGGCCTAAGATCATCTTTTTTATTTCATCAAACATTTTGGCAATATAGTGTGTTTTAGTGCATTAAAATTTTAAAAAGTGTGTTTTTTCCCAAAAAAATGCGTTTGAAAAATCGCTGCGCAAATACTGTGTGAAAAAAAAATAATTAAACACCCACCATTTTAATCTGTAGGGCCTTTGCTTTAAAAAATATATATAATGATATAACGTTTGGGGGTTCAAAGTAATTTTCTTGCAAAAAAAAACTTTTTTTATGTAAACAAAAAGTGTCAGAAAGGGCTTTGTCTTCAAGTGGTTAGAAGAGTGGGTGATGTGTGACATAAGCTTCTAAATGTTGTGCATAAAATGCCAGGACAGTTCATTACCCCATTTTGGAAAGTAGACACCCCAAGCTATTTGCTAAGAGGCATGTCGAGTCCATGGAATATTTTATATTGTGACACAAGTTGCGGGAAAAAGATAATTTATTTTTTTTTGCACAAAGTTGTCACTAAATGATATATTGCTCAAACATGCCATGGGCATATGTGAAATTACACCCCAAAATACATTCTGTGGCTTCTCCTGAGTACAGGGATACCACATTTGTGAGACTTTTTGGGAGCCTAGCCGCGTACGGGACCCCGAAAACCAAGCAGCACCTTCAGGGTTTCTAAGGGTGTAAATTTTTGATTTCACTCCTCACTGCCTATCACAGTTTCGGAAGCCATGGAATGCCCAGATGGCACAACCCCCCCCCAAAGCTATTTGCTGAGAGGTATGGTGAGTATTTTGCAGGCCTCACTTTTTGTCACAAAGTTTTGAAAATTGAAAAAATAAAAAAAATAATACATTTTTCTTTTCTTTCTTCAGTTTCAAAAACAAATGAGAGCTGAAAAATACTCACCACGCCTCTCAGCAAATAGCATGGGGTGTCTACTTTCCAAAATGGGGTCATTTGGGGGGGTTGTGTGCCATCTTGGCATTTTATGGCCTTCAAAACTGTGATAGGTAGTGAGGAGTGAATTCAAAAATGTATGCCCTCAGAAATCCTGAAGGCGGTGCTTGGTTTTCTCAGGCCCGTACGCGGCTAGGCTCCCAAAAAGTCCCACACATGTGGTATTCCCATATTCAGGAGAAGCAGCAGCATGTATTTTGAGGCAGAGGCGGCTCTCTAATTAGGCAAATTAGGCGATCGCCTTAGGCCTCGCACTCATAGGGGCCCCGCGATCACCTAATTTGCCTGACCCATGTGTGTGTGAGTAGTGACAGGGAATATCTCCCGGTCAGTGTCCCCAAGCTAGTTGGATGAGCGAACACTACAGCGCTGCTTTATGACCAGCGCCGCACCGACCTGAAGTCTCCTCTCTCTGCCTCCCTCGGCACTCTCCAGCGCCCCCTCTCTCAGTGTCCTCGAGGCTTCAGCGCTGCCTGAGGACAGATTATAGAGGCGGAGCTGTCGGCCGCTGCTGAACCCAGGAGGGATGGATGCAAGCACGGACATGCAGGAGTTCGTTTTGTCAGGTGTGGAGGGAGGTGAGCTGGCAGCTTTATGGGAACACTTGTGACTTGTATGCAGGGACTTGAGATGGGCGAAGGGACGGTGAGAGCAGTGTCTGCAGCACAATAGGAGGCCAGACCTGGTGCTGTGCTGCTAACTTCAGTTGCTCTATGCATGCCACTGCAAAGTGGTCTCTGCAGTGCTGGAGTAATAAATTAGGGCTCATTCACACCATATACCACTTTTATACCATCTGCACCCCTTTCATGTCATACTACCCCCATACTTCCCACCGCCATACACTTCGCACTCCTTTCATATACATACTATCCCCCATATACACTCCGCACTCCTCTCATGTACATACTACCCCCCATATGCACTCTGCACTCCTCTCATGTACATACTACCCCCCACATACACTCCGCACTCCTCTCATGTACATACTACCCACCTATATACACTCCGCACTCCTCTCATGTACATACTACCCCCCATATACACTCCGCACTCCTCTCATGTACATACTACCCACCTATATACACTTCGCACTCCTCTCATGTACATACTACTCGCCCCCCACATACACTCCACACTCCTCTCATATACATATACATTCTACCCCCCACATACACTCCGCACTGCTCTCATATACATACTACCCCCCACATACACTCCTCACTCCTCTCATGTACATACTACCCCCCACATACACTCCGCACTCCTCTCATGTACATACAACCCCCTATATACACTCCGCACTCCTCTCATGTACATACTACCCACCTATATACACTCCGTACTGCTCTCATATACATACTACCCCCCACATACACTCCGCACTCCTCTCATGTACATACTACCCCCCACATACACTCCACACTGCTCTCATATACATACTACCCCCCACATACACTCCACACTCCTCTCATATACATACTACCCCCCACATACACTCCACACTCCTCTCATGCACATACTACCCCCCACATACACTCTGCACCCCTCTCATGTACATACTACCCGCTGTCATACCCTCCATTTTCCTCTCCTACACATGTTTACCACCATTGTAAAGTGCCATCATAATAGCATCATGGACAAAGTAATGCACTGGGGCCCCTACTAGGGAGATGGTGACCTGTGGCATACACAGCGCACTGCAGAAAACAGTGAGTGTGGCTAAATTATGCTACATATGAGGCATGGCTTTTTGGTCTGATTAGAAATTTTAGTCTGATTTATATTTATTTTTTTACAATTTTTTTAAAAACAAAAATTACGTTTTTTGGTGAGTTTTTTGGTTTCTTTGGTGAGATATCAGGGGTCTAAACAGACCCCTGAAGTCTCACTTTTGACACAGAGAAAGGGACTGAGGACACACATTCCCCAGTCCCTTTCTCTGTAGCCTCAGCTGCACTGCAAATGAATGAACAGGAGACAGAGGCTCCTGTTAATTCATAAACCGAAGCAGAGAAAACAGTTTACTATGCCTCAGTTATGAATGAACACAGTGAGTGATCAGTACCGATCACTCACTGTGTTCATTTAGAAAAGGAAGGGGCTGGTAAATGACATATTTATCAGCCCCTTTTCCTGAAGATCCCCCAGTCTGCGGGAGAGAAGAGGAGGGAAGCCGACAGCGCTGTGGGGGGGGGGCACACCGTTATTATTTTTTCGCTTTAATTATTTTTCCCATTATGGGCATGAGTGGGGCCTCATGTCTAAGTTTTGCCTAAGGCCTCCCAAAGCCTAGAGCCGCCTCTGTTTTGAGGTGCAATTCCACATATGCCCATGGCATGTTTGAGCAATATATCATTTAGTGACAACTTTGTGCAAAAAAAAAAAGTTTGTCATTTTCCCGCAACTTGTGGCAAAATATAAAATATTCCATGGACTCAACATGCCTCTCAGCAAATAGCTTGGGGTGTCTACTTTCCAAAATGGGGTCATTTGGGGGTGGTTTGTGCCATTTTGGCATTTTATGGCCTTCAAAACTGTGATAGGCTCCCAAAAGTCCCACACATGTGGTATCCCCGTACTCAGGAGAAGCAGTAAATGTATTTTGGGGTGCAATTACACATATAACCATGGCCTGTGTGAGCAATATATCATTTAGTGACAACTTTTTGTAATTTTTTTTTTTTTGTCATTATGCAATAACTTGGGACAAAAAAATTAAATATTCAATGGGCTCAACATGCCTCTCAGCAATTTCCTTGGGGTGTCTACTTTCCAAAATGGGGTCATTTTGGGGGGGGTTGTACTGCCCTGCCATTTTAGCACCTCAAGAAATGAGATAGGCAGTCAAACTAAAAGCTGTGTAAATTCCAGAAAATGTACCCAAGTTTGTAGACGCTATAACTTTTGCACAAACCAATAAATATATGCTTATTGACTTTTTTTTACCAAAGACATGCGGCTAAATACATTTTGGCCTAAATGTATGACTAAAATTGAGTTTGTTGGATTTCTTTTATAACAAAAAGTAGAAAATATATTTTTTTTTTCAAAATTTTTGGTCTTTTTCCGTTTATAACGCAAAAACCGCAGAGGTGATCAAATACCATCAAAAGAAAGCTCTATTTGTGGGAGAAAAAGGATGCAAATTTCGTTTGGGTACAGCATTGCATGACCGCGCAATTAGCAGTTAAAGCGACGCAGTGCCGAATTGTAAAAAGTGCTCTGGTCAGGAAGGGGGTAAAACCTTCCGGGGCTGAAGTGGTTAAACAGTAAAACAGAAACCAGATAACAGGGAATATGACTAAGAGGACACTTACATGATATATAATAAAGCAGCAGTCACCCACACCAGTTGGTAGGCTTAAAGAAAAATTTAAGGAAAAATTAAAGTAAAACTAAAACAAGAAGCACAGCATGCAATGATAGGAAAGGAAAAAGACCTTAAACTTTGGTAATGGCTGCATAATACACATAGGTTCTTTCAACGAGGGTTCTGCTAACTCCAACAAGGCAACATCTAAGCTAGACAAAACTTGCCCTGGATCAGCAGGGCCCTCTTAACCCACTTGTATTTTATTGTATTGTAACTGTACTGTCTCCCTCTTTATATTGTAAAGCTGTGTAAACTGTTGGTGCTATATAAATCCTTTAGAATAATAATATGTGCTAAGTGGTTGGAAAGAGGGTAAGGTGTATTTTCACTTATGTAATCTACAAAGTATTTATACAAATTCCGTATGTAGTATATAGCAACACACTAATAAAATACCAGAAGATAAAAAAGTTAAGATACCAGAAGATAAAAAAAGATAAAAAAGTGAAATCATTAAAACAAACACAATATGGAAATAAACTAAAAAAAACCCACAATGAAACAATACTAACAGAGACATAAATAAAATAAAAAATTCAATATATCAATTCTGTGTTTGTTTGGTGGTCATCGACCATTGTAGAATGTAGAAAACCACCTAACTGTCTCTTCTTCTGAAATATTTACTTAACCACTATGTATTCCACAGGAGAATATCTGTGAATCCCACACCCTGTGAAAACAAGGGTGGAATGCAATGGCATTCTATTCAAAGAAGAATGTGGCAGCGCTTGTTAGCAATCTGCTCTAGTTCTATTCTCATGTGTTAAAGAGGAACTGCAGTCTGCTCACATACTTTGTAATAATAACATCTTTGCCATTCTGAAGCTTCACTCCAACCAATTTTCATATTATTTTACAAATTCTGTGATTCTGTACTTGCCAAATATGCTGCAGAAGTCTCTCCACTGAGTCTGGCTCTCTAGCAATACGCACCAAACTGACCATGTGCAGCTTGCCCCCAAGGCTCTGTTCTATCAGCAGGGGACAGTGGAAGAAGGGAGAAACAGAGAAGAAAGGATAGGCCGTAAGGAACAATCTAAAAGGCCCCTTCAGGTGCCTTGTGAGTATTTTCATTGGCGGCAACCACCGAAAATTATACAATAAGAAGGGAGAGTGGGTAACCGTCCAATGAACGTCCCAGATGAAGCTACGTCAGTGAACCACGGCGAAACGCGTTGACGTCACAACGCTGCCCGGTCTATGCGCAACGGGCTGAGAGGAGAGTGCATGGCTGTTTACCGCAGCAGGGATTTCACGATCGCAGTGGGCTCTAAGAGCGGCGGACACTACATGGACACCATACTGATTAAGGAATCTTACAGTATTGGGATCACCGCAGCAGAAGCTCCCAAGGAGCCACCATACTAACACTGACCGGCTCGCCCAGCAGCCACCCTAAGGATTCCTATGCTCAACAGAGGAAGCACTGACATCCAAGCTTAGATGATCGTACCGCCCAGGAGTCTTGCAGTAAAGAAGTAGATGGTAACGTACAGCCACCTCAATACTTGATTGTTATAGCAACTCTACTTGCAGGCTGAAATACCATACTGCTTAGTATAACTGTCTCCAATAACACCTGATTAACTTGTGTTGATTGAAATCAATGATCTTACTCCTTGCTTGGAACTTGTCTGAACCATGAACCTGTATAACCTAAACCAAGATTTACAAATGACTTACTAATTGCCATTTAGCCATCATTCACATACAAGAGGAACGTCCCTTACTCTACTTAACAGGACTTTTGATTATCAGTAAAATAAAAACCCTGATTCAACAGATGTGAATATGCTTAGCACCTCACTACCCAGGTTCACCTTAGGTACTTCCTCTTTATTGCACCCTCCACCCCCATTTGCATTATGCCACGCTTGACCGCAAAAGTCAAAAATCAAATGATTTAGAACCATTGACCAAGGAGTTATTAAATACCACAATTTGGCTAATTTGATGGCCCTCAATGGTCACCGAGGCATAATGCAATACGCCCTGCCCGGGTAGCTTTATATGTTGTCTTTTGTAATGTTAGTCCTGTCTGGTTTGTTACTAGCGGCCGCACCTACATTATTGTTGTGCTCAATTGCATAATTTACCTCTACATGTGTTTTAAAAGTTAAGTTGACCAATAAACAGAATTTTTTTTTATCGAATTAAGACCATTGACTATATTGTTGCATAGAGTAACCCCTTTGAAACCCATCTCTATTGGGTTTACCCCTTTCCCCATCTCCCCCCATTTTTTGTTCAAGAAAGGATCAAACAGCCTTTTTACACAATGCAGAGTATTAACCCCTTAGGTTCCACATTGAATATAACAAGCATGCTTTGAAGCAGGAAGAGGTAAGGATAAGGGCGTTGAACGATGACCCCCTGATATCTCTAATCTCAATAGATAAGCAAACTATTTATATAAAAAGTCATATCTTTATTACAAACTGTTAAAAACAGACATATTACATCATAAGGGCAACATAAAGCCCAAATGTATAAAAACAAAATTAGGGTAATAGTCAGATAGTAGAAATTGCTTATGAGCTGCACAGTCAAAGCTGCTTCTTCAGGGCTTCAGTCTGTCAGCATCTGACTAAATCCCTAGTGTTAACAAACACATATACAGTGGGGAAAACAATTATTTGATCCCCTGCAGATTTTGTACGTTTGCCCACTTACAAAGAAATGAAGGATCTATAATTTTTATCATAGGTGTATTTTAAATGTCAGAATATCAACCAAAAATACAGAAAAAACACATGATATAAATGTTATAAATTGAGTTGCAGTTCAGTAAGTAAAATAAGTATTTAATCCCCAAGCAAAACATGACTTACTACTTGGTGGAGAAACCCTTGTTGGCAAGCACAGAGGTAAGACGTTTCTTGTAGTTGGTTACCAGGTTTGCACACATTTTGGTCCTCTCTTCTTTACAGATCTTCTCTAAATCCTTAAGGTTTCTTGACTGTCGTTTGGCAACTCGAAGTTTCAGCTCCCTCCATAAATTTCTATAGGATTAAGGTCAGGATAGTGGCTCGCTACTCCATGACCTTAAAGTGCTTATTCTTGAGCCACTCCTTTGTTGCCTTGGCGGTATGTTTTGGGTCATTGTCATGCAGGAAGACCTATCCACGACCCATCTTCAGTGTTCTGGCTGAGGGAAGAAGGTTCTCATACAAGATTTTTAAAATTATACATGGCCCGGCTATTGGCCCCTCAATTTGATAAAGTGGGTGTGACGGAGTCACTTTGGGGGGGCCCCATAGAACCCAGAATCCCTTGGAGAGGTTGAGAAACCATTGTTTCAGCTCCTCATGTACCTCCTATGTCTAAGGCACCCTGTGTCCATTAGGGGCAGAGTGTCTGAGAAAAATGATGGACAGCTGTTTAATGGACAATGTGAAGGTGGTTACTTAAATGTAACAGTAATATTTATCCACAATATCTCCCAGGATATATATAACTATTCCTAGTTTCTTTGATTCTGAACTCAACATGTTAATGCAAAGAACTGATCATAGGCCTCTGTGTAATAGCCGGACTGTCTACTCCTACTATAGTCTGTTGCCTAAGGAGGGGGGATCACTGTTTGTATTGTTTATTGTAATTAGCTTCTGCTATTGTGTAACGGTGTCCTGTGTTTATATTTATGATAATGTCGATTGTGTCTTCTGAGCTAAAAGACAGCAAGTCTGTCCTGAAAGGTCATGCCTCTGAGTCACCTAGGCTGTCTAAACGATTAGTTAATTAGCTCATGTTAACCACTTTAAGACCAGCCTCGTTTTGGATTTTAGGTGTTTACAAGTTTAAAACAGGTTTTTTTGCTAGAAAATTACTTAGAACCCCCAAACATTATATATTGTTTTTTTTCTAACATCCTAGAGAATACAATAGCGGTCATTGCAATACTTTTTTTTGCACCGTATTTGCGCAGCGGTCTTCTAAGCGCACTTTTTTTGGAAAAAATTCACTTTTTTGAAAAAAAAAATAAGACAACAGTAAAGTTAGCCCAATTTTTTTTTATATTGTGAAATATAATGTTACGCCAAGTAAAATGATACCCAACATGTCACGCTTCAAAATTGCGCCCGCTCGTGGAATAGCGTCAAACTTTTACCCTTAAAAATCTCCATAGGCGACGTTTAAAAAAATTCTACAGATTGCATGTTTTGCGTTACAGAGGAGGTCTAGGGCTAGAATTATTGCTCTCACTCTACCGGTCGCGGCGATACCTCACATGTGTGGTTTGACCACCGTTTTCATATGCGGGCGCTACTCACGTATGCGTTCGCTTCTGCGTGCGAGCTCGTCGGGACAGGGCGCTTTAAAAAATTTTTTTTTTTTTTTTATTATTTATTTTATTTTATTTTATTTATTTTTTCACTGTTTTTTTAAAAAAAAAAAATTGGATCACTTTTATTCCTATTACAAGGAATGTAAACATCCCTTGTAATAGAAAAAAGCATGACAGGTCCTCTTAAATATGAGATCTGGGGTCAAAAAGTCCTCAGATCTCATATTTAGACTAAAATGCAAAAAAAAAAAAAAAAAAAAAAAAAGTCGTTTAAAAAAATGACACTAAAAAAATTTGTGCCTTTAAGAGAGTGGGCGGAGCCGTCGTAATGACGCCGCTCCGGCCGTCACATGGTATGGAGACGGGTGGGTGCCATCTTGGCCTCACTTGTCTCCATACCTCAGCAGGGAAAGGACCCGATCGCCTCCGCCGTTACCGACGGCTCCGGTAAGCGGCGGAGGGTGCGGGAGAGCGGCGGGAGGGGGGGTGGCACCTCTCCCGCCGCCGATAACGGTGATCTCGCGGCGAACCCGCCGCTGAGACCACCATTATCTTGTACAGAATCGCTCACTGTAAAGATGGATATCTCGGTTGTGGCAGCAGCTGCTGCCGTTACCGAGATATCCATCTTCAAAAAAATGACGTATATATACAGTGAGCGGTCCGGAAGTGGTTAATTAGGTTTCTGGTTACAGTTTGAATTGTCATTCTGGTGTATATATTTGTGTGAGAGCTCAAAGAAAACAGTACATGTTGAGCAACCAAACGAGTACTGCCTTGTTATTGGTTGTCAGCGGTTGGAATATCTGATACCTATATTCAGACTGGGAGGAAGCAGTATATGACGAAACACTTAAGCAGAGTGTGGGACAATTTGTTACAGTGGGCCTGTACCTTTAGGAGATAAACAGCCCCAAAGCATAATGGTTCCACCTCTATGCTATTATCAGGAGCCATGAATCAGACCGAGACAGAAGTATAGTTAAATCACACTTGTTTAATAATTAGGTAAACAGAGTAAGCGTAGTCAAAACAAGCCAGAGTTCAGTAACCGGATCGGGTAGTCAGCTAAGCAAATGTCAGAGAGCCAGAGATAAACGTAGTAGTACAGCAAGCAGGATCAGGAGCCAGAAGGAACGTCAGCCGAGCAAGTCTTCAACAGGAATGCAGGAGAAAAGTATCTGTGATGTTGACAAAGGCGAAGGCAGAGATCAAGTGAGTTGGACGACTTTAAGTAGGCAGGACTGATGAGCAGAATCAACAACAGCTGGGTAACTGTGGAGAGAAATGGAAGCTGGCAATTAGCCGACAGCTGAGTGGCCAGCTCAGAGAAGGAAGGGCTGAGCCTAGCCCTGACAGCTGTAGGGATGGTGTTCTTGGGGTCATAGTCAGCATTTTTCTTCCTCCAAACACGATGAGTCGAATTAATGCCAAAGAGCTAAATTTTGGTCTCATCTGATCACAACACTTTCTCCCAATCCTTCTGTGAATCATTTAGAAGTTCGTTGGCAAACTTCAGACGGACCTGTACATGTGCCTTCTCGAGGAGAGGGACCTTGTAGGCACTGCAAGATTTCAATCTGTGGCGGCGTATTGTGTTACCAATGGTTTGTTTGGTCCCAACTGCCTTGAGATCATTTATAAGCTCCTCCTGTGTAGTTCTGGGCTGATCCCTCACTTTTCTCATGATCATCCTTACCCCATGAGGCGAAATCTTGCATGGAACTCCAGATCAAGAGCGGTTGAAGGTTATTTTGTATTTCTTCTATTTGTGAATAATCGCTCCAACAGTTGTCTCCTTCTCACCAAGCTTCTTGCTGATGGTCTTTTAGCCCATCCCAGCCTTGTGCAGGTCTACAATCTTGTCCCTGACGTCCTTTGATAGCTTATTGCTCTTGCCCATGATGGTGAGGTTTGAATGGAAGAAAGAGATTCTGTGGACAGGTGTCTTTTATACACATAACGAGTTGTCGCTAGGAGCACCTTCTTATTGATGGGATTAATATGTATACCACATGAGTACATACTGTAATCTGTGGGAGCTAGAATCATTGTTAGTTGGTAAGGGATCAAATAATTATTTTACTCCCTGAACTGTAACTCCATTTAAAACATTTGTATCATGTGTTTTTTCGGGATTTTTGGTTGATATTCTGTCTTTATCATTTAAAATATAACTATGGTACAAATTATAGAACCTTAATTTCTTTGTAAGTGTGCAAACTTAGAGAATTTGCAGGGGATCAAATAATAATTTTCCCCACTGTAATAAATACAATAAGTACAAACAAATCAGCATCTTAGTATATACTGTATATTCCTATGAAACCCCCAATCCCATGGAAGAGGGGGGATGGGAAAATGGAGAGGGCCGACCATTTTGCCTGACATTCTTTGGACCATTAAAATTCAGTCTAATAGGGCGTACACACGGTCGGACTTTGTTCGGACATTCCGACAACAAAATCCTAGGATTTTTTCCGGCGGATATTGGCTCAAACTTGTTTTGCCTACACACGGTCGCACAAAGTTGTCGGAATTTCCGATCAACAACCACGCAGTCACGTACACCACGTACGACGAGACTAGAAAAGGCCGGTTCAGAACCAAGCGCGGCACCCTTTGGGCTCCTTTTGCTAATCTCGTGTTAGTAAAAGTTTGGTGAGAGACGATTCGCGCTTTTTCAGACTCGTGGCTTTCAGATCGTTTTCTGCCGTTCAGTTTGTGCTTGTGGGTTTGTATCTGCTCTTCAGTGCGTGCAGCAAGTTCCGCGTGACTTTAGGTAGTCATTGTATTCTTGTTTGTTCGTTACTGGTTTTCAGGTCGCTCTTCACAGGCCTTGCTGTTCTTCAGTGCGTTCTGTTACTTCGTTCTGAGCAGCCGACCGTTTTCTAGCCATGTTTCGTATGCGTACTCCTCGTAGAGTTCGTGCTGTGCGGGGGCTTGGTGTTGGGGTCCTGACCTTGACACAAGTCCAGTCCATGAACAGGGTGGGGAGGAGTTCATGGACCAAGAATTGGTTGCTTCAGCGTGACCAGTTCTGTCATATGCCTTTGCTCCGTGAGATCCGTGAGAATAATCCTGATGATTTCAGGAACTTTCTCAGGATGACGGACCCCGTGTTTCACCGTTTGTTGGCTTCGCTGACCCCCTATATCAGCAGGCAGGATACCTGCATGAGGCAAGCCATCACTCCGGAGCAGAGGTTGGTCGCTACCTTGCGGTACTTGGCCACAGGGAGAAGTCTGCAGGACTTAAAGTTCTCGACAGGCATCTCCCCCCAGGCTCTGGGGATCATTATCCCATAGACCTGTTCTGCCATCATCCAGGTCCTGCATAAGGAGTATATGAAGGTAAGATTTTTATCCTTTAATATCACATTTTATTGTATTTAATGTTTGCTAATATATTGTATTTCTTTCCTCATTCCCTAATTACCATGATTGGAATATGCTGTGAATGTCCCCTTTGTCCTCATGCATGCTGGATTTTTATGTAATTAGTATTTTAGGTCCTTCATACATATTTGCCCTTCAATAACCTCCCCAGCATGGTGTCTCCTGCTCTATATTCACCTCATGTAGTCACTTAACAATGTATTTTATCTGCTCCATAGTAGTGCTTTACCCCAAACACCCCCTAAAATGTTTGGTAATGTTATTTTTGATTTAAATTCAGGCAGAGTGCCAGAGGCTTTTTTTTGTGGTGTCCACAAATTTTTAGTAACCCTCCCTCCCCCAACTGCTAAGTCAGCTGATCCCAATTCTCTATGTATCCTCAATCATCTATCTGCTGACTTTGCCAAACCCATACACACTATACCCATCTCTTTACTGGTCAGATGTATCAATGAATTCCCCAAAGCATGTAGTGCAAGGGCCTGCCTGTATACTTTCCAATGGTACTGTTTAAAGTTCTTGTATCCTATTATTATCTTGATAGGTAAAAGCAGAATGTTCAAATGTGCTCAAATGTGTACAATGCGTATTTATATCTTTGTATTCAGACACTTCTTACCTGTCCAGTGGTCTGCCAATAGTGTAACTAAGGAGGGGCTGTTCCAAGTAATACCCATTATTTAGGCATTCATCTCTCAATGAAGTGAAGAGGGTTACCTGTCCAAGAGTCCCCCCCCCCTATAATGTTAGAAATGGCCCATGAGAGGGGGGAGGGGGAATCTGATAGGTGTACCTTATACTTTGGTGTTGTTAAATTCCCCTTAATAAATGCTATCTGGAGGTTGCCCCATAATGTTTGTGTCTAATCTGCTTGCCAGATTAGTAATGTTTATTGTTTTTTCCTCAACAGTTTCCTTCCACGCCACAGAAATAGCAGACTGTGGCCTCCCACTTTGCCCAGCGGTGGGACTTTCCTAACTGCGGAGGGGCAATTGATGGGAAACACGTCCACATCGTCCCACCACCCAACTCGGGGTCATACTATTATAATTACAAGGGGTTTAATAGTATAGTGATGTTGGCGGTGGTGTCGGCTAATTACGAGTTCCTGTATGTGGACGTGGGGAAGAATGGCCGGATGTCCGATGGTGGAGTCATCGCCCAGACGGAGTTCTACAGGCGTCTCCAGAATGGCAGCTTGGACTTGCCAGCTCCAGAGGACAATGTTGAAGGTCTCCCATTTGTGTTCGTTGCTTATGAAGCGTTTGCGCTGGGGGACCACCTGATGCGGCCATTCCCGATGAGGACCCTCACCCCGGAACAGAGGGTTTTTAATTACCGGCTGGCCAGAGCCCAAAGAGTGGTGGAGAACACATTTGGAATCCTGGCCAGCCGGTTCCGACTATTTCTGACACCCATCCATATGGCGGAGTATAAACTGAACCATATAATACTTGCCTGCTGTGTTCTCCATAATTTTTTAAGAAAACATTCAGCCAACTATGCTGGCTCAGTTGGGCCTGAGGCCGGAACCCTACATCCAGCAACACTGACGGCGCTTGAAAGTGGCCGTCCTGGCTTGCCCTCCCTGAATGCCCGTGATGTCCGGTTACGATACCTGGAGTTCTTTGCGGGTAGGGGGGCTATCAATATGCCAGACAATATGTGAAACCTTTTTCGAATAAGAAAAAACCAAAAGAAATTCTTTGTGGACATTTACTGCTTGTGTTTGTTTTAGCTGACCCTGACAGAAATGTGTTGAGTGCAGAAAATGTCGTGATTGGGTAACCTTATAAAAAACACTGTTGACTGGTACTTCCTAAATGCAAAAACACATTTCACTACAAGTGCACTTGCAACTGCACTGAAACTGCACTTGTAGTGCAAAGTGTATTTGCCCTTAGGAAATAACCCCCATGTTTGCATAAAACAGCAATTACATCACCCCAAAAGTGTTGTAGTGTTGAGACAATAATCCACACATTCTTGAGTAACCAACTTTTTTATAGCTGCACAATCACATGTGCATTTACCAAAGGTTTTTTAAAACAAACCAACATGTTTGTTGTATAACAATTTTTGCTGTAGCATAATCAAAAATCGAAATGTCCATTTCAGATAAAACAGGCCTGTGTAATAGACATGTGCACAGCCAAAAAAATTTGTTCATTTTCGTTTTCGTTACATTAGTTTATTATTTTTTTCGTTTTTCGGGTCATTCGTTATGATTGCGATTTGTAAATTCGTTCATTCGTAAATTCGTAAATGCGTTCATTCGTACATTTGTACATTCGTAATTCGAACATTCGTTCATTCGTACATTTTTACATTTGTACATTTGTACATTCGTAAATTCGTACATTTGTAAATGAGAAAATTCGGAAATTTGTAAATTCGAAGTTTGAAAATCCAAAAACCCGAAAATTCAAAAATCTGAAATAGTAACTAACTATTAAATTATAGGTATTGTAATTTCCTTTCAAACTTGACTGTCAGTGAACGTAACAAATACAAATTTAACCGAAGTTACGAATTATCCAAAACGAATGCTGCATCTAAACAAATGGAACAGGACAAATTAATAATCAATAATAATAATAAAACATTGTTATTATTATTATTGTTATTTATTATTATTAATTCATTACGTTCCATTCCGTTTTTTCGGATCATTCATAACTTCGGATAAATTTGTATGTGTTACGTTCACTAACAGCCAAATTTAAAAGGAAGTTACAATACCTATAAATTAAAAGTTACTAGTAATTACTAATAGTTAAGTTATTATTAGTTAACTATTATTTCAGATTTCCGAATTTTCGAATTTACAAATTTACGAATTCACTAATTTACTAATGCACGAATGTACGAATGTACGAATGTGCGAATGTAAATTGCGAATGTACGAATGTTCGAATGCCCGAATTTACGAATGTCCAATTTTATCGAATTTACGAATATTCGGAAAAAATTCGTTAAACGGGTTTTCGTTAATTCAGATATTCCCAAATTAACGAATTTGTCGAAATTCGTTAAAAAACGAATTTGGAACGAAACGAATTGCACATGCCTACTGTGTAAAACCAACAAGAAAGCCAAAAAACTTGAACTTACAAAGTTCACATTAGGTAAAACCTGAAGGCTATATCAGACATGAGTATTTAGGAACTGTGTTTGATATAGCGTTCAGATGGGGGGAAATCACCCCTGGAAAAGCCAAATTTGGAAGATGCACACCAAGTTCAGAATGTCAACATGTGCTATCTGCCATCACGGGGGATCAAGGGACGTGTTTTGGGGGAGCAAGCCCTTCCTCACCGCTACTTTATAATTGAGGAAGGTGTTGCACCCCCAAAACGCGTCCATTGATCTCCCGTGATGGCAGATAGCACATGTTGGCACACTGTGTGCATCCTTTTCAAAACATTGCAAAAAGATTTTAAAAATTGGACCACAATCCCAAAACTAGATTTTGTGGGGTTTTAAATTCGCCCCAAAACATCAATGATGTTATTTTTTTTAATAACATCACTGATTTTTTGCTGTATGTTGTGCAATTCGAGATTACACCCCATGATCTCCCCGATCAGGATCTGGGCACTTTCTGATGTAAAACGTTCTGGATCCCTCACATCACGATCACCTAAAAAGAGATAAAGAAAACAAAAACACGTATCAAAAATCTGCCACCATCCATCTCTTTTACCTGAGCCTGTGGTCGCAGACACTCACCTGTTGTGGTGCCAATCTCCACCACGTCTTTTTCTTCCTCCTGCTCTTCTTCTTCTTGGGTTGGGGGTATTTCACCTTCTTCCATAGGTGGGGGGTCTCTGGTCTCCTCAGATGAGGGGTGTCCTCCGAGTCTTTTCTCCCCTATGTAAAACAAAAATGGTATACTTAGCACACAGATATTTGATGGCAGAACTAGAAATAGGAAACATTGCTTGGAAGTGGGGTACAATTATCGATTTTAGCCGAGTTCCAAGATGTAATTTTCTTATTGCCCTTTGTCAAGCTGCAATACTTTACCGGTTTAGTACAAACTTCACAGATGTAGCCCCCCCTATAGTATACACTGGAGCACCTGTGTGCCCCCCCTAATAAAAATGGTGTTCTTGTGTCCCACAATAGTGCTCCAGTGTCCAGATGTGAAAACAGCTGCTCAGTGTCCTCTCCTTACACACAATCTAGTTGGCATTTCATTCTAGTAACAAACCCATCTACACAAACAAATATTTGGCATCCAAGTAGGCCCAAAAAAAATGTTGGAAAATGCATATGGCCTAAACAATGGTGTTTTAGAGGCCCAAAGAAAAATGTTTGATACGAACGAATAATGGGCCCATGAACATTAAAGTTGCCCTTTTTA
Organism: Lithobates septentrionalis; assembly: GCA_037952835.1. Lineage (NCBI taxonomy): Eukaryota > Metazoa > Chordata > Amphibia > Anura > Ranidae > Lithobates > Lithobates septentrionalis. The sequence continues at coordinate 9,002,988 of JBBDGP010000605.1, forward strand.
GGGGGCGCATGCGCGAGGCTCGACATGGCAGACGCTTCACTGTAGAGCTCCGCACTCCCCGCCGCATACACGGAACCGATACGGACGACTGAACCACCCCACCAGCTTCCTTCTTCAGCGATCGCTCTCACGTCAGCCAGAGCACCCTCCGGTATGGTTCTAACGGGGCACAGAGGCAGAACAAAGCCCAAACCCATCAAAGAGGCATTAGCCCGCGCCTCCTCCAAGATGGCGGCGAAGGCCCGAGCCCTGGCAGAACAGCCTGCATCCTCACCCGCCCGCTCAGACGTGCTGGATAGTGAGGAAGACAGTGATCTACATCCCATTCCAGGTGATTCTCCTCTTATCTCACAGCCTGGTATGTCACAGGCAGCTTTTATCAGACTCATGGAATCTATGCTGCATAAAGTACTAAAATCCACATCCGACCAGATCACCAGCAGTCTGACCCGTGAAATACGCGAACTAGGTCAGCGCACAGCAGACTTAGAAACCAGGGTGGATGATATGGAACTAACAATCCAGGAACATGCCCAAGAACATATGGCTCTTCGTGAGGAGAACACTATGCTACTATCCCGTTTAGAGGACGCAGAAATCCGATTGCGCAGATCCAATCTGCGCCTCCGTGGTATACCAGAGTCGATTGATGATATCCAATCTTTCACCACTGCCCTTTTTCAGGAACTCTCACCCTCCATACCTATCGAACGCCTGGAGTTCGATAGAATCCACAGGGCACTAACACGACGCCAGGCAGATGGCCCGCCACGTGACATTATTGTTAAGCTGCATTACTTTCGTACAAAGGAACAGCTGCTGACAGCAGCCCGCAACAAGAGCTCTTTACAGTTCCAAAGCCACACGTACCAGCTGTTCTCTGATCTAGCACCCCTCACTATCGCAAAACGCCGTGCTATGAAACCCCAGCTCCAAATCTTGCAACAGCACCAGCTCAAGTACACGTGGCGGTTCCCGTTTGCTCTTCAATTCTCCCACCTGGGACAACAGCACACCTGTACCACGCCTGAATCACTCCAGAGGCTCCTGGAATCACTCCACCTGACACCACCGCCGCATCAATCAGAAACTTCCCTTCCTCGCACACCGGCTAGATCAGCCATCCACCCATATGCCACGACCCCGAAACGAAACTATCCTGACCCTGCATCAATCCGGAAAGGGACCCCGGCCCGATCGTCTGGAAGCTACCAACCAAGCCCGAAATCCCAAGCTCTACGTTGATAACCTGCGAACTGCCATTTGTCCACTCTTTCTTTTTTACACACAGGTCCTCGGCGGTACTCGCAGAAACTGACTTCTGATTTTCCCAAGAAGACATGACAACAGCCGTGACCTGTTTGACGACTACAGCTCGTCAGATTTTCCTCGCGTCCTGAACTTTAATTTCCAGGGCACCCAGGCCCCATTGGGCCCTCTCAGGTTCAGTTACATTACTTTTGTTTTTCTTTTCTCTTTTTTTTTTATGGTTTGCGTTTTAAGTTTTAATGTTAACTATGGTATTGCTCTGCAAACTCACACAAGTAACACCAAGTCTATACCCTCAACTTACTTTAAGTAGACGCCAGCATAATGCATCTGTTTAGTTTCATGGTCTTTGCTGCTCGCACCCCTTGTACTAAACGATGGAATGTTAGCACAGCCCAGGCTATGAGTTTTTGAATATGTATACCATATCTAATGAAACTTATCATTCCCTGTTCTCTATTCGTTCCCCTTCCCCTATCTTCCCCCCTTCCTCATTCCTCTCCTCCCCCCCACCCTCCTCTTTCCTCCCTTTCCTCTCCTCTCCCCCCCCCTTCCCCCTCCTTCCCTTCCCCCTCCTCCCCTTCCCTCCCTCTCCCCCCTCCCCCCCCCCCCTTATCCCCTTCCCTCCTTCCCTTCCTCTTCAGTCCCCTCCCCCATACCCCCTGATTTGAATAACCTGTTCTTTTTTTTTTTTTTTCTTTTTTAAATATATTCCTACTTAAGTATCTATGGCTATCTGTATATACTTTGAAATCAGCAGAACCTACAAACTGTAGTGATGTAATTATCTCCGTCTGCGGCGGGGAGCAGTCATTGCACCCCTCTCTTACAGCGCACCCGCTCTTTGGCTAGTTTACTGGCCGTGGAATTGGTGCACTACCCAGTCGGGCAGTACTGACCCGCAGTCTTCCTATATGGACTGTGTCTCGGTGCATTGCCCTACGCTTACGTCCTTTCCCCCTCCTTCCCCCTCTTTTCTCTTACTCTCACCTTACTTTACTACTCCTCGCCTTTCTCTTTTTGGCCGGTCGGCATGCGCGGGCCCCCTACCACCTATTAAGGTCCCCCCTCATACCCACCAATGGCCCCACTAAATATACTAACCTTAAATGTTAAAGGACTGAACTCACCCCAAAAACGGGTGAAGGCTTTCCAAACGTTTGCATCCCTAAGGGCTAGTGTGGTAGCCCTCCAAGAAACTCATTTTTCCAAACGTCACACCCCGAGCTTCTTCAGCTCTAAATACCCACAAGCGTTCACCGCTTCAGCGGAAACAAAACATAGAGGGGTTTTACTCGCTTTTCATCATACCACCCCATTCACCCTACAATCCGAAATAAAAGACCCAGAGGGTCGATATCTAATTTTAGTGGGGTTACTACAGGATACAATAGCCACTTTTGTTTCCTATTATGCCCCTAATGCGAACCCTAATCCCTTCTTCTCACATCTTTTACAGGTAGTAAAAACACACAGTAAAGGAACTCTGTTCCTGTGTGGCGACTCCAACTCATTTATACAGCCGCACCTAGACAAATCACCCTATACTCCTGAACACTATACCCCCTCAGCGCAATTTCGCAGACAAATATTAAAGGCTTCTCTTTTGGACACTTGGAGAGAATGCAACCCCGTCAAGAAAAATTTTACATTTTACTCCCACCCTCATAAATCCTTCTCCAGGATTGATCACATTTTCATTTCCATAGCATCTGCACCAATCCTACTTCAATCCCATATCCAGCCAATCACATGGACAGACCACTGCGCTGTGATCACCGCAGTAACTTCCTTGATTCCACAACCCACAAACAGAACATGGTGCATGAAAGATGCACTTTTAACCAACCAATCATATTGTCTGGATATTCAAATTGCCCTCAAAGATTATTTACTACACAATAACACCCCAGATATCTCCCCCACGCTCCTCTGGGAGGCACACAAACCAGTGATTAGAGGCACATGTATCTCAGTCGCATCCCACCTCAAGAAAGACAGAATCCACAAACAACAACAGCTTGAGTCAGACTATCACCAGAGTTTCCTCCAGTTTCAATCTTCCCCTACTGAGGCTCATAAACGAATTTTAGACAAAATTAAATTAGAACTTGACATTCTACTAGCTGAAACGGCTGATAAGACTATACGTAGATCCAACCATACAATATACACCAAAGCCAACAAACCGGATACCTTTCTGGCCTTGCGTTTACGTAGGCCGGATCGTGTTCGTGTTCCCATCAGACTTAGATTGTCTAAAGATAGTGTTACTAGTAACCCGATCAAGGTGCTCTCGGAGTTCCGTAGACAATTGTCGAAACTTTATGAGGCAGGGGCTGCTTTTCCCACACGTCAAGCAGAAAAGCTGTTCCACAATCTGCCAATCCCTACGCTGTCCACTGACGGTCGTGAGTCTATGGAGAACATGATCACAGTTGAGGAAGTCTTAGCAGCCATTAAGACGCTTAAACCGCATAAACGTCCGGGCCCGGACGGCCTCCCCAGTCTCTACTATAAAAAATTTGCAGCTGAACTCGCTCCTCTCCTCACTAACGCATTCAACGCTTTACTCAAACAACACTCCTTTGGTCGTGACACATTGACAGCACTTATTTCCATGATCCCGAAACCAAACACAGATAACACAATATGGTCTAACTTTAGGCCAATTTCCTTGCTAAACGTTGATATAAAGATCCTGGCCAAAATTTTAGCCCTTCGCCTTAACCCGATTATTGGCAGTCTAATACATAAGGACCAAGTTGGTTTTATACCCAAACGGCAAGCCAGTGATAACGTTAGACGTGTAATCCTCCTACAACACTTAGGCCGATCGCGTAAAATACCGATGCACCTCCTCTCCCTAGATATAAGGAAAGCATTTGACACAGTTTCCTGGCCCTATCTCCTTTATATCCTCCAACGTTGGGGCTTCGGCCCACATTTCCTTGGTTGGATCAATGCATTATATAACCATCCACAAGCATATGTACAATACTCAGGATTCCGCTCAAATCCCTTCCCCATCTCTCGTGGAACTAGACAGTGTTGCCCCCTATCCCCCCTATTATTTGCCCTAGTAATAGAACCCTTAGCAGCCCTGATCAGAGCAAACCCAGACGTTCGTGGTCTGGAGATAGCTTCTACCACGCATAAGTTATGCCTTTTCGCAGATGATGCATTATTATTCATCACATCACCACATACAACTCTACCTAATCTCATGCGCATCTTAGACAAATTTGCTCTGGTCTCCGGGTTAGAAGTCAACCAAGCGAAATCCAAGGCCCTCAATGTGTCACTACCACAAACCGATCTTGAGTTACTTCGCCAAAATTACCCTTTCAATTGGTCCACAACATCCATATCCTACCTAGGGATTAAACTGACTAGTGACCCACTAAATTTATTCCATTCCAACTACCTCCCAATGTTAACCCAACTCTCTTCATTACTTAATTCCTGGCAGCCCCTTTGTGTCTCCTGGCTGGGACGAGTGGCAGCTGTGAAAATGTCCTTGTTACCGAAATTACTATATCTATATAGGGTACTCCCGATAGCGATCCCCCCTTATTATCATAGGACAATACAAAACCGAGTTTTTAAATACATTTGGGGCCCCACTAAACCTAGAGTGGCCAGACCAGTATTACTCCGCCACAAGCTCAATGGAGGTCTTGGTATACCCAACTTCTTACATTATTATCACGCAGCCCGACTAGCCCAGGCTATTCTATATCACTCTAAGAATGAAACTCCGTTATGGGTCAGCCTCGAAGCCATAGATCTCCACCCAATTACAGTTACCAATCTACTGTGGCTCCCCCCCAGCTGCACGTGGCACTATAACCAACCCAATAACGCATTGCACCCTCAAACTTTGGGATAGATTACGAACCCCCTTCAAATTGATCTCACCACACTCCCCCCTCTTATCATTTTTGGGCCACCCACTGTTCTACCCGGCACTCTCTGAACCAGCCCTGTTCCAGGCCTGGGCCCAAGCGGGTCTGACTCGCATTTGTGATCTACTTAGTGGTAACTCTATAAAATCTTTTCCAGTTGTACAAGCGCAAGCGCGCCTTTCACCTAAAGAGTGCTTTCGTTACCTCCAAATTGCTCACTTTGTCAAAACAAACTTAAAATCCAGTTCTGGGCTGGATACTCTGACTGAGTTTGAGAATATGTGCGACTCAGACCCGCACGCACCAGGTATCATCTCTCGCCTCTACACTCACCTCACGACACCAACCACAAATCTCCCCACCTATGCGAGACAATGGTCTAAAGATTTAAACATCGAACTCGAAGCAGATGACTGGTCCACCATATGGACTAATACGAAAAACTCATCCCAAAATGTTGTTGCCTCAGAAGCAAACTACAAGGTGCTCATGCGATGGTACCTGGTCCCATCCAGAATTGCCAAATTCCTACCTGAGTATCCCCCGACTTGCTTCAGGGGTTGTAAAGATAAGGGAACACACACCCACATCTGGTGGACATGTCCATTAGTGCAACGTTTCTGGGCAGCAACATTCCAGATGGCTTCCACTCTCCACCAGGTCACGTTAGAACCTAACCCAACTATAGCCCTACTCAACCTTATACCCCAAGACTACACCAGAGCCCAACGCTGTCTCCTTCTTCACCTATTCACAGCTGCTAAGCAAACGATAGCCAAAGCCTGGAAGACACCTGCACTTAGCATAATTGAAATGCAAAATAGAATTACCCAGGCAATGATTCACAGCAAAATTGAAGCAACAATACTAGATAAGATCCCACAACACTTCAGAGTCTGGCAACCATGGATAGAGAACTTCTTGCCCCCAGACATTGACATGAGCCTGCTAGAACCTTGAAGAAGTCTTGGTAGCCACTTCGTACTATGGAAACTACACCGGTGCCCGCGCGTCCCGATCGCCCCCCTACCCCTTTTCAGCTTTCCCTGACTTTTTCCTTTCTCCTCCCCTTCTCACTATTCTCCTCTCACTCTTTCCACTCTTCCCCTAAATTATCCCTGGTAATATGGATAGTATACTCTGTCTTATTTTTTCTTTTCTTCCTGTTGAGTTGGTCTCGATTGTTTGCCGGGACTGACCCTATGGTTATAATCACCAGTGATATATTATGTCTAAACTAAGGACCATGGTCCTTCTCAATGCTAGTATACCCAGTCTTACTGGATCTTGAGATATTTGACAGAGTGTAAATTGTTTGCAAGCTTTAACCTTTACAATGTCATCATAATCCTAACCTGTTAAGATGTACTTTGCCTTCTATCTACATGATACCTTGCATCGTAAAGTTTGTAACTAATGCTTGTTATTTACCAATAAAATATTTGAACAGAAAGTTGCCCTTTTTAAACGTTACAATTACTAAAAGCATATGGAGCAGAACGAACGGAATAAAGACAGAAAGAATAGGAACACAGCACAACTACTTACTTTTTTGCAGCACTCTCCGGATCTTTTGGTACTGCTCTGGCTCTCTTAATTTGAGGTCCGACCACCGCTTCCGGAGCTGATCTTTTGATCTTCGGACCCCGAAATTCCTCTCAAGACTCCTGACCACTTTCGCCATGATCTTGGCCTTTCGGATGTTCGGGTTGGGGTAAGGCCCATACTTCCCCTCATAGTTGGACTTCTTTATGATGTCTACCATCTCCAACATCTCCCCAAAGGACATATTTGTAGCCTTAAAACGTCTCTTCTGGATCGGGACATGTCCGGATCCGGGCTTTCCTCCTCCTCGTTCCTGTAATTAGCACGCACCTGCTGTGACTCCGCCATGTGCTCTTCACCCACTGCGCCGAACGAAAAGGGGCGGGAAATAGAATAGAAAGAACGTCAGGGGCGGGCGGAGTTACACACATGCGCAGTGTATATAAAGCGTAACACGCGTGCGTATTACGTACGATCTGTGAGCGGAGGAAGGAGCATTGGAGGCGTCAATCGTAAGAACGAAGGTAAGAGACAAACTTGTGCCTATACTGCTTCGAGATTGAGGCCTATATTGTAACAAGATTAGGAGAGTTTTGTCTGACATTAGGCTTTGTCTTGTGTTGTGTCTTGCAGTGAACATGGATATGGTACTCAAAGATAATGACTTCATGTCAGTATTCATAGAGATGCTAAGGGAGCTGCCCTGTCTGTGGGAGATTAACCACCCCCATTACAAGAACCAAGCAAAGAGGAAGGCAGCACTGGTGCAATTGTTGGTAATTGTGAAGCAGGTGATCCCCACGGCAGACATCACCTATTTAAATATATTAATTGGTGGCCTGAGGAGTACATATCTAAGGGAGCGCAAGAAAGTCCTGGATTCGCAGAGATCCGGAGCAGCAGATGACATCTATGTCCCCAGGATGTTGTCCTACGACAGGCTGCATTTTCTGGCAGGCCAGACTGAACCCAGGTCCTCCCTATCCAGTCTTCCTTCCACGCTTCCTTCCCCCCCGGCTGAGGCTTCTGATGCCCAACCTGGGCCTTCCAGGCCACATGTGGAGGAGCCCAGATTGAGCCAGGTATAGCATTCTTCTAAATATTTCTGCTTGTCCAATCAATGATGTTAACTAGATTTTAGTTGGGAGTACTAATTTAGGATTGTGATTGATGATGCAAAACATTACAACCATGTCCCTTTTTCATACACAGGGAAGTCTCAGCCAGGAGGCTGATATCAGGGTCCCTCCACCCCCCCTGAAAAGAGAAAGTGGCAGTAGGAGGAGTGCCCTAGAGGAGGCTACCGGAGGACTCTTTTGGAGGGCTACAGAGGTCCTGGGAGCATGACAGACCGTGGAGGAGGACATTGCTGCCGTCATTGCATATAAAATGCAGAGGATGGAGGAGGGCCAACAAGTAATGTGTGAGGCCCTCATATCGGAGGCTCTGGAGAAAGGTATGAGGGGCCAAATTACACCTCAGACACACCTTTGTGATGGTTCTCCTCCTCCTCCTGCACGTCCTCCTCCTCCTCCTCCTTCTCCTCCAGGTCCTCCCAGTGTCCTCCTCCTCCTCCAGGTCCTACTCCTCCTCCTGCCACATCTCCAACTGCACAGCCACAGCCCGGAAGGAAGCGTGAAAGGAAGACCAGAAAGTGAGGACCCTGGATCCAGTCTGGTCGGCCAAAAGATGCAGCCTCTTGTGGTACCACAGCCTGGGGACACAGATGTCATCTGCTGCTATCTGGATCTCTGCGAATCCCGGACCGGACTGCCCTCCCTTAGATATGGACTCCTCAGGCCACCAATTTTGATGTTGAAGAATTGTTGTCTGCCGTGGAGGTCCCAGGCTTCACTAATTTCTCCTGTTGACCCAGTGTTGCCTTCCTCTTTGTTTGGTTCTGATCCCTTAATAAAGGATTTTTGTTTTGAATTATACTCTCCTATGTGTTTTACTTCAAAAAGGACAGTTTGTTTGTGAGGATTCAGGTACATTTCAAATATACAATGTGAAATGAACAAGGGACACCAACAACAAACAATCTCCTTGAGATTAAATAATAAAAGATATCAATGGTGTTGGGGTAACTTGACACACAAAACACACACAAAAATATTCTGGAGTAAAAATAAAAATAACATTGAACAAAGATCAGCCTTTGAAAAAATCCAAACATTACAAAAAAAAAAAAGGCTTAAAATTAATAACAAAAAATAATATAAAAAAAAAAACTGTCAGATGTGACAACTAATAACAATATATTGAGGGAATCCCAATAAAAAAACACAAAGAAAAGTTTGTGAGAAGTGTCTATGAATATGAGCAGCAAAACTACTTAATTCTTGTCACATTATAAAGAAGAAGAGAGTGCGCTGTATTAAACCATTTTTAACATTGCAGCGTGACGAAAGTGCTGTATCCATTGCGAACGCTAAGTTTACCAGAACGAGCTGTCCCGTGTCGGAATTTCTTCTGAGCATGCGTGGCACTTTGTGCGTCGGAACAGGCCACACACGGTCGGAATTGACCCGATCGGATTTTGTTGTCGGAAAATGTTATCTCCTGCTGTCCAACTTTGTGTGTCGGAAAATCTGATGGAAAATGTCCGATGAAGCCCACACACGGTCGGAATTTCCGACAACACGCTCCGATCGGACATTGTCCATCGGAAAATCCGACCATGTGTACGGGGCATAAGTGTGTTTGTCAGAGCACTAATACACTGTCCAACAAGAATTCTCTTGCCTTTGTGGCTTTGTGTGTGTGGTGAAGAGATGAGCTCAGGTGTGTTATTTGGATATACCGTATTTATCGATGTATAACACGCACCTTCACTTTAAGAATGAAGTTTCAGGAAAAAACTTAAATTTTAAATAAAGAACTGTGAAGCAAAATAAGGGTCAGTGCCCATCAATACAGCCTAATCAGTGCCCATCTGCAGCCTCATAAGTGCCATTAATGCAGCACCCTCATTGCCATGAATGCAGCAGCCCCACCATTGCCATGAATGCAGCAGCCCCACCATTGCCATGAATGCAGCACCCCCATTGCCATGAATGCAGCAGCCCCACCATTGCCATGAATGCAGCAGCCCCACCATTGCCATGAATGCAGAAGCCCCACCATTGCCATGAATGCAGAAGCCCCACCATTGCCATGAATGCAGCAGCCCCACCATTGCCATGAATGCAGAAGCCCCACCATTGCCATGAATGCAGAAGCCCCACCATTGCCATAAATGCAGCAGCCCCACCATTGCCATAAATGCAGCAGCCCTACCATTGCCATAAATGCAGCAGCCCCACCATTGCCATAAATGCAGCAGCCTCACTATTGCCATAAATTCAGCAGCCCCACCATTGCCATAAATGCAGCAGCCAAACCATTGCCATAAATGCAGCAGCCCCACCATTTCCATGAATGCAGCAGCCCACCATTGCCATGAATGCAGACTCACCATTGCCATCAGTGCAGCCTGATCCATGCCCATCTGCAGCCTCGGAGGGGACAGGGAGGGGGGCGGGACGGGTGCCAACAGATTACATACAGGAGAAACTCCTGTTTTCTTGGCTGCCTCTTTAACCACTTGACCACTGGGCACTTAAACCCCCTTCCTAACCAGACCAATTTTCAGCAGAAACAGTAAAGTTGCATAATGTAAAAGATGAAGTTACACCGAGTAAATAGATACCCAACATGTCACCCTTCAAAATCGCACACGCTCGTGGAATGGCGCCAAACTTCGCTACTTAAAAATCCCCATAGGCGACGCTTTAACATTTTTTACTGGTTACATGTTTTGAGTTACAGAGGAGGTCTAGGGCCAAAATGATTTCTCTCGCTCTAACGTTCGCACCGATACCTCACATGTGTGGTTTGAACACCGTTTTCATATGTGGGCGGGACTTACGTGTGCGTTCGCTTCTGCATGCGAGCACACGGACACGGGCGCTTTAAAATTTTTATATTTTTTTTATTGTTCATTTTACTTTATTTATTTTAGTTTGACACTTTTTTCCAAAAAAAAAATGTTTTTGATCACTTTTATTCCTATTACAAGGAATGTAAACATCCCTTGTAATAGGAATATGGCATGACAGGTCCTCTTTACAGTGAGATATGGGGTCAATAAGACCTCACATCTCACCTCTAGGCTGTGAAGCCTGAAATAAAAAAATAAAAAAAAACGATTCTGGCTTCAATCGTAGCGGTGAGACGGTAGAAGCACCGGAGGGCGGCGGGAAGGGGGGGAGGTCCCCTCTCGCCTCCCATAAGAACGATCAAGCAGTGGAACAGCCGCTATGATCATTCCTATGGTGTAGGGAATCGCCGGCTGAAAAAGCTGATATCTGAATGATGCCTGTAGCCTGTAGATATCCCCGCACAAAGTCAAGGACGTCGTATGATGGCCGGCGGGCGGGAAGTGGTTAAAACACTTTTTTTTAACACAAAGTTGTCCATTTATACAATATTTCTAACACATAGCATGTACACACCAAAAATGACACCCCAAAATAGATTCACCTACTCCTCCTGAGTACGGCGATATCCCATGTGTGAGACTTCCACATCCTGGCCACATACAGAGGACGAGTACAGCTGAATATGGCCGAGCATGGCTGAGCATGGCTGCACATGGCTGGGTATGGCTGCGCATGGCAGGGTATGGCTGGGTATTGCAGAGTATGACAGAGTATTGCGGGGTGTTGCAGAGTATTGCGGGGTGTTGCCGAGTATTGCGGGGTGTTGCCGAGTATTGCAGGGTGTTGCGGAGTAGTACAGAGTATTGCGGGGTGTTGCGGAGTAGTGCAGTCTATTGCGGGGTATTGAAGAGTATTGTGGGGTGTTGTGGGGTATTGTGGGGTATTGTGGGGTGTTGCGGAGTATTGTGGGGTATTGTGGGGTGTTGCAGAGTAGTGCGGGGTATTGTGGGGTGTTGCAGAGTAGTGCGGGGTAGTGCGGAGTAGTGCCGAGTAGTGCAGAGTATTGTGGGGTATTTTAGTATGGAGGGATGGCTGAGCATGGAGGGATGGATGGCTGGATGTGACTGTATTTGTCACAGAGCAGCGTTGTGGGCACTACAGATGCAGCCCACAACGCTGCTACCATCCGATCCCTCCCCCGCTCCTTCCTCTCTGTACCGATCGGTACACAGAGGGGAGGGAGGAACCGGCGTCATGACATGTTACATGTGATCGCTCCGTCATTTGACGGAGCGATCACATGGTAAACGGCCGCGATTAGCGGCCGTTCACCGTGATCCGTGATGCGCCGGGTCCTCAGGACCCGGTGGTCATGGAAGTTCTCGGGCGCGCGAGAGCAGTATTCTGGGAGGACGTCCATGGACGCCCTCCCAGGATAAGCCGACCGCGCTGTGGCCATCTTTCGGCTATGGCCCGGTCGGCATGTGGTTAATACAAAGTTCCATTCCTTTTGATGGACAGAACAGTCCAATGGCAGCGCAGGAGATGGGACTTCCTATTACAGAGGCCGCCGCATAAACAGGTAATACTCCTGTATGTATAGTTTTCATTCCGCCCCCTTCCTGTCCCCTCCGAGGCACCCAGAATATATATCTTTTGTGGCCCCCGTCGCTCAGAGATTTGTTGGGGGGGCCACAAAAGTTATATATGTCCAAATTACCAGTCGGGCTGTTCAAAACTTCGCAACTGGCCCGCGGGCCAGACTTTGGACATGCCTGGTTTAGGCTATGGGGAGACAAGTGCACAAGAACCTATGCTGGGAAAACCCAGCCCCTGGAGTAGAGCGGATCAAACAGAAGACCTCAGGAATCCCACAAGCGCTGTCAAAACAGCACTGGCTCACCCATTAGAGGCACAGAGGTTCTAGATCGCAGCATGTATCCTTCAGGCAAATACACACCAGTTATGATCACTACTGTAACACGTTTATTGATATAAAGATCACTTCTTCAGAGAACCATAAAAGCAGAGGGATCTATAAATTATTGAAAACATTATTAATTTTTTCATTGTGTCACATATTTTAATATACTATACAACCCATGTTCAGCAGCTTATTTTATAGTTTATATGTATGTATCCTTGTGCAAATCTACCTTTTATGTTTCCCCTGCAACAATAAGTATAATGCACAATGCTGTGAGAATAGTGGGCAAGGAGATTAAACTTTTTTTCTGATTCAGATCTGCATAGGTAACTCTAAAATAATTGGAATATTTCAAACTTTGACTGAAATGTACTTTCAAAAGGGCTTTGTGTTTTAACCACTTCAGCCCCGGAAGATATGGCTGCTCAATGACCAGGCCATTTTTTGCGATACAGCACTGCGGCGCTTTAACTGACAATTGCAACGCTGTACCCAAACAAATTTGGACGTCCTTTTTTTCCCACAAATAGAGCTTTCTTTTGGTGGTATTTGATCACCTCTGCGTTTTTTATCTTTTGCGCTATAAACAAAAGAAGAGTGACAATTTTGAAAAAAAAAAAACAATATTTTTTACTTTTTGCTATAATAAATATCTCAATTTTAGAAAAAAAAGAAAAACAATTTTTTTCCTCAGTTTAGGCCATAGGGTACGCTTATACATATTTTTCGTAAAAAAAAAAAAAAAAAAAAAATCGCAATAAGCGCATGTTGATAGGTTTGTGCAAAAGTTATAGCGTCTACAAAATAGGAGATAAATTTATGGCCTTTTTATTATTTTTATTTTTTTTTTACTAGTAATGGCGGTGAGCTGCAATTTTTATCGGGGCTGCGATTTATTGCAGCGGACAAATTGGACACTTTTGACACATTTTTGAGTCCATTAACAATTACACAGCAATCAGTGCTATAAAAAAAGGAATGATTACTGTAGAAAATGTCACTGGCAGGGAAGGGGTTAACACTAGGGGCGATTGAGGGGTTAACTGTGTTCCCTAGATGTGTTCTAACTGTAGGGGGATGGGACTGACTAGGGGAGGCGAGAGATCTGTGTTCATACTTAGTATGAACACACGATCTGTCACCTCTCCCCCTCTCTCGCTCTGTCACGAGCAATCGCAGGTGCCCGGCAGTCATCGCACCCGCCGGGCACTCGCATCAGCTCGGGGCACACCCTGCAGGCGCATGCCTCCTACAGAGTCGGGTCGACATGCAGTTACGGCGGTTCGCCCAGGAGAGCAAACCTGCTGCAGTACAGCTGCGGCGGCTGGTCCAGAAGTGGTTAAAAATGTTGCCAATAATATGCTAAGAATTTAAAAAATACAATTTTAAAAATCTCCTTTATTCATGTAGATATAAACTATTGCATATGAATATTTTGTATTTTCATATGCAACTAACTGTTATTATTGTCTAAAGAGCTGAATTCTGGTTCTATTGAAGTTGTGGGAAATTTTGGATAGGATATTATAGTCAAGGAATGAGTCAAGCATATCAAAGTTAAAGGCCTGCACAGAATTAAAGGTTGGCAAATAATTGCTAACTATTGTTTTCAGACTTTTTTTATATTATTAGATGAATCAGGAAGACACATACATATATATATATATATATATATATATATATATATATATATATATATATATATATATATATATATATATATATATATATATATATATATATATATATATATACACCTCTGAGCCCATAGTAAAATACATGTTCCAAGTTCTGGTCAAACTGCAAAAGGTTAACATATTTACTTTTTAATTAACACACAGTGATTTGTCATAGACTTTGAATGAAGTACAAACTATTGATTTTCTTTACAGACATCATAAAGACCCTTGTAACCAGATAAACAACTAAGAAAACCCGTGGGTGTTAAGCGGCTTATGGTTTATGGAACCATTAATCACAGTACATCAGATTCAGGCAGCCACAGTTATGTAGCTAATGCTATAGAAGTCAATGAGTTCAGCAGATAAATACCTGAGATAAGAACCCAGTTACACAAATTTATGTTCAGCTGGGGCAAGGGTCTCCGTCATGAGCAAAGATAGGTCACCAAGAATATTTTCATTATCACTTTGTAGCCTTACACCTGCAAGATATGATGGGTTCTCTGTTCTGTCGCAAATCTTTAAACTGCCCAGACCCCACTGACACACCTGTGTAACTTAAAAGTTAATATGCTACCACTGTATAATACTACACTTGACTAGAAAATAGGCCACCAACAACTGGATAATAGACTGAAATGATGTATTATGGTAATGCAGTTAAACAATGTATGAAACCATGAACAGGCAATTTTAATCTGTTTAAAGATATTGTACTAGATAATTGACCCATATGATGGCAATCAACTGAAATGTTGTGATGCTAAACCAAACTAAAACTGATACAAACAGGGTTAAAAGTATCAGCATTAACTAACACAAAAATAAAGGTACTTGTGTGCATACTACACATACAGCCCCAAAACCAGGTGGGTGTATGCATTCCTAACAAAGGGGTATCCCTGGAGGCAATTACAAGTACGTGGCACCTGATTGTCAATATTAGCCAGCTATCATTGGGACCCTTCTGTAATGGGGTGCATGTGTAGCTGACCCTTTAAGAGTGTGCAACAAAATTGCTGATCGGCTACTAAACAAGGAGCAGTCTCCATTGCATTGATTGTTTCAGTGTTAAGATAAGCGCAGGTCATTCAGCTAACCCATCCTGGTACACAGTAATCCGGTCCAGATCACTTGGCGATCTGATGTCCACAGGTACCTGGGACCTGGTGACTCACTCCTCCCAAACAGGTCCTCACAAGGCTCAGTCTCTAAGCTCTGGTCCTCGCTGGTTCTGCCTTACAGTAGACACTCACGGCAACAGGTTCTTCCACTTCCAGTCCAGCTCACTAAGCGATCTCTCAGTGTCTCAGTCTCACCAGTGCTCTGCTCAGTCACCAGCAACAGGTCCATGTCCTTTCTAGTGTGGGCATAGGCACACCAGTGTTGGGTCTGCAGCCTCTGGTCTCCATACTGCAAAAGCTCTGGAACCGGTCTGTTCAGCTCGGTTTCCTCCCGAAAAAGACCCAGATCTCTCCAGAATTGCCTTGGAAAAGTTCTATCTCTTCTTCTCTGTTGTGTCCTCTGGGTAGTGAAGTAGACAGCTCCATCATCCCCCCTTCACTTGCATTGCACTGTGCCCCGTCATATTATAGCTGTCCTTTCAGAGGTCACTACAGGTGTCGATGAGGCGTCATGGGATACACGCACTGGTTCAATTCCTCTCAAGTGCGCACTACTGTTGGACACCTCGGCCAATGCCACCGGTGTTCAGTCTTTACCAAATAATGTGCACCTGCAATTGTTTCTACAGACAATTGTTCTTGCTCTTGATCTGGCTGGAATGTTTTTGAGGGGCCAGGAATCAAAGCTTTTGCTGTCCTATTGTACTCCTCATTCATCCATCTGCTCCATGCTGCTAGCTCATTAGCATCTGTCATTTCATGCCCCTACATCATAAGTTCCCTGTACTGGGATTGGAAAGTCTGAACGTTTTGTCAAGTTGTTCAATTTCTTTAGGTACTTAACTAGCCATTTCCCATACTTAGCCTTTAGCTTTTCCCTTGGGGTCTGTGGTGGCCAACGCATTTTAGCCCCCCCACCTGATTACCCATGGCATAATACAGTGTGGGTATCCTTGTGCAGAACACATCTTATCAGTCTTTGCTCAAGGATTTCCTGTGTTGTTGTACTTTGTACTTTCCAACATTTCCATAATACCTCATTCTCCAGCCCAAACAACTGATCGTGTGGCCTTCCATTCCCATTCATAATAGGTACAGTCCTCTGGCGAGGGATCTTGACATCTTCTCCAAAGAGGCTACATCACATACCAGCTTCCACCCAGTGGATCGCCCTCTACAGGGTGGGAGCGCAGACATAATTGGTTCAGAGCAAGCCTCTAATACTAGGATTAATAATTTTTTAGCACTGTCCCCAACCAGCCTTGTAAAAGAAAAATAGAAGATATAGACGAGGTAGACGAGGTAGACGAGGAGGGCGAATCTGTAAGAATAAACAAAAAAGAAAGGAAGGAAAGCCAATAACTACTGAGATCAATACTTTAAAAATGTTCAAACTTTCTACCCATCAATTAACCATAGCTGAACACCTGTTATTAACGAAAGCGTTAGGGTTTATACCGACTATAGTATTCAATGAATTTGGCCTATTCAAAGATTTAAATAGGTTCATTAGAAACTTAATGGTCAAGATTTTATTGCTAAAGATCAAATAGACAGGTCTAAACCCATTGCATCAGGAGAAGTTGCTACTAATGTTGATAACGCTGAAGAACTCATTCAGCAAGATGCTTTGGCAACACTCATGGAGCTATGGGATGATGGGTTGCCTGACAGTATTCCATGTGAAAACCATGGTATTCCTGAGGTGGCTCACACAGGGTTCAAACCCAAGTCCATGTTCTTCCCCTCAACTTGTAAAGGGCCCTATGTCAAGACATACTATCAAGCTACCTACAGAGATCTACTAAACTTGTGTAACACCAAGTCCTCAAGTCCTTCTAACTTGTCTAGAGCTGAACGTACAGCTCTAAGTACCCTAAAGAATAACAACCGGTTGGTAATTAAACAGGCCGACAAGGGAGGGAGCCTGGTTATTCAAGACAAAATGGATTATGAGAAAGGAGCTTATCGCTTACTATCCGACCAGAAGACATACAGTAGCTTAAAAGGAGACCCCTTGCCAGGGTTCCAAGTGGAATTGAAATCTTTGGTAGCGGGAGCTGCAAATTATGGGGTATTATGTAAAAGGGAGAAACAGTTCCTCCTGCCCCACATGTGCAGTAACCTCTACTTTTACCACCTGCCAAAGATTCACAAGTCCACCGTATGTCCTCCAGGCAGACCCATTGTAGCCAGCACTGATAGCTTTACCTCTGGACTATATATATACTGAATATATTGACTTCTTTCTACAACCCATAGTCTCAGGTTTACCGTTATGCATCAAGGATTCTGGTCACGTGATTGAGACACTCCTGGACTATGAATGGAAGACTACCTGTGGGCCTCATTGGATGTGGTCTCCCTCTACACCTTAATTCCACACAGTGTAGGCCTACAGGCACTCCAACATTTCCTTTCCAAAGATCCCAATATGAATCATAGACAGGCACAGTTTTTGATTGATGCTACAGGTTTTTGCTTGGAGCACAATTATTGTGTGTTCCAGGACAAGTTCTACATTCAGAAACATGGAACTGCTATGGGAGCAAACTTTACCCCTCATATGCCAACATCGTCATGGGCTATTGGGAAGATCGATATATATTATATAAGAAAAAAAGCTGCACCATAAAATTTTGATGATCAAAAAATGTGACATGAAAAGTGTTCATCTAAACGAATGGAGATATGAAGACTCCATTTGTGACACTATTACATAAATATTTAAATGCAATCACAAGTGAAATGTGCATAAAATGATTAAATAAAAAATAAAAAAACAAAATAAGTTTCAAAAACTTCTCAAACAAGGTTATGTCCACTCCGATGGGCTGTTAGATAAAAGCCCCACTGAATGTACAGTTCATAGTGATCTTCCAAGTGGTGATGTTTCAGCCCTCTAAATAGTAGTGACATGCGACCACAACACCAAAGAAGATGTGATAGAGTGCGACAGGAATGTTCCTCCACCTGTAATATTACTGCCGCTTACCAGCTTGTTAGATCTCTTGTTTGAGGAGATCGTGAGTGCCTGTGCCTCTTATCCCCAGCCCTGGGTCTTTGAAGTTGAATGGCTAGATTTCCCCAGGCTCTCTATGCAGAGTATCCTCTCTACAGCAGATGGACGCTCATTCCCCATGAAAGAACATAAAAGCTTCCATAACTCGTTTAAAAAATGTATTTATTAAAATTATAAAGTATTGCACTTACAGTTTTGCAGTAAACATAAAGCGATTGGTATAAAACATGAGTCGGCCAGCTCCAATATCTGCCCGTTGCTTCCGGGACTAGCGCGGTATGTGGTGACGTCAGCACGCCGCTCCTCCCTATGCCGTTTCGTCAAAGATGACGTCTTCCAGGGGCACGATAGATATATCTATATGTATATCTATATATATATAGATATATAGATATATCTATATATCTATATATAGATATATAGATATATATATATATAGACACATAACCCTTTTGCTAGACACATAGTGTTCCTAGGGCGTTATATTGATGATATTTTGATCATCTGGAATGGGAGTATTGAGTCATTTGAGTAATTTGTTACTCGTAATGACAACACTTTGGGTCTCAGTTTTACACATGTGATTGATTCCACCAACCTAGTGTTTCTGGACTTGCCATTATACCATAAAGGCAGGTCCATTTGCACAAAAACTATTGCAAACCCACTAGTGGCAACTCATACTTGCATTATACGAGTTGCCACCATCCTTTTTGGATAAACAACATTCCAAGTGGACAGTTTCAAAGACTAATGCCGCGTACACACGAGCGGACTTTCCGGCATACTTGGTCCGGCGGACCAGAGTCCGCCAAACAATCCGGTCGTGTGTAGGCTCCGGCGGACTTTTTTTTCCCAAAAGTCAGCCGTACCTAGATTTGAAACATGTTTCAAATCTTAGTCCGCTGGACTCCGTTCCTGACGGAAAGTCTGTTCGTCTGTATGCTGGTCCGACAGACAGGGTATTGCATCTCGCGCTCGCTGCAATAGAAAAAACAAATTTTCCTATTGCGGCAAGCGCGGGGCATTCCAGGCCATTAGGTCTGGTATGGATTTTAAGGGGAACCCCCTACGCCAAAAAAATGGCATAGGGTCCCCCCTAAAATCCATACCAGACCCCGATCCAAGCACGTAGCCCGGCCAGTCTGGAAAGGGGGCGGGCACGAGCGAGCGCCCCCCCCCCTCCTGAACCGTACCAGGCCCCATGCCCTCAACATGGGGGGTGGGTGCTTTGGGGGAGGGGGGCGCCCTGCGAGCCCCCCCATCCCAAAGCACCTTGTCCCCATGTTGATGAGGACAAGGGCCTCGTCCCGACAACCCTGGCCGTTGGTTGTCGGGGTCTGCAGGCGGGGGGCTTATCGGAATCCGGGAGCCCCCTATAATAAGAGGGCCCCCAGATCCCGGCCCCCCACCCTATGTGAATGAGTATGGGGTACATGGTACCCCTACCCATTTACCTAGGGAAAAAGTGTCAATAATAAAACACACTACACAGGTTTTTAAAATAATTCATTAAACAGCTCTAGGGGGGTCTTCCTCTGGCTTCGGGGGTCTTCTTCCATCTTCGGGGGTCCCTCCAGTTCCTCTTCTCCCGGCGTCCGGTTGGTTCTTCTCCGCTCTCTCTGGCCTCTTCTCCCGGTGTTCCAGTTCTTCTTACGGCTCCTCCGCTGTCTTCATGACGCTCTTTTGCCAGCAAAGGCCCGGACTTCTGGCTTCTTGTCTTCTTGGCTTCTTCCCTCTTCTCTTCTCCAGATGTTGACACGACGGTCTCTCCGGCTGGACTGCTCTCTGAGCGCTCCGATGTGACTTATATAGGCGGCCCCTTATGCCGTCACAGTCCCTGGGCATGCTGGGACTGTGACATTTTATGGGGCGTGGTCAACCTCACCCGGTGACCATGCCCCTTAAAATGTCACAGTCCCAGCACGCCCAGGGACTGTTATGGCATAAGCGGACTGTCCGCATAAGCGGACGGGGTCTCCGCCTATATAAGTCACATCAGAGCGCTCAGAGAGCAGTCCAGCCGGAGAGACCGTCATGTCAACATCTGGAGAAGAGAAGAGGGAAGAAGCCAAGAAGCCAGAAGTCCGGGCCTCTGCTGGCAAAAGAGTGGCATGAAGACAGCGGAGGAGCCGGCAGAAGAACTGGAACACCGGGAGAAGAGGCCAGAGAAAGCGGAGAAGAACCAACCGGACGCCGGGAGAAGAGGAACCGGAGAGACCCCCGAAGCCGGAAGAAGACCCCCGAAGCCAGAGGAAGACCCCCCCGGAGCTGTCTAATAACTTATTTTAAAAACCTGGGCGGCCCCCCTCCCCCAAAGCACCCACCCCCCCATGTTGAGGGCATGCGGCTTGGTACGGTTCAGGAGGGGGGCGCTCGCTCTTCCCCACCCCCTTTCCTGACCGGCTGGGCTGCATTCTCGGATCAGGGTCTGGTATGGATTTTAGGGGGGATCCCATGCCGTTTTTTCGGCATAGGGGGTTCCCTTTATAATCCATACCAGACTTAAGGGCCTGGTATGCCCCGCGACGGGGCTCGCAAGGTGTCAATCTCGCCGATAAAAGTGGCCAGATTCACTTCCTTTTCTAGTCCCGTCGTACCCGAGTCACGTTCAAAATGGACTTGTCCATGTGTGGGCAAGTCCGTTCATTCTGAATATCCGCCGTAACTACGGCGAAAGTCCGTCGGAAAGACGGGCGGACCTAGCCTGCCGGAAAGTCCGGTCGTGTGTAGGCAAGTCCGTCCATCAGAAAGTCCGGCGGTAGTCTGCCGGACAGTCCGGCAGGAAGAACGTCGGACCAAGTATGCCGGAAAGTCCGCTCATGTGTACGCGGCATTAGAAGAAACTGTACCAACCGTGGGGAGTATGAATCACAGAGTTTGTCCCTAAAAAACAAGTTTTTGCAAAAGGGATACCCTCTAGAATTAGTGCACATGGCTCACGACAAGTTTTTGGAACTGTACTACCTTCCAAGATTTATCAAAAAGCCAGATGTTAATACAATTAGGTTTGTCACCGAATATAACAGCAAATATAGATCCATTCAGAATATCTTTAAGAAACGTTGGCATATTCTGCATATCGATCTGAAACTTGGACCCATTCTAACCCAGTGCCACAGATCACGTTTAAAAGAACACGTACTCTGAAGAACATTGTTGACCCAAGAAAACTTAAATGTTCTGGAAAGGAGAGAGTCATGGACATTAGATCCTATTTCAAAAACAGAACTGGTATTTTCCAGTGTAAGAAAAGGAGATGTCTGACTTGCCAGTTTATCCAACATGGCCAATCCTCTTTTTTTGATAGGGCCGGTAATAAGTACAACATAAAGATATTTATTATCTACTCCACTGAGTATGTGATATATGTACTTATATGCCCGTACAACTTGTTACAAAAACGTGTAGGGGAGCATCAACGGTTTATACAAAAAGGACTTCATGAACATAGCGTTCCCCGCCACTTCAAAACTTATAATGCTAAAAACATCCATTGTCTAAAGGTTGTAACCATTGAATGTATCCCGGGTGGTTCTCTGACTGATAATGAGAGGTTCTCCTTGTTTTTGAGAATCATTCTGGACCTATAAACTGGCCTCTCTATCTCTGAATGGTTTGAACGAAGGTCTAGAGATTCATAGCATCATCTAGACACCTTCCGCTATCATTCCTTATTGTTTTGTTACCACCTTTTTTCAGTCTGTATACCCTCAGGGTGTACCCATAGGTTACATACTGAGGGGATTATAGGAAATATATAGCATAAGGTGTTACGTATTGGGCACCACTTGTCCAGTCCCACATGGCTTCCAATTACTTATTATCATTCTTTATTACATTTTTTCATCTATATACTTGTTATATATGTATTGTAATATATATATATATATATATATATATATATATATATATATATACACACATACATATATATATATATATATATATATATATATATATATATCGTATTTATCGGCATATAACACGCACTTTTTCCCCCTGAAAATCAGGGGAAAATCGTGGGTGCGTGTTATAGGCCGATCCCCGCCGATTTTGTGTCATCGGAGCGATCGCGGCAATTGCCACGGTCGACGCCGACATACACAGCCGTGGGTAGATTCAAATATGGCGCCGAGACTGCAGGGATTCGTTGGAGCCGAGATACACATACCCGAGTGTTCTCGGCTTTTTTCGCTTTGCAGTTGTTCCATCCATGCAAGGAGATGTCTAGATAATTATTCATCCAAGTACATGTTATTATTAAATCGGCACCTGATTTTATCTCATTGAATGTTTTGATTGTCCTTTCAAGACCGTCCCGATCAGCGCTTTCAATTGTGGTTGCTAATGAATGTTTTTACTTGTATTCACGCCCCTCCTGGTGTGCTCACCCACACAGCTGCTCTTTGGGCTCTTGCAGGACATTCACAAGGTTCCTAGTGCAACAGATGTCCCAGTTTCCTGGAGCCAGAATTTATTTTTTATTTTTTTGTACTTTAAAGTTTGCACAGCAGTGGCAGCCCGTCCATTAGGGGCGCACGAGCACCGCCCCCTGATCTACATACAGTGTCCTGATTATCTTTGCCAATGTCCCTTTAACAGAAGCTCATTATGAGCTTTCTTCTTCTAAAAGAAAAGCCAATGACCAGTTTGTGTTTACATCCTGTGATCAGTTGTCATTGGACACAGCTGATCACATGGTAAAGAGCCGCTGTGATTGGTGATCTGTGAGCAAAGGACTCGGCAATCACAGATTGCGCTGCCTGCGCACCGCAGCACGATCACAGGGGGAACGTCCATGTACACTGGCAAAGTAAGCCTGCGCTGTAGCCGTCTTTCGGCTATAGTGCAGGCAGGAGGTGGTTAAAAGTTTACCAGTTGGCATTGTGCCTACTTTAAATTTCTACAGCATAACACACTTCCGACCTGACAATTAGGTAGAGTAGTGTTAATTTGCAAGAAAATTTTATGATACACAGTGTCACTTGTGAGACACAGAGAAAAACTTTTCATGAGCAGGACAATCTCACTTCTCTCACCTGTTATATCAAACTTCAGAACGGGCCTATGCATAGTGGCACCGTTCATCACTCTGACAATCAGTGCTAGCCTCCCATTTTGATCAACAGACCCCTTTCACTCAGTACATTATTCATTTACATACACAGGCAAAAGGACAGAATTAAGACCATTTAAACATAACATTTCCTGGTAAAATCAGCAACCAAATAGCTGTGTAGCAACAAAGGTTAACACAATTTCTTATCTCACTCCTTCAGCCAACATGGTTAGGGTGTTTTCCTCTTAATAAAACCTCAAATTAAGCTGGCTTGTGAGTTCAGTGCAAGACAAATTATTTCGACACAAGCTAACATATAGTAACATGCTGTCATTGGACCCAAGTCTACCTGCGCTGGTTCAGCTCGCTTCGTTTTGAAATGCGTCATCAGCCAGTGCCAGATCTCCATTCCCATCGATGAGAGAAAACCTCCAGACTTAATGTAGTGAGAAAAGACTCAGCTTTTTTTTTTTTTTGGCGCCAATCTGGGGATTCTCCAACCTGTTGGACTGGAAGTTGAAGGAAGCTTCTGAATGTTGCATTCGAATAGGCGGCACCAGATGAATATGGATAAGTGGTTTTCCTGCAGCAGTCACATTCAAGAACAAGGATACAGGTGGTCTTCGATCAGATAAGGATTTATTGTGCACATTGAATGTAATACATGGGCAGTAAGGTGGTAGATCTACACCGGCAAATAATTTACATCAGTATATACGGTATATTTTTAGTACATTGAGATAAGAAGTTAACTCTAATTACCACTGGCTCATTAATTACTGACCAATCATCTTACAGATCCCAATTCATCCAGTTACACATTAACCACTTCAGCCCCGGAAGGATTTACCCCCTTAATGACAGGGCCATTTTTTGCGTTACTTTAACCGACAATTCAGCGGGCGTGACGCTGTACCCAAATAAAATCGATGTCCTTTTTTTCCCACAAATAGAGCTTTCTTTTGGTGGTATTTGATCACCCTTGCGGTTTTTATTTTTTGCGCTATAAACAAAAAAAGACCAACAATTTTAAAAAACACAATATTTTTTACTTTTTGCTATAACACATATCCAAAAAAAATATAAAAAAACAAATTTATTCATCAATTTAGGCCAATATGTATTCTGCTACATATTTTTGATAAAAAAATCCCAAAAGGTGTATATTGATTGGTTCGCGCAAAAGTTATAGCGTCTACAAAATAGTGAATAGATTTATGGCATTTTTATTATTTTTTTTTTTATTAGTAATGGCGGTGATCAGCGATTTTTAGCAGGACTGCGACATTGCAGCGGACAGATCAGACACTTTTGAGACTTTTTTGGGACCAGTGAAATTATTACAGTGATCAGAGCTAAAAATATTCACTGATCACTGTAGAAATTACACTGGCAGGGAAGGGGGCTATCAAGGGGTTAAGTGTTCCCTAGGGAGGCGTTTCTAACTGTGGGGGGAGTGGACTGACTGGGACTACAGAGAGATCGCTTTTCCTGATCACTAGGAACAGATGATCTCTCTCTACTTCCCTGTCAGACAGAACGGGGATCTGCTTTGTTTACACTGGCATATCTCCGTTCTGGCTCTCTGTGGAGCGATCGCGGGTGACCGCCCACGTGCATCAGCTCCGGTGACGCGCGCACGCCTTCTATAGCTATTGTACAAAGCTCTGTACTGGTATGGCGATTCGCACAATAGAGCTGCCCTGCCACAGTATATCTGCGGCGGCTGGTCTGCAAGTGGTTAAAGGGGTTGTAAACCCTCACAGTTTTTCACCTTTATGCATTCTAACATGGTGGATATCTCCCATAAAAGTTGAATCAAACCAGACATCCTAAGTCTCCCACGAGTTGCAAGAGTCTCCCTCGTGTTGCAAGAATCTCCTGCATTTGGCTGCGGGCTCACTGATGGCCGCGAGCGGCGGGCGATCTCCCGGCTGAGCCTGTCTGTGAGCCACAGACAGAAGACAGACCAGCCTGAGCTGCCAAATAGAGTACGGCCATGGCGTCTGCTTTGGCTGCTCTGTCTTTTGTCAGCACCGCAGCAGTAGTTCACAGAGAGCATTGGAGGGGGTGCGATGGAGCCAGGAGCACCACTGACTCTCAGACCCCGCTTCGATGCAGTCTGAGTGGTCAGGAGAAGGCCAAGGCTGCAGGTACAGCTAAGTATCGGCCCGGGTAGGAGCAGCAGTGCTGAGATCCCCAGAGTGAGGATCGGATGTGAGCTTGCTGGCAGGTACAGTAGGTCCTTCTCCCCAGTGCAATCATGTACAATTAAACTGGCTGCCTGTAGATTGTCTGATGAGGCTGCGCTGGTGGACACTGATGAGGTGGCACCGAAGGGGCTGCACTGGTGGGCACTGATAGGCTGCACTCGTGGGCACTGATAGGATGCACTGATGAACACCGATGATGTTGCACTGATGGACACTGATGAGGCTGAACCGATGAGACTTCACTGATGAAACTGCATTTAATTGGCAGTGGTAAGGCTGCATTTCATTGGCACTGTCAAGGCTGCATTTCATTGGCACTGTCAAGGCTGCATTTCATTGGCACTGTCAAGGCTGCATTTAATTGGGGGGGGGGGGGGGAGTCAGCCCTGGCGCTAAGCGTCACCTCCCTGACATGAGTTTGCTACCTCTCTGAAATGAGTTTTTGCAGGTTGGGATGTCTGTTAAACGTATCCTAAGATGGGAGCTGGTTGTACCAACATAGATGACTTGTCCTCTGATTTCTGGTAAACAGTCTAAAACATGCCTGGACATTTTTCTAAAACATGCCTGGACATTTTTCTATAGCATATGTAAAAAGAATACCAAATTATATTCTATATGTATTGATTGTATAGGGGAATCTTGTTTAAATATAAATACTTCTCATTTATCTGCATAAGAGTCTCATCTTGTCTTGTACTGTATGCATTGTAGCCATCATAAGTTTCATGAATATTATTTTCATATCACACAGATTACATAATAATGAGAATGGTATGTGTGTTGTCCAGCTATGACCACAATAGAGCGAGCAAGGGCTCCCATTATCCCCTACACATCCTCGAATGTGCAGATTCAGATTGGAGAATTACTCAAGACCCCAAATGTGGCTGTGTACTGCCATTCACTTTTATTGCCAGCTGTACACTCCAACTGTAGCTCTCCTGCTGGCGATAAGTGCTGAGATAGGAGCTGCTGGATAGGATAGGTCCTCTGTTCTTTGCCTTAATCTTTTCAAGAACCTCAGCCCCTCTGATACAGTAATACCTAATACCCAATAGTAGTGCTATATCAAAGAAAACAGGTTGTAAAGGCAAACATAAGATATTGTTACCCAATATGGTTGGTAACTAAGCAAGCATAATATGGATTAATAAAGGGGGAGGGAACAGTGCTTCTAAGTGTAGTAAGAGTAGCGCACACCCTTAAGGGCCACAGATGATCCCCCACCCTGCACAGTCAGGCAGCAAGGGTAACAACTTGGATAGGGAGGGGAGGTTATGCAATGCCCACTTGACTTTAACAACTTCAGGGACAACTTCCTACATACAGTCTCTATATACAACTCTACTTCTTCATCCAGCATGCAATTGCTTGCAGAACCCAACTGGAAGATCTGACAGTCAGATTAAAGGCAATAGCCCATTACAGGCAGGAACCTAAAGCTGACTCCTTGGTCAGGTAGCAAAGTATTACAGTGTCCAGCTTGCACTCATCCTCCTGTGGCTAATAATCCCAGCAACTCTTCAGGCACTGCCAACCCACCTGGCTGCAGCTGGCCCTTATTAGCCTTCCAGGCCAACTTCTCCACCACAGTCCTCCAGACTGGCTGACTCTCTGAAGATCTACCAGTAGTGCCGACTAGGGATGAGCTTCGAGTTCGAGTCAAAGCCATGTTCGACTCCAACATCGCATGTTCGACCATTCGTTGAATTGCGAAAGTTATGGGCCACTCGCACCAAATTCGAGTGCCGCGTCATGGCCCATAATTTACTGCAGCATCGCAGTGCACTGCTGGCTGATGATTGGCCAAGCATGCACTATGACCTGCATGCTTGGCCAATCACAGCGCCGTCTGTACAGAGCGCCGTAATTGGCCAAAGCCAAGTTAGAAAGAGTAGGCAGGCGAGTTAGTTAGCTGCACTTACAGTGTATTGTATGTATGTATATATATATGTATAATATTGTATTCAGTTTAGCTAGATCCGTTCCTGTTATTCTCTTCCTACTGACAGGCAGGCATTTTTACTGTATTTACAGCTACCTGAAGAAAATTGCTGGTGTTCTTCTGATCCTATTAGTACCACAGGCAGGCAGCTACAGTATTTACAGTTAGTGTAGTGCGTCCTCTGCACAGTGTGCACCTAAAGCTACCTGAAGAAAATTGGTGGTGTTCTTCTGATCCTATTAGTACCACAGGCAGGCAGCTGCAGTATTTACAGTTAGTGTAGTGCGTCCTCTGCACAGTGTGCACCTAAAGCTACCTGAAGACAATTGCTGTTCTGATCCTATTAATACCACAGGCAGTCAGCTGCAGTATTTACAGTTAGTGTAGTGCATCCTCTGCACAGTGTGCACCTAAAGCTACCTGAAGACAATTGCTGTTGTTCAGATTCTATTAGTACCACAGGCAAGCAGCTGCAGTATTTACAGTTAGTGTAGTGCGTCCTCTGCACAGTGTGCACCTAAAGCTACCTGAAGAAAATTGGTGGTGTTCTTCTGATCCTATTAGTACCACAGTCAGGAAGCTGCAATATTTACAGTTAGTGTACTGCGTCCTCTGCACAGTGTGCACCTAAAGCTACCTGAAGACAATTGCTGGTGTTCTCATATTAATACTACTACAGGCAGGCAGTTGATTCTGCTAGCTGCAGTATCAGTATATATATACATCCCAGCTTTGTGCAGCTACATCTCACTGCAGGCCATTAGTTTGTCTGGAAGGCCAACAAGGAGAGGCAGACAGTCACAAGCCAATAAAAGAGGGCAAGCAGGCTCTGTGTCTAGAGGCAACAGTGCTGGTCGTGGAGACGGTGCATCCTCATCAGCGCGTGGCTGTGGGACACGCTTGCCCTTTTTTTCGGCAGCTGGCCGCGTTGAGCCGCGACATGCCAAAGACATGGTAGAGTGGATGACCAAGCCGTCCTCATCCTCCTCATCCTCTCTCACCCAGGTTCAGGTTACTTTGTCTGGCAAAGCAGCTGCCAACGTGGCCTCTTCCCTCGGCTCAATGGCATCAGTCACTCCTTCCCTAGCCCCACCATGTCCTCCTGAGGAGTCTCCCGAACTGTTTGACCATAGTGTTGGGTACATGCTCCAGGAGGATGCCCAGCGTTTTGAAGGCTCTGATGATGGTACCCAGCTAGAGGAAGGCAGTAACGTGAGCCCAGAGAGAGGCGGTGCCCAAGAAGGACAGCAATCTGGCCGTCATGTTCCCCCAGCTGCAGCATACTGCCAGCTTTGCTCCAGTGATGAGGACAGAGGGGATGATGAGGTTACTGACTCCACATGGGTGCCTGATAGGAGAGAGGAGGAGGAGGCACATCTCCAACGAGGCAGGATGCCCTCCAGGGGCCAGCTTAAGGGCAGCACACCGACTGCATCACACCGCAGAGCTCCGCATGTGCAGGGTGCTGCTGTCTCTGCGCGTTATTCCAAAAGTTCTTTGGTGTGGGCCTTTTTTGAGATGAGTGCATCAGATCCCACCGCTGCTATTTGCAACATATGTCTCAAGCGTATCTCGTGTGGCCAAAACATCACCCCCTTGGGCACCACATGCTTGACCAGACATATGTCGACCTGCCATGCAGTTCGTTGGCAGGCGTACCTAAAAGACCCACACCAAAGCGGACCTCTCCTTGTTCCTCATCAGCTGGGATCTCCAACCCCACTATACCTTCAGTCCTCTCTGAAACCTGCACTGAGAGGAATGAAGGTGTAGAATTAGGTGTGTCACAGCCAAGTACTTGCGGGCAATCTGCTATCGGTACACCGACGTCAGATTGTACCAGGCAAATTTCCCTGCCCCATCTGCTGCACCGCCAAAAGGAGTTCGCTCCCAGCCATCCACATGTCCAGCGGTTGAATGCTAGCTTGGCTAAATTGCTAGCACTTTAACTGCTGCCTTTTCAGTTGGTAGACTCTGCCCCCTTCCAATAGTTTGTGGAATGTGTGGTTCCTCAGTGGCAGGTTCCCAAACGCCACTTTTTCTCACGGAAGGCGATTCCGGTTCTCTACCGGCATGTGGAAGGCAATGTCTTGGCCTCACTGGACAGGGCAGTCAGCGGTAAGGTGCATATAACTGCTGACTCATGGTCCAGCAGGCATGGACAGGGACGTTACCTATCTTTCACCGCACACTGGGTGACTCTTCTGGCAGCTGGGAAGGATGCAGGCCAGGGTGCAGTAGCATTGGAGGTTGTTCCACCACCACGCCTACAAAATTCTACTAGTGGTGATTCTGCCACACCTCTCTCCTCCACCCCCTCCTCTTCTTCTTCCTCCATGGCCTCTTCCTGTGCTGATCTGTCCTCGGAACCAGCGGTGCTCCGTAGGCGTTCAAGGGGGCTATGCAAGCACGCAGGAAAAAAGATGCCATGTGGTGCTTGAGCTGGTGTGCTTGGGGGACAGGAGCCACACTGGGGCAGAGATTCTGTCAGAGAGGTTACCTGGTTGGGCGCCGGTGTGGGTTGGTGCGCGTGTTCCTGTGCGTGCTGGGGCGCGTGTTCCTGGGGGCGCCGGCATGTCTGGTCCAGCCAGCCATGGTGTGCAGGGTGGCGTCCGGGCGCGCGCACGTCCGCCTATGGGCGTTACTGCGGGTGCGCCTGGTGGTGCTGGCGTGCACACCGGTGTTCGGGGGCATGGTCGGGCACGTGCGGGTGCGCGAGTGTCTGGGCGTATCGGCGCATGCACGAGCGCGGCGTTTGGCGCCAATCTGCTTATTTAGGTCTGCCTCAATCCCTGATCGGTGCTGCCTGATCAACAGCTCTGTGCCAAAGTTCCATGATCCCCTCTGTGTTCCGTATCTCTGAAGTTCTGACCTGTTACGACCCGGCTTGCCTTTTGGACCTCCCTGACTGCTGCCTGAACCTGACCCAGGCTTGTTTGACCCCGCTTTTGCCTGCTCCTTTTGTACTTCTGCTGCCAGCCCGTTGCCGACCTCTGCCTGTGTGTGACCAGCCTAGTAGCTCCTGCTCAGCATCAGTTCCAGTGTTCCTGAGTTCTACCTGCTGCTAGAAAGACCACTTTTCTCCAGGATCCATATACCAGGCCCTCATACCACTCCGTACTCGTGGGCTTCCTGTCTGCTCTATCAGGGGCCCCGAGTCAGGTACGTAAGGGAGCCTACCCTCTGCCCAAGTGGACTCACCTGTCTGGTAAGTGTGGGACCTGACAGATTCTGTCAGCTCTGCAGGGGCAGGTTCAGAGGTGGTTGACACCACGCCAGCTTAAGCCAGGTATGGTGGTTTGCGACAATGGCACCAACCTCCTCTCCGCCCCTCCGTCAGGGACAACTGATCCAGGTGCTCTGTTTGGCTCATGTCCTTAACTTGGTGGTGTAGCGGTTCTTGGGCAGGTACCTTGGCTTAGAGGATATCCTGAGGCAGGCCCAGAAAGTCTGTGTGCATTTCCGCAGGTCATATAATGCCAGTGCTCGGCTGGCTGACCTCCAAAAGGAATTTAACCAAGAACCGCCTAATCTGTGACATGCCCACTAGGTGGAACTCAACGTTGGCCATGCTGCAGCAGCTGCACATGCAGCAGAGGGCCATCAATGAGTACCTATGTGACTATGGCACCAGGACAGGGTCAGGGGAGCTTGTTCTTTTTTTCCCCACGCCAATGGGCTATGATCAAGCATGCATGCACTGTCCTGTCACCATTTGAGGAGGCCACAAGGATGGTGAGCAGTGACAGTGCATGTATCAGTGACACTGTCCCTCTTGTCCACCTGTTGGAGCACACGCTGCGTGGAATAATGGAGGAGGACTTCCTTACCTCTCAAAGCCCCCTTTATCCAGATAGTGTCCCTGCGTGCCCGCTGATCACACAGGAAGAGGAGGAGGAGGAGGATTGTGTCAGCATGGAGGTGGAGCCTGGCACTCAGCAGCAGCAGCAGTCCTCAAGGGATCATTTACAGTCCGGAGAAACCCATGGACTTGTACGTGGCTGGGAGGAGGTGGCTGCAGATCAGGTTGTCCTTAGTGACCCAGAGGACTCTGGACCGAATTCCTCAGCAAACCTAGGCTGCATGGCCTCCCTGATCCTGCAAAGCCTGCGGAAGGATCTTCGTTTTCGTGGTATCCAGGGGAGGGATGATTACTGGCTGGCAACCCTCCTTGATCCACGTTACAAGGGTAAGATTGCGGACCTTATCTTGCCGTCGCAGAGGGAGCAGAGGATGAAACATCTTTGGGAGGCCTTGCAGAAAGGTTTGTGCAATGCATTTCCAGAGCCTGGGAGGTTACAATTTCCTGGTCCTCCTGGACAACGTGTTGCTGAGGCTTCGGTCAGTCACAGAAGGAGCGGTGGAGAAGGTGGCCGTCTGACCAATGCGTTCAGACAATTTTTTAGTCCGCAGCCCCAAGGTCTGATCGGTTCCAGCAACCATCGCCGGTGTCTGATTCACATGGTGCAGGATTGCCTAGGGGCAAGATCTGACTTGGACACCTTTCCCACCAAAAATCCTCTGGGTTACTGGGTCTTGAGGATGGATCACTGGCCAGAGCTTGCACAGTATGCAATTGAGCTCACAGGGTGCGCCTGTCCACAGAATCGATAAATCGGCTGACTTTCATAAAAATGAATCAGTCTTGGATCACCAACTACCAAGCACCTGATGCTGATGTAAAGGATTGATTTTTTATTTTAATGTGAGATCCCTTCAATACTGCCTATGCTGATGCTGAGTGACTATTTTGTTATGCTGAGTGACAATCCTCTTCCTCCTCAATTTTCATGCTGATAGCTTGTAAGAACATTTTTGGTTCTGGGCACCGCCACCAGTGGCCAAGGCCCAATTTTTCTGCTCCTGTTTAACAGGGGCGTGCAATTAAAATTTTTGACGCAATACTTTGCAGCGGGGCTCATTCCTGCGCTCCAACTATGGCATCTGTGAGGGGTTGCAGTGTTGTGGCACCAGTGCCTAAAGCCCAATTTTTCTGCCCCTGTTCAACAGGGGCATGTAATTACAATTTTTGATCTAATATTTCACAGCATGGGCCATTCCTGCGCCCACCAAGAGTAACTGTGAGGGCTTACAGTGTTGTGGCAACACCAACACCTAAGGCCCCAATTTCTGCAGAGTATATAGGGCAGGCCCCTACTTTCAAACATCCAACTTACAAACGACTCCTACTTGCAAACGGAAGGAGACAACAGGTGAGATGAAATCCACCCCTAGGAAGGGAAATTCTCTCCTGTAAGAGTTAATATGGGAAAAATGTATCTCCTCTTCACTGATGCTTTATCACCAATCCTTGTTTCACTAAAAAACCCAAATTTTCAAAAAACATTTGTCATTGGGACAGAAAGTGAGGTGAAATCTTCTGAAGAGGTGCACAGACAGAAAAACAAATGTTACAGGGGTGATAACCCTTCCCTATGTTTTCCAAAAAGCTTAAAAATAGATTTTTTGGCTGGAGCTACACTTTAAAAATGTACCAGTTCAAAATTACAAACAGATTCTACTTAACAACAAACCTACAGTCCCTATCTTGTTTGCACCACCTGTATACTGCTGTTCAGAGTATATAGGGCCTGGGGGCCCCACACCTTTCCTTTTTTAATTTGGGTGCGGGGTTCCCCTTAATATACATTCAAGACCCAAAGGGCCTGGTAATGGACTGGGGGGGGGTTTGTCTCACTGATTTTCATCCATATTGCCGGGATCCAACTTTACATTAAAGCCGCAAGCAGTTTTAAATGACTTTTATTCCTTTAAAAATGTCATTTTATGAAGGGACTGTTCTAAGCACGGGAAACACGCGCCACTTTACAGGCATACTATAGACACCCTCCAGGTAGGATATTTAAATGAATATTACACTTTTATTTTTTCACTTTATGCATCATTAACCACTTGCCGCCCGCCCTATTACAGAATGACGGCGGCAAAGTGGTTTGATATTCCTGATCGGGCGTCATATGACGTGATCAGGAATATTGAGCCGCTGCGCGCCCCCGGGGGCGCGCATCGCGACGATCGTTGTTGCGGGGTGTCAGTCTGACACCCTGCAATACCAATCTAGGTAAAGAGTCTCCGACGGAGACTCTTTACCACGTGATCAGCCGTGTCCAATCATGGCTGATCACGATGTAAATAAGAAGAGCCGGTGATCGGCTTTTCCTCACTTGCGTCTGACAGACGAGAGTAGAGGAGAGCCGATCGGCTGCTCTCCTGACAGGGGGGGTCTGTGCTGATTGTTTATCAGCACAGCCCCCCCTCGGATCCTACCCAGGACCACCAGGGAAGCCGCCCAGGACCACCAGGGAAGCGATCCACACTGGACCACTAGGTATGCCCCTAGACCACCAGGGAAATGTCACTGTGTACCCAGGCAGCTGACAATCTGTGCCCAGGCAGCTGCCAGTCAGTGCCCACTGCAATGCCTACCACTGCCAGTGCCACCAGGGATGCCCATCAGTGCCTCATTTTAGTGCCGTGTATCAGTGCCCATCAGTGCCACGTATCAGTGCCCATCAGTGCCACCTATCAGTGCCCATCAGTGCCCAGCAGTGCCGCCTATCAGTGCCGCCTATCAGTGCCACCCTATCAGTGCCTAGCAGTGCCCAGCAGTGCCGCCTTTCATTGCCCAGTGTCACCCATCAGTGCCCATCAGTGCCAACCAGTGCCACCCATCAGTGCCCATCAGTGCTGCCTATCAATGCCCATCAGTGCTGCATATGAGTGCCACCCATCAGTGCCGCCTACCAGTGCCCATCAGTGCCGCATTTCAGTGCCCATCGTCAGTGCCCTTCAGTGCCCGCTCATTGGTGCCAGCTCATCGGTGCCGCCGTATCAGTGCCTGTCAGTGCCTCCTTATCAGTGCCCATCAGTGAAAGAGAAAACTTACTTATTTACAATTTTTTTTAACAGAAACAAAAGCAAAACTTTTATTTTTTTCAAAAAAATTTTATTTGTTTAGCAAAAGATAAAAACCGCAGAGGTGGTCAAATACCACCAAAATAAAGCTCTATTTGTGGGAACAAAATTATAAAAATTTAGTTTGGGCACAGTGTAGCATGACCGCGCAATTGTCATTCAAACTGCGACAGCGCTGAAAGCTGAAAATTGGTCTGGGCAGGAAGGTGTCCAAGTGCCCTGTATTGAAGTGGTTAAAATCACTGCTCCCGCAAAAACGGCCGTTTTTAAAACTTTTTTTTGCATTGATACATGTCCCCTGGGGCAGTACCCGTGTCCCCAAACCCTTTTTAGGACAATAACTTTCATATTAGCCTTTAAAATTAGCACTTTTGATTTTGAACGTTCGAGTCCCATAGACTAACTGGGTTCTAAAGTTCGCGCAAACTTTCGGTCCGTTCGCAGGTTCTGGTGTGAACCGAACCGGGGGGGGTGTTTGGCTCATCCCTAGTGCTGACCTGCCGTGTGTTTTGGCAGGATCCTTCCAGCACCCAAGCCTTGGTCCAAGGTCACCCCCCAGAATAGGGGGCACCCCTGGGGGCCACCAACAGCCACCTCAGCACTCCATCTTCCACCTGATTACCCCTCCTGGCATGACTCATGCCTATTTATGAAATAGCCTGCTGCCTGCCAGCCCTTTACTGGGGATTGGCTAAGATCCTCCTAAATATTCCAAACAGCTCTTCCTAGCCTCCACCTACTATGTCTAGAACGTTCTCCAATGTCCCAGAAAACAGGGGGAGGCACCAGAGAGGCTGCTAGGATTAGTCACCCAGCCCTGAGTCATTGAAGCCTGACCCAGATTCACAGATTAGCCCTGAGCTGAACTAAAATTTACCTGCACTATCCATTCTACACTAACAAACCTACACTAACAAACCTAGCACCTAGAGGGTGCTGCATAAGTTATGACATTTTAATGGTTAATAAGTGAGCAACTCATGCGTTGGAATGGCCTGATGAAGGAGCACGCATGGCTCGAACGAGCGTCGCCTCTTCTGCCCGCAAACCAGGCAATGACATCACCCCCTCCATCTCCAGTATTCCACAATTACTGTAGAAAGCTGTGGAAGCCCCCAGCGCAGCTGCCAGCTTATTTCCTGGTTCCTGAGACACCCAGTGGGTTCACCTGGGACTTTATGACTGGTGGAGCTTACATGCTTCTACAAGCACAATCTTTTATCTATGTGAGTTGCTTTCTTTTTTTACCACTAAAGTGTCATAACTCACTACACTTAGAAGAGCTGTTCCCTCTCACTTTGTTGTCCAGTCACTTCTAGCTCCTTTAAATATTGACCTTTGCTTATAAAATGGATTAACAATGGCAATAACACATTTTAGCATACAAAGTGATTAACAGTGAGGACTAGGCAATAGATGACTTTTGGTGTCCAGATCAGCATAAAAAGTAGCAAGGCCACCTCACATGCAGCAGTGAACAGCAGTAATGCTTACTCAAACGAGTGCTGCAACTATAGTGCCAGAGCGCAATTATGGTGGCAATGCTAGTCCTAGACCAACTGGGTATGTACAGTACAAAAGAAAAGGAGGATGGTAGCAGAGGGGGTGGGAAAACAAAGGAGCCTTGCAGAATAATTATTACAGAAGGGGCAGTCTTTTGAGATGTTCTTCTGCCGGCTATCGTTGGGGCCCTTTAAGAGCGTATTGGCATTTAATGACAGTCCCAGTTAATTTGCATGCAGTATAGGTATAGTATAGTCCTGGCACAGGTACAGGGTAGATTTGGTAAAGGTTCAATATAATGCGGTATAGGGATGGTGATGGTGCAGTCTAGGTTTGGAATAAGTGGGATATAGGGTGCGGTATGGGTTGGGTATACTTGGTGTACTGCTTGCAGTGGGTCAGTCCCTGATAGCAGTATCAGCAGTCGGCAAATAGCCCTCTTACCAGTCCCCAGGATGTTGTGGTGACCTCTCGCTCTAGAAGGGGGCCCATTCAGTCTCTCCCTGAAAGCCTCTGGTGATCAGCAGTGGGAAGCAGAAGGGGAGTGGATGATCCAGTCTCTCCGTTGCAGTGGTGCAGGTGCTGTGATGTGGCAATGCTGCATTGCCCCCAGGTGTTCTCACTCCCAGTCTCAGGCTCTGATCTCCCCAGGTATGGTCTCCAGCTGGCAAGCAAATAACCACACAGAGATGCTTTCCCTCTAACTCCCTTGGTGCTAAGAGGAAAAAACTTTCCCAGGCATATTAATAAAAAATCTCTCTCCACTCCTCCTACTGAACAGTGCATATAGGGATCTGTAGTGCAACATTATAATATAGCAATTATATGGCCACTGTCTCAAACTACAACTCCCAGCATTCTCAGCGCTCAGCATTGAAATGTATGGACTTTAGCTCTCCCCCTGCTGGCTGAAGGCGGATGGTTCAGCATAACATTATTATCACAGTAGAGGGAAAGAGGCAAATAAGGAGCAATGTCTCCTTCTCCATGTTGTTGTAGCCCAGTACCTGGATACAATTGCTGCAGCATATTTTAAGCCACAAACTCCCTTTCACGCTGACGGACTGATTGGGTCTGCCTGGAAAAAAATCTCTATGGAGCAGCAAATGTGTCTGCTGACACCCACCAACATCTGTTCTGATACTGCCCGCTAAAAAATGACAGATGAGGATCCGTTCCCCATCCATCTGGCAGATCGGATCACAGTTGGATGGAAACAGACAGGCCGTCCATTTCCATCTGACGGTCCCATAGAGAACAGGCTGTGTCTGTGTCCGCTCTCCATTAGCGGAGTGGACACGGACCTGTCAACAGCCTGCTCAGTGGGAATCAGCGAAGAGATCCCCCGCTGAGCGGGCGGATCCCTGGCAGACTCTGCCAGTGAGAGAGGGGCCTGAGGCTCTAATTGGCTTAAAAAAAAGGGTGGGCTGCGCCCCGAGCTCTCCCAGTTATGTGACAACAGCGAATTAGATTTCGCTATTGTCTTCCTGATTCTCCTCCTGGCCAATCAGGAAGCGGGTCCTGAGACCCGATTGGCCAATAGGAGGAGCAATTGTATTGGCCACCAAGGACAAGGAGTTGCAGGGGAAGCCACCGTGAAGTCGAGGAGGAGGAGACGCAAGGTGAACCCGCTGAAGAAAGGCTGCCTGCGACCTAGATGAGGTAAGTGTGGGGCTGGTGGGTTCACAGTGGGGGGGGGGGGGTGTTCGACTGACTGATATATTTGCCACCCCCCAAAATGGAGCACCAGCCGCCACTGCTTTTTATAAAAAATGTTATAGCATGGGAAAGACACATGAATGTAAGTGATACAATTGCTGCCGCCTCAAATGGGTCACAATATGGAAAGGTTTCCCCCAGTGGGGTTTTTCCGCAACAAAATTATGGTCATTGAAAATTACTTTTGAAAAAGTTTTTTTTATTGAAAAAGTAGCAACAGGACATAGACACATAAACATTTAAAATACGAGCTCTGGTCAGAGATGTGTACCACCATTCAATCTTACAATGATATAACCATACAACAGTACATGTTATTTATCTGAAAAAAAGGGGACCCAGGGGAAAGGAACGGGACAGGTGCCAGTTCCACCCAGGGAAAAAGAATTCATCAACAAGGAACCAGCAGATTAGCAAAAATATGAAAAATTTAATGTTAAGTTGAATAATTCCACATGTACACCAAACACAAAATCAAAAATAATGACAATAAGTGAACCAAGACCTGACACTAAGAAAATAAAAATAAAATAGACAACGTTGTCTAGGAACAGAACAACACACAGATGGCCACCACTAACCACACACAACAAAGACGCCCAGCTGGATTAATAAATGAATGGATACACAGCAAAACATAAAACGTCTCATAGGTATCTCAGGAGGTTGTAAATCAAGGCTGGGAAATTGGTGTGTGCAGCCGTATGGTTGGGGGGGAAGTCCGCCTTGTAGGATGCCAATGCCAGGCCTTATGTGAGCCTTGAGATGTATTGCATGGACATAGCTGATTGAGACACTGACAGCTGAATGTCATACAGTGACTGGTGAAGTTGATGAGCAGCTATGTGGGGATGGTACATGGATCAGGATATAGGTGTGCCTGCATCGGTAATAATCACTGTGAATGAAATTAACAGTGGGTGGGAGACAACTGTATAACTATGGTGACATCAGTCACAATTAGAGTAGGAACAGATACAGTCTCACCAGTCCCGGGATACCGAAGTGGAGCAGGCTAGTGGATCATTCCAATCCCACTTGGATCATCTCAGATGGTACGGAGCAGTTGTATCCAGGTCGGATCAGCTGGATGGGGCTTCGTGGATCCGTGT
Source organism: Lithobates septentrionalis (assembly GCA_037952835.1). NCBI lineage: Eukaryota > Metazoa > Chordata > Amphibia > Anura > Ranidae > Lithobates > Lithobates septentrionalis. Next base: position 9,041,881 of record JBBDGP010000605.1, read on the forward strand.
GCTCGGTTTGCCAGCAGCGGTGATGAGGAGCGGAGGCGTATTAGGACTTGCCGTCTGAGTGCGGCGTAGGTCAGCGTCCACTTCCTGGTTCCATGCTGTGAGGCTTCACACGAGGGCGGACGGAATGCCCAGGGCTGATGGGTGGGTCTGTGTGTGACGCTAGGTGGAGCGTGATGACGCCATCACGCTCCACCTAGCGTCACACACAGACCCACCCATCAGCCCTGGGCATTCCGTCCGCCCTCGTGTGAAGCCTCACAGCATGGAACCAGGAAGTGGACGCTGACCTAAGCCGCACTCAGACAGCAAGTCCTAATACGCCTCCGCTCCTCATCACCGCTGCTGGCAAACCGAGCACACGGATCCACGAAGCCCCATCCAGCTGATCCGACCTGGATACAACTGCTCCGTACCATCTGAGATGATCCAAGTGGGATTGGAATGATCCACTAGCCTGCTCCACTTCGGTATCCCGGGACTGGTGAGACTGTATCTGTTCCTACTCTAATCGTGACTGATGTCACCATAGTTATACAGTTGTCTCCCACCCACTGTTAATTTCATTCACAGTGATTATTACCGATGCAGGCACACCTATATCCTGATCCATGTACCATCCCCACATAGCTGCTCATCAACTTCACCAGTCACTGTATGACATTCAGCTGTCAGTGTCTCAATCAGCTATGTCCATGCAATACATCTCAAGGCTCACATAAGGCCTGGCATTGGCATCCTACAAGGCGGACTTCCCCTCCAACCATACGGCTGCACACACCAATTTCCCAGCCTTGATTTACAACCTCCTGAGATACCTATGAGACGTTTTATGTTTTGCTGTGTATCCATTCATTTATTAATCCAGCTGGGCGTCTTTGTTGTGTGTGGTTAGTGGTGGCCATCTGTGTGTTGTTCTGTTCCTAGACAACGTTGTCTATTTTATTTTTATTTTCTTAGTGTCAGGTCTTGGTTCACTTATTGTCATTATTTTTGATTTTGTGTTTGGTGTACATGTGGAATTATTCAACTTAACATTAAATTTTTCATATTTTTGCTAATCTGCTGGTTCCTTGTTGATGAATTCTTTTTCCCTGGGTGGAACTGGCACCTGTCCCGTTCCTTTCCCCTGGGTCCCCTTTTTTTGTGATATGCCCTTAATTCAGAGGAACACACCCTACTATCCTAATTAGATTCCCCGGGTGTTATGCAATTAGCTTCATCCACATACAGATGTAGTTAGGGCACCTCCCTCATCTGTTATTATTTTTCATATTGAATCAATTTGAGTCTCTTGGATCATAAATCCCCTCCCCTCCCCTCCTTGTTGTTTTCATGTTATTTATCTGGCATGCGAATTACCAACGCTTTTTGTCGTGCATGGTCAAAGTCTTCCTCAGGGGATTAATTTGCTGTCAAAAAATATACAAACATTGTTTATGTGTATCAACAATATAAATTTCTTACTAAAAAAATCCCTCGTGTGCACAAGGAGAAATTGTGAAATGGCATAGTTACAAATGAAGGGTGCACATGGATAATCTCCTGACCAGGGTTCCTTTAAAAGTCAATCAATGATCCCGTGTGTTCGTGTCACACACACTCCAAGGGAGAGGCTCACTCTCATGTGTCTAACAAGGAGTCACACTAAATGCAATCAACGAAGAATGGGGAAAGAGGAAAATCCCAACATCTGCAGCAAAGGTCCCAATGAGCATTCAATGAGTTTCAATACACTGGTATTATAGACTAAAAATGAGTCATGATTTTTTTTTATGTTGATTAAAAAACTATATTATATTAATTATCGTAAGTGTCAAAAAAAGTGCCTAACACTAAATACTTAAACAAGTATTGCTCAAATACTAAAATGTGGTGTGAAATGTAAATGTGCTTATATGAGATAGTGGGCATATAAAACATTGCGACTTATAATAGAAAGAGAAGGTATGAGTGTGAGTGTAAACTACCATATAATCAAAAATAAGTAATGAAATTAAAAGGGAGTGATCTCTGTAAGTAAACAACAAAACCACAATCTATGTAACAAAATATAAAATGAAATAAAAATGAAACGTGAACGTGAGAAATAAATAAGTGAGGGCGATAGGTGCAGATAAGTGAATATTGTGTAAATGCTAGTGTAAGGGCCATAAGAAAAAGGGGAAAGGCCTATTCAAGAATAAGTGCTCAAAGGTGCATTATATTGAAAGTGATATGAGTGTGAAAAGGTGAATGTGGTAAAAAGTAAAAAAATTCCAAACTAATCCTACCACTATACTCAATATACTAAATATTCCAATATAGCTATGTATTCATAATTAAAAAATGAATGTATTATAACTTGGGATGGGGATCACAGCAGCCAATACATAAAGCATTTAGGACAAATGCCAGATTGAAAATAGCATGGTCCCCCTGCGGCCATATAGAGAGGCCCAGGAAGTATAAGAAGTATCTGTTAGAAATAATGAAAACTTATATAAAAATCAGAGAGGATAATGAATTAAATAATTATGGCTGTCAGATTTAACCAGATAAAAAAAGAAATGGTATAAGTATGCGCCAGTAATAACTGGTCGCTGCATATACTGTATAGTAAAAAGCCTAATCTGTATTGGAATATTAGTGCATGTTATGTGTGCTGACCTTCTCCAAACACCAGGGATCAATGATAGTTCCTCAGTTGTTTGGGTTTCTATAACTGTGCCAATTTAGGTGCAATTAGCTGCAGGTGACAGAAGAGTCCTCCCACCCCCAAACAATAACCTAAAAAGAATTCTGATTTTGATACAACCAGGGTAATTAGTACTAGTCTAGACAACATGAAGAAATTAGAAAAATAGTCCAAAAACAATGGACGATTCTTACAGATGATCCAAGAGTAAATTCATTTGTGACAATCTCTCCTTCAATAACATACAAACAAGCTACAGGACAAACTCATTCAGAGTTCAGAAGTGAACAACAACGAAAGAAACACTGTCCAATTTTTGGACAGTGTTTTTTTTTTTTACTGATACATATGCACGATAAAGTAGACATAAGATTTGAAGATACCAAGATAATGTTTTGAAATATATGGTATTATTGATAACTTTTTTGATTTTTCTTTGCACTTTGTGACTAACTCATTGGTAAGCACACCCATCTAGATTGACTATACTGAAGTTTATTAGCTGTGTAACATCCCTGAGACCAATATCCTACTAAGGCTTCATTCACATTAGCGCCTTTCCAAAGTTGCACGATTTCCAGTGTGACTTTGATGTGACTTTTGGTGCGGTTTTGATCCAACTTTACATTCTATGGCTCAAAGTCACATCAAAAGTCGCACTAAAGTAGTACAGGCACCTTTTTCAGAGTTCTTGCTACTTTAGGTTGCACCAATTTGAACGGGTGCCATTAAAAAGAATGGGGTGCGAATTGTCATGCGACTTTGTTGCATGAGAAGTCGCACAAGTGTGAATGGAGCCTTATAGTATGCAGGAGAATTCAATGCCATAGATGTGCCAGTTTCTTCTGCAACAGTAAAATACCAGTACAGTATTAAGGTAGATTTACACCAGGTCACCATAATCTCACATAAGCCTTAACATGTTAATGTAATTTCAAAGCTTGCCTTTAATCCTTTTACATATACAGCTTTCATTAAAGTGATTCTAAAGCTTATTTTTTTAAAATAACAAACATGTCTTACTAACCTGCTTTGTGCAACAGTATTGCACCAAGCAGCACAGATTTTCCTCTTCTGGGGTCCCCCGTCGGCACTCCTGTCTCCTCCTCTTTAGGGAGTGCCCCTATAGGAAGCCGCTTGCGCAGGCTTGATCCAGAGAGCGGCTCAGCCCTGTCCCTAACTCACTGGCCATGGAGGCAGCAATGGGAGCCATTGGCTTCTGCTACTGTCAATCAAATCCTGTGATGGGAGAGTTGGGGACAGGGCTGAGCTCTCCGGATCAAGCCTGCACAAGTGGCTTCCTGAGGGGGCACTCGCCGAAGAGGAGATAGGAGCGCTGGCGGGGGACCCCAGAAGAGGAGGGAGAGTGGAGAGAGCCGCTACTCTTGGGCATATCATTGGATTGAGATCGGGCTCAAATAAGTATAATGAGGGTCTGGGAGGAGAGGAGGGGTGTCATAATGCAGAGAATGCATTTAGGTAGAAAACCTTAAGCCTTTAGAACCACTTTGAAACAATACCTAGTGATAATGCTGTAAAAGCCTTTGTTTAAGTACCTCCTGTTATATGGTGATAATTGTCTCCCATTTGCTCTCCTTCATTGTCACCCTTGTCACATGTTTTTCCGATAGAGAGTACAAGCAGCTGCGTTGCTGCACATTGCATTGGCACATTTGGCAGTTGCCACCCTTGTATAGCCTGCCTTGAGCAACATTGTGCAGCAAATGCTGAAGTGCTTGCACATAAAAGGAAAGTGGTTGAAAGAGGTTAGAAGGGATTAGCAGTACTGAAGTGTAAAAAAAGGTTACAAAAAAGAAAACAGTATTTTAAGAATCATTTAAAAATGCAAGGCAACTGTTTATGATATACAGTGCTGTAGTGATTAACTCTTCCTTTCTCCCTCTAGAGCATGTGTCAAACACAAGGCCCGCGGGCTGAATCTGGCCCACCAGACCATTTCATGTGGCCCTCGCACCTCTCCTGCAGCTGTGGCACCCCCCCTCATCTCCGCCCCCACCTTGTCTCCGCAGTCAGCAGCAGAGAGGAGGACAGAACTTCTCCACCAGATGCTGTGCTTCTCCATGCTCTTGCAGTATCCCCTTGTCTCCCCTGGTCTCAGCATTCAGTTGACTCCAGCTCTTCTCCTCCTCCAGACCCTACACTTTCTGCTTCCCAAAGCTGCCCCAGCTTCTTCCCAGCAGCACCACAAGGTAAGGGGGGTGCACCGAGATGTAAGGGAGGGTGGGAGACTTTTGACTGCTGATTGTAGGGGAACTCTTAATATCTGATATAAGGGGGGGGGGGGGGGGGGTGCTCTTGATCTCTACTTATAATTATTGTGAGAATAATACAATTCTATGCAAGTTGAAAAGGAGGGTTGCACACTTCTGGTACCATAAGTTATTAGTAAAACCAGTAATAATTAAATGCAGAGGCAATTACTTAATATGATAAAGAGTGGATACATTTATATAGCCTTACAGAAACAACCGGCAACCGTAATGCTGATGAGGCCCATGATGAAATTGAGTTTGACACCCCTGTTCTAGAGCATGTGCCAGCATTATTTTTTTACCTTGTTCCTGTAGTGATAAAACAGCTATTCACACCCTTTGACATCATCATCAAGCTTCTGAAATTGTTGCAGGGCAAGTTGTTTTCTAATGTACCCACACCCACAGAACTACATTTCCCATGAGCACTTTCCTTACATATAGTATGTAGACAGGCTTTTGGGAGTCAAGGAAACAGCATTGTTTTGCAGTGGAAGAAAGCATCGGGGTAGATTTACTAAAACTTGGGCACTCAGAATCTGGTGCAGTTGTGCATGGTAGTCAATCAGCTTCTAACTTCAGCTTGTTCAATTAAGCTTTGGCAATAAAACCTGGAAGCTGATTAATTTCTATGCAGAAGTGAGCCTGATTTTGCACTCTCCAGATTTAGTAAATAAACACCATTGCTTGCATGTGGAGAAGGATAGCGAGGGACAGGGATCGGTAGAGTTCTGTAGTCCAGCAGGCAGGGCTAACAATACTATTTGGGACTTTAGCACAGAAAAGGCTCTGTGTTGTCAATCCAAACAAGAAATTAGGACATTATATATAAAGAGTGTAGCATCCAAAATCTCTGTAATAATGGTAAGTGATCAAATTGAACCATGTAGATCACATAAAACAAGAAAAAACATGAATATGGTGTCTAATGACTGTGATAATCATGAAAAAAATGTCCAAAAATGAATATATCACAAAAAAAAAATCCAAATAAATAAAAAACATTCTAAAAAATATGATACCACCATTCCAGTGAAAAGAGGTGTATAGCAGTGGTGCCCAACTGAATAAACCACCACCATCTAGTGAATTGCAAACTTACTGAATTTAATGGCTGCCTTTACAGCAGGATGGGTGCTTTAAACACATATGGAAATCCCTGTGGAGTTGTCGCAGTGGATCAATCCCACAGATAGCTCTGGCCAGAGTCCCACTGACTCTTTGTGATTGGTGGGCAGGGCCATGGGCGGGGTGTAGGGAGACAAATATCACATGGTCTGCGCACATGTTTCCTCCCCCAGTCCCCTCTCCGCTCTTATGCCCTGTACACACGGTCGGACATTGATCAGACATTCCGTCAACAAAATCCATGGATTTTTTCCGACGGATGTTGTCTCAAACTTGTCTTGAATATACACGGTCACACAAAGTTGTCGGAAAATCCAATCATTCTGAACGTGGTAACGTAAAACACGTACGTTGGGACTATAAACGGGGCAGTAGCCAATAGCTTTAGTCTCTTAATTTATTCTGAGCATGCGTGGCACTTTGTCCGTCGGATTTGTGTACACATGATCAGATTTTTCGACAACGGATTTTGTTGTCGGAAAATTTTATAGCAAGCTCTCAAACTATGTGTGTCAGAAATTCCGATGGAAAATGTGTGATGGAGCCCACACACGGTCAGAATTTCCGACAACAAGGTCCTATCACACATTTTCCGTCGGAAAATCTGACCATGTGTACGGGGCATTAGGCCGCCGATCTCCTCCCAGAGTCCTTGCCTCTCTGCTCTCAGGCCACCAATCTCCTCCCGGAATCCTCTGTTTTAGAGAAATTAGGAGCAAGCTGCATTTCTGGCACATCAAGACATGTTCTTCTGTCCTTACAGGGCCCCTTTTTTTTTTTTTTTATCCAGCTTACCGGGTGGTGTGTTATTCACATTTCAGATACTCACCCCCGCCTAGAGGATCCAGCATTGTCCCGCTGAGATCCTCTTGTCTTCTCCCACCTGGACTGCCATGTTGCTTGTGACGCCGTCAAGTGGCTCCTGATGATGGCATCCCCTCTCCTTCTTTCTTAATGAAGGGCTAGGATATGTGACATGCAAGCACTGTGCACGTCATTCACCTAGGTTAGTGATGTGCATGGGGGTGGGGCTGCACGTTTTTAATTTAAAAAAAGGTAAAAAAAAAGCCATGATGAAATGTCCATGTCTTACAGAGGAGCATTGAATGAGTATGTTTTACATTTTGCCCTATCTTTAAACAAAGTGCCATTTAGCTATATCCTAGATCACATAAAATTACTGCCTTCCTTAACTACAGACTTTAGTAATCCATTGTGCTTTTCATACTATGGTAAAAACAGTGATGTTATTATTCTTCTACCCTTCTCTTATGTAAAAGTAAATGCTTGTTACGCAAAAGCCTTTTATCTTAGTAGACCATGCATGTCGTTCACAGTATCTGATCTGTATTACAATAAACTACAGTAAACAGGTAAGAGCTGAGACTTGGGCCCCAAATGCATTCCTTCCTGCTGATTCTGAATGTAGAATGGAGAAATAAGGTCCAAAAACTACATGGATGCTTGCAATAACAGACTCCTATGGTGTATATATAGGGTCTAAATCTGAGAATGGCAGACAATTGTGGCTACTTATGCTGCGTACACATGGCCAGACTTCCTGACAGAAAAATGTCAGATGGGAGCTTTCGGTCGGACATTCCGACTGTGTGTATGCCCCATCGGACTTTTTCTGTTGGCATTTCTGACGGACTCAGATATAGAACATGTTCTAAATCATTCTGTCGGAAATGCCGACGGAGTTTAGCCCATTGGCAAGTCCGGCCGTGTGTACGCGGCATAAGAGTTTTCCCACAAAAATTCAAGAACCACTGTTTATTTATACAACATTATAGACCAGGGTTAGACAACCTTAAAGAGGTGGAGATCTACATTAACAACATGGGAGAAGTCAAAGATCACCGGGCACAGTGTTGTCCAGTGTCACCTCCCCTTACCTGATTTAAACCTCTACTTGCCTACTACCATGTTGCAATGGCAATCATGTTTAAATCAGGTGGTGAGGAGGCAACATATCGCCTTCTCACTACCTGTCAAGCACACTTGGATCTTTTTTCAGAGGTGTAGCAGTGCCTGCTGCACTTGTGAATGAGCCCTTAGTTGCACCCCACAGCGGTACCCTTAGGACTCATTCACATGTAAAGTTGGGGGGGTGAAAAAACCCTGCAGTTAAGTTTACCGCCCCCAATCCCATGCCTTTTTCTCTCCTGAGGCAGCAGCCAAAGATGGGCACATGCTGCAGCAGGAATTTAAATCCCCCGTTGCTTTGATGGGTGCTACCGTCTGTCAAAAGATAGAATGTCCAGAGATCCAGAGTCCAGAGATGCGTAACAAACATGGTGAAAGGTCTGGGGGATAAAACATATTGAGAGCGACTTCAGGAACTTGATATGTACAGTCTGGAGGAAAGAAGAGAAAGGCGAGACATGATTGAAACCTTTAAATACATCAAGGGGGTGAATAAGGTTCAGGGGGGCAGTTTTTTCAATATGAAACCAAAATCAGGAACAGGGGACATGACCTCAAACTAATTGGAGGGAAGTTTAAAACTAATCTTAGAAAGTATTATTTTACTGAAAGGGTAGTTGATGCTTGGAATAAACTACCAGCAGAGTTAGTGAGACAGTCAACATTATATGGCTTCAAACATGCTTGGGATAAACATAGATCTATAATCAGACAACATAGTTAATGAAACCCCCCCAAAAAAACATAAAAAACAAATCCCCTCCCAAAAAAATGGGCAGACTCGATGGACTATTCTGTCTTTTTCTGCCATCACTTTCTATGTTTCTAATGGCGACCCATTCAAGTAAATGCGCTTTGCAAGTTCCCCGCAACTGCATGCTTCTGCAGGGTCCAAGGGGTTAGAGCAGGTGGTATGAAAGCATCATTGGGCATGGGATAGGAGAACTACAGAGAAGGCATCAGCTTATGGGGCTCTTGCTCCAGTGGCAGCTGGTGCTCAAAATTTTTTGGGGGGGAGCAAACAAACTGAAAAATTCTGAAAAATACTGAAACAAAAACATCAAATGCAGCCACTGTGCCATCAATTGCAGCCACTGTGCTCATCAAATGCAGCCACTGCGCCCATCATATGCAGCCACTGTGCCCCATCAAATGCAGCCACTGTGCCCCATCAAATGCAGCCTCTGTGCCTATGAAATGCAGCCTCTATGCCCCATCAATTGCAGCCTCTGTGCCCCCCCCCCCCCGCCCGCTCACTGTCTGACCGGCACTTATCCCATCCTGGTGGCAGGTCAGGCAGCGGGTGACGGCAGTGAGCTGTGGGACGGGTAGCGTGGGTCAGGCGATGGCTCCTGTGTCCTCCGTGTGTCTCTTCTTTGTTTCTGCTAGCTGGCCAATGGGATCACCTGTGCCTTCAGCCAATCAGGTGACCAGTATTAGACCCGCGCCTCCTGACTGGCGGAGAGGCGGTTCAGTGTTAGAAAAGCAAATATTATTTTGCTTTTCTAATACAACTGGGTATGCTCCAAGCGCAATGCTCTGCGCTCCAAGTTCACCTTTTTTGAAGCCTATTGGAGCCTATGGCTCTAATCAGGTGCTTCAAAAAAACACCCCCGCCACTGGAATTCAGGCGCCCGGTGTCCAAAAAGGGGCTGGATGTCTGAATAGGGGGTGGCTACAGCAGCCATGGATAGATTCATGCAATGCAATGCATGAATCTGTCCATTTGTCATATAGGGGATGGCGTGACATGCTCCCTTAATGGACGGGCCACCCCTGTTTTGCTCTCTACTACAGCTCCAACTTTAAAAGTAATTCCTTTCCATTGCAATCTGTTTGATGCTCTGGAATGGTGAGTCAGCAAGCCCAGACCGCGATCTACCAGTCACTTGGCCACGATCTACTGGTAGATCATGATCTACAGGTTGCTGACCCCTGTTATAGACAAATTCACTAAACATTTAAAACTTGACAAATTGAATAGTAAAGTAACAACTGAATAAATCAAGATTCAAAAGCATTGGCCGCAGTTGTTGCAAATGCAGTTTATGCCAATGTACATGATGTCTTTATGCTTACCCTTTCCAAGGACTATTCTTTTACAATTTAATCTTGGTGTAAAATTTTCCAGTCACACGTTTACTGTAGTAGTTAAATAAAATCATGATCAAATTACGGCATGGACATCTCTGGTTACTCATGTACTATCTTCTTGGGAATTTGTGATTTGGGGCAAAGTCCACACCTGCCTGACCTTTGTGTAGAGAGTCCCATATTATCAGGTCTAATTAATTCTGAATTTTGCTTTATAACAATGTCAAAGCACAAGGTCTAGGTGCCCTATCTTCAGACCCATTATTTCCATGTAGAATGTGGAGGGGCTTCATCATGGATACATCAATAGAGGCTCTGTGACATGTATTCAGTTTAATAAATTGCAGGTGACGCTATATAACAATGTCTGCCTGATTTTGACTTTGCACTACATTTACATGAAAAAACAAAGAACGCGAAAAACAGACAAACAAATTACATTGGCGAATTTTCAATCCATCTAAACTCAAAAATAAAAACGTAATATACAGCTTACCCATCCATGGCTGCATTAATTTTTCCTTCTTTGAAAGTTTATTTTTGAACCTTCTTTTTTTTCTGTTCAGACTTTTTATATCCCTTATTTTTAATAGATGATCCTGCAAAAAACATACTTCCTGCCCTCTGGTGGCTATGCACATTCACTTCACTGTATCTATGGAGGAAGCCATGGTTGTCACATTAGGCAGCTCTTCTAAATTGAACCACAAATGCAGTCCAAATCAGGATTAAAAGAATTAGTAGTTTACAGATGATAACCTAGAAGAAAGGTGACATTGTTTGATATATCAGTTTCATTAGCTGGTAGATACAAGGCCATAGCAGTAAGTGCTGTGAAATATTAAATAGACTTTCTTAGGATTAAATGTAGTAGAAAACACCTGTAGCAATTCCCCAAGGTGGTGAGCGGTCGGTGCAGTGTCCTCCTAGCACCCGAGCAAACATGTAGATAAAAGAAAATCGGCAGTTTGATTTTCCTCAATGAATACGTTTATTTATCCAGGTGTGGTACAAATAAAAATACAAGCCTTGCGCGTTTCGCCGTGTAGCCATAATCATAGCCATAGCTATGATTATTAACTTCACAGAATAAAACTCAATATTAACCCCTTGGCGCCGGCCCCTTCCGGCCCATTAAGGGTTTTCAGATGAAGGGAGTCAGGACGGGGTCTATGATCAGGTGACTGTCATAATTGGCTGTGATGGCGGTCACATGATCGGAAAGCTCCCAAAACGGGAGCTTTCTGTTAGCCACCAGTAACTGTGCCAGGAGCAAGCAGGCCCCAGATAAACAGGTTGGCGTAGTTGTGTTGGTAATGTGGTATGCAGATATGCGGCCGCTCGGCACCAAGGCCCACGCGTGGCACCAAGAGGTTAACGTTTATAAATAATAACACCAGAGTTTGTTGATCCAGGGAATATCCAATTGCCTAAGAAGATCAGACATTTTTTTCCACTGCTGGAGCAAACTGGACCAATTTTATATTAAAAATAGTAAAAGTAAAATTAAAAAAACCTTTACTGAAAAATATAATTTAACCCTAATGTCAATTACATTGTTTAATAATGTTGATCCACACCAATCACAATGAGTGACGCCTGACGATGTTGACCCAATGCCTCGATAATGCTGCCCCGCCACTACTTCCTTTGCAAATGACAGCGTTGATGAAATGTAAACACAGTGGAGGGTCACATTATTAACTAAATATGGTCATGATGCCAGGTCAATTGATTTACAATCAAGCCGGCAGGGATCTGTCATTTAGAGGTGCTAGTGCTTTTGTTGGCAAACACAAATCAATAGGAATCTGACATTTAGCAGCTTTAAAAGAAAACTTCCCACTGCTCCCGAACTTCACATGCAGGTTTAACACATCCCTAGGGCATTTTATATAAAGAATTTGTGTATTTTAATGTTTCTAGTTAAGCCCCATTACAAGATCATCTCCCCTTTGGACTGTATTTTATTTTATTTATTATTGTATTTTTTGAATGGGTGCCATTTTCCACCTAACCAAAAGCTTGCACACTGATCTAGAAAAATAAAAGAAAAAAACCCTTAGGTCAACGCTGCGCTAGATAAAAATCAGCATATAAAAATCAATGAAAAATAATGTTATAAGTGTAAAGCAGCCAGCACGCAAAGTTCAATACCAAAAAACTTCCAATAGAATAAACAACACAGCGAGTACAGCGCTAATATTGACGTAAAATATGATATCGTTGTGATAATAAAAATTGTGAAATGATCAAACAGTGATACATACAATGATAAGTGAAATAACAAAAATAAAACATAACTACATAAAAAAGAAAAAAAGAAAAAATATTAAAAAAAAAAAGAAAAAGAGGAAAACTAAAGCAATTTCCCATAGTGATCAATGAGAAAATCCGTAAGCAATATGCCTCCACAGGAAAAAAAAGGTGAATTGCAGGAAACAGAAGCTGTGACACCAATCTTCCCAATGCAAAACCAACGTGTGTTCAGGTCAACACCCAAAAGTGAGGTAGCTTGCTTACCAAAAAGCCGTGACTGCTGCTAGCAGTCTCGCCCAACACAGGGAATTTAAAAGTCCCCCCAAAACTTAAGATCATTTGGACCAGCCGATCTTTCTAATGTTGCTCAAAGATAAAAGATAGAAACTTCCATAGTTCAATATGTCTGTTCAATATCATTTATTAAAGAAAGAGTTTGCACTTACAGGAACGATGTGTGATCGTCGCGAAAGGCTAGCGTGATGACGTCACCGTCCTGTGGAAGCATATTGCTTATGGATTTTCTCATTCATCACTATGGGACATTGCTTTAGTTTTCCTCTTTTTCTTTTTTTTCTTTTTTAAAAATATTTTTTCTTTTTTATGTAGTATTTATTTATTTTTTTTTTAATTTCACTTATCATTGTATGTATCACTGTTTGATAATTTCACAATTTTTATTATCACAACGATATCATATTTTATGTCAATATTAGCGCTGATCTAGAAAAATGCCAGAAAAAAGTAACAAGATTTGGCTCCTATTGGCTTTAATAGGGTTCAAAGCTATATTTGGGTTTAGTGGATTTTTAACTGATTTAGCTGAACCTTAATTGGTATTTGTAACTACAGTATAAACAACACTATCAGGCAGAACACAGAATTTTTTTTATGCTGTCTGTCAATATCATAACACATTATAACTAGAACTCAGTGCAGAAAAGGTGTATAGTTGGTCAGCAATGAAATCCATTTAATTGAACATTAAAACCAAGATAATAATAAACAGACAGCACATGCTAATGGCAATACATGCATTTAAAAACTAAATGAGGAATGCTGTACATGAAACATTACCAAACTATTTTTTTCTTAAATCTGAACTTTATGTAATCTATTGTAGCCACATTCAGAAGTTTTTTCACAGTTTTTTACAGTAAGTATGTGCCTATAAAATGCCCCTTTGAGCACTAAAGAGATTATTGGATGGGACACTTGGTATGTGGGAATCAGAGGCTTTAATAAAGCGATATTAAACCTGAAACCAAAAATGTAATTTATTGCAGCTTACTAATCATTAGATGTGGTGGATGCATTAGTTTTCTTTTTTTTAGGCTTTGTTCCTTGTTTTCACCTGGTGATCTGGCCAGTAACACAGTTCCTGTATTAGGATGTCTACACTCTGGATAGTAACAGAGACACCACAGCAGCATTGCTGCTACTGCTCCTATAATTTCACCCAGATCAGAAGCAGAGACTATTAGGCAAGTATTCCTATGTTCCAATAGTTAAACTGAAGCTGTCCATAACATCTTGAGAGTGTATCCAAATACTTTCGACATACTTATCTCTGTCCTTTTGGTAATATCTCACAAGCATAATGCCAGGTATCTAGGTCTGTGCTACTGTATCTGTGGAGTGGTCATCTTCCAGTATATTAGTAGGTGAACCTGTTTATTGCAATAGAACTTGTATGCAGCGCTTGTTATTTTACTTAACCCTGTCCCTTCTGGTCCGGGATTCTAAAGAACCTGGTTAGGCATCCAAAGGCCACTCCCGGTAGTTAGAGGTCCAGTTGCATGACAGATTAGACACTACTAAGGACTAGATTAGATTGGCTAACTCTGAGTTCCAGTGCCACAACACAGTTTCTGCTGGCAAATAGCTGGGTTCAAGGCTGGTTGGACAATAGCTGGAGGGTCTCCTCATCACTGCAGATCTTGTCTTCAGGTCTTCGACAAATGCCATGTCATGATCATCTGCAGGGGCCCCTGCAACTGGACTTTATTGCAATGTTAATCTGCAGGTATCTACAGTACTGTACCTACAGTTTTAGTGCAATATCCTGTTTGGGGTTATTGCTCATAACCCCACCACCACTATCAAAAAGATGGCTACACAAGAATAGCAACAGAGATCCAACAGATAGGATAGATGAACTCTCTAGTAAAAATAAATTAGGGTATGCACCCTATATATTTAAAATTTGTTTCTAAACTTTTGCAGCAATACAATTATACAATTCCTTCTAATATATATATATATATATATATATATATATATATATATATATATATATATATATATATATATATATTTTTATTTTTTTATTTTTATCTTAATAGTTGAAAACAGCTTGTGCAATTACTTGAAGATGTGAAAATAAATACACTTTATATTTAATAAAAGTTGACGTTTATGTAGGGTGTGTCCCCCGACTAAGTTTAAAGAAGAACTCCAGAATTAATCTGCAGCCAACTAGAATTGTCAGTTCCATTGATGCCTATAGAGTTTTTCAGACCACCATATAGCAGCATAAAGAAGACATTTCAGATGGGTAGAGGACACTGTAATGAAGCAAGTGTAAAGCAGGTTATTACACTCACCTCACCCAGAGTCAGAGATCTTCTAATTCTGGAGCCCTTCTTTAAATTCCAAATTTTGTTGCGTACCTATAAACATACCACAAACATTAATTTTCTTATTAACTTGATCACCGTTGAAAACCAATAACTATTTTTACAAGCATATCTTCATTTCCTGGAAATTAGTTGTATTATACATTCTATTATAAATCATTCTATTTCAATTCTGATTGCTTTTTGTTACATGCTTTCTTCAAGGGAATCTAAAGACCTCATTGACTCTTCTCTAAGTCTCATAACCCAGTTGTTTGGACAGGTCCAAGGCCAGGTACCACAGATAACATATGCATGGACAAGTAATCTCAGGTGTATTGATTTCCTTTATCTTTTTCTTGTGATGGGAGACGGGGTTCTTCGGTAGCAGTTCAGGTATTGCACAGCTCAGCATGTGTGTTGAGTACAGAACTAGTGTGCACATGATGAGCCAGGCACCCTCCCATCTACAGGGAAATTCTGCTGTCAGGTGCTGGATGAGCCAGCCTCCCTGGGATCAGCATGGAGCACACACTGATAAGCCAGAGGGAGCAAGTAACTTATCATCTCCTTGATTGGAAAGTGCTGATGGGGAAGATTGGGAGTAAGGAGTCAGGTAGGGAAGGCAGTGCTAAAGGGTAAAGGGGAGGGATGCCATAGTGTGACCTGGGTGTGTAGGTACACCTCTCATCCTGTATAAAAGTGCTGAAATCCTTGGTACCTGCATCCCAACTCCCAGGACCTCACCTCTCCTTTCACTGCTTCCTCTACCACGGGATCAAAAGGTAAGACATCATGTATTATAATAATTATAGTCTTTACCTGTACGTGAGCATAATACTTTAATTTATTCATGTTATGAATTATTTATAGCACTTTATTTAGTCAGCATAATAAATGAAAAGCATAGATAAAATTGTTATTAAAGTTATCTATATAAAGGTTATTTCTGGTGGTGGGGGGGTTAATTTTTGCTTTTTTGAATGCCATACACTTCTACAACAGCACAACATATTGAAATGTATTTGGAACTACAAATAAAATAGTTTACATTTTTACGTTGATCTGTGTTCACAAAACAGGAATATTATTATGAAGTTTTTAGAAATGGCATTCTCCGCGGATATGATTTATAATTTGGTCCTTTTTTTCATTTATTCATCTTATGAATTGCTTATGGTGCTTTATTTGATGTCAGCATAATAAACAAAAACATAGATAAAAATGTTTAAAATCATTTCCAGGGGCACTGCATCACTGCCATACTGTTTTAGAAGACCAAATTGCTTTACTATACCATCTATATAATTTGAGGGGTTTTTTTAGGTCGCACACTTCTTTAGCAGCACAAAATAATAAAAATATTTTTTGAAATAAATATATAACACTTTTATTCTCAGTGTTCAAAATCAGGCACGTGGAGAAAAGCGCTGTCCCTGGATATCAGTTGTAATTTATGCCTTTTTCATGGATTCATGTTATGAATTGAGTTTGGTGCTTCATTTGATATCCACTTAATAAATAAAAGTACAGATAAAAATGTTTTAAAATAAATTCAAGGGACACTGCACCCTTGGTACATTGTTACATACTGTTCTAGAGGACAAAGGAAACCGAGGTGTTTTCTATTACTAATATACTAATTTTCTATATACTAATTGTTGCCCTGCTAATAGGGGGACACGGCAATGTGTAGATAATGGTAGCCCCTAACAAACACACAATTAATCAAATACAACAACTTTATTTGTTCTGACAGCTTTTACCTAATCTTAAGTTCCTATGAACAATTGTACTCTATAAATTAATAACATTAGCATTAAATACTTTTTAATGTGTTACTTTTAAATTCAGTTCTTGGGTATAATTACTTTAGGTTGATTAAAGCATGAGCAAATTTGGCTGGTACAGTGTGCTCACATTGTATTTGGAAACTTCTACACTGTTGAGCAAATTAGTATAAAGGATTTGAAGTGATTGTATTTAAACTGTCCCTGCCTGGCATGAACCTGTTGCTTCATTGCATAGTAATGTTGTGTTATCTGCCCCAGTGTTCTCATTTTCCACATTCCTGATGTGCATCAGAGCAGTAGACAAGACAAGGCCACTATTTATTTAATTCACATTAGTCCTTCAAGCTTTTTTTTTTTTTACTTAAAGCTAGCTAATTGCAAACTTTTGGGTCTCATTTAATTTCCTGTTTAGGCACAGGCGATGAAGAACGTCAAAACCACTTACTAAATGTTATAGACCAAAGGCAAATGTTGGCAGATTTACTATCCCTGCTGATAACATTTACTGCTACTGTAATATATGTGACTTTATTTTTAAACAAATCAGTGTATAGATCTCGACATTTAACATAATTCCCAGGAAATCTTGTCATAGAATGTTATGACTATAGATCACGGAAAGCAAGAAAATATGTCAAAATATGTCAAGAGACACAAAGAGTTGCCCTTTCCTGACCACATCCACCTGAAAATGCTAGTTTCCTGGATGTCTTTTGCTTTAAAGTATTTTGAGTCACTTACCGGGAAGCAGGTCAATGAAGATAGTGATGCCAGAAGATGAATATGACATCAAGACAACTAGCACTTTCAAAAAGAGGTCTACAATGTCATCCCTATAATTGTCTCCTGATGGATTTTGAGTCAAAAGGTCCAAATTTTAACACATTTAACATAAAGGGTCTTTTTCACGTCTTTCTTACATTGCAGATAAGCCAAAAACGTCTGCTGAAAGCAGCTTTCATTTGGCTCCCAACTATCTACTCCTTCTTGAATACTTGTTTAGCTTTACTGACATGGACAAGCCTGACATAGAAGCAGTAAAGTGCTGGGGGGGGACATAATATTATACCACTAGAGAAAACCTTGTCTCAGACAGGTAGGGTGGAATATGATAGAGTCACTTTTGCTTCGAAAGCCATGGTTAGTAAAAACTTAAAATAATGTTTCAAAAAATTAATGTGATTAGGGTAATTCTTCATAACCGGGGACCCAATTTTCAGATGGTGGAACTGGGATTGCACATTTAGCAACTGAACCAGTGATAAATAAAGAAACTAGACACGGAAACAAGAGTGACTGTCTAGGCTAATAGAAAATAACATTTTTCTTTTACAATATCTTTTTTTTGCAAATACGATTGGCTTAGACTTAAAAAATGATAAAGCTTATGTAATTTTATGATATATTTCACGTTTATTTAATTTACAATAATTACCTTCCAGTACTTGACTCCAGCCATAAACATGGATAAAAAGGTACTTTGGAGTTTAATGGTGAAGGATAGCGCTTTGTTTTGCAGAGCGCAATGCTTGTATTGCTAGAGTTTGCTTTGCTTCTCTATGGTGAAGGGGCTGTGCTGTGTATGTATATAGGAAGAACTGCACAAGGGCCATATTGCCCAGGTGTATATTGTCCTAAAGGGGACCTTCAATCATGTGAACACTTGCTTTGCTACAGTAGTGCTGTTCATTTTTATATGTTGCAGCGTTATAATCTTTAAATGCCTAAAACAATTACTTGAGTGAACATTCTGCCATAACTTTAACAATATATTCAATGGTAATATATAGTTAAAGTACACCTATTATATAATGCTTTAATGTTAAATCTTAATAAAATGATTGAAACCAAAATATACCTATCAAGTACATAGAGGCACTGCCCATCCTCAAGCCAAACTTGGACTGGTCATACATTTTTTTACCAAAAATTTATTCAGAGGGTAAGAAACAATTGCAACATTAATGCCGCGTACACACGGTCGTACTTTTCGTCTACAAAAGTCGGACAGCCTGTCGGACAGACTTCCGGCAGACTTTCGGTGGACTTGCCGCGGACTTGCGGCCTACTTTCTAACGACCGGACTTGCCTACACACGACCACACAAAAGTCGGTCGGATTCGTACGTGATGACGTACACCGGACTAAAATAAGGAAGTTCATAGCCAGTAGCCAATAGGTGCCCTAGCGTGGCTTTTTGTCCGTCGGACTAGCACACAGACGAGCGGATTTCGGGGTCCGTCGTAGGTACGAAGTAAAAGTTTTGAAGCATGTTTCAAATCTAAAGTACGTCGTATTTGAGGCTAAAAAAGTCGGTTGAAAGTCCGGAGAAGCCCACACACGATCGGATTACCAGCCAGCTTTAGTCCATCAGCGTCTGTTGGACTTTTGTAGACGAAAAGTACGACCGTGTGTACGCGGCATTAGACTACGAAAAAGTGGTAACTGATTGATTTGTTTGATTCCACAGTGTCAGGGCTGGAAAACTTGAGGAGCCAAGCACAAGAAAAAAAAATATTGACCATATAAATACTCACATCTCCTAATACTTAGTGTATATCAGTGCACAGCAACCGGGTGTCTTCAGTGACCACCAAAATAAACCAAAAATCAGAAGGGTTGCAGCACAGAGAGCCTACTTTATTGTCCATGAATTGCAGCAATGTTTCACTCATCCCTGTCATTTATCAAGCTCAATACTGAAACTTGTGTAACCATTTAGTAATGGAAAGCCATGGTTGTAACATGCACATGCATAGCAATTCGAACAACCTTATTCTTCAGTACCTAGGCAATATACAAAGTGTAGAAACCCCTAGCAGACATTTATAAATTATGTCTGAACAGGTATACTAAATATATTCTACAAATGTGAGGGTTTCCTTGGGTTTGCTGGAGTTTTCTTTTCATCACTCTTTTATGCTTTTTGCATTGTTTTTATAAATTATCTCCTCTCTGCTCTCTAAATTCCCAAAACCTAGAGGTGATGTTGGTACTCATGAAACTTCCACTCCCAGCTATTTTAAAGTGATCACCTGACTGTAATGAGAGTTGTTGTCCAACCCATACAATTAACTACTCAATCTTACACCCAATAACTTGTATTGCCCGGTGATTTATTGCATGTAGTACAGTTAAAATGTTTCCGTGTACTCCTGCAAGGTGCTATAATTGTATGCCAGGTAAAAAAAGAGTTGAGGTGGAGATAGTAATTATATATAAGTGGATCGGCAGGTTGAGTAGGATTGACTTGCTGGAAATGGCGCAGGATAAACATTGATGACAGAAAAGATTCAGTGTATGACTATAAAGGCAGGTTTTTGGTATTGTCCTCTATACAATTCTCTCCCTTGTTTGGAAAATCTGTGAGCACATCATAGGATATACTTTGTAGAATAATACATGCAATGAGCATTGTGACTGCACCAAAAGACTCAGTGCGGGTTATTTACTAAAACTGGAAAGTGCAAAATCTGGTGCAGCACTGCATAGAAACCAATTAGCTTCCAGGTTTTTGTCAAAGCTTAATTGAACAAGATGAAGTTAGAAGCCAATTGGCTATCATGCACAGCTGCCAATTGGCTACCATGACAGTTTTTGCACTTTACGGTTTTAGTAAATCAACCCTGGTATCATTATCTGAATAGGCCATAGAACTCAAAAGCATGTCACTCTTGTTTTGTATTTTTATCTTCTCACTCATTTGGCCAAATTAAGATTATGTGCCTCGCTTTTTAAATTAAGCTGTCCATACCCGGTTCGAATCTTGGCTGGTTCAGCAGAAAGCGGCTGAGATTCAAACTATTAATGGGCAGACTGAATGTACCAAGTTGATTGATTGATAGGGAATGTTTGTGAACTTTACTAGATCACAAGTTCTTGATGATGAACTTTCTAATGATGTGTTATTGCAAAAAAAATCAGGTTAAAATGAAAACCACTGATCAATACATGAAAAATAAAGTCCTACAGCATATTCTTGTCCCTTGTTTCCTAGTACACACACATTGCTAGCTCACAGGCTGTTGTGAAAGACACAGTGACACCAGGAACTCTGTGTGACAAGTCAATAAATCAGGACACTCTTTAGCTCATTGTGTGCTCAGAACTCATTAACTTTCTAATACAAAGTCTTCTTTGAGAGAATGCATCCATTGTATAATGGCCATCACATTACCTGATGTACTTTAGAAGTCTGTTCCAGTAAAACAAACACAAATACAGACACCACTGAGAATTTCAGAATGAGATTTTCGGAGGAAATTACTTCCTCTGAAATTCCCCTCTTTGGGTCTCGGCATGAATAAAAAAAATAACAAACCATTGTTGTATGTGTAAAAAAGTAAGTAAACTAAACATTCGAAAAAACATGATAGAGAGTTGGCCAGGGTAACTAAAGCAGCATATTGGACACAGAAATATTGTTCCACTTTATGCAGAGATTTGGTTACTACATATAGCGATTGTATTCCATGCTTCGAGGAGAAAAGAGTCTTTGTTAAATAGTAATGCGCAACGAGCATGTACAACACCCAATCACAATGCAACTAAAATTGTTCTGCCAGTTGCATACTAATAGGTGGAGAAATGCTTTTGGTTCATGTGGTATCTGTTGTTTGCGCACCATTATTATTTGGATGCTGCTTTATTGAATGAGCTCGTTGATGGTGAACAGGATCTTTGACAAAAAGCTGTTGGGTCGCTGCATCTTACTGATAGAAAGTTTGTATGTTTTTGATCTAAAAACTCCTGCCAGCATTTTCACTTGCAAACTGTATTGTTTCCAGAAAATGCCTCCCTTTCCGGAATTCCAGAACCATAATGCTAATGATTTGGAAGATGTCAAAAAACAGACGGATATGTCCCTGAATGGCAATGCATTCCCTCCACCTGGTAAAGTACCTCCAACAAAGTGCTGTGTTAAAGAAGAACTTTAGTTTAAACAAAACCTTTCTGGGAATTCCAATGACTAGGCCATTTTGATTTCTAAATATAGCTTAATTAGAGCTAGAGTAAGTGCTAATATACAAATTAGGTGACCCCTACAGACATAATAATTTGTTGTCAGTGACTGTCCTGCTGTAACATATTCAGGAGTTACTTGATTCCTCCATTGCACAACAGGCCCTCAAGCAATGCTTTTTGTTTTTTTCCATAAAATTAGTTGCTGTTTTTTTAAAACTAAACTATGCAAAGGTTATGTCTTAATGTTAGACACAAATCTTTCTTGGCAGATTTGTATTATTTCAAATAGACTAAAATTTGCCTTCATTATGTAAGAGAGCTACTTAAACCCTTCATGATCATAAGTACATATCTATCTATATTGGTATAAATCCAGATATTTGACAGGATATTGCTACCTGTTAGTGTACTGTATAAAGCCTTGTAGATTTTACTTCTTTAATTACTACACACATCATACATTACTAATTGTTAAGTGATCTAAATATTAATTGCAGGGATTAGGTTCCCCCTAACTTTCTCTCTTTTTGTATATAAATATGCAAGGAACTTATTGGTTATTGTCATTGGCCATTTTATTTTCAAGGGGTTCACTAAGGGCTGTCAGTATTGCTCTTAATAGGGAATTATGGTCGGGAAATGTGTTGCATTTGGGAAGTGCCTCAGCCCATGACCTGAATCTTATCTCAGTTTCTTTAGTTCTAGAAGTTCTCTTAAACTTAACACACTGTAAAGTTTGAAAATATTAGTATTTCTCCTTTTATAAGGTTAGAGAGGTAGATTGTTATGCATTTTTATGCAGAAAACATTTTTTAGCATTCTTTGTTTTACATTATTTGCTAAAAATCTATTTTATTTATTTTTTCATTTTCAGTGAGTATATACTTTAAAGAATAATTTCAGGCATGATTGTATTTTATATATATTTTTATCCAGCTTAATTATACGATGATTGCCCCTGGAACCTGGAAATCACTAAAGTAGACACCGCTGCTTTCAGGTCCCCTGCACTCCTGCCTACTGAGCACAGGAGGTCCGCTGCTCAGCACAGACACTATTTAGAGAATGCTTTGCATTTTCTGAATTAATGCAAAGCCTTCTCTGATTGGACAAGGCAGGGCGATGACGTCACATTCTCCACCTGGTCCAATCAGAGAGTGCTTTCCATTTAAATGCAAAGCATTCTATAAATGGCACTTGTGCCAAAGCAGCAAACCTCCTGTGCTCAGAATGCAGTCACTCAGCACGGGACCCAGAAGCAAGTAGAGATAAGTGGAGTAGCAGATTTCTACTTCAGTGATTTCCAGCTTCAAGGGGCATCGACCAGGTATGTTATATGCATACAAAACAACTAGGAGAAAAAGGTTCCCCCAAGAAGGCAAATTACCCAAACACAATCTGCAAAAACAATGAATTTATTGGTACTACAAAACACCACACAAAGCAACAAAAATGGGCAAGAATAGGGAATAAATCATGGACCCAGGTTAAAATTGATAACGTTATCATTAAAAACAGCGGAGCCGCGGCCAATCATACCCCATACACACGCCAATCACCACAACAGTTTACTACTGACTAGACGGTAATATAAGGGATAAAGTCCTTTGATGATCAAGATATTGGTGGTATGACGGTTTGTGGGTAAGGGTGGATGAACAGATGATTAATTATAGATTGAGGACAGATTCAGCACATCATTTGAATTTAGACAGTCCGGGAAATAAACCCAAATCACAGGTAAAGCAGCAGGGATGACCGGCAGTAATTAACTAATGGTTAATCATATAGACACAGGACATACAGATGAAGCAGCTATATAATGGCAAAAGTAGCGGGGGGAGCAATAACAGCCCAGGCTGTGCAACAGGCATAAATCGGAGTGATACTTCTCTAACCGGATAGATGGCTCAGCAGCTCTGAGATCGTAAGGCTCTACCCCCAGGGGATGGCTGTAGATGTCAGTCCAAAACAGCTTGCCGTCAGGTTAGAGCAGGCCCGGATTGGCCATAGGGCAAACCGGGCAAATGCCCGGTGGGCCGGGGCGTCCGGGCCGCATGTTTTTGCTTGCAGGGCCAAGGCAGGCTGCTCTTTAAGCCCGCGACAGTCCCCGACCTTTCCGCGGCCGCCCGGCTGCCAGTTCAGCTCAGGCTCAGCCATCGGCAACAGGGGGATGGAAACATGAAGGGGGGAGGAGCTAGAGGAGACGCCTCTCCATGGCCGCCAGTATAGTTCAGCCGTTGGTGCGGGGGGGCGTGGCCACGAAGAGGAGAGGAGTCTGCTGCAGCCGGATCAGAGAGAACGTAGGTAAGTGTGGCGCCCTGTAACCTGAATAGGAGGAGCAGTGGGGGCGGCTGCATATAGAAGAATTATTCTCTCCATCTCCCTCCCGCAGTCTCTGAATGCCTGCTTCTGCTCCTCTCCCTCTCACAGGCTGTCAGGTACTGCGGGAGGAAGATGGAGAGAATAATTCTTCTATATGCAGCCACCCCCACCGCTCCTCCTGTCCTGCTTATCTCTGCTGCCCCCACAGTGTTCTCTACCCCCCACAGTGCTCTCCACCTCCCCCATGCTCTCTGCTGCCCCTCTGTGCCCTCTGCCTCTCTCCATGTGCTCTCCACCTCCCACCCTGTGATATCTACCTCCCCATGCTCTCTGCTGCCCCCTGTGCCCTCCACTTCTCCCATAGTGTTATCCAGGCCCCCCTGTGCTCTCCACCTCCCCCCATGCTCTACGCTGCCCCCCTGTGCCCTCTGCCTCTCCCCCTGTGCTCTTCACCTCCCCCAATGCTCTCCACCTCCCCCCATGCTCTACGCTGCCCCCCTGTGCCCTCCGCCTCTCCCCCTGTGCTCTTCACCTCCCCCAATGCTCTCCACCTCCCCCATGCTCTATGCTGCCCCCTGTGCCCTCCCTCTCTCCCCCTGTGCTCTCCACTGCCCCCTGTGCTCTCCACCTCCCTCCTGTGCTCTCCACCTCCCCCTTGCTCTCCACTGCCCCCCGTGCCATCCACTTCTCCCCCAGTGCTCTCCAGCCCCCCCCTGTGCTCTCCACCTCCACCCAGTGCTCTCTAGCCCCCCGTGCTATCCAGCCTCCGTGCTCTCCTCCTCCCTTCTGTGCTCTTAACATCCCCATACCCTATGCTGTCCCCCTGTTCCCTCCGCCTCTCCCCCTGTGCTTTTCACCTCCCCCTATGCTCTACGCTGCCCCCTGTGCCCTCTGCCTCTCCCCCTGTGCTCTCCACCTCCCCCTGTGCTCTTCACCTCTCCCCCATGCTCTCCAGCCCCCCCAGTGCTCTCTAGCACCCCCCCAGGGCTCTCCAGCCCCCCTGTTCTCTCCACCTCCCCCATGCTCTCTGATGCCCCCCTGTGCCCTCCACTTCTTCCCCAGTGCTCTCCAGCCCACCCAGTGCCCTCTAGCTCCCCCGTGGTATCTAGCCCCCCTGTGCTCTCCTCCTCCCTTCTGTGCTCTCCACATCCCCCATGCTCTATGCTGCCCCCCTGTACCCTCTGCCTCTTCCCCTGTGCCTTTCACCTCCTCCCATGCTCTACGCTGCCCCCCTGTGCCCTCTGTCTCTCCCCCTGTGCTCTCCACCTCCCCCATGCTCTATGCTGCCCCCCTGTGCCCTCTGCCTCTCCCCCTCTGCTTTTCACCTCCTCCTGTGCTCTCCACCTCCTCCCATGCTCTATGCTGCCCCCCTGTGCCCTCTGTCTCTCCCCCTATACTCTCCACCTCCCCCATGCTCTATGCTGCCCCCTGTGCCCTCTGCCTCTCCCCCTGTGCTTTTTTACCTCCCCCTGTGCTCTCCACCCCCCCATGCTCTACGCTGCCCCCTGTGCCCTCCTCCTCTCCCCCTGTTCTCTCCACCTCCCTCCTGTGCTCTCCACCTCCCCCATGCTCTATGCTGCCCCCCTGTGCCCTCTGCCTCTCCCCCTCTGCTTTTCACCTCCTCCTGTGCTCTCCACCTCCTCCCATGCTCTATGCTGCCCCCCTGTGCCCTCTGTCTCTCCCCCTGTACTCTCCACCTCCCCCATGCTCTATGCTGCCCCCTGTGCTCTCTGCCTCTCCCCCTGTGCTATTTTACCTCCCCCTGTGCTCTCCACCCCCCCATGCTCTACGCTGCCCCCTGTGCCCTCCTCCTCTCCCCCTGTTCTCTCCACCTCCCTCCTGTGCTCTCCACCTCCCCCCATGCTCTACGCTGCCCCCTGTGCCCTCTATCTCTCCCCCTGTGCCCTCTACCTCTCCCCCTGTGCTCTCCACCTCTCCCCCTGTGCTCTTCACCTCCCCCAATGCTCTCCAGCCCCCCCCCCGTGGTTTCTAGCCCCCCAGTGCTCTCCAGCCCCCCTCTTCTCTCCACCTCCCTCCTGTGCTCTCCACCTCCCCCCATGCTCTACGCTGCCCCCTGTGCCCTCCGTCTCTCCCCCTGTGCTTGCCACCTCCCCCATGCTCTACGCTGCCCCCCTGTACCCTCTTCCTCTCCCCCAGTGCTCTATAGCCCCCCAGTGCTCTCTAGCTCCCCCAGTACTCTCCAGTCCCACCTGTGCTCTCCACCTCCCCCATGCTCTATGGTGCCCCCCTGTGCCCTCTGCCTCTCCCCCAGTGCTCTCTAGCCCTCCCAGTGCTCTCCAGCCCCCCCCTGTGATCTCCACCTCCCCCATGCTCTAGGCTGCCCCCCTGTGCCCTTCGCCTCTCCCCCAGTGCTCTCCAGCCCCCCCAGTGATCTCCACCTCCCCCCTGTGCTCTCCGCCCCATGCTCTCCTGCCCTCCCTGTGCTCTACGCCCCACCCTGTGTTTTTGCTTCCCTCTGTGCTCTCCAACCCCCCACCCCCTGTGCTCTCCAGCCCCCCATGCTCTCCGGCCCCCTTGTGCTCTCCTCTTCCTCTTCCTCCCTGTGTTCTCTGCCACTCCCCTGTGCTCTCTGCCCCCCCATGCTCTCCGCCTCCCCCCACAGTGCTCTCCAGCCCCCCTGTGATCTCGCCCCACCCCATGTTCTCAAAGTTCTTCCCTATGCTCTCTGCCCCCTATGCTCTTTCCCTGTCCCCCTCGCCCCCCGCACCTTTGCCGGGTTTCCCCCTCCCCTCTCCCGGGAGATCCGTCAGGATGGAGAGTGGGGAAGGGGCCAGTTAAGATGTCATGGGCTGCTCATTCCAAAATGCCCGGGCCTATTTTTTGTCCCAGTCCGGGCCTGGGTTAGAGATGTGCTCACTGTGTCCAGCACCTTCAAATGTAATCGTGCAGTAAGAAGCAATGAGTTATATGCATAGTTACATTGGTTCTAGCTGGACCAACATAACTATGTATAAAATATTTATACCTGGATTTTATCTTTAAAGTGTATTTTACATTTGGAGACAAATTGGGACATCACCGACTTTATATTTGTTTTACCTATCCATTCACATGGCATAACAGAAATTTTAAAAAATTGCTGCTTTTTTCTTATTTTAAAATCCTATCTAGCTTTCCCCTTCTATGTAATGTTAAGGCTGTATACAAGTAATGGAAAATACGGCCACTCCATGTACATATATAATATATAATTTAAAGTCATTACATAAACACGATTTTTTAGACATTAATATGCACTAATAAAATTATAACAATAATAATAACACCAATCGATAAGATATTGATGATAAGATAAACTATTGCATTAATTTATGTATCCTACAGAAAACAAAACGTTTTAGGTTCCCGCAATGATATTTTCTTGTCATATACTTATTCATATATGTTTTTCAGACAATACTAGTTCAGACTTACCACCGAGTTACTCCTCTGTGACACTCTGCCAAGATGTATCTGAAAAAGAAAAGGAGTTTGATCCATGGGACATGCCGGAACTTAAAAGTACTGGACCAAAGTGGGCAGGTAGGTGTACCATAGCCTTTGCTATTATTTTTTTGATTGCTATAGCACAGTTCTTGGTGTAGATTGTGCTTATTTCACTGTGGACAACAAACAAAGTGTCCTCTTGTTTTTTTAGAAATGAACACAAAACAACGTGTCTTGTCTGTTCTAAAGGCGATTGCTCGGTTTATCCTCTTACTGGGATTGTTGTACTTCTTTGTGTGTTCACTGGATGTGTTAAGCTCTGCCTTTCAGTTGGTTGGAGGTAAGTGGGTGCTACTTTATTCTAACGATTTTCAACATGCTATAATAAAAAGGTCATCCCAATTCAGGTCAATTCAGGGGGGGGGGGTGGAGAGGGGTTGGGGGGGGGGGTGGCTTGAGAGGTGGCTTCTCCCATTGCTGCTCTTCTAGAGTTGCATTCAGTGCACTGGAAATTACTATGGTACATAATTTCCAGTGCACATAGACTAAGGGGCTGATAAACTGCAATACATGACATTGTACTTGAGTTTAAATAAGTCTGTGTTTGATACTGGATGGAGGGCTGAAAGATTTCCTCCATAAGGTGGTCATACTCTTCATGTTGGATTTTATAGTTAGGTTACACTATGGAGATTTTGGTTGGATTAAGATACTAATGTTTATTGCAATAGCTAACTAACTAATCAACAGATTAATACATTTAATTAATTTATTCTAGGCAAAGCTGCAGGAGATATTTTTAAGAACCACTCTGTTCTCTCCAATCCTGTTGCTGGGCTGGTTATTGGTGTCCTGGTGACTGTTCTTGTACAGAGCTCAAGTACATCCACATCTATCGTGGTCAGCATGGTGTCGTCTGGACGTAAGTGGGAATTTTTAATTATAGAACATAGCTATGTGTCTGTCCCTACTTCTGTGGAGTAGATCATTGCTTCAATCATTGCTTCATGCCCCATTTGTCATCCAGAACAGATGGTTTTATATTGTTGTAACCATATCTTTTGTCTTATTCACATTGACGATCTCTATAGTGAGAAGACTTTTTATACTAAATTGATCTGGTCAATTCCAGGAACTTAAAAGTGGTACACCAGACAGACACTTCAATTACATATACACTAAAGGAACTGTATTACCTATCAAAAGATTGTTTTTTTTGCCCTCCATTCATGTGTCTTACATACTTCACAGCCAGGTAGGTGACACACATTTTCTGGTTCAGCATGGTTTACCTCTCCATCTACAGCCATCTCATTGGACATTGCACCAACATGATCACCCCTGGCCAGTGAGCTTTAGGAAGTAATGCCAAACCAGAAATTAGGAAAGTGCTCTTCCTGACTAACAGAGAAGTACATCTTTGTTAGTCAGGAAGATCACTCTGCTAATTTCTGGTTTGGCATTACTTCCTAAAGCTCACTGCTGGCCAGAGGTGATGATGTTGGTGCAATGTCCAGTGAGATGGCTGCAGATGGAGGGGTAAACCATTATGAACCAGAAAATGTGTGTCACCAACCTGGCTGTGAAGTATGTAAGTCACAAGACTGGTTGTGCAGAACTTAAAATTCTTTGGCAGGTAAAATGATTAACATATTTTTTGAACTCTGTATTTAGCTCTTTGCCTGGAGTTCCACTTACTATTCACAGATAAACAAATCCCATCAGACTGTTGTGACAAGGCACAAACACGTTGTTTTCTTCCATTGTGTTCCTGAATACACTATAAGATTAATACCGGAGTCATATTTTTCTGTTTTGGCAGTTCTAACGGTCAGGACAGCCATTCCAATCATCATGGGAGCCAACATTGGCACATCAGTCACAAACACCATTGTAGCGCTGATGCAGTCTGGTGACCGGAATGAATTTAGAAGGTACAGTATCTACTCTTTTTCCATGACTATGAGATTGACAATCAGATAAAAGTGAACCTACAGACAGTGCTAATTTAGTCGACAGAAATATTTTGTTAGACTAAATTAACACTATGTTAGTCGACTAAAATACGTCTAAAAAAAAAAATAATAATAATAAAAATAATTCACATGACTAAAACTACCATGGCATTTTAGTCAAAAGACTAAAACTAAATCGAAATTTGCGTCAAAATTAAAGTGGTTCTAAAGGCAGAAGGTTTTTTTAATCTTAATGCATTCTATGCATTAAGATAAAAAAAAACCTTCTGTGTGTAGCAGCTCCCCTCAGCCACCCTTCAGAAAAAAAAACAAGACTTTAGTATCATTTTAACACTGCCTACAGAGTGTATTAAATAAAAGCTACCCTAAAAATGCATTGAGGCTGCCATTACTGGTGTCCTCTTCTTAAACTCTTAAAGTGTTACAGTAATATGAAAATAGTTCACCCCCCCCACAGTGCCCACAGCTTATAAATCTTCTTACATTAAAATATTGCCACTATATAACCTTTTAGCTGATCTGTATACCACGGTCAGTGATAAACTGCACAGTTTCTCCAGGGCTGAGAGTTCAGGTAGGAGGAGATTTCCGCTACAGCCTGTATACACACCCACATGTGTTATACCAATATCATGTGACCTGGCTATCTCTGAGAAGTAATTATTCTCTTCAGCATAAAAGATACAACTGAGCATGTGCAGGTCGGCTACCCTACCTGTGTTAGCTGGCTTTCCCCAGATAGTCAGTGCAAGAGGGAAGGATCTGTGCATACAGGATAAAACAGCCGTTTGTACACAATGCAGAGGATTAACCCCTTAAGTTCCACAGTGAGTATAACAAGCATGCTATGCTGCATATACAGACTGATTTTACTGTTGTGGGTTTAGTAACACTTTGAGCTGGCAATTCATATCACTCAGTGGGTGGCCCTGTTAGCCCTCTCCTGGCCCACATCTCTTGATTAAAATTTCAAAGAAGCCGAGCAGAGAATTGTTAAATTAGATTCAATTAGATACAGGCACTGTTCGGGTATTTTGACAGCTGACAGAGCTGGCTGTCAAAATACAATGGCCACAGTGGGAGATTTGTCCATCCATGACAAGTACCCTATTTGGAGGAATCTGTAAGATTTTTTTTTCCGTTCAGGGTGACCATTGGTTTCACTTTCTGAAATCCAAAATAAGTATAAAACTTTTACCTTGACTTTGCTTGCTGCATGCTTGTTCTTGGCTAGGGATCCAAAAGGTATTGATACCAGACATGGCCACGCAAATAGCATTTGAAAAGTAGGTCAGCAAGAGCTGAATAGAGAGTTACCCGCAATTCACGTCTGGTAAAACACAAGGCAGGATGTGACTATTCTTTGGTGGCTTGGTTCTCAGTGCAGAGATGGCGGGGGACAGCTGCAGCATCGGCCTGATGCTGCATCCACCTAGGTAAGTATGAATCTAAAAAAAAAAACAAAAAAAACAACCCATACTTCTCTTTTAAAACTTAAAGTGGTTGTAAAGGCACAAGGTTCTTTTACCTTCATGCATAGACCTTTTGTGTGCAGCAGTCCCCCCAATACCTACCCGAGCCTCCTCTCGATCCAGCGATGTCCACAAGAGCCTTCCCTCTCCAGGGACTTGCACTCCTGATTGGCTTGAACTCCTAACTGACTGACAGCCAGTGAGCAAATCAGGGGATGGAGGGGGAGCGGGGCCAAGCCGTGGCACAGAGCTGCGACTCAGGAGCAAGCCTGCTTGGGTGCCCCCACAGCAAACTGCTTGCTGTGGGGGCACCTGGCAGGAGGAAGGAGCCAGGAGCGCCGGCGTGGGACCTGAGAAGAAGAGGATCCCGACTGCTCTGTGCAATGGTTTTGCAGGTAAGTATAGCATGTTTATTATTTTTCAAAAAACAATAAAAAACAAGGTTTTAATATCACTTTAAATTGCATAAAACATATAAAGTGACAGACATCTATATTATCTGCAAATAGTATGCCATAAGCTGGAATTTCATTTAATAACTCTCAAAATTTCCTCATAATAGGGCTTTTGCTGGAGCTACTGTCCATGATTTTTTCAACTGGCTGTCGGTGCTGATCCTGCTACCCATTGAAATAGCATCAGGATACCTGTTCCATCTCACCAGTGCCATTGTGGATTCCTTCAACTTAGAGTCAGGAGAGGATGCCCCAGATATGCTGAAAGTTATCACTGAGCCCCTCACCAAAGGAATCATCCAGGTATAAATAAATGTAGGCCTTTGCCACCATCTTTCATTTTTCGAATGCTTAATCAATCAATAAAAACAGGTCACGCTAAATATGAAATTTCTATATTGCAGCTTGATAAGAAAGTCATACAGGAAATTGCCAATGGGGATCCAGCTGCTCAGAACAAGAGTCTGATTAAAAGAGATTGTGGAACGAAGGTAAAGTGTCTGTGATTTCAGAGATGTATCAGTATGGGTAGCAGAGATAACATTCATTATATTGTCCATGTCCTAAACCTGAAGTGTAGCCATTCAGAAAATCATATGTGATACAGCTAGAACTATTGTTTTCCTGAAAATTTCTTATTTTTATTAGTTCAATTTATGTTTAAAATTGTCTCCTACCAAGCTGTCTGTCAGCAGAGTGCTAATATAAGCACTCCTCTTGGGAAGGATTAAGGAAAACATGCTCCACCCACTCAGTACCACCCACAATATAGAGTGAGAATGTTATGTTACTGTGGATGAGAGATAGGAGCTTTTCCAAGGCTACACTTTTCTAACTCTCAGGGGATGCTGTAGACAGTGGCCACAAATATCTTCCTGCAGTCCTACATGGAGAAAACCATAAATGAATGTAAATAAAAATCTTTGTTACTCAGAGGTAATACATACATTTCACAACATAAATTGTCACCAGAGATATAAATTTACAATCAATGGGTTGGCTGCAGATCAAGTGGCTAGACAAAATGCTGCTTCAGTTACACATTTGCATTTTTCGAAAAATATTGTGGTATAGAGCCGTGGTCTCCATACTATGGCCTGTGAGCCAGATGCGGCCCTATGCTTGCCTTTATCTGGCCCCTGGGGCACTGGTTCTTACCACTGGTATTTGGCACTATTCCTTTCACTGCCCTAACAATGGGGCATAATTCCTCCCACTTACATAAACGGTGGGGCACAATTCTTCCCACTGACACCAATGATGGGGCACTATTCTACCAACTAATACCAGTGATGGGGCCCTATTCCTCCTTATACTGAACACCAAGTTCAAGACATTGCCTACTCCCACTGATGCTGGGGCATTTTTCTACTCTCACTGGCCACAGTCCAGCCCTTCTAAAGTCCGTGTGACAGTAAACTAGCCATTTGTTTAAAAAGTTTGGAAACCTATGGTATAGATGAATGATAAAATCAATAAAAAAACACTATATGAATGTGCATGTTTGCTATTCTACACAGATGTGGGTGAATGCGTCAGTGCCGGGCGAAGAAAACTGCACTGCTACCAGACTCTGCTGGACAGATGAAAACAATGTGACATGGACAGAGATCCAAGAACAAGTCAAGGCCACTTGTAAGTACTTATTCATGTTGCTTAGATCATACAGGGCAAGCTGCCAGACCTTACATGGGGTCCTTTGTTTCCTTGAAAGCCACTTTGCAAATGGAATTAGGAAAACATGGACCTAAATGAAACCTAAATAAATAAATAAATAAATAAATAAATAAATAAATGAATAAATAAATGAAACCTATAAATAAAAATAAATAAATAAATAAATAAATATAAATAAATATAATAAAATAAATAAATAAATAAATAAATAAATAAATGAAAATATAAATAAATATAAATAAATAAATAAATAAATAAATAAATAAATAAATAAATAAATGAAACTAAATAAATGAAACCTGTTCGGAGAGGCTGCCATTGCTGACCTGGAAGTGCTAGCTGCTTGTTGACCCTCTTCCTCAATACTTTGAGTCACCAACCTACAACAATGCAGATAAGAATTGCTAGCTTTTCTCCAACTTTCTAGGTCTGCCTACTTGTTCTGGCTCAGGGACCTGGAAAAAATTAGAGCTAATGGACTGACAGAACCTCCAATCCCCTAGTATTTAGAGTAGATCAGCAAAGGTGGCGCCTCAATGTTTTTCATAACAATTCTAATTTAAAGGGCCACTTAGCACAAAATAAATAAGTTACAAGAATAACAGCTATGAAAATAAAAGTACAATGAGACACCTGAGCTCTATGTCTACTGTTGCTCAGTTGTAGCTGCCACTGCAAGCAAAATTAATGAGCAAAACAAGTACAACGAGTATGTTTCCTCTAATGGAATACTAATCTGGAAGCCTGTTCTTTCCTGGAATTATTTATTCATTCCTCAATGCACAACCATCATTTACTTTTGAAGATTCCCAGTATTTCCACCACAGCCATGCATAAATGTGCCTGAAAGTGCAATTATTACAAGCCAAGCTTTCCTTGTTCACAGATTACAAGGCTCCAAGGCCTTACGATTAGGCCTTGAATAATGTTTGCAGCCACTGGACCCTATTTGAGTGCCATTGACTTACTGTACACAAAATAAAAGACCACTGCTACCATGTACATGGATGTAGAAATTGAATAAAGTAGTACATTATTTTTTCTATATTCTATTGTTTAGGTGCACACCTGTTTGCCAAGGCAAATCTTCCAGACCTGGCAGTTGGACTTATCCTGTTGGCACTGTCATTGCTAGTGCTTTGCACCTGTCTGATCCTAATCGTCAAGCTCCTGAACTCAATGCTGAAGGGACAAGTATCAGTAGCCATCAAGAAGGTCATTAACACTGGTAATAATACATATTATATATTTGCTTT
The DNA here is from genome assembly GCA_037952835.1 of Lithobates septentrionalis. Lineage (NCBI taxonomy): Eukaryota > Metazoa > Chordata > Amphibia > Anura > Ranidae > Lithobates > Lithobates septentrionalis. Next base: position 9,076,222 of record JBBDGP010000605.1, read on the forward strand.
GGTGCTCTTCCTGAATTTCCTTTTGCCATGATGTCAATTGGCTAGAGTCTGTCTCACTGGGCTCACACAGTGTATTATGCTTGCAAACACTAGCTTTACATTTCACCCTGTTGAACATTTCATCATATATTGCCCACCCATTACCAACACTACTGACTAAATCCGGTGCCACTGGTCTTAAACAATAAAGCATCATATTTGTACATTAGTCTCTTTACTGCAAGCCTATATGATCATCAGAAAGAAAGGAGAACTCTTCGATTTTTGGAGCCTCTGCACCTCCCTGACACTTCCCCTAATTAGTTCCCTTGTCCATTGTAAGCCTGTTTTTAGGAACACAGGTATCCCCCCCCACCACCACACTTTTTACATACTTGTCCTAGATTGCTACAACAGCATGCTGCTCATATACATCAACATTTTAGAGTGCTAGGTACGTCATTGTGTCATAACTAATTTACTGTCATTACACAGATTTCCCTTTCCCATTCTCATGGCTGACGGGTTACTTGGCAATGTTGGTTGGAGCTGGAATGACATTCATTGTGCAGAGCAGCTCTGTCTTCACATCTGCAATTACTCCTCTCATTGGTATGATTCATAAATGTGCAGAAGTTTTGTATGTCTTTGGGAAAATCATCATTGGGTGGCTACCATCATTGTCTAACATTTGGCTTCTGTCACCTTGTAGGCATTGGTGTGATTAGCATAGAGAGAGCTTATCCCCTGACGCTTGGATCTAACATTGGAACAACAACAACTGCGCTATTAGCTGCTTTAGCCAGTCCTGGGGAAACCTTATCCAACTCTGTACAGGTCTGTCTTCTTAGTCATTTATAATCTTTGTTTCTCACAATAAGATCCATGTTTAGTCTTCTTCTTCTAGAAAACGAAATAAAATATAATATTCCTGGCGAATGTCATTTGGTGTATTGGTGGGTTTTCTATGGAAAATGTAAATGTTTTGTTTTGGGAAGAGTTTTTTTTTATTAAAATGTAACATAATTTAAAAGATTACAAAAGCAGGTTCTTTATATACACTATGTTAAATTTGTAAAATTATAACAGACAGATTCCTGTTTTTAGCTGACAGAAGTCTGGCTTAAAGGTCCCAATAACTGTTATTGGTTTAGCCTCTATATTTGACAAAAACGACATGCCGTTAAACTAAGTTTGAAGATGAGACGTTTAATCTCCAGCTGATGAAGGGTATTTTACTGTAATTGTAAAAGATACGAGACCATACAATACACCTCCAAAAGAATTGGTTCCAAGGGCTCGTTCACACGTGTTACTATACTGCTATCCAGTGGCGTCGCTAGGGGGTGTCTTTTGGGGCTATAGCCCCGAATCTGGGGCCCATAGCCCTGAGTCTCTGCAGGGGTCCCCAAGGGGAGGGGAGGCTCTCTGGGGACCCTGATGTAAGTGGGGGGCTCTTTGGGGACCCTGATTTAAGGGGGAGGCTCTCTGGGGACCCTAATGTAAGGGGGCTCTCTGGGGACCCCGATGCAAGGGGGAGGCTCTATGGGGATATATATACACATACACACTTACACGTATATTATATACATGTATATGCCCGTCCAAGCGTATGACTTTCTTTACTACACTGCTATGGGCTCTAGCCCCAGATCTTTTGTAGACCTAGCAACGCCCCTGCTGCTATCCCTCTAAAAAGTAAACCGATGTGACTTGCTTTTCAGAGGGCATTTAACCGACAATGAGGAGGTGATATGTCGCACACTCGCTGCTTGCTTTAACCTTCAAAATGCTGAACCATTGTAAACACATTCGTTGTATGTGGTTGAAGGACAGTTGCGGTTGTGGCACGGCCTTGAATGGGCTGTGTTCAGTGGCAGTATCATCTGCTGAATAGGACATGATGTTTAATGTTGCTATGGCAAAGCATCACAGCCCTTGCATGGGTACAGCCCTAAATGACTGCATTTCTGTTATATATCCCAACTCCACCCCCACCCACCACACTTCTCCCGGCAGCTCATGTAAAGAAGCCTAACTGCAATGCTAGAGAGATTTAAGACTGAACTCTGGATTGAAGAGCCAAGATTTACTGCAAGACTGGTCCCTGTGGCTCCTCCCCCCCCCCCCCCCCCGTATTTTAGCGGTCTTGTGCAGAGGACTGTTCCTGACGTCATAACACCCATAGACCAGCCCTGGATGTGAAGACGTCAGGAACAGTCCACCTCTGGAAGAGGGGGAGCGCTGTTTTCTGTAGAATCGAAGGATCGGGTGAGTATAAGCTCTGTATTCACCCCTAGACAAAATAAGTAAGGTTTAGATGCTTTTGTTAAAAGAACAACATTCAAAGGGTTATCAGTGCTGACAAAATAACAAACACATTAACAATTGTTGATCCAGCAATGAATCAACTACTATTAGAATGAAGGGGGGGATTTTTCTGTTAAAAAATTCATCCTTTGCATTATAAAGATTTCTTGCCCTCTAGGGATCAGCAGTAAAGCATTCACAAAATATCCATTGCTTTTATTGTTTTAGTGAGCTGGCTTCTATAGTTACATTTTCAAGTTTAACAGAATATCCCATGCCAATCTAATTGGTCCTAACAAGGATTCAACAAGTTGATAACAGGCATTCTTTCAGTGTCAGCACATCCAAACTTTGATAAATCAAGTGAAAAAATACTTTTACGACCATTTATTTTTAAGGCTGATATGTAAAAGACATTCAATTTCCTAATACAATAACTGATTTGCAAATGTAATGCTATCTTTACAATGCTCTTCTTATCAATTCTGTTCTTACAATGACCTTTGAGCTAAAAAGCAGTGCACAATGCTGCCCTCATAGTAATCTATTAAATAGCTATTTGGCTTTAACAAAGCGATGTTACCATGCTTTGCTTCTTGACTGCTTGCATAATGCATAACTAAAACTAAGAAAAGAATATAATATATTGCACTTTACTAATCCTTAGATGCTGTAGCTGAATTTATTTTCCTTTTTCAGGCTTTTTTCTTTCATTTTTCACCTGGTGATCCTGTCAGTAACACACCTCCTGTTCTAGGGTAAAACGCACATTTAGCATACTGTATTCATAGAGGAGCATTATTGTCACTGGAGGTCAGGAAGTGTGTTAGGACTACAGGTCACCTCCCTCTCCTCTTCTTCATAACATAGAAGGGTGGTGTTCTGCAGCCATAAACCACATTCTGATAACTTTGTTTGAGATCACACTGCAGAGTGCACAGGACACAGGGCAGCCCTGGAATTTTTGACAGGATCAACAAGTATTTTATTTTGCATTAACCAAACTGACAAAATGCAGAAAGGAAGCAAATATGAAATGTTGATTTATAGTTTCAATTCACCTAAAAGTAAAATAAATGTTGTGCTTTTCTCTTTGCAGATTGCATTATGTCACTTTTTCTTCAATATATCTGGGATTGTACTATTTTACCCCATTCCCTTCACAAGAATACCCATTCGGCTAGCTAAAGGTCTGGGAAACAAAACAGCCAGATACCGGTGGTTTGCTGTCATTTATTTGATTATGTGTTTTTTCTTGCTGCCTCTAGCAGTATTTGGCTTGTCAATTGCTGGGTGGCAGATACTTGTGGGAGTTTGTGTCCCTATTGTGTTTTTGATACTTGTCCTCATTGTCATCAACACTTTGCAAGCCAAATTTCCACGTGTGTTGCCAAACGTTCTGAAGACATGGGACTTCCTTCCCAAGTGGATGCATTCTCTAAGTCCATGGGATTCTTGGATGACCCACGCTGCTGTCTTCTGTGGTCGCCGATGCTGCTGCTGCTGCAAGTGTAAATGCTGTAGTTGCTGCCAACCCATTGAAGATGAGGAGTTGTCTCTCGACAAGCCACAGGCCTTGGAATGTCATGAGAATGTGGTGGACTTGAGTGATGAACTACCAAATATCGACAGCAAAGAACAAGGGAAGAACCTGAGCCTTACTTCCTTGTAGGACAAGTGTAAGAAGGATCTACCATGAGAACTGTATAGGCTATTATTATACTTTCATATTTATTAATGACATCATAAAATGACTATTTATCTCATACTATGAGTTGCTTTGTCTATCAGAAAGCGCCCAAATAATAACCCGTATTCTCTGTTCTAAGTGAATCAAGTTCTGACTTCTATCTCTTAGCGTCTACTTAATGCTTCCTAAGTGCTGCAGTCATTATATATAGTAATAATGATGTCAGAGTAAATGATTGGGGAGTCGGATGAGAGAGTGACATCATAGCTATAGACGTGTGGAATAACAAGTAACTGCATGTAAATATCACACTTTCTTAAAGATCTCTGAAAATCTCTAAGGCTACTTTCACACTGAGGCGTGCGGGCGCTGGCGGTACAGCGGCGCTAAATATATCGCCGCTTTACCGTCATTTTAGCGGCGCTAGCGGGACGGTTTTTACCCCCAGCTAGCAGCTGAAAAAGGGTTAAGACCGCCAGCAAAGCGCCGCTGCAGCAGCGCTTTGCAGGCGGGTTGGGAGCGCTCCCCCATTGTTTTCAATGGGAAGGGGCGCTTTAGGAGTGGTAAATACACCGCTCCTACAGCGCTACAAAGATGCAGCTTTCAGGACTTTTTAGACCGCCCTGCAAGCGCACCACACCAGTGTGAAAGCCCTTGGGGCTTTCATATTGGATTGCATTGAGCGGCTCTTTCAGGGCGCCTCAGTGTGAAAGGAGCCAGAGTTCTAAAAAGATGGTGGGTAGTTCAACCCATTAGCTATCATAAAATAAATATATATATTTTTGTAATGTGAATAAAAAAGGGATCCGAAACTTTTCTGTGGGAAAAGAGGAACAATCTTAAAAAGCAATGTCAAAATTGGAGTGACACTGCCTGGTTTGCTGCTGTGTTCCTTTTGTCTTTTGCTTGCTCTTTTATTTGAATGCCCATGCCTGTTTATCTACTGAAAGTCCACCAGATGAAAATTTTTTCGTTATAACCAATCAAGTCATAATATCAATAGAATTTGAGAGGTTCCATTGCTGGCAAAAGCCTGCCAGCAATGCATAAGCAAAACATAGCCACTTCCATTTTGCCTAGTTGGTGGTGGTTTTCAAAATCGATCTCAAGCCAAAACCATCCCCATTGTGAATGTTGTTTCCCCAATAACTAGATTTTTTCTTTTTTCCCATCCAAGAGGTAGAAAAGGGATTAAGAAAATATCTCTTCAGTTGTCACAGGAATGGGTACCCTCTATGTGAGATTTCCCATCTACAGTACTACGGTTCTCATGACAACTGTAAAATTTTAGATTTGCCATCAATTGTTGCATAAGGGACAATTGCCTCAAGGACAGAAAGTGATGGTGAGTCATCCAAATAGGGACAACCTACCAGAGATTCCAACCCTACCCTACTCTACTCAAAACTAGGACATTTTGGCTGAAAATCCACTTTAGGTGACCACTTTGTGCTACTAAAAACCATTTAGAGTGGCAGGATCTATGTTTTAACAAATCTGTTGGACTTATATCAGGAAGAACAGTATAAGAGAGCAGTACTGAGTTTTGAATGCTTCCTACAGAATTTAATGTGTACTGTGTACATTAAAATACTTCAGGATAGTTCGGATTATGTATATAGCTGCAGAAAATAATATTTTGAATGTAATGTTCAATGCAAAATATGTGCCTTGTATTACTTATGCCCTTGGCATTGAGGTACTGCCAGGGTAAATGTAAAAAATGTAAGATAATGTTGTTTTCCAATGCCTAATAAATATTCTATAATACAACAATGTCTTAAATGGCTTAAAATAACAACATTATGGTAAATTATTTCAACTATTAAATGACTTTACACATTACATATTAACATGTGCCATGCAACATGAGCTACTGTCTAAAATGAATGGATAACTCTCACCCAAACAAAAGGTACATTAAATAACAATTTCAAGTATGGATATTTTATACAAAGTTACATTAGTCCAGTTTTAATCAAACTAACTAGGCATATACCATACCTGGCTGATGCCCCTGGAAGTGGGAAATCACTGAATATAAATAACGAGGCTAGTAAACAGCTGACTTTTGGCACAACAACAAATCCAGGATAGTAGAAAAGAACATAAAGTGTTTCTAAAGGCTCTTTGTTAAATCAAAATAATAAACATATTATTTTCTCCTGTTCTCTCCAATGGTATTACAAAGAGCAGCCCTGATCCTCCTCTTCTGGGGTCCCCAGACAGTGCTCTGGGCTTCTCTTCTTTTCTGAATGCCCCCATAGCAAGCGGCTTGGTATGGGGGCATATTTGTGGGCGTGCTCCCGAGCCAGGTTGAGTGCGTCCATAGACACACACAGTGCATATTGTGGCTCTCTACTCACACAGCCACTGTGCCATCAAACACAGCCACTGTGCCAATCAATTGCTGCCACTGTACCATCAAATGCAACCACTGTGCCATCAATCGTAGCCACTGTGCCATCAAACGCAGCCACTGTCCCTATCAATTGCCACCACTGTACCATCAGACGCAGCCACTGTGCCATCAAACGCAGCCACTGTGCCATCAAACGCAGCCACTGTGCCATCAAACGCAGCCACTGTGGCATCAAACACAGCCACTGTGCCCATCAATTGCCGCCACTGTACCATCAAACGCAGCCACTGTGCTATCAAACACAGCCACTGTGCCATCAAAAGCAGCCACTGTGCCCATCAATTGCCGCCACTGTACCATCAAACACAGCCACTGTGCCATCACACAAAGCCACTGTGCCCATCAATTGCCGTCACTGTTCCATCAAACAGACACTGTGCCCATCAAACGCAACCACTGTGCCCATCAAACGCAGCCACTGTGCTCATCAAACGCAGCCACTTTGCCATATCAACTGCTCCCAGTGTGCCATCAAATGCTGCCACTGTGCCATCAAATGCTGCCTCTGTGCCCCATCAAATACAGCTACTGTGCCCATCTTATGCAGCCACTGTGCCCATCTTATGCAGCCACTGTGCCCCATCAAATGCAGCCACTGAGCAGCATCGATTGCAGCCACTGTGCCCATCTTTTGCAGCCACTGTGCCCCATCAAATGCAGCCACTGTGCAGCATCGAATGCAGCCACTGTGCCAATCAAATGCAGCCACTGTGCCCATCAAATGTAGCCTCACTGTGTCCATCAAATGCAGCCTAACTGTGCCCATCAAATGCAGCCTCACTGTGCCCCATCAAATGCAGCCTCACTGTGCCCCATAAAATGCAGCCTCACTGTGCCCATCAAATGCAGCCTCACTGTGCCCTATAAAATGCAGCCTCACTGTGCCCCATCAAATGCAGTCTCACTGTGCCCATCAAAAGCAGCCTCACTGTGCCCATCAAATGCAGCCTCACTGTGCCCCATCAAATGCAGGCTCACTGTGCCCCATCAAATGCAGCCTCACTGTGCCCATCAAATGCAGCCTCACTGTGCCCCATCAAATGCAGCCTCACTGTGCTCCATCAAATGCTCCCACTGTGCCCCATCAAACCCAGCCACTGTGCTATATCGAATGCTCCCAGTGTGCCCCCCGCCCACTCTCTGTACTTACCCTGTCTCGGTGGCAGTGGGACAGCTCCTCGATGTCTTCTCCCATCCTCTCTTCCCATCCTCTGCTATGATTGGACGCCTGATAGGCGTTCAATCACAGCGCCCGTCATTTCAGCCATTCAGGTGATGGGTAACAGATGCGAGCACCTGATTGGCGGAGAGGCGGTTTAGTGTTAGGAAAGCGAATATTCATTCGCTTTTCTAACACAGCTGAGTGACCTGTGAGCGCACAGCATGGCGCTCGTAGGTCACCTTTTTTGACGCCTATTAGAGCCTGTTGCTCTAAACAGGTGCTTAAAAAAAGAAAACTGCCGTTGTAATACAGGCACCCGGTGCCTGAAAAGGGGGGTGGCAGCGGCTGCCATAGATAGATTCATGCAAAGCATGAATCTATCTATTGGTGCTAGAGGGGTGGCTGGAGAGAGGGGGGCGCGCCCGTGCGCCCTTTTGGACGCACCGCCACTGGCTTTCAATGTAGTGTAGTGAGAGCAGACAGAGAAGGGAAGCCCTGGATCGATTCCTCAGGTAAGTTTGGAGGGGATGGGGGGCACAGCAAGTGGCAAAACGTTTTTACCTTATTGCAGGGAATTCATTGAGTTAAAAAATAAGTTTTAGCTTTAAAACCACTTTCAGTAACCCTCGGGAACCATCTAAAGTCCGATGGATTCCTTAGATAAAAAACACCTTTATGGTCTTAACCATTGACTACAATGCATTTTACCAAAAAGTTTGATTTGAATTAACAGCAGTCTTGCGATTTCAGCTGCCCAGGGCCTGCATTGCGTTCAGTGAAAAAGGCAAATAATATTATTCAAATGAAAGTCGAGTCAGAGGAAGGAAGGAGTCTGTGTTGGATGTTCAATAAATTGTATTTATGAGTCCGCAACTTCTTGAAAATGCATGTACATAAGCTGGAGATGAGCCCTAGGAAGCCAGCAGTACAGATGGGGGAGGAGGGTTGTTTGAGGGCCTTGAGCAGAGCCATTTTGTACACAGACTTTACATCTAGCAGATTTCTGACCTGACAGTTTCTTCACCCAGTGCAGGCCAGTTATGTTGCTTTTTACTTGATATAAGCAGCTATAAAAACATTGTATTCATTAATAGATCTATAAATATAAAGGACTCTGTGTACATGTACTGATAAGATAACAGAGAAGAGTTCAGGGGCAGCTGAAAAAAATGCCCAACTGCTCCTAAACATTAGTTTACCAGCTGCAGTGTACATGAGGCCTAAAACAACTCCCCTATATCACCGAAGCAGTTAGCTGTTTACCTGGAGTTCAGCTTTAATGAACACAGGAGCCTTATTATCACAGGAAACATGCCAGAGCTTAGTAACAAAGCGTCATTGTTTTAACCGATTCCTAACCGGCTTGCGCACATATACTGCAGCACAATGGCACCGATGCGCAAAACCCGGCGCTTGCTCCCGCCAGCAGGGGCGCGATGATCGGATTAGTTCCAGTACTGATCAATCTTTAGGTCCAGGCCAATGATTTCTGGCCTGGACCTGCTGATCGGTTCTGGAGAATTAAATGCTTCCCCTGCCTGTAAGTGTAAACACAGGCAGAGGAAGTGATGACCTCTCTTCTCCTGGAATTCTTTTTGGTTCCAGAGAGAAAGGACATCTGTGAGTTGCACCAACACTACACTAACACCAGTACACGTAGGCATGCTTTTCACCCCTGGATCACCCCCCAATCGCCTCCCCCTGTTAACCCCTTTACTCGCTGTCACTGTGTCACCAACTGCAGTTTTACAGATTTTTTACTGATCACTGTACTGACTGTGTGACTCTAATCAGCGTTAGGGGAGTTAGTGGCAGTTAGTACTAGGCCCAGGTAGCTTTAGAGTACCCCCCTAATAAAGGTTTAACCCCTTGATTGCCCCCCAGTTAACCCTTTCACCCCCTGTCACCAGTGATCACCATATTAGTGTCACGGGTGACGCTGGTTAGTTTTTTTTTTATAGCATCAAGGTACCTGCCGTAAATTGCCCAATAAAGGTTTAACCCCCCGTTCACCCAGCGGTTAGGTTTTAGCGTCCGTTAGGGTCAGTGTCAGTCCCAGGTAGCATGAGATTAGTGCCAGTAGCGCTAACACCCACGCACGCACCATACAGTGGCGCCCCCCTGTGCTCGCACGCAATGGCGAATGGCGAGCATCAGTCTCGTGTCATTTGTAAACAGCAATTGCAGCATGCATGTGAGGCATCACTGCGAACATCAGATCAAGGGCAGTAATTTTAGCAGTAGACCTTCTCTGTAAATCTAAAGTGGTAACCTGTAAAGGTTTTTACAAAATGTATGTCGTTTGTCGCCGCTGCATGGTTGTGCGCAATTTTAAAGCATGTCGTGTTTGGTATCTATGTACTCGGCATATGATCATCTTTTATATTTTACCAAACATTTGGGCAATATAGTGTGTTTTAGTGCAATAAAATTCAAAAAATTGCTGCGCAAATACCGTGTGAAAAAAAAAATGGCAACACCCACCATTTTAATCTGTAGGGCCTTTGCTTTAAAAAAATATATAATGTTTGGGGGCTTAAAGTAATTTTCTAGCAAAAGAAAAATATTTTTTCATGTACACAAAAAGTGTCAGAAAGGACTTTGTCTTCAAGTGGTTAGAAGAGTGGGTAAGGGTGACATAAGCTTCCAAAGTTGTGCATTAAATACCAGGACAGGTCAACCCCCCCCCCCCCCAAATTACCCCTTTTTGGAAAGTAAACACCCCAAGCTATATGCTGATAGGCATGTTGGCCTAAATCATGATTTGATTTCACTTCTGACTACCTATTACAGTTTCGGAGTCCATGAAATGTCAAGATAGCAAGGGGTTTGTCTTCAAGTGGTTAGAAGAGTTGGTGATGTGTGGCGAAAGCTTCTAATGTTGTGCATAAAATATAACCCATTTTGGAAATTAGACACTCCAAGCTATTTGCTGAGAGGCATGTCGAGTCCATGGAATATTTTATAATTTGCCACAAGTTTTGGGAAAATTACAAGAATTATTTTTTTTTTTTACAAAGTTGTCACTAAATGATATATTGCTCAAACATGCCATGGACATATGTGAAGTTACACCCCAAAATACATTCTGCTGCTTTTCTTGAGTATGGGGATACCACATGTGTGGGACTTTTTGGGAGCCTAGCCGCGTACAGCACCCCGAAAACCAATCACCGCCTTCAGGATTTCTAAGGGCGTAAAATGGTGATTTCACTCCTCACTACCTATCACAGTTACGGAGGCCCTGAAATGTCAAGAAAGTACAAAACCTCCTCCCCAAATGACCCCATTTTGGAAAGCAGACACCCCAAGGTATTTGCTAAGATGCATGGAGAGTATTAAAAAAAATAATAATAAGCTGTCACTTTGCATGAAGAGATACAATCAGCTATAGCAGCTTACTGTATTGCTTCTTCTTCTCTCTCACACACAATCAGGTAGTGATTGCCAGGAGAGAAAAGTGCAGGCAGCAGAGCAGCACAGAGCTACCCAATGTCTGCTCCCTCTAGTCGATATCTGTCTAGACATTCATCAGAAGAAGCCTGCTGGCTGTCTATTTGCTCGCTCATGTAGGCAGAGGGAGGAAGCAAGAAAATTGCTTCGTCTATGGTCGGCTTTACTTTGGGAAGCTCCCCACACATTTACTTCCTCAAATTCTGTGACACAATTGTCACTATACCCTGTATGTAGGCACTGCTGTGTCACATTTCACAGAGCCTGCCTTCTAAACTACAGAGGTGCTGGGAGAAGGCGTCTCAGGAGGCGGAGTCATACAGGAAACACTGCTTGCAGGCAGCAAGGTACCATGGGATATGTAGTCCTTAGAAGTGGAAAGTAAACAGCAGAGGAGAGCTGCAAAGCATGCAGGGAATTCAGGAAGTTGTGGAAAGAGATGACCAACAGACAGGCAGAATTCACAATATGAAAGAAGATTTTGTAAGTAAGACTATCTTGGGTTGTTAAAAATAACTATTGTTTGTATTGCTTTTACAATGCTGATGTATACTGTGACCATAGATCGCCTTCAATTACAGTACTGACTTTTTTCCAATTTTATGGTGGTATTTTAAATAATTTCATATAAAATTTAGTCTGCAAAATGGATGCTGGAAGAAAATGCCCTGCAGTTACGCATCTACCTCAATTCATTTAAAAAAAAATAGTTATTCAAAAATGTATTATTTTCTAGAAGTAACATATTAGAGTGATTGCCCCTTTTTGTATTTGTTTTGTATTTTTATTTTGCTCAACAATTATTAACAGCTACATAAGGGTGTTGGGTTCAAGGCAAATTATGGAGCAATCTGCTTGGATTGCTCCATGATTTGGATTGAATCCAGCGCCATTAAAATTTTACTGTTATTAATTGTTGGGCAATTATGAATCACAGCAGGGAGAGTTTCTGTCTCTTTAATTTTGTATACAAATTATATTTTCACTGTATACACCCTTTAATTATTAAAGGAAAGAGACAGCAATGTAAATGTGAAGTATGTGAATGTAAAAGGTTAGGTGGGGTAATGTTGGTTGGCTTTGCATGTTGTTTTAGCAATCTTCCCTGTTACAGTAACTCTGCCCAAAACTGATATATTCGTTTTCTGTGGCTAAAATACATGCTGACTTAGGCTCGATTCACACCTATGCATGTTGCTTTTGAGCGTTTTTGGAGGTTTTTTTTTCATGCTTGCCACGTTTTTGAGCCGCGTTTTTGCCGCGATTTTGCCGTGATTTGCGTTTTGCGTTTTTTTTTTTTTTTTTTTACATTTTTTTTTTACAGTCTTAAAAAAAATAAAAAAAAATAAAACGGCAAAAACGCATCAAAAACGCACCAAAAACGCTGCAAAAATGGTGCACTTGCGTTTTTGATGCTTGTCCATTGAATTCTATTACATGCAAAACGCTGCATTTTGCATGAAAAAAAGTCCCTGACCCTTTCCAAAAATGCAGAGAAACAAAAAGGCATTGATGTGAACATGTTCCATAGGAACCCATGTTAAAAAATTCCCGTGCATTTCTGCATCAAAAAACGCGCTAGTGTGAATGGAGCCTTATTAGGGCTAATATCTCTATTAGAATCTCCAGGGCCTTTTTTGGAAATATTTTCCATGGAGTCTTCAAGGAGTATGAAGCCCTCAAATTATTTATTAGCCACCAAAAATGAAAATATCAATTTTAAAAGGGCCTTTTTACATCTTCTGCTGGGTGCCAAATTAGAATGGCACACTGAAAAGCAACAGTGTTAATGGGCCCTAAACCTGAAGACACCTGTAGATGTAGTCTGCATTATAAAAAAACACCCTTATGCCGCATACACACACGAGCGGACTTTACGGTAGACTTTGCCCGGCGGACGGGATTTCGTCGGACAATTCGATGTGTGTGGGCTCCAGCGGACTTTGTTTTCTCAAAAGTTGGACGGACTTGGATTTGAAACATGTTTTAAATCTATCCGTCGAACTCGAGTCCGGTCGAAAAGTCTGTTCGTCTGTATGCTAGTTTGACGGACAAAAAGCCACGCTAGGGCAGCTAATGGCTACTGGCTATTAACTTCTTAGTTTTAGTCCGGTCGTACGTCATCACGTACGAATTAGACGGACTTTGGTGGATTGTGTGTAGGCAAGTCCGTTCATTCAGAAAGTCCGTCGTTAAGTCCGTCGAAAAGTCCGCCGGGCAAAGTCTGCCGTAGAGTCCGCTTGTGTGTACGCGGCATTACAATCCATAATATGCCTGGTTTTAGGTTCTTAATTTCTTCCACAAGTGATCATAAAGTGTATGTATTCCCTAACAACAAACTTTTCTCATTTGCTCCCTATTATTTCTGGTCTGAAAAAATATACCATTGTAAGCATTTTGTTATATCTGTTTGATAAGAGCAAACTAAAACTTGTTGGCCCTGTCAGAGATCCAGTGCTGTTCTGTGCCTGTGCCCTCTGAAGGGTAATTCTGAAAAGATATAATAAAACCCTGCCCAACTCCATCTCTCCTCTATGTAAGGTAATAGAGGAGTGGGTGAAGTGCTGTGTAGTCCTAACATACTTCCTGCTGTAGGGTGGCAACCCTGTTCTGCCATAGATACAGTTATCACCCTAGGACAGGAGGGTGCACCTGGCAGGATCACCAAGTGAAAACAAAGTAAAAAAAAAAAGCCCTAAAAAGAAGCAAATGCTGATATAGCATCTTAGACCTGGGGAGCTGCAGTATATCAATATATGACATTTTTGTTCTTGGATTTAGATATGCTTTATTAAGTACAAGATGTAACCAGTAATCCTGTACTTCTGGCAACATGTAATTACCCATTGATAAACTGCTAAATAGTTACATACGGTAGTTAGTCTGGTTGAAAAATTACATGAGTCCAATTTGCTCCAGCAGGGGGAAAAAAATCCTTCCCGGTCCCCCAAGAGGCAATCAGATATTCCCTGGATCAACTTTACCTATAAATGTTAGCATCCACTTATATTATGTATAGTTAGGAAAGAATCCAGTCCTTTTTGAAGCAATCTACTGAGCTGGACAGAACCAGCTCTTGAGGGAGTCTATTCCACATTTTCACAGCTCTTACTGTGAAGAAGCCTTTCCGTATTTGGAGATGAAATCTCTTCTCCTCCAGATGTAAAGAGTGCCCTCTTGTCCTCTGTGATGACCTTAAAGTGAATAACTCAACACCAAGTTCACTATATGGACCCCTTATGTGTTTGTACATGTTGATTATATCCCCTCTTAATCTCCTCTTCTCAAGAGAGAATAAATTCATTTCCTCTAATCTTTCCTCATTGCTGGGCTCCTTCATGCCTCTTATCAGTTTTGTTGCTCTTCTCTGCACTTTCTCCAGTTCCCCCATATCCGTTTTGTGAACTGGTGCCCAAAACTGAACTGCATATTCCAGATGAGGTATTTGCTGTCTATAAGAATAATTGATTAATTCAAATAAATAATACCCCAATATTTCTTCCCCACCAAAAAAATCTGAATTGCAGTTACCCATGGCAACTGATTAGAATCCATCTTCCTAGGATTTGCTTACATTTTATTTATGCTTTTTCCACTCATGGCAAATCAACAGGTTTACTTTAACATCCTTCTCTCCAGTCACATGTAGTTACCTTGTTTTTGCTCCCCCAGGACGTCATTCATCTTCTTCTTTGTAAGTGACCGGTCGATAGAATCATAGTTGCACAGAACTATGGACCACTGGTTTCACAGTGCTGATTGGGGCCACTCACATGCTCCTCCATACCTGAAAGTATGGAATTTTTTTTTGGGGGGGGGGGGGGCTCCCAGTTCTAAACAGAGAATCAGGAAAGTTGCTGGGAAGGGGTGGGGAGAATTAACACAAACCTGTTACTTTGCTCCGAAAGGTTTGTTGGAAGAACAGGAACTCTTTTTAGTGGATTTTACTGCTCCCAAGCTTGATCAAAAACAGTGGTTGTCCAGTAAACAAGCTCTAGAAAAAAAATAGCAACCACCCCAATTTCTAACTAACCTTTGCAGCAAGATGGGAATGGAAGGGCATTGCACATCACAAACAAAAAATGTCCCAGCACACCTACCAGCTAGCCTGCAAAAAATAATTGACCTGTGTAACATTTCACATTTAAAAAAGGAGGGTTTATTTATGAAACCCGCAGTGTCTCACCAAGGCTCCAGTGGTTGTCTACCATGGATGACCATCCTTTACCTTGTCAAGCCCATAAGTTTCAACAGAAAAAGGAGAAACCACACGCCAGGAGGTCCTTGCTCATTACACAATGTATTGAGATATAGGGAATTCTGGGTATTGCTTTAGGTGGCTCTTGTAGAACCACACCCATTTAAAAAAAATGTTTTAGAAATACAGGCATCTATGCAGGATGGGGTCCCACTGCGGGACCATAAGAAAGGGCCCTGAATCAATGGGAAGGACCCCGGGACCAGTGGCAAGGGCCCCCAAACGGGGTCAGAGAGGCCCATTATGGTTTCTTGCACCAGGGCCCTGAAGGTTCTGGTTTCGCCTCTGCATGGCAACATGTTTTGGGGCGTTCCTGTCTGTCTCAAGCCTTGAGAAACCTAAATAGGGTCCCCTGACCATTTACATGCAGTCCACAGCAGCCATTCTGGTTCCTGTCAAGAGGCTATCTGCATGAGGAAGTGCCTGAGCTGGGGAGAGGCTGCCACCAAGTGGAATTGCATTAGATGCTGCTTTTTAGGATCGCACACTGTGAATGCATATTATCTTTGTTTTTTTGAGAGCTAATAAACTAATGTATTTTGTCGTTGGTGCGGTTTTTCTTTCCTTTGTCTTTTACATATGTAAATCTGCAAGTGGGAGTCCACTCAATCCTGTCTTCTGGAAAGAATCTGCTGTTGCTGACGGTGTTCATCCTTTACATTTATGGAGGAATATGGACTTTTGGATTATCGACTTGTGTAGGATTATGTCACACTGATAATTTCCTTTATCTTTGCTCACATTTGCACACACTTTGGTTAAGTTTTAAGTCTTTTGGCGTTTTGTTCATATTTGTGCTGGGGAGTTGTGCATTTGCATGTACAAACATGTTTATATTATCTGGCTTACAGCCTATTACTAAGCCCCTAACAGGGTGAATCACATACATGGAGGAGACAATTTTTGTCTTTTTTGAATTTAATGAATAAAGTTTAAAGCAGTATTAAACCCAAAAACAAAAATGTAATATGCTGCAGCTTTTCAATTTATAATAGTAATAGCTGCATGAGTTTATTTTTTAGGCTAAAGACCTAAAACAAAAAAAAAAACTTTTGACTATACATACACTTACTAGCTGTGTTTGTGTCTGTTGGAGTTATTTTTCCCACTTCTTTTCCCTATGACATAATAATAAGTTACTGCAAATCTCCCCTATGAGAATACAGATAGCCAGTTCTAACCCTACCCTAATTTATCCAACACATAATACTATTTATAGTTGGATTTATACTTTAAAGAGACAGTGGGAGTTATTTACTAAAGGCAAATCCACTTTGCACTACAAGTGCAAACTACAAGTGCAAAGTGCACTTGAAATTGCACTTGGAAGTGCAGTCGCTGTAGATCTGAGGGGGACATGTAAGGAAAATAAAAAACAGCATTTTGGCTTGCACAAGATTGGATAATAAAATCAGCAGAGCTTCCACTCATTTCAGATCTACCCCTAAGATTTACAGCGACTGCACTTCCAACTGCACTTTCAGTGCAATTTCAAGTGCACTTTGCACTTGTAGTGTAAAGTGGATTTGCCTTTTGTAAATAACCCCCATTGGTACCTTGTCAATTCAGGACATGGCCATAGTTCCTCTCAATCAATGGCCCACCCCCAATGGAAGGTATACAAACCTATCAATGCTCCATCAGCCTCTCTCATTATAGGAGTCCACAATAGGTAGGTTTCAGAGTTGGATGATGTTGGAGCTTACCTGGGTGGATGTTGTTACTGTCTCTCCCCACGTGACATTGTTCAGACCTTGCAATTGACCACTTAGGCCCAAGCACAGTCACATGGGGTAAGTCACATGCCTCCCTTTCCCATTCCATTACAGAAACACAGAAAGAGCTCTAACAAAGCGGTAATGTGGTGAAGAAATGTGGATGGGCGAGCATAACTTGCTGGGGCGTTGTCTATCAGTAGGCAAAGTGTTTCTTTAATTTATAAGATATGGAAAAATTTCACAAGAATTTCTAATGACCTTGTTTCCTAAATATAGCTAAGAAATGCTCCAGGAGATGTGTTTTACAATGTCGATTACAAAGTTCACCTTGTCGTACCATCATACAGTTCATTATGTGCACTCAGTGCCTGAGCCACTGGCTAATGTGTGACATATACAGCACTGCTGAAATAATAATCAATGTTAAGAGGAACTACTGTGAACTGGAAAAAACTGGCTTGTATCTATAGGTTTGCATAATTCCACTATCCCTAGCAGACTGTAGACTCAGTGTCTTGGACCAAGCTTCTCATACATTAAAGTAGATTAAAGCCTAGTACACACTATCATTTTTTTTTTTGTTCAACCGAGTAGGCTGAACAAAAAAAAAAACTGACAGCTCAGGTTGGAGCCACTGTACTAACAGTCTGATGTTAGTACAGCAAACTCCGCTGCTGAGCTATTGTGTTGGCTGCTGGTTTTCAAGCATGTTCCGGCCGGGCGGCCAACTCCTGTCGGACCGGTTGCCATACACACCAGCCGAATGTCGGACAGTTTTTATTGAACCGGCCGATGTCGCCCAACATTTGGCTCGTGTGTACTAGGCTTAACTGTAGCAAGCTGGAAAACAGCTCATCAGTTTATAGCTAGCAGAAGAGGTGCATAATGAGGGAGCAAAACACAATAAATCTATATAATAAACTTGTTTCTCAGTACTCAGTCCTGTTAACCAGCTAAGTTAGCCAATTAAGGCCCACTTCTAACATTTTGACAAAAAGCAGAAATATGAATTATATAAAATAATAAATAAAATCTAATTAATAATAAATAAAAATAAAACATTACAGCCATTAGGTGAAAAGTCAGAAACTTTGACTTACCAGTAGAATTCTATGAGTACAGTATGAGACACAGGCTATATACTCATTATGACTGGAATATATGCAGCTAATTGGTCTCTGCCAAAAAAGAAGGCTGCATGGACCCCCCCCCCCCCCCCCCCAATACAACCCCTTTCACTCCCAGCTAGTCTAATTTATGCATCCTTTAATGTACTCCAAGAATTCAATATTACTGGCTAAATCCTATTTTCATCCAGTATGATATAGGAAAGAGGAGATGCCCAAATGCAGTTTAACCGAGGGGTGGAAAACAATGCTGATGGCCCACATAAAAAAAAAAAAATGGATCAGGTAAGCTTGGCAAGCTGAGAGAGCAACTTGTGGCATCTTACACATGAAACAGATGAGGCCTGAACATCCACCCGGTAGAACTTAAATAGGAAATTCGCCCCCCCCCCCAAAAAAAACCTACAAAAAACGTTAAATTACTATTCTAGGGTTTCAACGGTGTCCTCACTCTGGCCGGTTCTTCGGCGGACTTCGGGTTATCAGTGCTACTAACTTGGATGTGGGTAGCTGGCTGTCTTCCCAATGCACATGTGCCAGTAGCGCCTGTGTTGTGTCTCGAGAGGTTGCAGGCAGGGGAAGGGGGATAGAAATAGGTACCTGCTCCAAAAAAGAAAGCAATTGTGGAGCAAGAAGCAGGGAGACCCCTTCAGGAACATTCAGGAAGCACAAAGATGAAATCTGATTGCCTAAAAGAGGTAGTAGCTGCGAGGTAAACTCACCTCAAGACAGTGGAAATATCCTTAGGATATTTCAAAACAAGATGCAGCAAAGGAAGGGCAATAGCCTGGTTAGGGTGGAAAGCAGATAAAACCTTTCAGGAGGATAGATGCCTTAGGCCTTAATACAACTTCTCCTTGTGCAATCTTACAGGATAAGGACTCAAACTAACTCAAAGACCCTCTGTGCAAAGATGATGGCAACAGGAAAAGCCACCTTCCAAGCAAGGTCAGACAAGGTAATATCCCTATTAGGTTCAAAATGCGACTTCTGCAATGCAAAGTCAACAGAATCAGAATGAAGTCCCAAGGTGAACCAGAAGAGAGCACAGGGGGAAAAAAGTGAACTACTTCCTGAAAAAAGCTTTACCCAAAGAATGAGAGGTCAAATGTGCTATGGTAAACTTTTAAATGCTGATTCAGACCAGAATATAGAAAAGGCAGAATTCATCCCATGAAGTCCTTTCTGGGATAAAAGTTCCTCATTCCACATCAAGCAAACCAGGTCTACCAGGTGCAAGGCTAGATATTCTGAAAAATCAAATGCTTTTCTGAGTCTGCAAGAGGGTAGGGATGAATGATTCTGAAGAACCCCTGTCCCTCAGGACAACCATGCCATTAAAACCAATGACCAAGAAGCAGGATGGATGACTGGCTCTTGGAACAAAAGATCTGGACGATCAAGAAGAGATTCTGCCAGGAGTCTGAGTACATCTGAATACCATATCTTCCTGGTGCAGTTCAGTGTGATAAGGATCACCAAAATACCTTCCATTTCAATTCTGTGGAGCAGACAAGGGGAAGCTGGAGAGGCACGATCGCATAGATCAGGTTCAACTGATGACATGGAGTCACCAGAGCATCCAGGCTTTAGGGTTCCCTGGACCTGGCAACAAACCTGTCCATTTTTGTTGATTCTCAACGCCAGTTGGTCCACATCCAGCATCCCCCATCTGTGGCAAAGGGCTTGAAGAACCTTTGGATGTAAAGATCATTTCCCCAGATCCAGATGCTAATGACTAAGAAAGTCTACCTGCCAACTTTCCATGCCTGAGATGTGGACAGCAGACAAGGTGAGAACTTGAAGTTCTGCCCAAGAGAGGCTCAAGTCCACTTTCCTTTAAATGGGTCAACTTCTTGTGCCCCCTTGATGACTGATGTAGGCCACAGCCATGGCATTGTCCAATTGGATTGTTGGTGGGTGTCCAGCATTAAAGGGAATACCAAATCACCTTGAGTTTCAAAATAGTATACAGTTACATAGTTGGTAAGGTTGAAAAAAGACACTAGTCCATCCAGTTCAATCTACAAACTAAATGCTGAATAAAAACTTGATCCATAAATTTCGCTTTACTAGAGAGTGCACAGCTTTAATACAACCTAGCAAAAACTTCATAGAATATGTAAATTAATTTTAAATATAGGTTTACTGAATACACACCCCTTTGGTGCAATAGCAACCTGCAGGAAATCCTCCGGATAGGAAAAGCCAGAGAATGGGAAAAACAAGGTATCAAAAGGCTGAGACAACTCTATGTGGGTAATATTCTTAAAAAATTCTCTGAGTTGAAAAGTGAATTCAACATACCGCAGTGCACATTTTACACCTACTTACAGCTTGGGCATGCCCTTGAAGTCCAATGGGAGGGAGTGATCAATACCATGAAAGATATATTTGGAATCATATTAGAGATGGAGGCCATAGTATGTATACTGGGGTATAGGAGGGAACGGGCAGAGAGGAAGAGCACTACTATAGCAATTTTGAGATGCTTGTTCAAGCTAGGAAAATGATTGCATTAGGTTGGCAATCGAAGGCTCCCCCTACAGTTAGAGACTGGATCAGGACAATAAATGAGACCCTCTGTAGAAAAAGAGTAGTGTATATAAAGAGAGGTAATCTCAAAGAATTTGACAGGATGTGGAGGCCTTGGCTGGAAAAAATGGATCCCCCCGTATAGAGTGTAAAAAGCATAACAGAGCGGGAAAAACAATCAGATTCTATAAAATAATAGGAAAAGGAAATGTTAGTTAAAATGGAAGTAAAGGGATAACTAATTTTAATAAGATAAACCACCCGAAAGGCAATAAAAGATTGATAATTTAATTTAAACACAAGTTCACTTAAAGGGGAGGGGGAGGGTTGGAAAAGAGGGGTGGAATTAAGGTGTAATACTAATTTTATAACATTGGAAGTGGGTGAGGATGGGGGGGGGGGGTGAGGCTGGGCTGTTCCCCTGCCCATATGGTCTTTATTTATCTATCTGTCTCCTCCTAGTACAACCCCTGGCAAAAATTATGGAATCACCAGTCCCTGAGGATGTTCCTTCAGTTGTTTATTGTTGTAGAAAAAAAACAGATCACAGACATGGCCAAAAACTAAAGGCATTTCAAATGGCAACTTTCTGGCTTTAAGAAACACTAAAAGAAATCAAGAAAAATAATTGTGGTGGCCAGTAACAGTTAGATTTATAGAACAAGCACAGGGAATAAATTATGGAATCACTCAATTCTGAGGAAAAAATTATGGAATCATGAAAAACAAACAAACAAAATAACACTCCAACACATCACTAGTACTTTGTTGCACCACCTCTGGCTTTTATAACTGCTTGTAGTCTCTGAGGCATTGACTTAATGAGTGATAAACAGTACTCTTCATCAATCTGGCTCCAGCCTTCTCTGATTGCTGTTGCCAAATCATCTTTGCAGGTTGGAGCCTTGTCATGGACCATTTTCTTTAACTTCCACCACAGATTTTCAATTGGATTGAGATCCGGACTGTTTGCAGGCCATGACATTGACCGTATGTGTCTTTCTTCAAGGAATTTTTTCACAGTTTTTGCTCTATGGAAAGATGCATTATCATCTTGATAAATGATTTCATCATCCCCAAACATCCTTTCAAATTTCAATGTAAACCTGTGCATTTATTGAAGATTTAATGACAGCCATCTCCCCAGTGCCTTTACCTGACATGCAGCCCCATATCATAATTGACTGTGGAAATTTGCATGTTTTCTTCAGACAGTCATCTGCATAAATCTCGTTGGAACGGCACCAAACAAAAGTTCCAGCATCATCACCTTGCCCAATGCAGATTGGAGATTCATCACTGAATATGACTTTCATCCAATCATCCACAGTCCACGATTGCCTTTCCTTAGCCCATTGTAACCTTGTTTTTTTGTGTTTAGGTGTTAGAGATGGCTTTCTGTTAGCTTTTCTGTATGTAAATCCCATTTCCTTTAAGCGGTTTCTTACAGTTTGGTCACAGATGTTGACTCCAGTTTCCTCCCATTTGTTTTGTTGTACATTTTCTGTTTTTAAGGCATATTGCTTTAAGTTTTCTGTCTTGATGCTTTGATGTCTTCCTTGGTCTACCAATATGCTTGCCTTTAACCACCTTCCCATGTTGTTTGTATTTGGTCCATGTTTTAGACACAGCCGACTGTGAACAACCAACATCTTGTGCAACACTGCGTGATGATTTACCCTCTTTACCTACATACTAACAAGCAGATTTAATCTGATGCAGGTGTTAGTGTTTGTAATGAAAATTTACAGGGTGATTCCATAATTTTTTCCTCAGAATTGAGTGATTCCATAATTTATTCCCTGTGCTTGTTCTATAAATCTAACTGTTACTGGCCACCACAATTACTTTTCTTGATTTCTTTTGGTGTTTCTTAAAGCCAGAAAGTTGCCATTTGAAATGCCTTTAGTTTTTTGGCCATGTCTGTGATCTGCTTTTTTTCTACAACAATAAACAACTGAAGGAACATCCTCAGGGACTGGTTGTATGATGTACTCCCATTCTTGCTTATTTATTAATCTTAATATATAGATAAGACAATGTCTACTTGTGTCTTTTTTCTTATTTTTACTGAAATGTTAAAGTTTTGAAAATTGAATAAAGAATTACATTTAAAAAAAAATATATAGGTTTTTAACATCCTCTGCCAACCAGATCAGTTCGCACTTGAGTAGTGTTAAAGGGAGATGAAAAATTGTCAGTCACATTATCAAAGGGAGGTCAGACCAGATTTTAATTAGAACTGTAATGTTACTGACAGAAACTCTTTTCAGAATGATCATGAAACAGCTGGTGACAATAGTTACATATATGGTAAGGTTGAATAAAGACACCAGTTGATCCAGTTTAAACCAAGTCTGTGTGTTTATGTCGCTACCATTCTCCATAGCCCTGTACTTTGTGCTCACTAAGAAGCACATCTAAAAAAGTTTTGATGACATTCCCCACTGACACCACCAACTGTGAAAAGGATTTCTGCATCCTTATCGCAATAACAATAAAGAACTGCCTACACAGTTTAAGATTGAATGGCTTCTCATCCAACTTCATTGTGTGGCCCCATGATTTTTTTAGAGACCTTAGGTTAAATAGTTTGCTTCCAATGCTAGAGTCACCATTTAAAGATTTGTATTTTGTGATCATATCCCCTCTAAAGCGTCTCTTCTCCAGAGAAAATAAGTTTAATGTTTGTAGTCGTTCCTCATAACTTAAAATAAATGTAGCGCTAAGAAACACATATGCAAATAGTCTCTGTGCACATGAACATAATGTCCCAATAGTGACGTGTTAAAGCAACAAAAACAGTCCACAGTGAATATGTATGATCCGTGTGGCAGTTCACACGGATCATACATATTCACTGTGGACTGTTTTTGTTGCTTTAACACGTCACTATTGGGACATTATGTTCATGTGCACAGAGACTATTTGCATATGTGTTTCTTAGCGCTACATTTATTTTAATTTTGGTTCACATTTTTGTCACATGTTTTGTAGCAGCTCACTTATTAGTTTCCTTTTGGGTAGCGCATTACCAATTCCCCTTCCGTTCCTCATAACTTATTTAGCTTTGTTGCCCTTCTCTGGACTCTGTCAAGTTCAAGCAAAATCTTCCCTGAGGACCTATGACCAAAACTGGATGGCATACTCAAGAATAATAGTTTTGTAAATTGGTAGAATTATACTTCTTATTTCTTGAATAATTACCCTTTTTAATGCATACTAATAGCCTGCTAGACTTGCTTGCTAAGGCTGTCATCTACTAGGACCCCCAGATCCTTTTCTATCTCCTGTTCCCCCAGAGATTCTTCTCTTGCTAGTAACTTCCAAGATGAAAATGTGAGCTTCCACCGATCAAGTCCCTTGCATTAAGACAGCATTTTTCTACACTGGAGGAAAGGGCTCCAGCACTGGGTTGGAAATCCACCATGCTAGGGAAAGTGTGGCCTTGGGGGCCAGACACATGATTCTGTCCCACAATACTAGAATGTTGAATTGCAATGATCTGAAGAAGGAAACCATTATATCCAGGATCCTCATGTCTACACAAAATGAGGGCTTCCTCTATTTAGATTCTGGACAGGGTCTGTCTAATGTCAATCAAATATAATCTAATGTGTGAGATGGGTCCAGCTATGACTTTCTCAGGTTCAACCACAGCTCCACAGAGTCTGCACTGTTTGTGGGTCTTTAAACAGGAGGTTGTCCAGGTACTATAAAACACAAATAACCTGCACACAGAGAAGAGCCAGGACCCAAGCAAACACTTTGTTAAAACATGGGCGGCCATGGACAGGCCAAAGAGAGGGGTGACAAATTGGTAATGCTGATGGCCAAAGAAAAACACAGATAGTGTTATTGATCCGGAAAGATGTGAATGTGTAAATAAGCATTTGCGATGTCTATTGAGGCCTAGAAAATCTCAGCAAGGAGGGAAGCAAAAACCATTTGGCAGTTTGCATGCAAAACTTTTGAACCTGTTGATACAAGTTGAGAGTCTTCAGATCTAGAATCTAGTCCAGACTCTGCTTAGTATAGGGTCAAGTAGACAGAAATATGGCTGACAGACATTGGTGCTTCATCACTGGAAAGAGGCCTTGGAACCAGTCTTGGCTGGTTTGAAAAGCAACATCTTCTAAATAAAGTATGGACCAAAAGGATGGGCAGTTGCTCAAGGGGGTCTAGAGAACAAAATGCACCCTGGGCTAAATGCTTAAATGGGCTTCTGCCCTGTATTTACCATAGAAGACCTAGTACGCAGAAGAAACTGGGGATATTCCCTGGCTTTGTTCTCCACAGAGGGAATACCCCCGCAGGGGTCTTCGAGGAGAGGGCACTACTGCAGACAAACCACTTCCCTGGACTTCATAAAGCACACTCTGGTTTATGCTGCACATTAAACTACAAGCTAAGGGGAATATATAAAGCAAGATCCAGTGTATGGCAGTAATATTACAGACCTGCCCAGCATCATCCGTCTAGTCCTTGTACAGTCCCCCAAGGCTCTGCCAGGGTGTTAACCAACTCAGAAGGTGCATAAAGAGCCAAAGTGGCTATAGTATAGCAGGAGTCTTGATAAAGAATAGTGGAATATTAGCAGAGTGATATACCTCCATAGAAGCTGGTAAGCTTCTATAATTAGCGTGAAGAGGACCATCACCTAAGGACACTAACAAAAACTGAAGCTAGATGGGAGTGGATATATTGGGGATGACCTTGCTGCCTTCCAGTTTTACCAGTATCCAGTCACCTAAAGGTAGCTGCTTTTCATCCAGCCTGTGTTAAACAGCCTGTGTCCCATATTGTACAACTAACAAAGGCATTTTAGTGTACATTTAAAATATGGAGAATTCATGATTGCCCTACCAACATGGTATAATATGTTAAACTATAATTTATCCAATTTATTTTCATTTTATATATATAGTTGATCTGATTCTGTGTTCCGAATATGTTTAAAGCTATCCTATAAAGACCTTGATAATGAATTCCATTTTAAGGCTTTTCACTTGTCATGTGTCCAAAATAATACTGATCTTTTCCATGACGTTAAATTATGACATACAATATAACTGTAGTGTTAACCTGGAATGTTTATTAATGTTTATTAAGGCCAAATGTCAAGAATAATATTTTACTGCTTGCCTTTTTTTTTTTTTAATAAAGTGATTGTAAACCTATTTTCTTTAATAACAAACATGTTATTCTTACATGCTCCGTGCAATGGTTTTGCACAGAGCAGCCCCAATCCTCCTCTTCTCGGGTCCCCCGCCGGCTCCTTCCTCCTGCTAAGTGCACCCTATAGCAAGTCGCTTGCTATGGGGCACTCATGCAGGTTTAATCCCGAGCCACGCTCTGTGTTACCCTTGGTCCCGCCCCTACTTTTTTCTCACTGGCTGTGATTGACAGCAGCATGTCCAGTGAGGAGAGAGAAAGAGGACAGAACAGCTGCTCTTAGGCACAGCGCTGGATTGTAATCGGGCTCAGGTAAGTACAAGGAAAGTGGGTTTGGGCAGCTGCATAGAGAAAGGTTTTTCACCTTAATGCAGAGAATGCAATAAGGTAAAAAAAACTTCCTTTAGAAGTGCTTTAATATCATGACCTAATGTGCACAGTTTTTAGCACAGATCATGCTGTGCAAAAGTGCAAGGGTGCAGCAGCACATGCTGGAAAAAAAAAAATCAGTTGTCAGCAACTCAGTAAAAAAATTAAATGCATCCATATTTCTGATCGATTGTGCTGGCTTAGTGCACACTAATGTTCTTCATACTTCAATTAAGCAGGCTGATAATATACACAATTGCAATAAATTATATGTATAGCTAATATTTGTTTTTATTTTTGGGTAGAGTTGGAAAGGGTTGAAGCCATAGTTAATTTCTTAGCTGTCTGTGGCCTGTCAGAGAGACTTCCTTACACTTCCTGTCATGGAGACACAGAAAGTGAGAGGAGATCTTTACACAGAGCGGAAATCACTGGAATAGGTATTCCCACTGGAAGATACACCCATACCTCTTGTTCTGGTGACAACTTTAAAATTTGGGATTTCCTACTACTTTTAAGCATAACCAGGGCAAAATATAAAGGATTCATCTACCTTTCTTTCTCCCACTGACCACCATTAATGGGGGCACTTTTCCACTGACCACCACTAATCGGGGCCCTTTTTCACTGACCACTAATGGGGGCACTTTTCCACTGACCAACAATGCAATGGGAAGCTTCTCTATTGGCCACCAAAGTGAGGGACAGTACAATTTTCTTTTCATTTCTATTTTCACCTTTTCAGATATAATTATGTGTTAATAACTATTATCCATTACATATTTTTTGATAGAGAGCAGTCATGTGTGTTAAATATGTTACATGTGCTGCAATCTTTTTTATTTCTCAGCTTGCTGCTCATGCTAAAGTCCAGTGAATGGAAAAACAGTAATTATTAGCACGGCCTCCCTGGGACCTAAAAGTCATTTCAGGGGTTCCTCCAAATAAAAAAGGCAGAGAAAGGCTGATCTAATGTCTTAGAGGCCCAATATGTAGATATCTGTCTGTCCTCTGGAAAGTCATCTCCTCCATGAGAACAGAAAATGGCTATTGAGGGTCTGTTCACACCAGCCGCTGGTGCAGGCAGTGCTGATCCACTGATCCTGGGAAACATTGCACTGTTCGCTTTTTTTGAATGAACTTTATCAAAATGTCACACAATGACACTTCATAAAGTTTTATCAGTTGCTGAGTGGTGACTGCGCTGCTCTAAAAAAATATATATGTCCGGCTGTACTTTTCTCAGTGCACACCATCCGCACACAACCGCAATGTGGTGGTGTGAACTGGTCACACCGGAGACCAGGATTTTTTACATGTCTTGCAGTGGGGATGTGGTGGGACTGCGGAGGAAAAGCCTCCCAACACACCTGGTGTGAATGGACCCTGACTGTAAGCAATACTAAAACTCCAAATCATTGGCTTTTACAAAGAGGTTGTGGCCAATGGAAGGGTATCCTAACATAGCCATAAGCAGGCTTTTTAGGTTTGCTTCAATTATCATTTTAGGATACTAAGTATATAAGACCTCTCTGACCTCTGTCTTGCTCTTTTCTATGAAAATAATTCACTAAGAAGGAGAACAAATACGATGACAATGAATGGATTTCTTTGTGTTGAAATATCTTTTGTACTTAGTATCTTTTGATAATGTGATGCAAGTAAATACTGACATTCCAGAGGCACAAAAGCTGTTTCTTTGGGGTAGGAAAAGGACACAAGTCTGGTTATTCTATTGACATAAGATACTACTGAAGGGATTTAGAATGTGCACAAGGAGATCAGAAATCCTCTGTAATGGGAGATTGTCTTCTGATATCACTAGGCACCTTCATTCTTGGAACCTAAGTCTCTTAGTAAGTTCACACATGACATGCAGGGGGTGTTGCCGATTTTCCTCCAACGATCATATTCTCAGGTATGACTGAAAATGCAATCATTTAAGGGCTGCATCCATGTGTGTAGGTATTCTTCAAACCACAATTTCTATTGTTTCCTACACAATATGGTTGTTTTGCACCCCTGTTCCATTACAATGTTGACACATCAATCTTCACATCTACACACTAAATATAAAGGAGGTTTATTTGAGCTTGGCTGATCAAATTCTAATGCTCATTTGCTGTCTCATGACAACATACTTTCAATTTTATATAATTCAATAATGTACCAGTAATTGCAAATGACATTCTATATCTCCATTGTTTGCCTTTCTTAGACAAAACACCTGATAAGTAACGACTCGTGGCAACCTATCACAGATCTGCTTTAATTTGCTAAACGATATGTACATGGCTGCCGTGGGTACAGAATATCACTGTGTTTTGCACTAGCTTATTAAAATAACCCTGTTTGTTACATCTCTGTGTTTTAAAATAAAACTAATCCTTCATTGAGTCACATTTACAGCATTAGGAATTATGGAAGAACTTGGCCTTCTATTGTCCTCTCAGATGGAATGATGAAGGACATAAAACATTGATCTTAAACTTCTGATGTGTCCTAATTCTCTGCTTCCACCATTCTGTGTGTCATCTGTGCAAGCCAATATTTCTTATTTCTGAATGGGGATTTTCCAGGTTGGTTCTGTCGTTTGGTTCACTTGCATTCGCCATGGTATAGGAGTTTTCTTCTAATGGTGGTCTGTTGCGCAAACCATTGACTCTTCTGGAGTTTAGGATCAAATCTGGAAGAAAACATTGATGATACTGTTACATATATTTCTCCCTTGACGTAATGTAACAATCTTATTACAGGACATTAACACACTGCAAGCAACAAAAATGGGGCTCTCAGCTCTCCCATCAGTCCAAAAATCTCTGGCTTCTAAAGCCAGCCATAGACGGAGCTCAATTGTGTTGATGGAGGAATCTCCCCTGCAGAGCCATTTTTTTTTCTCCCGATACTGGGGAGGCTCCCCTCCAACCCCCAGGAGAACACACAGTAATTATTAATCAAAATAGTGTCAAAATCACTTGCGCAAAAAGATAAGCCTGTTTGACCTACCTCAGTATATACTCAGGGGGTCAACATTGGCGGGTGAGGGCACAGATGGTAGATTGGTGTGAAGCAGTCTTGGATGCATGGAGCACATTTGTTTAAAAGCATCTTCATGTGAATTTATTAGCCGCATAGCCACTTTGAATTTTGCACTATTGCTTTATGCACTTTAATGTTTTCATATGCACTTCTATATGGTGATTATTGATTGTGTGGATTCATATTTTAATACTATTCATTGGGTAAGATAAGTGCAGCTCCTGTGTACAACAAGTAACACGGTTATTATTGCTAGCAGCTATAGCCACTGGCAATAATCGCATGAAAAAACAACAGGCTGTTTATACCCAAGTTGACTGATTGATCAACTTGGGTTCAATAAACCTGCCCATACATGGTTCGATACATGGTTTAATACTATTCATTGGGTAGAGTAAGCGCAGATCCTGTTTAAGTAACACAATGATTATTGCTAGAAGCTATAGCCAATGGCCATAATAAAAAAATAATAAGTATGGTGCCAACCTAGTGAAATAGAAAAAGATTTTTTTTTTGGTGTATAAATGTGATTAAACGTGTGCAGCTGCCCCTTTAAGTGGGTGACCCACCTTTCATTTATAGTGAATAAAAAGTCAGATGCTACTAAACCACTTCCGCTTCTCAAGGCAAATAAACCATAAAAAATAGTATACTAAACATAATTCCATAAAAATCAATTTAAAAAAATTGTAAGTATTGAATATCCATAAGAAAGTGTAAATAGTCCTTTTTAGAATCCTCCAACCCCTGTGCTTTAGAGATATAAAGTGCTTAAATCTCCTTCTATTCCATCTCCTTCCTGCCTTTTTATTCACTATACTGGCAATAATCGCATGAATTATCGATCAACTTGAGTACAATCAGCCTGCCAAAACTTGGTTCAAATCACAGCCGCTCCCTGCTGAACTGGGCAAGATTCAAATCAATGGCCAGCTTAACATTTGTTGCTACACTGAAAAGCCAGGGCAAGCTAGGCTATTGCCAGGGCTATATTTTTTATGAATTGCACCACTAGGTCTTCTTCAGTGTGCTATTACAGTTCAATTAATCCCTCTTGTATCAATCCCCTACTCGCTGATAGTGTCAGTGGAATGTATTAGACCCCTTTCACACTGGGGCCGCGCCGCATTAGTGGTAAATGCGTTTCGGCCTCTAGCGGTGTGCTTTTAACCACCACTAGCGGCCGAACAAAGGGTTAAAAACGCCCATGTTGCGGCGCTGCCGAAGCGCTTTGCAGGCGCTTCAGCAGCACTGCCCAGTAATTTCGAAGGGCAGGGCGTTTACACCACTCCCAAACCGCCCCAAAGATGCTGCTTGCAGCACTTTTTTTCCCGTCCTGCAAGCGCACCGCTCCAGTGTGAAAGCACTCGGGCTTTCACACTGGGGAGGCTTGAGAGACACTTTTCAGGCACTTTACAGGCACTATTTTTAGGGCTAAAACGCCTGAAAATGCCTTCAGTGTGAAAGAGGTCTTAAGGCAGGGCTTGACAAATTTCCTTGGAATCTAGGAGCCAGCTAAAAAAGTTAGGAGCCAGGTTGTTTTTTTTTTTTTTTAAACGACCGACAAAGCTTTATTTTCAATATAAAAATAACCAATCTTACATTTACACAGAGACGACTAGAACGAATGTGACTGCTTTTATTTCCTGCCATGCAGGGACACAAGACCACCATATTCCCGCTAAGGATCCAATCAGGTCCACCTGAAAAACTGACAGGCGAACCTGATCAGACAGCCCGTGTGAAAGGGGCCAAGCAGGGAGATGACAAATAATAAATTCATTTTAATTAACCACTTCCTTCCCGCAGGACGACTATATACATCCTGTCTTTGAAGAGAAATACCGTTGTTATGGTAGCAGCTAGCTACCATAACCCTGGTATCTTCTTCAAGAGCCGGCGGTTCTCTTTCAGATAAAAGTGGTCTCTGCAGCAGATTCGCAGCGAGATCACTTTTATCGGCGGCAGGAGAGGGCCCCCCCTACCGCCGTGCTCCGGTGCCCTTCACCGCTTACCGTGGCCGTCGGTAACGGCGGAGGCGATCCGGATCTGTCCCTGGCCTGACATGGAGACGAGTGAGAGGAAGATGGCCCCCCCCCCCGCCCATCTCCAAGTCATTGCAGGGCAGAAGCGACGTCAAATCGTCACTTCCACCCATGGCTCTTAATAATTTTATTATTTTTTTTTCAAATGACAATTTTTTTTTTTAATGCATTTTAGTGTAAATATGAGATCTGAGGTGTTTTTGACCCCAGATGTCATATTTAAGAGGTCCTGTCACGCTTTTTTTCTATTACAAGGGATTTTTACATTCCTTGTAATAGGAATAAAAGTGACTTTTTTTTTTTTTTTTTTAAAAGAACAGTGAAAAAAAATAAAAGTTAAAATAAATAAGAAAAAATTTTTTTTTTAAATGTGCCCCATCCCTTGTAATAGAAATAAAAGTGACACAATTTTTTTTTTTTTTTTTAAAAAAACAGTGTAAAAATAAAAAGTAAAATATATAAGAAAATTTTTTTTTTTTTAAACGCGCCCCGTCCCGCCGAGCTCGCTTGCAGAAGCGAACGCATATGTGAGTAGCGCCCACATATGAAAGCGGTGTTCAAACCACACGTGAGGTATCGCCACGATCGTTAGAGCGAGAGCAATAATTCTAGTGCTAGACCTCCTCTGTAACTCAAAACATGCAACCTGTAGTATTTTTTAAACGCCGCCTATGGAGATTTTAAAGGGTAAAAGTTTGTCGCCATTCCATGAGCGGACGAAATTTTGAAGCGTGACATGTTGGGAATCAATTTACTCGGCGTAACATTATCTTTCACAATATAAAAAAAATTGGGCTAACTTTACTGTTTTCTTATTTTTTAATTAAAAAAAGACAGAAAAGTATTGCAATGACCGCCATTTTATTCTCTAGGGTGTTAGAATAAAAAATATATATAATGTTTGGGGGTTCTAAGTAAAGGGAAGGAGATGAGCAGGCAGTGAAAACAGGTAGGGGAAGCTCCATTAGCATTGGTGGATGTCTTGTCATACCAACAGCCACCACCAGAGGGCGCCCGATTGCAGAAGGAACCATAGGACTGCAGTAGGCCGCAAAGCCGCGGCCTCAATTACCGGCGCGGCCCAACGCGATCGCGCCGGGAGGGGGGGGGGGGTGTCGAACGGACACAGGATACCCCAGCTGTGCCGCCCCAGGCGCCAGGTCGCTAATTCTAGTCGCAAATGCGACCTGGCCCCCGGGGTTTGTCGAGCCCTGTCTTAAGGAGTTTCACTCAGCTGTTAAATTCATGTGTGAATTCCTGTTTACCATGGTGTCTCATTACAACTTTAACCCTGAGGCAGGACAAAGCTTTGGAGGTTTCAGCACCACGTTGTAAATCTTTTTGAAATGGAACCTGTTGCCAGACCATTCGTTGCAACAAAAATCGACTTCTAAAATTATATATTCATTTAACGTATTTTGTGCGTGTTATTTACCTGTAAAAGCCTCACTTTTGTAGCCACCGAAACGGCTGAGACTGCTGTTGGGCGCCATCATCTTGGATGTGATGTCAGCAGCCTCAGCAGACTGAGAGCTAAAGTCACCCCCTGTAGTATTCCACAGCTGGTACATAAAAGGTTATGTAGGGAGGGGGAGGGAAGGGCAGAGGAGCTGGTCCAGCACAGACAGTAATTAGACACTCACATAGGAGGAGAAGGCTATGACATGCGAGAAGGGAGGAGGCTGTGCTAGGGAATTAACTATCATTGAGTATTCAGGATATCTAGGAAATTCAAAGGCATATTGCAAGCGAATAGAAAAAGAATAAAAATATATTCATGGAAAGGACAAACACTGAAGTAATCATTTCAAATTCTTGATTTTTCTGTGACTTTAAGCAAGTTGGTGACAGGGTCTCTTTAAGAGTCTCTGTGAAGTCTAGTACACCCCAGTGTCAAAAGGAGATGCACACAATACATTCTTGCTATGCCAAGGAATGCTGGACACTCAGCAGAGACAATACAATGACCTATCTTCAACTTCCTGCTCCTTTTAGGTAATCACATTTGTCTTCCTACACTATCTTCATATAGAAGTACTCAGAGCAGTGCTTGGACTTTCACAAAAGAGGTACTTCTATATCTAAGTAAGAAGTGTAAATGTTGTGATGGACGCCATTACTATGACCCCATGCATTGTGTACTCATTATCTCCATTACCACACAGGCTGCTATACAGGTCATCAAATGCTATCAGAAAAGGTTTGAAATGTCAACACTGGTTAAAATCCAAATAAAAAGTACAGACTG
Source organism: Lithobates septentrionalis (assembly GCA_037952835.1). Taxonomy (NCBI): domain Eukaryota; kingdom Metazoa; phylum Chordata; class Amphibia; order Anura; family Ranidae; genus Lithobates; species Lithobates septentrionalis. Next base: position 9,109,752 of record JBBDGP010000605.1, read on the forward strand.
TGAAATCACGACAAAGATAAAACCTGATCAATGTTTACACCTGCCTTAGTCAATATAATGTGAAAGGATCTAGGAATAAAATATAGCTGGTGCTGAAAGGTTTTTACTATGGTACATTAAAGCTGGCTATATACTAGTCGATTTTTTGAACAAGGGTTTATACGAACATTGGTACAAAATTCTCAGTACATTCGATGACTAGACAAATACCGTTCAAAAGTACTTCAAAATTTTGTTCGCTTTTTACATTCTTTTATTGAATGAATGTAATTTCCCAAACAAATACCACATTCACTGTTAGAAATTTCTTCATTCGAGAAAACTTTGCCACCCTTCTTCTCTGTGGTGGAAAATGTTCGTCAGTTTGAGTCCATTAATGATTAAAAATCGAACACACATTCTTAAAATGAAATATTTTGAGAAAAATTCTACTAATGCATGGTCAGCTTAACTACGCTAGCAAAGCCTAAAATACCACTTTGTCCTCTTTCAGGCGGGTGACGGGGGAGCAGTAAAAAGGGGCAGCTGAGCCACAGTTTTAGTAACCCCCCCAGCCGCGAACCCAAACTGTCCCCATACAATTGTGCGGGGCTTTATAGATGCTGCGGCTAAAAAGCTTTACAGCATTTTTAACTTGCGGTGCAGAGGTACCACCCGTCAAAACATATTAAAAAAATGATGTAAAAAATAGACTTCCAATAGCCACATATGCAGTACTATTGAAGGAAAATATGGGATGGGAATACACCCACCCCAAACAAAAGGACCAGATTTTATCAGCTCAACATCAGAGAAGCCACATGTATATTAAAAGACAATATCTTTATTACAAAAAAGTTAAAAAAACACATGTATAAGTGAGTAATATTGTAAAAATAGAAGACATGCCTCTCAAAATAGCCAAGGGGCAAGAGAGTCCCAGGTTTTGTACATCTCTCAATCGATTGGGAGTATAGGTAGCAGTCAAAATTCTGTATTGAAATTGGGGAAATGTATGTGTATAACTGTATTCTTTCAGTCGGCCGGGTCAACGCATTTTGCCAATTTATGGCTTCTTCAGGACCATAAAGAAGAAGCCATAAATTGGCGGAACGCATTGACCTTAGTGACTGGAAGAGTACAGTTATACACCTACATTTCTGGAACTCTCTTGCCCCTTCCTTGGCTATGTTGAGAGGCATTTCTTCTGTTTTTACAATATTTATCATTCGTACATGTGGTTTTTAACTTTTTTATAATAAAGATATTGACTTTTTATATACATGTGGTGTCGTTGCTGTTGAGGTGATAAAGTCCAGTCCTTTTGTTTGGGGCGCGTGTATTCCTGTCCCATATTTTTCTTATATTCAATATATATATATATATTATATTATATATATATATATATATATATATATATTTATATTTACTGAGGCCTACTGTTGCTACCATCCTGCTATAGGCTTGGTAGTACAACAAGCTCATTATGTGATAATGATAGCACCAATGCCAAAAAATAAAAGACATTACCTACTGCTGTCATGCTTGTAAATTGATCATTGATGCCATTTTTAGTACTACTGTCTTGTTTTATTTTTAGTAAGCAAAGCTCAAAGTGGAAAAATGTGAAATAAATGAGTTACATAAATGCAAGTGCTGGTACATACTGCAAACTCCTTAAATGGTCCAAAGGAACTAGATACCCTGGGAGCTTCTTGAATGTGAGATGCAAATGTTTTTCAAATCTTTGAGGACTATATCCCCCCTCCACTTCACAATACCCCAGCCTAATGGTAGATTCCTGAACCACAGAACATAGCACTATGATGCAGCATGAGAACAGGCCTATCTCACCACTACAAGAAAAAATGACTTTACATACTGAGGTCGGGAATCTTGTGGCATTTTTGAGAGACGTTTCTATTTTTAAAATATTTACTATGATTTTCATTACATTTTTAACACCTCTGCTGACAGCCAAAAAAAGTATTGCTGCAAATGCCTTTTTAATTCTATTTATGTGGAGTGTATACTGAATCTATACTGTAGTTAAAACATTCTTGGTCTCCTGAACTGGCATCTTTCCCATCATTAATAACAGCTAACACATTTTACAGGACCCTATACCTTGTATATACTAAATATACAGTACATCGTTTTTTCAAGTGGAAATAAAGCCCACTTTTAACTTGTACCTACAGGTAAGCCTGTAATAAGGATTACCTGTAGGTACATTGAATATCTCCTAGACTTGCACTGTTTAGGTAATATTCACATGGGATGCAGCCAGTGATGTCACCGGCTCATGCACTCTGAAGGGACGTGCCATACCTTCAGAGCTCCATGCCAGGGTTGGGCATCCTACGCACATGTGCTGGAGTGACGTCATCATGGCCCCAGCCATTCCTACAGCTGAAACCTGCGAATCCGGAAGGAAGACCGGGTGAAGATGAAAGTCCCAGGGAGCCGTAACAGGATTGCGCTAGAGGGTTCCGTATACAGATAAGTGTGTAATAATGTGCTAGTATGCGGTGCATACTCCCGCATGCGGTGCACTTGCTCCCCCTTAAAGTGGTTGTAAACCTAGTTACACCACTTTTACCTACAGGCAAGCCTATAATAAGGCACGGTTTAGGAGATATTTACCATATACGCCAACATCATCGGCGCCTGCGCACTGAAGAAAGGGCACAATCGTGCTGTTTCTAAAGGGCCCGTACCATGACCGGCGGCTCCCGCGCACATGCGTGGGAGTGATGTCACACGGCTCCGGACAGTCACAGAGCCGGAATCCACGGCCCCAGAGGGGTGAGGATGGATGCGGCCACCATCGGGGACATCACAGGCTTCGTTTGCATGTAAGTGCAACATAATGGGCTAGTATGCGATACATACTAGCCCATTATGCTTTTACTTTGCAGGGGGAAAAAAGAGGAAGTAAAAACCCATTAGGGTTTACTTCCTCTTTAAAGCATGATTCAAATCCCACATCAGACACATAAATGGGATATTGATCTATTATGAATGCATGCAGTGTTTGCTGTACCCAAGCCAGGCTGGTCACCCACAGACATAACACTCTATAGTATACTTTGTCACATTGAATACTGAGTTACTGTAAGGCCCCTTTCACACTGGGGCGGTAGGGGGCGTCGGCGGTAAAACAGTGCTATTTTTAGCGCTGTTTTACCGCGGTATTCGGCCGCTAGCGGTGCAGTTTTAACCCCCCGCTGGCGGCCGAAAAAGGGTTAAAACCACTCGTACAGCACGGCTATAGCCGCAGTATTGCCGTGGTATAGCCGCGCTGTCCCATTGATTTCAATGGGCAGGAGCGGTGAAGGAGCGGTGAATACACCGCTCCTTCACCGCTCCAAAGATGCGGCTAGCAGGAGATTTTTTCTTCTCCTGCCAGCGCACCGCTTCAGTGTGAAAGCCCTCGGGCTTTCACACTGAACAAACAGCGGAGGCTGTTTAGGGGCGGTTTGCAAGGGCTATTTTTAGCGCAATAACGCCTGCAAACCGCCCCAGTGTGAAAGGGGCCTAAGTATGATTTGTAAATCGGAGATTGAAAAAACTTCACTGGAGTGCTTTAAAAATTCAAATGTTACGTGACAAATTTTCAGTGCTAGTGGCTGTCAGAATTCCCAGACAGCAAATGCATTTGACTGGATGAAGCTGCTGTTAGGACGACAATTTTCCACTCTACCACTTTGACTTTTCAATGGAAGGAAGGATGTTGGGTGGAAAGATGTTGACAGGGATACCCACAAATTGAATTTCGGATTGTTCATTAGGAACCGGATATAATCCACTCAGTGTGTGTCCAGCTTTACTCTAGATAAGACATTCTCAACCAGGGATCTGTGGGAACCTAAAGTTCCTCCAGAAGTTGCTAGGGGTTCCTTTAGCTATGGCTGATCGACCTCACATTTGATGGAGCATATATACCAGTAGTTACAGGCCAACACCATTTAGCAGAGCAAGTAGCATTACAACAATGATCTTTTTAGCTGTCTGTAAGGGTGGCATTCTGACCACCACTGTAAAGGGGACATCATTCCCAACTGCCCCCAATGTAAGAGGCATTCTTAACAGGGGTCCCCGAGACCTTATAATTTTTTCAAGGGTTCCTCTGGGGTAAAAAGTTTGGTAAAGGCTGCTCTAGGCTGATCAGAAACCCTTTAACTATTGGGCACTGCCATGTAATGATCCCTATTAGCTTTTCCACACAAAATGGAATGTTACCTTGAACTGCATATATGCATTGTACTGTGAATACAGCCAGCGCCAGAGATACCAGCAAATACATCTGAAAAAAAAAAAGAAAGACAGAAAATGTTACAGTGCGTAGAACAATTTATGGCAGTTATAAAGTAATATTGTAGAGGTGTACCATAGGGGAACGCAGTAATATATTCCAGGCATCATTCACTTGAAGGTAAAGGAGCACAAGGGTACAAGGATTAACACCCTCATCACTGCTGTGATTCTGACACCTGTAAAGCCCAACACAGACATTCCAGTTATAACAGCAAGTTCTAAGAAGGAAGACAGAAATTATACTACAAGAGATAACTAAGAAAATGCTGAACAGTGTAAGTTACAAAAATAAAACTGCCTCATTTTCAACTTTTGCTATTAGAACACCATCTTGCTATCATCTTGTTCTCATCTGTAAATGTTCACCACCTCAGTCTGCTTCCCTGCCTGACTGTCAATAAGGCTGCTTTCACACTGGGGCGCTTTGCAGGCGCTAAAGTGCTAAAAATAGCGCCTGCAAAGCTCCCTGAAAGAGCCGCTCAATGCAATCCAATGTGAAAGCCCCAATGGCTTTCACACTGGAGCGGTGCGCTTGCAGGGCGGTCAAAAAAGTCCTGCAAGCCGCATCTTTGGAGCGCTGTAGGAGCAGTGTATTTACCGCTCCTAAAGAGCCCCTTCCCATTGAAAACAATGGGGCAGTGCTGCAAACCCACCGCTGCAGCGGCCCTTTGCGGGGCGGTTTTAACCCTTTTTCGGCTGCTAGCGGCCGAATAGCGCCACTAAAACAACGGTAAAGCGGCGCTATATTTAGCGCCGCTGTACCGCCATCGCCCACACGCCTCAGTGTGAAAGTACCCTTACACTCAGATAACTCCATCACCTCCAGATCCAGGGTAACAATTCTTACAACTCACTTAAAAGTATGGAAATGGAAAAAACAAACATACATACTAACCTAGGTGAATGCAGCATTGATCCAATGCTATATCTGCCCCCCGCTGCTTCTAAGACCGACAACTGAGCGATCAAAGACCACGGATCGCTCAGCTCTCTGTCTTCACTGAGCAGAAAGCCAGTGGCTGCCAGTCACCACCTATGTCCTCTGCCCCTCCAGAATATAAACAGCCTATTACAACAAATAATACTCTTCATTTGGAACTACTTGTGCTCATTCAGATATCATGTGGGGACATCACACTTCGTAGCCAGCTCACCATCAACACTGGACCTTAGTGCTGCCCACTCAACCCTTGGGCAGAACTCTGCACACTGGGTACAGAGAACTAAGCTACTGTAATTTATGTAATAATACTGTATACTGGTGTTATTTAACATGTTCATTACAGGGCACTCCCCCCCCTTCATGTTCAGGCCAATTTTCAGCTTTCAGTGCTGTCGCTGTTTAAATGACAATTGCGCGGTCATGCTACGCTGTACCCAGAAATCCCACAAATTCCCACAAATAGAGCTTTCTTTTGGTGGTATTCAATCACCTCTGCAGTTTTTATTTTTTGCTAAACAAATAAAAAAAGACCGAAAATTTTGAAAAAAAAAAGTTTTTATGCATTTCTGTTATAAAATGTTGTAAATAAGTACATTCTCTCCTTCACTGATGGGCACTGATGAAGGTGCACTGCCAGGCAGTGATAAGGTGGCACTATTGAGCACAGATGAGGTGGCACCAATGAGGTGGCACTGATGACCACTGATAGGCAGCACAGATAGGTGGCACTGATATGCAGCACTGATGGGCACTCATAGGTGGCACAGATGGGCACTCATAGGCGGCACAGATGAGCACTGAAAGGCTGCACTGATGGGTACTTATGGGGGGCACTGATAGGCAGCACTGATGGGCACTGATTGACACTAATAGATGGCACTAATTGGCATCACTGATTAGGAGGCACTGGCAGGTATTGCTGGTTTGCACACATTGGCATCATGTGTGGGCACACATTGCCACCAGGGATGCCATACCTGGTGGTCATCAGTGATGGCCATCCCTGGGGGTCCTGGGTGGGCAATAAACAATCAGCGCAGACCCCCCTGTCAGAGGAGCAGCCGATCGGCTCTCCTCTACTCGCATCTGTCAGACGCGAGTGAGGAAAAGCCATTAAACGTCTCTTCCTGTTTACATTGTGATCAGCCGTGATTGGACACGGCTGATCACGTGATAAAGAGTCTCCGCCAGAGAATCTTTACCTAGATCGGAGTTGCGGTGTGTCAGACTAACATGCCGCAACAACGATCGCCGCTATGTGCGCCCCCTGGGGGGTGCGCAGCAGCTTGTTATCCTAACCAGGTCATATGAAGTCCGGTCCGGATATCGCAACCAGTTTACCGATGTCATTTTGCTATATGGCGGGCGGCAAGTGGTTAAACATTACACTTGGGATATATTTTACTGCATTATTAATATTTATGTTTCTCAGAAATGGTAAGTGACAAAAAACAAAACCTTTCATAGAGCTCTATCACCAGGGTGTGGTTGTCCCCAAAGAAAGATACGTTCAATTTCAAATGTCTTAACATATATTCAGGAATTGTGACTCCCTCTTGGATTAGTTGAGCTAGGTTGAAAAAGCCCTGAAAAAAGCATACAAAATAAGTAAGTCAAACAACAGCAAAAATATTAATACTGATAGTAAGAAAAAGTGAAACCACCCCACCTGAAACTAAATTACACTATATTGTCAAAAGTATTGGGATGCTTGCCTTTACACACATATGAACTTTAACGGCATCCCAGTCTTAGATAGTCCATAGGGTTCAATATTGAGTTGGCCCACCCTTTGCAGCTAATTCATCCCATAGGTGTTCTATTAGTTGAGGTCAGGACTCTGTGCAGACCAGTTAGATTCCTCCACCCCAAACTCGCTCATCCATGTCTTTATGGACCTTGCTTTGTGCACTGGGGATGTTCAGGGGATGGACTTGACCCCTTAGTTCCAGTGAAGGGAACTCTTAAGGTGTCAGCATACCAAGACATTTTGGACAATTTCATGCTCCCAACTTTGTGGGAACAATTTGGGGTTGGCCCCTTCCTGTTCCAACATGACTGCGCACCAGTGCACAAAGCAAGGTCCATAAAGACATGGATGAGCGAGCTTAGGGTGGAGGAACTTGACTAGCCTGCACAGAGTCCTAACCTCAACCCCACAGAACACCTTTGGGATGAATTAGAGCAGAGACTGTGAGCCAGGCCTTCTCGCCTAGATCAGTGCCTGACCTTACAAATGCATTTCTGGAAGAATGATCAAACATTCCCATAGACACACTCCTAAACTTTGTGGACAGCCTTCCCAGAAGAGTTGAAGCTGTTATAGCTGCAAAGGATGGGCCAACTCAATATTGAACCCTATAGACTTAGATTGGGATTAACCACTTCAGCCCCGAAAGGATTTACCCCCCTGAATGACCAGGCCATTTTTTGTGATACGGCACTGCGTTACTTTAACTGAAATTGCGTGGTCATGCAATGCTGTACCCAAATAAAATTTATGTCCTTTTTTTCCCCACAAATAGAGCTTTCTTTTGGTGGTATTTCATTGCCTCTATTTTTTACTATCTGCTATAGTACATATCCAAAAAAATATATATAAAAAAACAAATGTATTCATCAGTTTAGGCCAATATGTACTCTCCTACATATTGTTGGTAAAAAAAATAAAAAAATAAATTGCAATAATAATATATTGATTGGTTTGTGCAAAAGTTATAGTGTCTACAAAATAGGGGATAGATTTATGGACTTTTAAATTTGTTTTATTGTTTTTACTGGTAAAGGCGGCGATCTGCAATTTTTAACAGGACTGTGACACTTTTTGAGGACCAGTGACCTCAATACAGTGATCAGTGCTAAAAAAAAATGCACTGATTACTGTATACATGGCACTGGCAGGGAAGGGGTTAACTACAGGGGAGATCAAGGGGTTAACTATGTTCCCTCAGTAAATGTCGAACTGTGTGGGGGAAGTGCCGACGGGAACAACACAGAGATCGCTGTTCCTGATAACACTATCTGTTGCATAAAACGACACACGGTGTACGTCGTTTCGCGCAATAGAGCCGCCCAGCCGCAGTATATAAGCGGTGGGAGGTCTTTAAGTGGTTAAAGTTCATGTGCATGTAAAGGCAGGTGTCACAATACTTTTGACAATAAAGGATATATAATACAGTGGAACCTTGGAATGCGAGTATCGCGGTTTATGAGTGTTTCACAATACAAGCTGTTCGCAAGACGAGCAGGATTTAAGCCTCTGGATTGTGCAGTACCGCTTTTGGCCAGAGGTGCGGGGGCACCGGTGACGCTTGGAGACACTCAGAGCTGCTCAGTGACACTCGGAGACACACAGAAGTGTTTCAGAGTGTCACCGAGTGTCTCCGGTGCACCTCTGGCCACATGTGGTACTGCATAGACAAGCAGTGGCTGTGGAACTGGTTATTTCGAGTTTCCATTATTTCCTATGGGGAAACTCGCTTTGATATACGAGTGCTTTGGATTACAAGCATTCTTCTAGAACTAATTATGCTCATAATCCAAGGTATTACTGTACTAGGACTCAGGGACATTACACTACTAATGCCACTGGAGGTAGTGATTCTAATGCCATCCAATAATTCCACACAAAATAGTGCTGCCAACCCATGCCATGTACAACAATTCTGGTTTTTCCTCCATAACACTCATGGACAGTAGAATAAAGAAAAGAGCTAAAGGCTACAAAGGGAGGTATGGTAAAATAAGCTTAGCTTTCATTAGTAAGGTCCCAAGTCAATCAACAGTCTCACCTTGCTTTATGGTAAGAATGCTTTCAATGAAAATCTGAGAGGTATAAAGAAGGCTGTGTATTACCTGAGCATCCCCAAGCGCTGCCGCCTGTGTGTACATCTTTACCGACTCTTCCAGATGTCTATGGTGGTTTTCCCCACCATAATAATACATGTCACCCATCTTCAGTAAAGCTGCGAAAATAGAGAGAGGATTCATGATCAGATGAGAATTATTACTCTAATAAAGAATGTATCAGCACTCAGAAGTCAAGTACATCAATCATTGCAATGCTTTCAGTACATCCTTGTGTATAGTAATAGCCATATCCAATAAGTCTTAATAGGCCATTAACATTTTTTAGTTTAGGCTACATCTCTATCACAATAGTGAGACCCACTAGCCACAATATCACAGCTAACATAGGGTTAAGCTGTCAGTAAATGCACCTGCTAACACTTATGCCCTGTACACACGGTCGGACATTGATCGGACATTCCGACAACAAAATCCTAGGATTTTTTCCGACGGATAATGGCTCAAACTTGTCTTACATACACATGAACACAAACTTGTCGGAAAATCCGATCGTTCTGAACGCGATGACGTAAAACACGTACGTCGGGACTATAAACGGGGCAGTAGCCAATAGCTTTCGTTTCTTAATTTATTCTGAGCATGCGTGGCACTTTGTGCGTCGGATTTGTGTACACACGATCGGAATTTCTGACAACGGAAAATTTTATAGCCTGCTCTCAAACTTTGTGTGTCGGAAATTCCTATGGAAAATGTGTGATGGAGCCCACACACGGTCGGAATTTCCGACAACAAGGTCCTATCATACATTTTCCATCGGAAAATCTGACCGTGTGTACAGGGCATAAGGCCCTGATTTATTAAAGTGTGAAGTGAGGTCAAATGCAGTGAAGTAAATCATAAGCAAAAAAAAAGAGTGTATTTCTAAAACTGGTCATAGATGATTCATTTTTTTCGTTCTGCCAATGGGCTGAATGAAAAAAAGACAAAGATTTCTGCATCCACACTATCAAAGTAGATGGAGGAATTCCCCTGCTGGAACAAAGTATTCTGACAGCAGGACTCTTCGCTGTCAGAATATACTGATCAGTGGCTGCAGCCGATTGTTCTGTCAAACAGAAATTGCTACACATGGATCGAAATTCAGCCAGTCCCTGCAGATGCGGCCGAATATCGATACATGCATGACCAGGTTAAAACATTGTGCAAAGGCAATTTTTTTTATTAAAATACCAAACGTGTTATACTGACCAACTTTGTGCCATGATATTGCACATAGCAAACCCCGAACCTCCTCTTCTGGGGTCCCCCGCTGACAATCCCCTCTGTGTCTGGCCCCATAGCAAGCAGATCCTTGAGCTATGTGCGTTCCCTGACACATAGCGCAGGTCTGCCCCCCCCCCCATTCACTGCTCACAAGATTTGATCAACTGCAGCAGGAGCCAATGGCTCTTGCCGCTCCCAGCCAAGTCTGTGAGAGCATAGAGGGGAGAGAGAAGACCGGCACACAGGCAAAGTGCTGGATAGATACAGTATGGGGGGGGGAAGGGGCAATTAAAGTAAACCACTGGGTGAGTTTTTTTCTGACCTGCAAGGTAATATCATAATGTGCTAGTGTGAATCGCATACTAGCACATTATGTGAAACTTACCTGAAAACGAAGCCCTCCAGCAAAACGTTGTCACCGCTGGAGACTGCTTCCATCTTCACCCGTCTTCCCTCCTGGTCCGCAGACCCTGGCTGTGCAACTGTCCGGAGCCACGATGCCGTCACTCCCGTGCCCGCGCGGGGGAGCCACCGTTTACGGCACAGGACTCTGAAGGAATGGCTGTTCCTTCAAAGTGCATGCGCCGATGATGTCATTGGCTGCATATACAGGGAGGGGCCAGAACCTTGTGCGTTTACAGGTTTGTGTATATGTGGGGCTTTCATATATACAGGCGTGTGGTTGGGGGGGGGCTTTCATATATACAGGTGTGTGTGGGGGGGGGGGGCTGACATATATACAGGTGTTTGTGGGGGGCAGACATAGCTAGAGGTGTGTGGGGGGGCTGACACAGAAACAGGTGTGTGTGTGTGGGGGGGGCTGACATATATACAGGTATATGTGGGGGGCTGACATATATACAGGATTGAGTGCATACAGGTGGCCAGTGAATGCTGGTGGTCAGGCTCGGGGGGGGGGGGGGGGCAGAAATAAGGCTGTGTAAGGGGCCCAAAAATTTCTGATGGCATATACACTGTTTTAACCTTATTTGTGAATAAATCGTCAACAGTATATCAGATGCACTTTGTGGGTCATTGCCATTACTGGTAAACATCGATCACCCCAGCCCCTGAGTGCTGTCAGCTCTTGTTGTTAACATTCCCTTCAGCATTCAATCCCATTCTATGTGTTAGCAGCACAGTTGAGCTGTTTGTACACGAATCCTGCATCAGGTGTTTTCACAGCCAACAGCGCCTGGAACCCAGGTTTATTGTTCTAATTGTCCTTTTGACCATTGCCACTGAAGTGGGGGAAATCTTAAAGCCCAACTCCAGGCAAATAAAAAACTATCCCTTGAAGTGGGGCTGTGCCTGCACTGCAAGAGTTAATTGCTCATTTATGTCTAGGGAAACAGTAAAAGGAAATATACTTATCCGATCCTCTGTTCTTCCCTGCAGCTAGACCAGTCCCTGCAGCTTCTGCACCCCCTTGCTCTGGTGATCTAGGGTCCTGATATCATCAAGACCACAGCAGGTCCACAGCCCTGCTCTTAACACAAGGACGCAGAGGGACAGTTCACCGCCGGATCGTGAGAGAGCACCATCTGCAGGGAGAGCGGAGGATCAGGTAGGTAAAACTGTCTCCCCCCGCCTTATTTAACTATACTTACTGGTATTTAAAATATAAAACTGTCTCTCCTGTGCCTTTTTAATTTTCCTTGCACGTGATTGGGTATTCTTTGCAAAGTGACACTTGACCTCATTTACTAAGCTCTGGAGCAACTGCACTTTGCAAAGTGCATATCCTATTTGCCTTAGTAAATCAACCCCAGAGTGTCTGTGAACAGCAATTTTCAAGTCTCGCCACAGATTCTCAATTGAATTTAGGTCTGGACTTTGACTGGGCCATTCTAACACATGAATATGCTTTGATCTAAACCATTCCATTGTAGCTCTGGCTGTATGTTTAGGGTCGTTGTCCTGCTGGAAGGTGAACCGCCGCCCCAGTCTCAAGTCTTTTGCAGGTGTGAGGGAGGCTTAACAGATTTTCTTCTAAGATTGCCCTGTCTTTGGCTCCATCCATCTTCCCATCAACTCTGACCAGCTTCCCTATCCCTGCTGAAGAAAAGCATCCCCACAACATGATGCTGCCACCACCATGTTTCACGTTGGGGATGGTGTGTTCAGGGCGATGTGGAGTGTTAGTTTTCCGCCACACATAGCGCTTTGCTTTTAGGCCAAAAAGTTCTGTTTTGGTCTTATTTGACCAGAGCACCTTCTTCCACATGTTTGCTGTGTCCCCACATGGCTTCTTGCAAGCTGCAAATGCGACTTCTTCTGGCTTTCTTCCAACAATGGCTTTCTTCTTGCCACTCTTCCATAAAGGGCAGATTTGTGGAGTGCACGACTAATAGTTGTCCTGTGGACAGATTCTCCCACCTGAGCTGTGGATCTCTGCAGCACCTCCAGAGTTAACATGGGCCTCTTGGCTGCTTCTTTGCTTATTGCTCTCCTTGCCCGGTCTGTCAGTTTGGGTGGATGGCCATGTCTTGGTAAGTTTGCAGTTGTGCTATACTCTTTCTATATTCGGAAGATGGTTTGAACAGTGCTCCGTGAGATGTTCAAAGCTTGGAATATTATTTTTATAATCTAACCCCTCTTTAAAATTTTCCACAACTTTATCCCTGACCTGTCTGGTGTGTTCCTTGGCCTCCATGATGCTGTTTGTTCACTAAAGTTCTCTAACAAACCTCTAAGGGCTTCACAAAACAGCTCTATTTTTACTGAGATTAAAATTACACACAGGTGGACTCTATTTACTAATTAGGTGACTTCTGAAGACAATTGGTTCCATTAGATTTTAGTTAGGGGTATCAGAGTAAGGGGGGCTGAATACAAATGCACACAACACTTTTCACATATTTATTTGTAAAATATTTTGAAAACCATTTATCATTTTCCTTCCACCTCACAATTATGCGCCACTTTGTGTTGGTCTATCACATAAAATCCCAACAAAAAAAAAAGTTTATTGGTTGTAACATGACAAAATGTGGAAATTTCAAGGCACTGTAAATAGTAAAAACAAGGTAAATCTTTTGTTGACCTAGTCTTACTATGCCAGTCCTAAATTCAAGATGTCTAAATGTACATTGTGTTCAGGTTTACAAACCATTTCACTTCTGTCTTTAGGTGAATATCTGCAGCAAAATTGCTTTGCGATAGAGGATGAGTAGCCAGGGCACCAAATAATGATTTTGTAATAAAGTCCTTCAATCCATTCCTATGGTTCTATTGGATATTATCAATGTACTTCAGTTTCATGTTCTTGGATCAAGATTGATGATCTAATGATCACATGTAAAACATAAAAGGCAAAGCGAATGGTTCCACCTAGTGGCTAAAAAAGTTATGGTGGGACACCTTTACCCTAATTAATATGCAGTATATGTCACTATCACACACTCAGTAAAGTAAATTTTAAATATAAAATGCACAATTCCAGATCAGCAACACGGTCAGTGCTGTCTCAAAATGATAGGCTAAAAAATCGAATTTAACAGGAAAAATAGATGTTTTGATGGCAGGATGGCTTAATAAAACTGTGCATATGCTTGTTTTTAAAAATAAGTATATGACAAAGATCGGAGGCAGTATATTTGCAATGACGCTATTCAAAAGCAGCAACCAATCATAACTGATCTCTTAGAACTGTAATGGCATTGCTACAAATGAATTCACTATATAATTTCTTTTATTTAATAAACTTACTGACAAACTGTTCACTAATAGCAGGTCCATGAAATAAAAAAAAAAATGCTACATAAACATACCTTTGGGAGGGAAAATAATTCAACTATATACAGTACTTACTTTTTTCCCCAACATCCTCCCCCAGCTCCTAGGTTAGGGTGAGGTCCTCTTGCTTTTGGCCAAGATCTCAGATAATGTTAAGTGGCTCAAACTCATGAAAAGATGATCCTGCGCTGTGCTGCTGCCTCTTCTCACGACATGCTGCTCAGCATTCTCTGAGATCTTGTCGGCAGGAAGATGACAACACCCTCCAAGCTATGGAAGATTAGGAAGAAGGAGGATGTTACCTATGTGTCCCTCAACAGGTACAGTCATGCAGTGTTTTAGGGAGGGGAAGGGGCATCTTTAATAAGCGCACCTTGTCACTGAGGTGAAACGTCCGCTTAAGGCACAAATAAAAATTCAAAAGATGATTAAGATTGCTTTATTAAGTAATCTATATTCTGTAACATAGTATAATGAATACCCACCATATGTTGAGGGAGCGGGCTGGTGTACCGACAAATTATAATACCTCAATACGCAGGTATCTCTTAGCAGGAATGAAGACAGCTCCTGCAAAAGTAAAATTTTCATTATTTATGCAGGGAAGACTGTATATGTGGCATGGGTGTTTTAGTAATAGTAATCTCCTATGTACTTCAAATTCTGTTGTTCTGTGGTTTGGGGAAGAGACAAGCTCTATGCTACATCTATGTTAGTGGTGTTAATCTACAAGGAAGGATGAAACACTCATCTGAGTTTGTGGGGGTTAAAGTGATCGTTGCCAAATGTGGAACGGGTCACTTCACACTAAGAGCCCTTTCACACCGGGCCGCCCGCAGCGTCAGCGGTAAAACGGCGCTATTTTTAGTGGCGTTTTACTGTCGGATTAGCGGCGTATTTCGGCCACTAGCGGGGCGCTTTTACCCCCCGCTAGCAGCCGAGAAAGGGTTAAAACTGCCCGCAATGCGCCGCTATAGCGGCGTTTTGCCGGCGGTATCCCAGCGCTGCCCCATTGATTTCAATGGGGAGCAGCGGTGAAGGAGCGGTAAACACACCGCTCCAAAGAAGCTGCTGGCAGGATTTTTTTCCCTTCCTGCAAGTGCAGCGCTCCGGTGTGAAAGCCCTCGGGCTTTCACACTGCAGACAATGGAGCAGCTGTTTGAGGGCGGATTGCAGGCGCTATTTTTAACGCTATAGCGCCTGCAATACGCCCTTGGTGTGAAAGGGGTCTAAGTGCACCGTTCTCATCCCTGTGTTTAATCACTTGACCCCCAGACCTATTCACACACTTCTCACATAAGTGTAAATAGTACTTAGAACCCCCAAACAATATATATATATATATATATATATATATATATATATATATATATATATATATATATATATATATATATATACACATATATATATATATATATATATATATATACACACACACACACACACATACATATATATACACACACACACACACACACACACATACATATATACACACACACACACATACATATATATATACACACACACACACACACACACATACATATATATATACACACACACACATACATATATTTACACACACACACACAGTTGTGCTCATAAGTTTACATACCCTGGCAGAATTTATGATTTCTTGGCCATTTTTCAGACAATATGAATAACATAAAAACTTTTCTTTCACTCACGGTTAGTGTTTGGCTGAAGCAATTTATTATCAATCAACTGTGTTTACTCATCACTCATTACTCAATCATAATGGCAACACAAACTACCCAAATGACCCCGATCAAAAGTTTACATACCCCAGTTCTTAATATCCTACATTGCCCCCTTTAACATCAATGACAGCTTGAAGTCTTTTGTGGTATTTGAGGATGAGGCTCTTTATCTTCTCAGATGGTAAAGCTGCCCATTCCTCTTGGCAAAAAGCCTCCAGTTCCTGTAAATTCTTGGGCTGTCTTGCATGAACGGCACGTCTGAGATCTCCCCAGAGTGGCTCAATGATATTGAGGTCAGGAGACTGAGATGGCCACTCCAAAACCTTCACTTTATTCTGCTGTAGCCAATGACAGGTTGACTTGACCTTGTGTTTTGGATCATTGTCATTTTGGAATGTCCAAGTACGTCCCATGCGCAGCTTCCTGGCTGATGAATGCAAATGTTCCTCCAGTATTTTTTAACAACATACTGCATTCATCTTGCCAACAATTTTGACCAAATTTCCTGTGCCTTTGTAGCTCACACATCCCCAAAACATCAGCGATCCACCTCTGTACCTTTTATCATAGGCCTTGTTGACTCCTCTCCAAATGTAGCATTTATGGTTGTGGCCAAAAAGCTCAATTTTGGTCTCATCACTCCAAATGACTTTGTGTCAGAAGGTTTGAGGCTTGTCTCTGTGCTGTTTGGCATATTGTAAGTGGGATACTTTGTGGCATTTGCGTAGTAATGGTTTTCTTCTGGTGACTCGACCATGCAGCCCATCTTTCTTTAAGTGCCTCTTTATTGTGCATCTTGAAACAGCCACACCACATGATTTCAGAGAGTCCTGTATTTCACCTGAAGTTATTTGTGGGTTTTTCTTTGCATCCCGAACAATTTTCCTGGCAGTTGTGGCTGTTATTTTAGTTGGTCTACCTGACCGTGGTTTGGTTTCAACAGAACCCCTCATTTTCCACTTCTTGATTAGAGTTTGAACACTGCTGATTGGCATTCTCCTTTGATATCTTTTTTTATCCCTTTCCTGTTACCTTTCCCGCAGATCCTTTGACAATTCCTTTGCTTTCCCCATGACTCAGAATCCAGAAACGTCAGTTTGAATGATGCAAGGGCCTGTCAGGAGTCCAGAAACTCATTGACCTTTTTATACACACACACTAATTACAAACAAACAGATCACAGGTGAGGATGGTTACTTTTAATAGCCATACAAACCCCTTTGTGTCAACTTGTGTGCATGTTATTAGGACAAAATCACCAGGATATGTAAACTTTTGATCGGGGTCATATGGGTAGTTTCTGTTGCCATTATGATTTAAAAAGAGTAAACACTGGTGATTGATAATAAATGGCTTCAGACAAACACTAACCATGAGTGAAAGAAATGTTTTTGTGTTATCATTCATATTCTCTGAAAAATGGCCAAAAAATCATAAATTCTACCAGGGTATGAAAACTTATGAGCACAACTGTATATAGTTTTAAGCAGAGGCCCTAGAGAATAAAATGGGGGGTGCTGCAATTTTTTATGTCACACGGTATTTGCGCAGCAGTTTTTCAAATGCAATTTTTTTGGGAGAAAAATACACTTTAGTGAATTTTAATGCACAAAAACACAATAAAATACTCAACTGTTTGGTAAAATATAAAAGATGATGTTACGCCAAGTAAATAGATACCTAATAAGTCACACTTTAAAACTACTCGTGGAACAGCACCAAACTACAGTACTTAAAAGGTCTCCATAGGCGACAATTTAAAAACCATTACAGGTTACCAGTTTAGAGTGGCACAGGAGGTGGTGCTAGCAGGTGCTAGAATTATTGTTCTCACTATAAAATTTGTGGTGATACCTCACGTGTGGTGCGAATACCATTTACATATGTGTGCGCAGCCAATGTATTTGTGCGTGAGCACGGGAGGACAGGGGCATTTTACATTTTATTTTAATTCTATTGTTTATTTAATTTTACATCGGTTTGATCAGATGCTTGTTCAAGCCGGTAACGACCGGAACCAGAATTGACTAAATCTTCAACGCTTCTGGTTTCTGATGTCACACAGTGGGAGGAAAAACATCACTCTCTCTGACCGGATGCCACCGGCTGTATCCTCATCGAGATCCCCGATCACATGGGAGAGCCCAGTAAAAGTAATCCAGTGGCTTCTTATCCGCCAAAAAAATGATATCTCGATCATTGCTGCGCGTTTGTAAAAACAGTTTCCAGGTGCATCTTCCAGAGGGATTAATGGTACTGCATCACCAAAATGCATCAAAAATGCAAAAAATGAATAATGTAATAATGTGAGAGGGTGTGGTTGTCGCTACTGCTCATCTTCTTTTACTAAGAGCTATGAGATATCAACTCTGAATGGGCAGACCTGTTAATTAAAATAAAATGGACCTGATAGCGTTATATTAGACATGTATCTACTCTGTTCCATATGGAGGACCAGCTTCAAATGACAGAGCATTAACCGCTTCAGCCCCGGAAGATTTTACCCCTTTCCTGACCAGAGCACGTTTTGCGATTCGGCACTGCATCGCTTTAACTGACAATTGCACGGGCGTGCGACGTTGCACCCAAACAAAATTGATGTCCTTTTCTTCCCACAAGTAGAACTTTCTTTTGGTGGTATTTGATCACCTCTGCGGTTTTTATTTTTTGCGATATAAACAAAAAAAGAGCGACAATTTTGAAAAAAACGCAATATTTTTTACTTTTTGCTATAATAAATATCCCCCAAAAATTTATAAAAAAACATTTTTTTCCCCTCAGTTTAGGCTGATATATATTCTTCTACATATTTTTGGTGAAAAAAAAAAAAAAAAAAAAAGATCGCAAGAAGCGTATATTGATTGGTTTGCACAAAAGTTATAGCGTCTACAAAATAGGGGATAGTTTTATGGCATTTTTATTATTTTTTTTATTTACTAGTAATGGCGGCGATCTGCGATTTTTATCGGGACTGCGACATATAGCGGACACATAGGACAATTTTGACACAATTTTTGGGACCATTGGCATTTATACAGCGATCAGTGCTATAAAAATGCATTGATTACTGTAAAAATGTCACTGGCAGGGAAGGGGTTAACATTATGGGGCAATCAAGGGGTAATTGTATTCCCTAGTGTGTGTTCTAACTGAAGGGGGGAGGGGAATGTGTAGGGGAGATGACAGATCATTGTTCATACTCTGTATGAACAGACAATCTGTCTCTTCTCCCCTCAGAGAACCGGAAACTGCACACACACAGATCCCGGTTCTCCGTGTGTCAGAAACGATCGTGGGAACCCAGCAGTGATTGTGACCGCCGGGCACTCGCATCGGCTCTGGCCTCACACTTCAGGCCCTTTGCCTGTATCCTCCATACAATCTTCCCACACAAGTTATGTGCTCACACTTCTTAGGTCCATACTGCACTGGCTCCCTCCTATCCCCTAGGTGGAGCCCTCGTGACCACGGGCTGAGATGTCCTTTGTCCGCTAGGGTTTAGCCCTGGACCCTGGTCATTTCTCTAAAAAAAAACTTCTAAACACACCTGTCCAATTAATGCGTTGGTTGTTTGCAAAACCAGGACCCAGGATTAGAGACTTCATCCCTCCCAAGTCTCTATGAAGTCTCCGGACTCCCCAATCAGCTTTTACTGGGTTGAGGAAACTGAAAATCCTGTTTCTTCTGTTTTGATACAAGCACCCTGGAGCCCCTTAACCTGCCTGTATGAGAACACTGGGTGACACAATAATCTTTTCACACTGTGTCAGGGCACAACACTGTCACATCTTACTCATTCATTTTTTTGTGAGAAAAGAATAATTTGGGGATACTTACAGGAAGTTCCTCACAGAGATATGCTACATTTGTCTGAGATGATTCAATACCCGCTTCTGCTGCCAAGATGAAATGCAAAAAAGCCTCATTTCTGCAGAAAATCACACAAAATATAATCATTTATTTGGAGGGAAAATGTCAGATTTCCATAAACACCACAGTGAGTTGTGTGGATATTGTTTCTATGGTTCCTATGAACAACACAGATACAGTCCTTGAAGACAATTTTTATATGCAAGCATAGCTGGAATTTTAAAAAGACCCAGTCACTGGAAAAAATGGGGGGGCATATTGCTACTGGTATGAGGTGCAAGCGCCAAGAGGAAGTGTAATGCCGCGTACACACGAGCGGACTTTTCGACTGGACTGGTCCCACGGATCGAGTCCGGTGGACAATTCGACCGTGTGTGGGCTTCATTGGACCTGCAGCGGACTTTTTCGGTCGAAAATCTGACGGCTTTAGATTTGGAACATTTTTCAAATCTTTCCGACGGACTCGAGTCTGGTCGAAAAGTCTGCTCGTCTGTATGCTAGTCCGACGGACGAAAACCGACGCTAGGGCAGCTATTGGCTACTGGCTATCAACTTCCTTATTTTAGTACGGTCGTTCGTCATCACGTACGAATCCGTCGGACTTTGGTGTGATCGTATGTAGGCAAGTCCGTTTGTTCAGAAAGTCCGTCGGAAGTCCGCAGAAAGTCTGTCGGATAGACCGTCGGACCAGTCCGGTTGAAAAGTCCGCTCGTGTGTACACAGCATTAGAGTTTGCTGCTAAGCTTTAACCTCTTCCTTTCCGCACACACATTTCTACTGGTCTATCACTATAATGGTCCTCCTCACTGGCCAACGGAGATGTATAGGAGTGAGGAAGGGGCAGGCAAGCTTTAGGAAATGCTGATGCATTGCTGTAGGTATTTACATCTACCTCAGCATCATACTTACCATATTGCGCCACCTTTTGCCCAAATGACAAAACCTTCTAAAAGGATCGCACCCCACAATTTAGGATATCGAGAGCATCAGTTCATCAAGACTTTTTTTTGCACATTGATTGTTTTTTATATGTTGTTATGTTCATAGCTTGCAAAAGTACCAGTCGTGTAAGGATCACCAAAGAAAAAACTCAGCAAATCTTAAAACGAGGTGGAGGGAAACAGGAAAACATACTGTTTTTGCACATCAAATATTGTATTCTATTAAAATAAAATATAAAAAAGTAATTTTTATAATGATGTTTAGTAAAAATCCTCACATGCTTGAATCTGTTTGGGAAACAATCTCAATTAAAGTGTAGTTCTCTTACTTACAGTGATCCATCCAAATAGGCATTTACAGCTTTTCTGATAACGAGTCCAACATTTCCATTTTGTTCAGCCACAAACTTCGCCAAACTGTGAAAAGTAGGTTTACTAGTTATGTTATTATTAGAATCTGTATTTTTATATTTTCAAGTATCTATTTCCTAAAAGTTGAACTCTAGACAAGAACCTAATAATACAGCTGTAATATATGTACAGTATATAAAAACAGTTTTGCCTGTTAAATGATTTGTAACTGTATTCATCCTATCCTATTACATAGTTACATAGTAGGGGAAGTTGAAAAAAGACACAAGTCCATCAAGTCCAACCCATGTGTGTGATTTTATGTCAGTATCACATTGTATATCCCTGTATGTTGTGGTCCCTCAGGTGCTTATCTAATCGTTTAAATTATCGATGCTCCACGCTGAAACCACCGCCTGTGGAAGAGAATTCCACACCCTAGCCTTTAAGGTTAAACCGCTTTTCTTCTAATTTTAGTGAATGGCCGTGTGTCTTGTAAAATTCCCATTGTCGGAAAAGCTTTATCCCTATTGTGGGGTCACCAGTACGGTATTTGTACATTGAAATCATATCCCCTCTCAAGCATCTCCTCTCCAGAGAGAACAAGTTCAGTTTTGTAACTTTTCCTCATAATTAAGGTCCTCAAATTCTTTCTGAGGACTGGTGCCCAGAACTGGACAGCATACTCCAGGTGCAGCCAGACCAGAGTCTTGTAGAGTGAGAGAATTATCGATTTATCTCTGGAGTTAATCCCCTTTTTAATGCATGCCAATATTCTGTTGGCTTTGCTTGCAGTAGCTTGGCATTGCATGCCATTGCTGAGCCTATCATCTACTAGGACCCCCAGGTCCTTTTCCTTCCTACATTCCCCCAGAGGTTCTCCCCCCAGTGAGTAGATTGCATTCATATTTCTGCCACCCAAATGCATTATTTTACATTTTTCTACATTAAACCTCATTTGCCATGTAGTTGCCCACCCCATCAATTTGTTCAGATCTTCTACAAGGTTTCCACATCCTGTGGAGACGTTATTGCCCTGCTTGGCTTAGTATCGTCCGCAAATACAGAGATTGAACTGTTTACCCCATCCCACTTCCCACCCCGACCATTCTGAGTACTCCCCCATTTATCACCACCCTCTGAACTCGCCCTTGTAGCCAGTTTTCAATCCATGTACTCACCCTATGGTTCATGCCCACTTTGTACAATAAACGTTTATGGGGAAATGTATCAAATGCTTTTGCAAAATCCAGATACCCCACGTTTACGGGCCTTCCTTTATCTAGATGGCAGCTCACCTCCTCATAGAAGGTTAATAGATTGGTTTGGCAAGAACGATTCTTCATGAATCCATGCTGATTACTGCCAATGATACCATTGTCATTACTAAAATCTTGTATATAGTCCCTTATCCCCTCCAAGAGCTATGATCAAGACATGCCTAACAGAAAGTAAAAGGTGGACAAGAACCAGCCTGGACAGTGAAGGCTCAGCACTACACTGTGAAGGAATCGCTCTGTTCACTTAGCTCTCTTCTCCTATCAGCATGTTCCCCGTCACAACGCAGGCTCTGCATCCTGACTCCTACGGTCTATGTATAAACAATCTGCTGTTCGAATGCGTTTCACTCATTTGAACAAACACACAATGAATTTTCCAGTAATGTGCTTAATACATTTATTTCCTAGGATCATCAACTCCATCTAGTGACAATAATGCACTAAATTTCCTGAAATACCTCAATCAATTTTTTTTCCCACTAGACAGCCCTGACAATCTTAGGATATAAATGAATTAACTAAGTTCTGATAAAGTATTGTGACACCTTTGTTACTTACTGACACCTTTGCACAGAAAATTTTGTTAATACTAAGACCCCCTAGAGTTGAGTTCCTACTCTGAATCTTGCTGTGCAGAAGACTACAGCAGAAGATTGATATCAAATCAAAGTCAGGTATTTATTCTACAACCCCTGGCAAAAATTATGGAATCACCAGTCCCTGAGGATGTTCCTTCAGTTGTTTATTGTTGTAGAAAAAAAGCAGATCACAGACATGGCCAAAAAACTAAAGGCATTTCAAATGGCAACTTTCCGGCTTTAAGAAACACCAAAAGAAATCAAGAAAAATAGTTGTGGTGGCCAGTAACAGTTAGTTAGATTTATAGAACAAGCACAGGGAATAAATTATGGAATCACTCAATTCTGAGGAAAAAATTATGGAATCACTGTGTAAATTTTTATTACAAACACTAACACCTGCATCAGATTAAATCTGCTTGTTAGGCCCCTTTCATACTTATACGACTTGTCCCACGATTTTGTACTGCAAAATCGTATGACAAGTCATTCTCCATGATTTGCAATGACTACCATTCATATTGGCAAGACTTTAAGTCGTGCCGACTTGAAAGTAGTCCCTGCACTACTTTGGTCCAACTTCTATGCGAGTTGTACTCCATAGACCTCAATGTTAAACCCTCAAGTAGCATGCAAGTCGTGCCTGAATAATATAGACACGACTTCGGTACGACTTTGTAAGCACAAGCCTGGCCTCGCTATTTGGGAAAGGAAAACTTTTCTTTCCTTTCCCGATGAGCGACAGGCAGTGCTGACAGCTGTCTGGTATGAGTCCAGAGGGGGAACGCTGCGCCAAGTTTTAAATGAAAAAAACGGCGTGGGTTCCCCCCCAGGGGCATACCAGGCCCTTAGGTCTGGTATGGATCTAAGGGGAACCCCCTACGCCGAAAAATCGGCGTGGGGTCCCCCCCAAAATCCCTACCAGACCCTTATCCGAGCACACAGCCCGGCCGGTCAGCAATGGGGGTGGGGACGAGCGAGCCCCCCCCCCTCCTGGACCTTACCAGGCCGCATGCCCTCAACATGGGGGGGTGGGTGCTTTCGGGCATGAGGGGCACCCTGCCGGGCCCCCCCACCCCAAAGCACCTTGTCCCCATGTTGATGAGGACAAGGGCCTCTTCCCGACAACCCTGGCCGTTGGTTGTCGGGGTCTGCGGGCGGGGGGCTTATCGGAATCCGGGAGCCCCCAGATCCCGGCCCCCCACCCTATGTGAATGAGTATGGGGTACATGGTACCCCTACCCATTCACCTAGAGAAAAAAGCGTCAATAAAAAACACAGTACACAGGTTTTTAAAATAATTTATTAGGCAGCTCCGGGATCTTCTTCCGAATTCGGGGGTCCTCTTCCGACTTCGGGGGTCTCTCCGCCGTCTCCTCCCGGTGTCCGCATCTTCTGCCGGCTCCTCCGCTATCTTCTGCAGCTGAATTGCTAGCGGTGGTCCGGACTTCTGCCTTCTTCTTTTCTTCCAGAGATGTTGACATGACGCTCTCTCCAGCTGGAATGGTCTCTAAACGCTCCGCAACGGACTTATATAGGCGGTGACCCCGCCCCCTTAAGAGGTCACTGTCCCGGGGCATGCTGGGACTGTGCCGTCATAAGGGGGCGTAGTCATCACCCGGTGACCACGCCTCCTAAAAACGTCACAGTCCCAGCATGCCCAGGGACTGTAACGGCATAAGGGGGTGGGGTCACCGCCTATATAAGTCTGTTGCGGAGCGCACAGAGACCATTCTGGCTGGAGAGAGCGTCGTGTCAACATCTCTGGAAGAGAGGAGGGAAGAAGACGATGCAGAGGTCCGGACCACCGCTGGCAAAAGAGCGCCAGAAGATAGCGGTGGAGCCGGCAGAAGATGCGGACACCGGGTGAAGACGCCGGAGAGACCCCTGAAGTCGGAAGAGGACCCCCGAAGTCAGAAGAAGATTCCGGAGCTGCCTAATAAATTATTTTAAAAACCTGTGTACTGTGTTGTTTATTGACGCTTTTTTCCCTAGGTGAATGGGTAGGGGTACCATGTACCCCATACTTATTCACATAGGGTGGGGGGCCGGTATCTGGGGGCCCCCTTATTAAAGGGGGCTCCCAGATTCTGATAAGCCCCCCGCCTGCAGACCCCGACAACCAACGGCCAGGGTTGTCGGGAAGAGGCCCTTGTCCTCATCAACATGGGGACAAGGTGCTTTGGGGTGGGGGGGCCGCAGGGCGCCCCCCATGCCCCAAAGCACCCACCCCCCATGTTGAGGGCATGCGGCCTGGTACGGTCCAGGAGGGGGGGGCCGCTAGCTCGTCCCCACCCCCATTCCTGACCGGCCGGGCTGCGTGCTCGGATAAGGGTCTGGTATGGATTTTGGGGGGACCCCCACGCCGATTTTTCGGCGTAGGGGGTTCCCCTTACAATCCATACCAGACCTAAGGGCCTGGTATGCCCCTTGGGGGGGAACCCACGCCAGTTTTTTTTATTTAAAACTTGGCGTGGAGTTCCTCCTTATGATTCATACCAACTACTGTATGTTTTAATTTGTTAATGCCAAAAACGTGGCAAAGTAGTACTGCTCCCAAATCACGGTAAAATCGCGGCAAAATCGCGGCCGCGAAATCGCGGTAAAATCGTGCGACTTTGAAGTCGTATAAGTGTGAAAGGGTCCTAAGTATGTAGGTAAAAAGGAGTGATCACACCTTGGAGAGCTGTTGCAACAAGTGGACTGACATGAAGCATGGCTCCAACACCAGAGATGTCAATTGAAAAAAAAGGAGAGGATTCTCAAACTCCTTAAAGAGGGTAAATCATCACGCAGTGTTGCACAAGATGTTGGTTATTCACAATCGACTGTGTCTAAAACATGGACCAAATACAAACAACATGGGAAGGTGGTGAAAGACAAGCATACTGGTAGACCAAGAAAGACATCAGGCCTACCTGTACTAGGTTGCCCCCAGGACTTATACACAATGCTATAGTGCCTGGACACCACACCAGTTCAGACCCAAACAGAGCAAACAACAGACTACTTGCATTTTAGCAGACAGATAGCATGGTTCTAAGACAGTCCATGTAATAAGGCAGGCTGAGTTCAGGAAATAGTCCAATATCCGATCCGGGTCATACACAGGGAAATCCAAGAGCAGAGCAAGGCAGAAAAATGGGAGGCTTGATCAGGAACAATGCAGGTAACTGTCTCTATCACAAGCCAGGGATAGAGTGTTTGGTTTGCTTATATCATGTGACTGATCAGATCAATCAACTTACAGGATGAACACAGACAGGGGAAAAGCAATAGCCAACACCCGGGTGCAGGAATGAGGAGCAGGGGCACTTAGTGATTATGACAGTTATCTAAAAATACTGGAGGAACATTTGCATTCATCAGCCAGGAAGCTGCGCATGGGACGTACTTGGACATTCCAACATGACAACGATTCAAAACACAAGGCCAAGTTGACCTGTCATTGGCTACAGCAGAATAAAGTGAAGGTTCTGGAGTGGCCATCTCAGTCTACTGACCTCAATATCATTGAACCACTCTGGGGAGATCTCAAAACGTGCAGTTCATGCAAGACAGCCCAAGAATTTACAGGAACTGGAGGCTTTTTGCAAAGAGGAATGGGCAGCTTTACCATCTGAGAAGCTAAAGAGCCTCATCCACACATACCACAAAAGACTTCAAACTGTCATTGATGTTAAAGGGGGCAATACACGGAATTAAGAACTGGGGTATGTAAACTTTTGATCAGGGTCATTTGGGTAGTTTCTGTTGTCATTATGATTAAAAAGGGTAAACACAGTTAATTGATAATAAATGGCTTCAGCCAAACACTAACCATGAGTGAAAGAAAAGCTTTAATTATCATTCATATTCTCTGAAAAATGGCCAAGAAATCATAAATTCTGCCAGGGTATGTAAGTGTCATATTTTGTGTGGCCACCATTATTTTCCAGCACTGCCTTAAACCTCTTGGGGATGGAGTTTGCTTCTGGGACAACAGCCATGCAGACCAATTTGATGCAGTGTGCGGCGTATGGTGTGAGCACTGACAGGCTGACCTCACGCCCCTTCAACCTCTGCAGAAATGCTGGCAGCCCTCATATGTCTGTTTCCCAAAGACAACCTCTGGATATGACGCTGAGCATGTGCACTCAACTTCTTTGTTTGACCATGGCAAGGCCTGTTCTGAGTGGAACCTGTCCTGTTAAACCACTGTATGGTCTTGGCCACTGTGCTGCAGCTCAGTTTCGGGTTCTTGGCAATCTTCTTATAGCCTAGGCCATCTTTATGTAGAGCAATAATTCTTTTTTTCCAGATCCTCAGAGAGTTCTTTGCCATGAGGTGCCATGTTGAACTTCCAGTGACCAGTATGAGAGAGTGAGAGCAATAACACCAAATTTAACACACCTGCTCCCCATTCACATGTGAGACCTTGTAACACTATTGCCCTGTACACAAGGTCGGATTTTCCGATGGAAAATGTGTGATAGGACCTTGTTGTCGGAAATTCCGACTGTGTGTAGGCTCCATCACACATTTTCCATAGGAATTTCCGACACACAAAGTTTGAGAGCAGGCTATATAATTTTCCGACAACAAAATCCGTTGTCGGAAATTCCGATCGTGTGTACACAAATCCGACGCACAAAGTGCCATGCATGCTCAGAATAAATAAAGAGATGAAAGCTATTTGCTACTGCCCCGTTTATAGTCCCGACGTACGTGTTTTACGTCACCGCGTTCAGAATGATCGGACTTTCCGATAACTTTGTGTGACCGTGTGTATGCAAGATAAGTTTGAGCCAACATACTTCGGAAAAAATCCTAGGATTTTGTTGTCGGAATGTCCGATCAATGTCCGACCGTGTGTACCGGGGAGGGAAAATGGCTAATTGGGCCCAATTTGGAAAGGTTTAAGTTTAGGTTTAGGTTTAGGCTTAAGCCCCAAAAAGACAAAAGACAAAAAGTTTGCCATAGGTAAAACCAGAAGATACTTCTGCTTCATCACAGTAGCCTAGCATTATATCCAATAAATCATATATCATATGGATATCAGTAACAATTTTTAGATAATAAAAAACATAATGGTTTGTTTGGAACACATTTAAAGATATTTAGGGGTACCGGAAATAAATGTCAAAAAGGTACTGGTAGTAGAGCCACACCAGGGAGTGCATGGTCACCGTAGGCTTTTAAAAAGGGGTATAAACATTAATAGAGTTAACAAACACTCCTATGATATACCAACTATACCATATGTTTTACTTACAATACAGCTGCCTTTGGATTTCTCTGTGCGTTCCTTAAACTTCCCATTATTAAATATTGTGCTACGTTGATAGAGGCTTCAATATGGCCACCATCTGAAGCTTTAGACATGTATTCAAAGGCACGTGTCTGTGAGCAAGAAATATTGGTTTTAGTAAGGTTTACTAAAAAACAAATGACATTGTACGAGTTAATACTGTATATATATATATATATATATATATATATATATATATATATATATATCTCTAAAATTCATGGTTTATAATTTTGAGAAATGTATAATTCAATAAGTGTTAAATCTTGAATAAATGTGTAAATAACAGACTGCACAGTACTAAGATTTATCAACTAATTCCGGCCATCCACATAAAGCTGAATAACAGATCATGAATACATTGATTTCAAATATTCTTGCAAAAATTGATTGTTCAACACAGTAAAAATAAAGATAAACTGACCCACCAATTTTTTACTTTTTTGGATACAAAGATTTATTATTGATGAAACCACCTGAATTCTGCAATCCTATTCTTTCATTAATACAGATGTTATAGTGAACAGAAGTATTGTTATATGTATACATGTAAGCCTGTGAGAACATTTTAGGTGCAAACACTGATACACATAAACTAGTGCAAAAGATTGACCACTTTTGCAAAAACAGCAATTTGCTGTCTTTTTTTAAATTACAAAAAATGTTTGTCAAAACAGAGAAAAAAACTTGTGTACTAACTAAGCAAACATTTGCATTGTTTTCCGATGTTTTATGAAATAATTGTCTGCTGCAATTTTGGATATAATTTCACAAAAAAAAAAATCAACACACTAATTATATATACTGTATGTATAACTTTAGATGACAATAAAGTGACATTTTCTTTTTTTTTTTCTTCCTTAAAATTTTATTGAAGTGAATAAAACATACAGTAATACATGTGACTTTTCTGATTGAACCAATGCACAACCCAGGCTGGGGTAAGATCACAATGAAATATGAGTATATGCCATGGCCATTGGGTCTGGCAGCTTTTTTGTCCCACAATCCACACAAATAACAATCATTGATCAAATGTAAGGGTCACAGACTACATTTCAGAGCCTATTCTCCTCCTCCATCCCATATGGTGGCCACATGCGGTTAGATTTTAGTTCGCTTTTGTTTAGCTACAGTATTCTAAATGTTTATTTGATTTTCCATCATCTCAAAGGGATAAATTGCTTATCATTTTGACCGTAGTGGCCAAAAAAATCTAAGAAAAAGGGTGGAAATGTTTCTTGTTTCTTATCGAAACTAGCAAAATTCCAACAATGAGTGTGGTTCTCATTTGGCAAAAGTCAGCTATTGTATATTATAGTAATAAATAGGTGCTATTAAAAAAAGTACTGGTACATCCGGAAGAATTTTTTTTGTGGTCATGAACATTTATTTGTTTAAACAATTATGATAGAACAGGAATTCATGAAAGAATAATGCAAACAAAGGTTTAGCATTCTCCTGTATTATAATAACCTTTTAGAATGAACTTTTTTAGGATAGTGCCTCATGTGATATGACACAATGATCGCGTTTGGTCTTATTCCAAATAATTCATCATTAGATGTTGGATGGTATCAGAACCTCGGGGCACAGGGTGCAACAATGAAAGATTATTGTTTTCGCAAACCACCATTCCCCTAAATACAGAAGTTTGTGGGAGTGACAAATAAGATCAGAAGCACACATTTTTAGATCTACACTTTTTATTCTTTCAAACAAAGTTTCTTAAGTCAATGATGGCATCATCGGTAAACAATTTCTCAGAAAAACATACGATTGATAATCCAACCTCTTATGACTAGCTATATACTTTACTGATAGCCTCATGCTCCCATTACTGCAGAGTCCTTATACAGTAGGTGACCTCGATATTGTGTCAATCTCGCCGCTGTTATCGGCGAGATTTGACACCTGCGAGCCCTGTCGTGGGAGCCAGCGCCAAGCTCGTCGGGAAAGGATGTCACCCGGTGACCCCGCCCCTTATGATGTCACAGTCCCAGGGCATGATGGGACTGTGACGTCATAAGGGGCGGGGCCACCGGGTGACATCACCCGGTGACCACGCCCCATGCCTATATAAGTCCTTGCGCACCGCTCACACAGCATTACAGCGGGAGAGAGCATCGTGTCAACATCGGAAGAAGAGAAGAAGAAACAAGACGGCGGAGAAGACCGGGCCACCGCTAGCAAAAGATAGCGGAGGAGCCCGGCAGAAGAACCGGACACCGGGAGAAGAGGCCGGAGAGCGGGAGAAGAACCGGACACTGGGAGAAGAGGCCAGAGCGGAGAATTCGGAAGAAGACCCCCGAAGTCGGAAGAAGACCCCCGGAGCTGCCTAATAAATTACTTTAAAAACCTGTCTCAGGGAAGCCTTGCTAAAAATTACTAGATCTACAACTCATGATACATTAGTATGATAGTCAATGGGAAGAATGCTCCTTACACTTGCAGTCATTGGGAAGAATTAGCCCCTTACAGATAGCTAAAAAGATTAATGGTGTCAATGGGAACTTATCTGAGAGGCCCTTGAAGGAACCAGAGGATCCCATGGAATCCATGGAACCCTGGTTGGGAAACCCTGATCTAGAGGCACTCCTCCTCCCAGTGTCTGCATGTACATTATAAGGCTAAAATCAGTAGTGGAAATCTGTGGGCAAAACTTTTTGTTTTTTTTATTGACACTTTTTCCCCCAGGTGAATGGGTAGGGGTGCGATGTACCCCATACTCATTCACATAAGGTGGGGGGCCGGGATTCCGATAAGCCCTCCGCACGCAGACCCCGACAACCAATGGCCAGGGTTGTCGGGAAGAGGCCCTTGTCCTCATCAACATGGGGACAAGATGCTTTGGGGTGGGGGGGCCGCAGGGCACCCCCCTGCCCCAAAGCGCCCACCACCCCATGTTGAGGGCATGCGGCCTGGTACGGTTCAGGAGGGGGGGTGGCGCTCACTCATCCCCACCCCCTTTCCTAAACGGCCAGGCTGCATGCTCGGATAAGGGTCTGGTATGGATTTTGGGGGAGGGACCCCCACGCCAATTTTCCAGCGTAGGGGGTTCCCCTTAAAATCCATACCAGACCTAAAGGCCTGGTATGCCCCTGGGGGGGGGGACCCATGCCGGTTTTTTATTTAAAATTTGGCGCGGCGTTCCTCCTCATGATTCATACCAGACAGCTGTCAGCACTGCTTGTCGCTCATCGCGAAAGGAAAAAAAAAGTTTTCCTTTCCCGATGAGCGAGCCAGCATGAGATGCACAGTACCCTATCACCGAGAACCAGCACGATGGGATCGCGCTGGAAACACATTCTCGCTGTTAGGTACTGTATTTTTTTTACCACCATCTAGCACTAACCACTTCTCCCTAAAAATAATTTTCCTGCATGTTTTAGTCTGAAAGAGCAGTGTGATAACATAACAAAGTATGGGGTGGCTTTAAAGCTTACTTTCTTTGGTTCCAATGTACAGCACTAAGTGCCATCCTCATGGCTATTCTCTATAATAGTGTATGAATACCGACCCAATGCTCCCAAAGTCGCATACAAAAGGCAACAATTGTAGCCCAATCATGATACATACTCAGTGCTCCCAGATTGCCAGTGAACTGACAAGAATGACAAAATACACATTTGAAAGACATTTGATTGACACTGCAATTTCTATTTATTTGTCTCACCCAGAAGTGTCCTGATCACCAAGACCAGCCTTAAAATTTAGAATCTAGACCAACCTTTACAACACAGAGCCTTGAAATAACTTTCAGGTCTTAGGAAAGCCCTGCTAAAAATGACTAGATCTACAACTCATGATACATTAGTATGATAGTCAATGGGAAGAATGTTCCTTACACTTGTAGTCTTTGGGAAGAATTAGCCCCTTACAGATAGCTAAAAAGATTAATGATGTCAATGGGAACATATCTGAGAGGCCCTTGAAGGAACCATAGGATCCCATGGAATCCATGGTACCCTGGTTGGGAAACACTGATCTAGAGGCACTCCTTCCAGTGTCTGCATGTACAGTATAAGGCTAAAATCAGTAGTGGAAATCTGTGGGCAAAACTTTTACTCTATTTAAATGCACAATTATAGCCTGGATTTGTCAAACTTAAAGAAATACATTGAAAAACCTGGTATGTGTCTAAGGGCCTTAATGATGAAAGGTCCCTTACCTTCATGTACAGTGTACAGTATCTGATTCATTCGCCACATAGTGACAATGTTCTCCACATATAAAATCCTGTCCTGGCAGCACATTGACTTAGTTATTGGCGCTCCTGCCTGCAGCACTGGGGTCCTTGGTTTGAATACTAATCAGCACACTACTTGCATGGACTTTGCATGTTCTCCCTGTGCTTGTGAGTTTCCTCTGGGTACTCCTGTCTAAATTGTACCTAGTATGAGTATGCATGTGAGGTAGGGACCTTAGATTCTAAGCTCCTTGGAGGCAAAAACTGATGTGAATGTACAGTATGTAAAGTGATGCAAAAATTGTGGGGGCTCTATATAAATACTTGTAATCAATAGTAAACTAGTCATCATGGAGTCAGCGAGCAGCACCACTTACTTCATTGGCTCCAGATTCTGGAGAGATGCCATGCAGATGCATAACGCCAAGATTAAATGCTGCATCGGCATTCCCCTTATCGTAAGCTTTGCTCCAGTACTTCACAGCCTTCACATTGTCTTTCTTGAAATTATGGTAATACCAGCCCAAGCCATTCAGAGCCTCCACTTGTCCCTGTTGGCAAAGGCAGATAGGTAAGATATTCAATCCATGTCCAACACATATTATAACGTTCCACAATTCCTAAGGAGACTGAATGTATGGGCTAATAATATATAAAATATTTATTCTAGTGAATACAGTTAAAGTGCTACCTTTCTAAAAACATGGAGCATCCCTTGGTAGATTCTTCATGATAATAAACAAATATTCTCCAAAGTAATATCTTCCATAAGGTCCTAACACAAACTATTATAGGCACCCCCTGGAAGTTACAAGAACTAAAAGAAACTGAGAAGTGATTCAACCCACCAAATACCATTTCCAAGGATCGCTACACTTCCGGTTTCAAAAATGGTTATTGTGGTAACTAGCCAAACCTAAAATACCCTGCTCTCCATAGATCATAGGGGCAGCATACCTTGTTTTCTACTTACAGAAAAAAAATTAAAAATCACCTTAGAAGCAGATTTCTTCATTAACTCTAAAGCCAGTCTCTTGTTTTTTGGCACACCATCACCCTAAAGACATAGGCAAAAGCATTCTTTATTGAAAGCATTATATTAGGGTATTCATTATACATTTGTGCATACATGTAAAGAGCCATCATGACTCACGGTGCAGTATGAGGACGGGTGCTTTGGGGATCATCATTTTTTGGGAAAAATCCTTAAAGGCATTCCCCTAATGCATGCAGGCTGCTATCCAAATAGCAAGGGGCTGCACACTCACATTTCCTTGGTATGTGGATACCAACCTGCTTAGCATGGTGAGCTAGATAGCGCTGGGAGGAGATGTCATTAAAAAAATAAAAATAAAAAATAAATATATATATATATATATATATATATATATATATATATATATATATATATATATATATATATATATATAAAAATATAAACAAATATATATATAAATATATATATATATATATATATATATATATATATATATATATATATATATATATATATATATATATATATATATATATATATATAAATATAAACACACACACGCATACATACATATACACACACACACACATATATATATACACATATACATATATATACATACATACATACATATACACATACACATACACACACACACACACACACATACATATACACATACAGTATGCGTATAAGTAAGTTACCAATGAAATACCGAGCAAAAACAGGTTTGGCACTCTCACAGCCCAAAAAAATCTAAAGCTCCAAAGCAAGAAGAATTTAAAGTATACCTTCTTCAAAACTGAATAATTTATATATTGTGCAAGGCAAAAATTGGGCAAATGTTTTTCGAGTATTAGAATAAATCTACATTTAGTGAATGATAAGCAGGATGAACAGTACAGTAAAGCACTCTCCCACTGAATAACAGATGTTGGGCAAATTATGCTCAATTAAATTTTCGCACCGGAGAATCTTGTTTGATGCAATTTTTCAATAGCGAATGTTGGGCAAATCGCTGTTACAAATGTGGAAAAATTGAATCTTGGCCAAAAAAGGGTGAAGCTTACGCAAAAAAATTGTGAACCGTAGCTAAATATAATGATAAATATATCCGTATTTTTTAATCTTGAATTTGCTTGCACAAATAGGAAGGACTCTAGTGCCCCCTTGTGGCCAATTCTCTAAACTACTTAGAGCAATATACAGAATAGGAGAAGTTATTGACAACATACTTTAAACAGCAGCACGGCATAATCATACATCAGCACTGGTTCTTCGTTCTCAAGAGCTCCTCGTTCATACCATTCTATGGCTGCTCTGGTGTCCTGGGTCACACCCTGCTGACCCCAAAAAAGCATTTGGGCGATTCTGTGCTGCAAGACAAATCAAAGAACAAAAAGAGTATATAAGACAAAAAATATATATATATATATATAAGACAAGTCGCTGGATACAGCATAGACACAACATAAAAATGATGAAAAAGCTTACCTCTTGGTATCAAAGGAATGATGTGTTAGTAATCTGGAATTCATTCAACACTGAAATAATATTTCAGTGTACATAACCTATTATTTATTTTACACTGATTTTGTGGATAAGAATCTACAGGATAAAATGTACCCTTTGTCATCCAGGACGCCTTGGCTGTTTCAGTCACAACATTATGATAAACTTACTTCTGGTATGTGAACAACAACAAACAGGTCTTTGTGATAAGGTTTTGAGTCTATTTTATTTTAAGTCAAATGTATTAGGTTTTTAGCTGATATTTTACATCTGTTTTGCTACTGTAACAGGCTATACAGGTTGCACCAGTAATGCCGGATTCTGACTCATTCACTTGTGTGCGTAAATATTGGCTTGAGCTATTGAGCTCTGTAAACAACGACCTTTTTTTTTCAACAGCAGGTTATGAAAAACTAAAAGAAAACTAAAGCTCCACCTTAATTGTTTGTTTCATTTCAAATATTTTTTTTTTCTGGTAACAAAAAATATATACAAACCACTTCAGATTGATTTAGGGCCTATTCACACCAGAAACTGCACATAACTGCGCATTATGACTGCATGTTTACATACATTTGAAGCGCACTTGATTGCGTTTTGCATGCCTTTTGTGCTGCGTTTGCAGTGTCTTTTTCTATACATTTTTGGCTTGGCTTTCTTGGCTTAAAGGGGTGCGGTGCAGTGCATCTGAAGCGTGTTTGTAGCGCATTTGTAGCGCGTTACCTGCATTTGCGGTGCAGAAAAATACAGCTTGGTCTACTTTTTTTTTACTGCGCTGAACTGCACTGCAATGATGTGAACTATCCCCATAGGATTACCTTGATTTTGGGCTGTCTATGCAGTTGGAGTGCAGATCAAAATGCATCCAACTGTGTTCGGTGTGAAAGGGCCCTTAAAGGCGTTGTAAAGGCAGAAGGTTTTTTATCTTAATGCATTCTATGCATTAAGATAAAAGGCTTTCTGTGAACAGCAGCTGCCCCAGCACCCCCTAATACTTACCTGAGCCCCATTTCTGTCCAGCAATGTCCACGAATCCCTCGGCCGTCCGGGACTCTCCCTCCTGATTGGCGCAGACACAGCAGTGGCACCCAAGGCTCCTGCGGCTGTCAATCAAAGTCAGTTAGCCAATCAGGGGGGAGAGGGGGTGGGGCCGAATGGCAGCTCCGTGTCTGAATGGACACATGGAGCTGCAGCTCGGCTTGGGTGCCCCATGAGGAAGCTGCTTGCTTTGGGGGCACTCAACAGGAGGGAGGGGCCAGGAGCAGCGAAGAGGGACCCAAGAAAAAGAGGATCCAGGCTGCTCTGTGCAAAACTACTACACATAGGAGGAAAGTATAACATGTTTGTAATTTTTTAATTTTTTTTAACAAGACTTTACAATCACTTTAAAGACTATAGGTCTAATTCACAAGGCTATAACCTATGAGTTTCCATAATGATGTTCAGCCATGTGATTGGTATTTTCAGCATCCCCTGGTTGTAATTACTGAAACCAATAGTTAATATCGCTTAGTAAACTGAGGTTTAAAAGCGTTACAATCATTAACATGGTAGCATTTTGGATATAATGTTCATGGTACCTGGGCATACGGATCTCCTCTCTCTGCGTTCTGTTTAAGCCACAGAAACAGGTCATCATTCTCCCGGGTTTGCTCCTTTAAAATATCGTCATCCATTAACCGTATGGTTTCTGCAAATGCCTTAAAGGCGAAATAAAAGTCAGCTTCGAGGGAGAAATTATACAATTTTTATTTTATGATTGCATACCTAGATAACTATAGCATACGACGTGTACATAAAACTTAATGTCATCAAATATTCAGAATGTTGACACAGGGAAAGATAATAATGTACAGGACCCTGGTTGCAGAAAAAAACGCAAGTCACAGTAATCGTGACATGCGAGGTATAAACAGCACCACACCCTATCTGGCTCCCATGCATGAAAGTGTTTGCTGTCCCAACCCATACTTTCAACACACCGAGCTCCTGCACACAAAGGCACCTAAATGAGTTGTGTTGATGTAAAGTCCCGTCTCCTTCTTAGAAAGAGCTTACCCTTTGTCACTATTGAGTATCTAATGCTGAAAAAAGCTGTCCTGCTTCCCACATAAAGGAAGGAACAATAGTTTACACTTATCCTTATTTATTATTATAAATGTGCCATCAGGAAAATATAACGGACCACCAAAATTAATTTAAAACAATAAGAGTATAATTTTAATAAATACGGAATGCTAAAAACAAACCTGAAAATAAGTCTAAAACATACAAAAAAAGTATATACTGTCAACGCATTTCACAGACTAGGATGCACAGTGGCTGTCTTCAAGTCCATAACCCTTCATTCTATCAATAAAACAAATATGTTTTGGGCCTATTTCAGGCTTGTTTATAGCGTTTTGAATGTAATAAAAATTAGACTTTTATTGTGTTAAATTCGATTTGGTGGTCCATTATATTTTCCTGGTGGCAGGTTTTAAGTCTTTTAATTTTCAAAATTTTTATACTTGTTAGTTACATAGTTAGTCAAGTTGAAAAAAGAAACAAGTCCATCTAGTTCAACCATAAAAAATAAATAAATAAAATAAAAAAACTATCATAAAATCCCATATACCCACAGTTGATCCAGAGGAAGGTGAAACCCTCCCCAGAAAAGCAGGATCCAATTTGCTACAGCAGGGGAAAAAAAGCATTCCTGATCCCAGAGAGGCAATCAGATTTTCCCAGGATCAACTTTCCTTAGAAAATGTTAGTACCCAGTTATATTATGTACATTTAGAAAAGTATCCAGGCCTTTCTTACAACAATCAACTGAGTTGGCCAGAACCACCTCTGGAGGGAGTCGATCCAGGTTAGTATTGCTTGGATGGACACCCACAGGGAAATGTTATGACCATTTTTAAGATAGCTTGAAGACACTACTGATCACATTTTAGCTAATAATTTATTATTATATTCACCTACTGTTAACCTCCCTGGCGGTATGATGATTTCGGATTTTAGGTGCTAAAAGCGGTACAAATATTTTGCATGGAAATTTGGCGTTTTATATTGTAGGCCTGTAATTCTTAACAATAACACATTTAAATCTGTCCACCAAGAGTCTAGTAGATATCCCGGGTATGATGAAGTTTGAAACACAAAAACATAAATTATAATATAATAAATAAATATAAAAAATATAATAATAATAAAATAAATTTCCCCACGATTCACTATCGCTCAATTCTGCAAGTGTTCTAATTTACTATCGCTGTTTTCTAGCTGGTCTAAAGCCACTTTTGACGTAAAGGGACACTTTTTGGCTGTTTTGGACAATCTCCAGTTTCCAGGCAGAAAGAACAGTATATATAATATAAAACTGCATGCAGGGCATGGGCCAAAGCACTGGGGACAAAAGGGATGTGAAATAATTTCATACAATACTGTAATCTGTAAGATTACAGTACTGTATGTCTTATGATTTTTACTTTTTTTGAATTTGCCGCCAGGCGCCGCCCCCATACGTCGCGACGCTCGCAGGGAACGGAGGTGGCACAGAGAGGCTTCGGAGGAGGACAGAGCCTGCAGACACAGCGGGGGGACATCGCAGGATCCTGGGGACAAGGTAAGTAACATCACACCAGGATCCTGCAATTTAATTCCGAGTGTGGCTCAGGGTTACCGCTAATGGTGCTGAAATTTAACCCCGAGCCAATAACCCTCCCACCTCCCTAAGCTAAACTGCACCAACCCCCTCCTGCTGCTTACTTACCTTAGTACTGGAGCCTAGGCCTCCCCCCAGTGTTTACAGCCACTTCTGGCCAACATCTTTTTAACGCTGGCCATGATGCCCCATTGACTTTGAATAAAACCATCTACTGAGACTTAATGTCTATTCAAGTCAGACGCAGGCAAAGAGATTTTCATTAGAAGAAGCTATAAATACTAAGAGACCACAGCTATAGTACTAAGGTTTATTAAAGAGAAGTATGAGATTTTTATTTATTTTTTTAATCATACTTACCCAGGTGGATGCAGCATCGGACGGTTGCTGCATCTGTCTCCTGCCGGCACTAACACTGAGAACCGAGCGATCAAACACCGCCGATTGCTTGGTTCTCAGAGCTCCTTGAGCAGAGAGCTGGTAACTGTCAGTCATTGGCTCTCTGCTCTGCCCCCTCCTTGCTCACTGGAGCGATGGGCTGTGGAGGGGGGGTGGGGTGGCTGACTCAGCCTCTCAGCGTCTCGCTGAGAGGCTGAGCCGGGTACTGGTCCAGGCATGTGGGTGGATCCCGACCATATGGTCACGATCTTTCCTGAGCCAGGACTGGCTCTGTGACGTCAGCTGACAGTGGGCTTCAGCCTGCTGTATGCTGAAAACAGGGCGAAGGAGTGCAGAACGAACTGCACTTCTGTGATCCACAGGAGCAATGAGGCCAAACAAGCTTTGGCTGTACTTCTCCTTTAAAGAATCATAAATCATTACCTACATAATAATCTGTGCAAGTTAAAGCCTGAATTGCCAGAATCTATTTCCCTATCAATTTACCAATCAAGGAAAAATCCTGCCTGAGCAGTTGACAACCAGTATTGGTTCAAAGAGGATAACTAACTGTAAACTATTTATTGGTTGCATAGTTTGGGGATATTTACTAGTTGCAACCAGTGAGTGTGTTAAAGCGGTGTTGCACTCAAAAATGGAACTTCCTCTTTAAGGGACGGTGACCCCCTGACATGCCACATTTCGCATTTCATTTTTTTTTTTGGGGGGGGGGGGGGGGGGGGGCAGAAACCTTCTTTTTAGAGGGTTCCAGCTCCCACTTCCTCTCGGGGCTCCGCAGCTCCGGAAGTCAGTTCACTTTTCACCCCTCCCTCTCGGCAATCTTCTGGGACACGTCACAGTGCGCCGGGCGGCTCGCGCATGCACAGTGGGTGCCCACAGTGATAATGCCGGCGCCACAGAGAGGAGGGGGCTTCGTTCCCCCGTATCACTGGACCCTGGGACAGGTAAGTCTCTGAATATTAAAAGTCAGCAGCTGCAGTATTTGTAGCTGCTGACTTTTAATTTTTTTTTAAGCGGAACTCCGCTTTAAGGTTAATCTTCCTTAGCATGCTGAATTATCACTGTAATGCAAACCATCCGAATAGGCTGTGGTATGTATAGGCTGGAATATGCACATGCAAAGCTTAGTGATTCTGATGTGGGATACCCCCCCCCCCCCTCTCTAGCAGATATGGCCCTGTATGGAATTATATTCAGACAGTAGCAATCAACAAGTGAAAACGCAGTCCTGGGATTTCTTTATAGAAAGCCTAGTATGCTCCTCACCTTACATGTTATAAAAGCATTCCATATTAATTGTTTAGTTATAAAATAAAGATTGTGTAAAAAGAATAAAACATTGCATGAATAAACTTGCAAACATTAAAAAAAAAGAAATAAGTAAAAATAAGTAAACAGAGCTCACTAAATCCATTACAGATAATGTTTTAAGTATTTTACAATAAGGAAGGCCATAGATCAACACATAGAACACAGTGATTATTGCTAGCTATATTGCTATAGCCACTGACAAAAAATCCGACATGCTGGTTGTACCCAAGTCGACTGATCGATCGACTTGGGTAAAACCAGCCTGCCCATACATGATTGGAACCGTCTATGGCCCGTTTTAGTTTCCGAGGCACCAGCATATTCAGAAGCTTTATCTAACCACTGGGTGGCTGCATGTTTTGCTGATGTGCACACTCCGGAATGTTGTCAAAATCTGAGCCAATCGTTCGGGTTGTACAATGATCAATGGAGCAGGTCAGATGACAAATTGAAGACCTGTGTAGTAGTGTTTCAGAAGCGGGTCCTATGTAGTATGCTTTCAAGTTCTTCTAGGATGCTTTGACTCACATGTGAGCTGCTCTCATTTGTTTTCCAGCTGCTCCAGAAGTATCTTTAGTGCGTGTGAAGACTGGGTTTGCAGGGGCCGCATTTGGCCCACATTGCCTGTTATGCGAATCAATCTCAATAGCAACTGCGGATTTCAAAGAAACACAACACAAGGCAGGCCAAATTCAGAGTTTTATCCACTCCATACCATTGAAGTAAATAGAAATCTGAAGACCCACATTTACAATGCACTTCAACACATAAAATGCAAATAAAATTCCTAAGGCTGCTTTTGAGTTGCATCAAGCTGCTTCGCATTGCTTTTACATTCACAATGACCTGCAGTGGGAAGACAAGGTGCTCAGACAAATAATATCTCATATTACCATGTACAGTCAGCCACGTTATTAGGTACACCTACTCAATTGCTTGGTAACACAAGTTGCTAATCAGCCAATTACATTGCAGCAACTTAATGCGTTTAGGCATCTAGATGTGGTGAAGACGACTTGCTGAAGTTCATATCAAGCCTCACAATGGGGAAGAAAGGGCATTTAAGTGACTTTGAACGCTGCGTTGTTGTTGGTGCCAGACAGGCTGGTCTGAGTATTTCAAAAACTGCTGATCTACTGGGATTTTCACACACAACCATCTCTAGGGTTTACATAGAATGGACCGAAAAAGAGAAAATATCCAGTGAGCATCAATTGTGTGGACGAAAATGCGTTGCTGATGTCAGAGAATGGGCAGATCAATGCAAGATGATCATAACAGCCAAGGTATGCAGAATACCATCTCTGAAAGCACAACACATGTAACCTTGATTCAGATGGGCTACAGCAGCAGAGGACCACACCGGGTGCCAATCCTGTCAGCTAAGAACAGGAAACTGAGGCTACAACTTGCACAGGCTCACTAAAATTGGACAATAGAAGATTGGAAAAAGGTTGCCTGGTCTTACGAGTCTCGATTTTAGCTGTGACATTCAGATGTTAAGGTCAGAATTTGACGTAAACAACATGAAAGCATGGATCCATCCTACCTTGTATTAATGGTTCAGGCTGGTGGTGTAATGGTGTGGGGGATATTTTCTTGGTACACTTTGGGGCCCATAGTACCAGTTGAGCATTGTTTAAACGCCATAGCCTACCTGAGTATTGTTACTGACCACATCCATCCCTTTATAACTACAGTGTACTCATCTTCTGATGGCTCCTTCCAACAGGATAATGCACCATGTCACAAAGCTCAGATCATCTCACCACTGGTTTCTTGAACATGACAATGAGATCACTGTACTCCAATGTCCTCCACAGTCAACAGATCTCCATCCAATAGAGCACCTTTGGGATGTGGTGGGACGGGAGGTTCGCATCATGGATGTGCAGCCAACAAATCTGCAGCAACTGTGTGATGCTATCATGTAAATATGGACCAAAATCTCTGAGGAATGTTTCCAACACCTTGTTGAATCTATGCCATGAAGAACTAAGGCAGTTCTGAAAGCAAAAAGGGGTCCAACCCGGTACTAGCAAGGTGTACCTAATAAAGTGGCAGTGATGTGTATATGAGCCCTAATAGGTACATTCCATTCATCGTTTCACCAAATTTGCAATTCCAGCTGTACAACAGTTGCCTTCCTCAAATATATCTTTGCGATGAACACTGAACCTTATACAGATTCGTTTTAATGGGATGGGTGGTTTGTGGTCCTAGAGGCTTGACTCCCAAAGGAGTGGCGCTCCCATCCTTTCAAAACGTCCTCAAATATATACCAGTTATTAGCAGGTAGGGTCCAAAACAAAGTAATCTATTCTAATAATCAGTTTAAAAAGTATAAAATTCTGCAGAGGAAACAAGAGACCCGTAGGTATTCTGGTTTACTAGAGATGCTATTTTTGGATTCGATAATACAACATACCTGTTCTGTGTGCCTGGCTAATCGGTCCTTTGGAGTTTTCTTTGCAACATTCATGTAGTATGCAAGTGCTAGATCTAGATCCAAACTGTGAGTGTCTATCCCTTGAAGATGCTTATATCCAAGATTCATCAGAGCAAGTCTATCATCTCCTTGTGCCCCAATTAGGCTATATAACAGAGCCTGTGCAAAGAAAGAAATACAATGCCTTAAATTACAGATGCAATTACCATCATGTATCCATTTAATATCCTTTACGGTGGACCCATCAGTAACTTTACAAATCTGCATGAATACATTCCCGATATATAACAAAATACAATGGGTGATTATCAAGTGTACCTTTGACTTTGCAAACATTTCCTTAGTCTCCTCTCCAGCAGTGATCAACTATTGAAACTTTCATAACACCAAAATTTTCTGGCAGATCAAAAGGGGACTGATTAATTAAAACTGGAGAAAAAATTAGAACAAACTATTTTCTAGAAATGAAAGGTGAAACTTGTCTGGTTTGTAAAAATTCCAAATTTGTGCTATTTTTTTTTTCCTGTTTAATGAATCAGTCCCCATGATGAGAGACAGCAGGAGATGGCTGATCTGTGTTTGAAAAATGATTGTGTCATCTCTGAATATGGATCTTAATCTGGAATGTAGATGATGACATTGGGAAAACTGAACAAAGATAGTGTTGGTCTTCAGGGGGGTAAGGAATATGAAGCAACTGTCGGGGAGAGTACTGTGACCTCTTTAAGATGTAATAAAGACATTATTTAACACGCATGGATTTAACAAAATATACTATTTAAACGAAAAAAGTATTCTGTAGCCATATTGGCATAGCTGTGTTGATCTCTAACTTGCTTTCCCAATTTACCCAAAAGTGCTAAGTTTTGGAGTACAGTCATTAGTTAATTTTCCGAAGAGCCTTGGGGATCTCTAAGGGGATGTTTGCTAAAGCAGAATTGAAGTAAAATTCCTTCACTGGGCATACACTAATCAACTTCCATCCCTCCTTTCCACCCTTGCATAACCTCTTAAAAAATTCTCTAAAGCTGTTTTTTACTCTCTGGCACCTCTTCTGGGTGTGGAGACCTGTTATCTGGTGCTGCAGTTTGCCCCCACACCGACTGGTCCCCTTTTTGTGAAGGGATCACACCATACCATCGTCTGGAGTTCATTGCTGGATGGCCAATAAGAAGATGTCCATATCACTTAGGCAGTGATGTGGATACCAGAAGAAGTACCCTCCTCCTCTGCAGTATGAAAGATACAGTGGCTTGCGAAAGTATTCGGCCCCCTTGAACTTTTCAACCTTTTGCCACATTTCAGGCTTCAAACATAAAGATATAAAATTTTAATTTTTTGTGAAGAATCACCAACAAGTGGGACACAATTGTGAAGTGGAACGAAATCTATTGGATATTTTAAACTTTTCTAGCAATTAAAAAACTGAAAAGTGGTGCGTGCAAAATTATTCGGCCCCTTTACTTTCAGTGCAGAATACTCACTCCAGAAGTTCAGCGAGGATCTCTGAATGATCCAATGTTGTCCTAAATGACTGATGGTGATAAATAGAATCCACTTGTGTGTAATCAAGTCTCTGTATAAATGCACCTGCTCTGTGATAGTCTCAGGGTTCTGTTGAAAGCGCAGAGAGCATCATGAAGACCAAGGAACACACCAGACAGGTCCGTAATACTGTTGTGGAGAAGTTTAAAGCCGGATTTGGATACAAAAAGATTTCCCAAGCTTTAAACATCCCAAGGAGCACTGTGCAAGCGATCATTTTGAAATGGAAGGAGCATCAGACCACTGCAAATCTACCAAGACCTGGCTGTCCCTCTAAACTTTCAGCTCAGACAAGGAGAAGACTGATCAGAGATGCAGCCAAGAGGCCCATGATCACTCTGGATGAACTGCAGAGAACTACAGCTGAGGTGGGAGAGTCTGTCCAAAGGACAACAATCAGTCGTACACTGCACAAATCTGGCCTTTATGGAAGAATGGCAAGA
Source organism: Lithobates septentrionalis (assembly GCA_037952835.1). Lineage (NCBI taxonomy): Eukaryota > Metazoa > Chordata > Amphibia > Anura > Ranidae > Lithobates > Lithobates septentrionalis. Next base: position 9,154,336 of record JBBDGP010000605.1, read on the forward strand.
AGAAAGCCATTTCTCAAAGATATCCATAAAAAGTCTCGTCTAAAGTTTGCCACAAGCCACCTGGGAGACACACCAAACATGTGGAAGAAGGTGCTCTGCTCCGATGAAACCAAAATCAAACTTTTTGGCCACAATGCAAAACGATATGTTTGGCGTAAAAGCAACACAGCTCATCACACTTAACACACCATCCCCACCGTGAAACATGGTGGTGGCAGCATCATGGTTTGGGCCTGCTTTTCTTCAGCAGGGACAGGGAAGATGGTTAAAATTGAGGGGAAGATGGATGCAGCCAAATACAGGACCATTCTGGATGAAAACCTGTTGGAGTCTGCAAAAGACCTGAAACTGGGACGGAGATTTATCTTCCAACAAGACAATGATCCCAAACATACTGCAAAATCTACAAAGGAATGGTTCACAAATAAACGTATCCAGGTTTTAGAATGGCCAAGTCAAAGTCCAGACCTGAATCCAATCGAGAATCTGTGGAAAGAGCTGAAAACTGCTGTTCACAAACGCTCTCCATCCAACCTCACTGAGCTCGAGCTGTTTTGCAAGGAAGAATGGGCAAGAATTTCAGTCTCTCGATGTGCAAAACTGATAGAGACATACCCCAAGCGACTTGCAGCTGTAATCGCAGCAAAAGGTGGCTCTACAAAGTATTAACGCAAGGGGGCCGAATAATTTTGCACGCCCCACTTTTCACTTTTTTTATTAGTTAAAAAAGTTTCAAAAATCCAAAAGATTTCGTTCCACTTCACAATTGTGTCCCACTTGTTGGTGATTCTTCACAAAAAATAAAAATGTTATATCTTTATGTTTGAAGCCTGAAATGTGGCAAAAGGTTGAAAAGTTCAAGGGGGCCGAATACTTTTGCAAGCCACTGTAAACGACCAACGACATAGCTTGTTTAGTGACAATGGATTTAACTAATTAAAAGGAGCTTTTAGCTTAAGACTAATACAGTGGCTAACTGGGGGAAAGTTTCAAAAGGTGCCTGGAGAAAAGCTTTAAAGATATATATCAAGTCATTTTACTACTGCTAGATCAATACAGTTGGCAATATAATTCTTTGTGCAAACCTGGGCTGGGTCAGCAGGCACACCTAGGCCAATTTCATAGACAATGGCCAACAGGTAAGATGCTTTGTGATATCCACAGCAGCTAGAATCCATTAAATCAGAGATAGATGAATTTAGATGCTGGAAACCATCAGACAAGTTCTTTATAACACCTTCAAATATCTTCTTCCCAAATGCAGGTACTGGATCTTTCCAAAAATCTTAAAAGAAAAATATAGAACACAGTTCATAGGTTAAATAATGATGAAGTGGAATCTTTCCTAAACCTGCTTTGTAAAGGTGGAAATAAACTTCAAAGACAGTGCATAAATGAATTTGGGTTTCTCTAAACACCCAAAACTTTTACTCCAATTTTACATTCCTATTCCTATAAAGTCCAAGGTGCAGCATCTCAGTTATGCATGCCTATCTGTATTCTTAAAGTCTGATCAAGGTATGTCTCAAAAATTGTGCCTACACCTGGCCAAACCCCCCCCCCCCCCACGTCTCTCACATGGGCAAACTTTACAATAACTCCTCCACTGTAGTGTCTATTACCGCTGTACAAGACCATTCTGGCTCGTCCTCTGTACACTTCTGCAATTCACTTTAATGTCACAATTCTACATTATCCATTTAAGAAGCAAGCAAACATTTGCCATATTGATTATAGAGAGCTGAATGTCCTTCAGGCATAATAAAACAATGGTGACAAAAGGAAAGCTTCATCTTCTTTGGCATTGGCAAGTGACACAAGCTTTGACTACAGGGTGGATTATCACAATGACATTTTTAAAGACAATGACAAGGAAGTAATCGAGTAATGAAAATACTTACAGCTCACGGCCACTTTCACAAGTGGATAAACATGGTTTCTGCACCTAGCACAGATATTGTACATTAAACCTTCACTTTACTATAATTCCAGCCATGCATGAAAAGCCTGGGTGTAGCTACAAGTATAGCAGAGCCTGTAACTGCAGTGGGGCCCAAAGGAATAGGGGACCCTGAACTGTCTGGTTACATACTAACTATTATAAGTAGAATACAAAGGTAGTATCAAATTTAATATTTAATATTTAATGAATATAGTTTGGGGAAGGAAGATCACTATATTTAGGTACATGCCCGTGTAAACTATTCCTTGCTTGACCAGCAGTCATTAGCAGTTAAATTGCTTTTGAAAAGGAATATGTAAAGGCAAGGGCCCCTAATGATTTTGCTATGGGCTCCCATCAAGCACTGATGTAAAGTTCAATGAATGGGACGCTTTTTGTGGATAAGTAATGTAGCTCTGATCTGAAATGCACTGAAAAAAAAGTTCTAACTACCTGGTGTACCTGCATCAGATTAATTGTTGGGAATTACACCCAGGACCACACTTTTGTGATAGCTATGAAGTATCTGTACTGGAGCCTGCAGCCTGGAGTCAGCCTACACTGCTCATCATAAGCCAGCTAGCGGTTTTAAACATACCGTATATACTCGAGTTTAAGTCGTTCCGAGTATAAGTCGAGGCCCTAATTTACCACAAAAAAAAAATGGGAAAAACTTAGTGACCCGAGTATAAGACAAGGGTGAGAAATGCACAGCTACTGGAAGTGGAAAAGAGGGTCAACAATGCCCATTTGCAACCTCACTGTGCCCATTTACAGCCATAGGTCCTCCGAACTTCAAACTCGGTAGTTAAGGGTTCCTAGATGCCCCCTAGCTGCAGCCAAAATTTGGGGTCTCTGAACCCAAATGGTCCCGAAATGACATTGCTGCAGATGGACACAGTTGACCGAATTTGGGGCCCCGTATCTCGGGGCCACTTAGTGCTAGGAACCCCAATTTGGTGTGCAAACTCAGTGGAACTAGCACCATAAAATATCCAAATTTGGGGTTTCTAGGACCAATTGTCACCGAGATACAGGGCCCCAAATGTCGGTTCAGAAAATGTCAAGCATGTTATGGTACCAGTTCCACTGGGTTTGCACACCAAATTTGGGGTTTCTAGCATCTAGTGGCCCTGAGATAAGTGGCCCCAAAGTCGGTTCAGAAAATGTCAAGCACTTTTCTGCAGCAGAGAATGACATTTTCCGAACCGATTTTGGGCCTCTGTATCTCGGGGCCACTTAGTGCTAGGAACCCCAGCTTTGGATATGCTGTGGTACCAGTTCCACTGGGTTTGCACTCCAAATTTGGGGTTCCTAGCACAAAGTGGCCCTGAGATACGGGGCCCCAAATTCGGTTTGGAAAATGAAATTTTTTGCTGCAGAAGAGTGCTTGACTCGAGTATAAGTCGAGGGGGGCACTTTCAGCACAAAAAAAGTGCTGAAAAACTCGACTTATACTCGAGTATATACGGTAGATTGTAAGCTCTAATGAGCAGGGCCCTCTGATTCCTCCTGTATTGATTTGTATTGTAAGTGTACTGTCTGCCCTCATGTTGTAAAGCGCTGCGCAAACTGTTAGCGCTATATAAATCCTGTATAATAATAATAATAATAATATTAATAATATGTGCATGACAGCCACTTCAAAAGGTGAGGAGATTCATATGCAAAAGGTAGTTTACCGCCTATTGAGAAAATTACTCTTATGCCGCGTATACACGAGCGGATTTCTCGTCCGAAAAACATATGACGACTTTTCCGACGGGATTCCGCTCAAGTTTGCATTGCATACACACGGTCACGAAAAAATTCGCTGAAACTACGACCGCCAAGAACGCGGTGATGTACAACGCCAAGACGAGCTGAGAAAATGAAGTTCAATGCTTCCGAGCATGCGTCGAATTGTTTCCGAGCATGCGTAGGGATTTTGCGCGTCTGAATTGCCACAGACGACATACAAGAACATATTTGGGGGGCATATTTGGGGGGCATGCCATACAATGCGTTTAAATTCAAGATGGTGCTGCTATAAGACCTACAAACGGTACAAAATATTTCACAGCGCACACATACAAGAATGACATTTCCTGCAGGGCTAGTTAAAAACACCTGAACATATTCAAAAAATACGGGGGTTTGGTCACACTATATGGTATATAGTGCTAAGCCCACTTACTGCGACAAAGTACCCCAAATTAGTGGGTCCTACTCTAGTAATAGAATGGAAGATCCTTTGTCTCAACCATGGGACCTGAACTCCTCTATGTGGGAGAACTGAAGGGGATACATCCTATGCACTGGTGGCCACCAAATAAGAGGTAATGACCTCTTATTTACCTCTTATTTAGTGGCCACCAGTGTATAGGATGTATCCCCTTCAGTTCTCCCACATAGAGGAGTTCAGCTCCCATGGTTGAGACAAAGGATCTTCCATTCTATTACTAGAGTAGGGCCCACTAATTTGGGGTACTTTGTCGCAGTAAGTGGGCTTAGCACTATATGACCATATAGTGTGACCAAACCCCCGTATTTTTTTAATATGTTCAGGCGTTTTTAACTAGCCCTGCAGGAAATGTCATTCTTGTATGTGTGCGCTGTAAAATATTTTGAATTGCCACAGACGATCGCATTTTCGGATAGGAACTTTTCCCGACCGAAAAATTGAGAGCATGCTCTCAATCTTTTGCTGGCTGGAATTCCGCCAGCAAAAGACCGATGGAGCATACACACGGTCACATTTTCCGACGAAAAACTCGCATCTGTCTTTTGCGAGCCGAAATTTCGATCGTGTGTACGCAGCATCAGAACTGCTTTCCCCTCTTATGCCCCGTACACACAGTCGGATTTTCCGACGGAAAATATGTGATAGGACCTTGTTGTCGGAAATTCCGACCGTGTGTAGGCTCCATCACACATTTTCCATCGGATTTTCCGACACACAAAGTTTGAGAGCAGGATATAAAATTTTCCGACAACAAAATCCGTTGTCGGAAATTCCGATCGTGTGTATACAAATCCGACGCACAAAGTGCCACGCATGCTCAGAATAAATAAAGAGATGAAAGCTAGTGGCCACTGCCCCGTTTATAGTCCCGACGTACGTGTTTTACGTCACCGCGTTCAGAATGATCGGATTTTCCGACAACTTTGTGTGACCGTGTGTATGCAAGACAAGTTTGAGCCAACATGCGTCGGAAAAAATCCTAGGATTTTGTTGTGGGAATGTCCGAACAAAGTCCGACCGTGTGTACGGGGCTTTAGAATGCATGGATTTTGTCATAGAAGCATTCCTTGTCCTTCCTTTTTCTGCATGGGAAATCTGGTAATGGTAAATCTAGGAACTGGGTGGGCGGGAATTTTACATTCAAGCTTTATTATTCTTTGTTGAAATACAGAGATACAACTGAAGGGATCGTTTAAACAGGGTCTCCAAACTTTCCAAACAAAGGGCTAGTTTACTGTTCTCCAGATTTCAGGGGGGCTGGATTGTGGCGTGGGGGTAGAAAATGTCCCAGGCCCAGAATTGGTGAGAATAAACATGGCCTCAGGGTTGGTGGTCAGTAGTAGTAGCCCAATCATGGTAAAAGGTGTGAGGAATAGTACCCCATCATTGGTATCCGTGGAAGAAATAGTGCCCTATTGTTGGTGTCTGTGGAAGGAATAGTGTCCCAAGCATGCTTTGCTAGCCTTTATCTGTCCCTCGGGCAGTAGTTTATAGATCCCTACACTAAATATTAAATACCCATGTTGACTTAATGCAGTATTATTCCTAGGTCTAATCATTTGGTGCTGGTTCTTGGGTATAGAATCTTTTTGAGGGATAAAAGTCTGAACCAGCCCTGAACCATGCAGGGCAAACCAACAAATGCACTTTGATCGCCCTCCCCAGCAGCATAAAATTACAGTTTTCCATTCGGTTGCCAGGAACAAAGAAAAGCCCTGTGAACGGTGTAAGCTACGAATCATAGCGCACAGAGGGATATGGATTCCCCATGCAGTGAAGCACGCACTCTTCCATGCTTAGTAATACATGGCATTCCCTTCAATAAAGTGGTGATGGAGCAAAGAAAGGTATGCATATTCTGGGGGTATACCTGTTGTTTTGTCCTGAAATGGCAAAGCACAAGCTTGATAAAAAGGAAATCGCTCATGTCCTCATGAACTTTACATCAATGTCATCTATGAGCAGATGACACGCACCCACCATCTAACAAATCAATCACTCTCATGCCCCATACACACGATCAGAAATTCTGCCAGCAAAAGTCGGATGTGAGCTTTTGGTCAGAAATTCCGACCGTGTGTATGCTCCATCGGACTTTTGCTGGCAGAATTCCAGCCAACAAAAGATTGAGAGCAGGTTCTCTATTTTTCAGTCGGAAAAAGTTCCTATCCGAAAATGCGATCATCTGTATGCAATTCGGACACGCAAAAAATCATGCATGCTCGGAAACAGTTTGACGCATGCTCGGAAGCATTTAACTGCATTTTCTCGGCTTTTCGTAGTGTTGTACGTCACCGCCTTCTTGATGGTCGAAAGTTCAGAGAACTTTTGTGTGACCGTGTGTATGCAAGCCAAGCTTGAGCGAAAATCCGTCGGAAAGACCATCCAAGTTTTTTCTGCCGGAATGTCTGATCGTGTGTATGGGGCATTTGGCCGTCTGTTTCATTTGTTTACTATAGCTGAATACAAAGGAGATAGACTCAATGTGTGAACAGCAGCACTAGCACAGGTCCTCTCCGCTATCCCACCATACAAGATCTGGCAAGTCCCAGGAGCTCACAATGAAAGGGCACTACACATTTCCCCCCATTGATATCATCAGGACCAGCCTGCTTGGGACAACATAATATATGGAGTGTTGTAATAATCTCTATATCTCTACATCCATACAACCTTCATTACATTACAAGGACACTTACCCAATGAAGTCTTCTCTGCAGAGCTTAGAAGATAAAATAAATTACTATGTTTCCTTTCATCCTCTTGTGTCCAAGGAACCAGCTTACAGGTGGGTCTGTCTCTATATTTCAGGTGGAGGTCCATGTAAGTATTCTTAGCTTGACCTGCAGATAAGCCACTTTTTTAGTACATATATTTATTATGACATTTAAACATATGATTTTATATACAAGCTTAAATGCTTGGAGTCAGCTCTTACTCTTAGTCTCCTTGATGTGCTCCTCTTTTTGCATATTGACATACAGACGTACTATGTCTTTCACGTTAAAACATCTGCTGTAATAATCCTGGATTTGGCGATAAACTTCGTCTTCTGGAAGAGGGTTTGATATCTATAATCAGCAGAAACAGATGACATGGGTGTTGTTCTCATTTACTTACTCACAAACCATCAACCATCTCACAAATCTTACAAATTCACAAACTATCCTTCACAAATCAATTGAAAGTATCTTCATTCTATATCAAATATCATATACACAAAAAGGGGAAAAAACTGTTGCTGTAACTGCTTATAAAGTATTTGCTGGATTTTGGCTTCAATTTGTTAGTGTATCTAAATCTGCTAGTACATCTAACACTACCTTCCCCCAGACTGAAAATGCTGCTGTGCAAAGATACCCCCCCTGTGCTCATTCATCCAGAGTGGGGGCATTCTAATACAGGAGGTATGTTACTGGGCAGATCACCAGGCGAAAACAGAGTTAAAGTGATTGTAAAGGCTCTTTTAAAAAATAAAATAAAAAAATAACAAGCATGTTATACTTACCTCCTCTGTGCAGTTGGTTTTGCACAGAGCAGCCCCGATCCTCCTCTTCTCAGGTCTCTATTTGCTGCTCCTGGCCCCTCCCTCATATCCAGTGCCCCCTCAGCCAGCAGCTCTCTATGGGTGCACCCGAGCTGAGTCAGAGCTCTGTGTATCCATTCAGTCAGGGAGCCCCAACCTGGCCCTGCCCCTCTCTCCCCTGATTGGCTTATTGACTTTGAAGGACAGCCGCGGGAGCCAATGGCGCCGCTGCTGTGTCGGGAGTGTCCCGGATGACTTAGACACTCATGGGCATCTCTGGAAAGAGATGGGGTTCAGGTAAGTAATTAGGAGGGTGCTGGGGAGGCTGCTACGCATAGAACATTTTTTATCTTAATGCTAGAATGCATTAAGATAAAAAAAAACTCTGCCTTTGCAACTCCTTTAAGAATGCCTAAAAAGGGAAAATGAATGCAGCCATCACACTTTATGACCAGTGAGCTACAATATATTAAATTTTTGGTATTGGGTTTAATACCGCTTTAATCAGGACTCTCCATAGTTTATTTGGTGTATGCTAGATACAGCTAGACTGAAGTCAGCTTGAGCTTTCTTTACATTCTGATATTCTGATGGTGTTCCTAAGCTTAGGCCATTGATTGTTTCTGCCTGGTACTGTTGGGGAGGCTTTAGTAATCAGCGTAGGAAGGGTCAGTGGCCGAGTCCTAAATATTTATTCCCACCAGCCAATCGCTTAGGAGATTGTTCATTGATGTGAGATGGGGAAAGCAATAAAAATTCAGAGCAATCTTACCAAATGTTCTCCTTTTTTTCCCTCCCAGGTCTCTGTACCTTCTGTAGTTATGTTCAGATGTTCCTGAAACATTGGGCTTAAATTGCTAAAGGTGTATAAGCTGCTAAAAGGGAATTTGTCCCAGAGCGTAGTAAATGGTGGTCGTTTCACTCTGCAAAGAACCCAATCATGTGCAAGGAAATTAAAAAAAAATCTAATGTTTGCTTGAACCCAATTGGTTGATGGAAGTCAGCAAAACCTCATCCCATTCACTAAGGCAAATTCTCTTTTAATGTGACTAGTCTTCTTGCCTCAACCCTGTTGAGTCCACGCTGCTCTGGACTCTGTTCCCAATAAGCATGTGCAGGCAACATTGAAGAGACCTCCTTAAAAAAGGATAGCGCCTGTGGCTGCCCACCTAAAGAAAGGCTGATCACACACAATACAATCTAAATGTCCTTTAGATCTTCCATAAAGGATGCAGTGCAATCACCTGCCTGATTTGATACAAGTGGAATAGATTGTATAGATTTGCCTTTTTAGTACATAGTTTTGGTAAATCTAAGGAAGATTGTACAGAACATATACAATGAGACTGTATAGTATATAGTCAGTTTTATTGGAGCTGCACTAACCATATGGAGGGAGAACATGCTAGAACCTTCTTGCTGACCCACATATTTGGAGTGTCTGATCTATTCATCCACACTGGTTATGTATGGGACCAGCAAGTAAGAAGCTGCTGCCTGTACATAGACCTTGGAGGCTGCTGTACAAAGAAGCCACTCTTTGTGTTTTTGGGTATCCTTTTCCCTCATCCTCTCTCCCATGATACAAAATCCAGCTAAAGAGACTGGTGCCTATCTGTGTTATCCCACTGAAAGACAAGGGTCTAGCCATGAGAAGTGGGAGCAAATCAGCGGGTCTGGAGGACATGTTGTCCGCTGGGACCCACTGATCGTTCGGGAGACAGGCAGAACAGCGGTCTACCTATGTAAACAAGGCAGACTGCCGTTCTGTGACAAGGGAAGGCTGTGATCCTGTGTTTCTGCTAAGCAGAAACACGGATCTCTGCCATCCCACAGTACAACCACCCCCCACACAGTTAGAAAGCACTCCCAGGGAACTCCCAGTTAACCCTTTGATCGCCCCTGATGTTAACCCCTTCCCTGCCAGTGTCATTAGTACAGTGACAGTGCATATTTCTTAGCACTGATCACTGTATTAAAGTTTCTGGTCCCCAAAAAGTGTCAAAAGTGTCAGTTAGGTTTCCGATTTGTCCGCCGCAATATCGCAGAACTGCTATAAGTCGCTGATCGCCGCCATTACTATTAAAAAAAAACCAAATAAATAAAAAACAAAATCTCACAGCTTGTAGACGCTATGACTTTTGCGCAAACCAATCAATATACGCTTACAGAGCCTCAGTAGATACTGATGGGTTATATAGGTATCACTAGGTGATTGGACACTGGCACACCCTAAAACAGGAAGTTCAACCCCCTATATAATCCCTCCCCTTGCAGGGATACCTCAGTTTTGTAGCCAAGCAATATAAGTGTATTAGAAGAGGGGCGGGACCTCTGTGTCCCGTGATGTCCATCCAAAGAAAAGGATTTTACAGGTAAGCTGTTATAAAAAATCCTATTTTCTTTCTCAACCATCACGGGACACAGAGCTACAGTAATTACTGATGGGATGTCCCAGAGCAATGCTATCTGAGGGGAGGGGAACCACAACCAAGTAGGGTGCAATCAGACCTGAGGACCCTGTACCCCTGCCTGCAGCACACTACGCCCAAAGGCGATATCCTCATGCCTTCTCACATCCACCTGATAAAATCTGGTGAATGTATGATCTGAAGACCAGATTGCGGTCTTGCAGATTTGAGCCATAGAGGCCCGGTGATGCACTGCCCAAGAAGCACCAATAGCTCTTGTGGAATGTGCCCTGATCTGAAACGGGGGAACCTTCCGTTTCAAACCGTAAGCTTGAATAATCAACTGTCGAATCCATTTAGAAATGGAAGATTTTGACGCTGCCTGTCCTCTATTGGGACCCTCTGGCAGCACGAACAAAACATCCGTTTTGCGAATTTGAGCAGTAGCTTGCAGATAGGTCTTGACTGCTCTTACTACATCCAAAGAATGTAGTGACCTTTCTTCCGAAGAACAGGGATCTGGAAAAAAGGAAGGCAGAACAATGTCTTCGTTAGGATGAAAATCTGAAACCACCTTCGGTAAAAAAAAAAGAAAACTAGGATGAGGGCGCAATACTACTCTATCCTTGTGCATAAACAAATAAGGCTCTTTAAAGGAAAGAGCTGCTAATTCTGATACTCTTCTAGCAGAAGAGATGGCTACCAGAAAAAAAATTAACTTCCTTGTCAGCAAGACCAAAGGAATCTGACGTATTGGTTCAAAGGGCTGTTTCTGTAAAACAGACAGAACCAAGTTCAAGTCACAGGGGTTTAGGGGCGCCTTAACCGGAGGATTAAGACGCGTCACCCCTTGCAAAAAAAGTTTCGGACCAAAGAATGTGAAGCAAGTGGCCGTTGAAACAATACTGATAAGGCCGAGACCTGGCCCTTGATGGTACTCAAGGCCAGCTTCATCTCTAATCCCAATTGTAGAAACCAAGAATTCTACCTATGACATATTTTCTGGGATGCCAACCCCTGGATTCACACCAGGATACATAAGCTTTCCAGACTCTATGATAAATTTCTCTGGAAGCTGGCTTCCTTGCATTGATCAACCCCACGGCTCTTCAGAACCTGGGTTTCAATAGCCAAACCGTCAATTTTAACGTTTGTAAGGCAGGATGGAACGCTGGACCCCGAGATAACAGGTCTGGACGTGACGGTAGGGTCCACGGGGAACCCACCGTCATCCTTACTATTTCTGCATACCAAGTCCTCCTGGGCCAAGCAGGGGCTACCAGAAGTACTGACCTTCCTGCCTGATCCTGCGAAGGAATCGTGGCAGTAGCAGAATATGCGGGAATGCAGAAAACAGTGAAAACCGATGCCACGGAATCACCACCGCATCCGTCCCGTATACAAGAGGATCTTTTGTCCCTGCCACAAATTTGATATAAGCCACTGCTGTGGCATTGTCGGACTGGATCCTGACTGGGCAACCCTGTAGCCTGAGAGTCCAGGCCTTTAGGGCTAGATATGCCGCGCGGATCTCCAGAATGTTGATGGGTAGAGACCTCTCGGTCTTGGACCATACCCCTTGGACCGCAGACTTTTCCAGAACTGCTCCCCAACCCAAAAGACTGGCATCTGTTGTTACCACCGTCCAGGTGACCGGTAGGAAGGATCTCCCTTTCTGCAAGCTTTCGGGTATTAACCACCAATTGAGGCACTGACGCACTGCATGAGACAAGTGCATCGGAAAATCTAATGCCTGAACCTTCTTGTTCCAGGCCGACAGAATACTGTGTTGCAACAGTCCTGACTGAAACTGAGCATAGGGAACTGCTTCAAACGAAGCTACCCTCTTTCCCAGCAGCCTTAAACAAAGGTGGACAGAAGGACCCTTCTTGGTCCTGACTACCAGAATCAGCTCCCTTAAGGCAGTGATCTTTGCCTGAGGTAAAAATACCCTGTTCCTGGCTTGTATCTGATCAGACCCAAATACTGCAGTTTTCTTACTGGTTTTAGGAAAGATCCTTCTAGGTTGAGGATCCAACCTAGGTGTTGCAGATACTTGACTGTGGTCCTCAAGTTCCCGTTCAATGAGGCTACCGACCGGTCTAACAAGAGCAGGTCGTCAAGGTATGCTATGATAGTTATACCCTAACCCCTAATCTGGCCAGAGAAGGAGCCAAGATCTTTGTGAACACTAGAGGTGCAGTGGCTATCCCGAAAGGCAGAGCCACAAACTGGAAATGACGCCCTCCTATCTCAAAGTGCAGAACCTTCGATGAGCAGGAAAAAAGGGCACATGCAGATATGCATCTCTGATGTCTATCGATGCCAGCAAATTCTCCTCCCTGCAGGATGGAGACTACTGTCCGAATTGATTCCATGCGGAAGGACCGAATCCTTAGGAATCGATTCAGATCCCTTAGATCCAGAATGGGTCTGACATCCCCATCTGGCTTTTGGACCGTAAAAAAGGTTGGAATAAAAACCCAATCCTTGATCCTTCGCGGGAACCACCATAATGACCTCTTGCGACAAAAGTCGGTCTAACGCTAGAAGGAGCGACTGCTTCTTCTCTGGATCTCTGGAAACACTTGATCTGCGGAAACGAGGAGAGGGAAACTCTTGGAACTCCAGTTTGTAACCTAAGGTTACTGTGGAGATTACCCATCTGTCCTGAAATCCTCCTGCCAGAGCTTTTGAGAATTGTAGCAGTCTTCCCCCCACTCGAGCGAGCGGGGGCACCCCTTCATAAAGAGGCCTTAGAGTCCTGTCTAGCAGGCTTCTTCCCCCAGGACTTCTTTGTCTCTGGGGTTTGACTCTTGTTTCTTGACCCAGACGGAGAAGGCCGTCGCGACTGCCTAAAGGCTGATGCCCCTGGCACTGGGGAAAAGAGTCCGTTTGAAAGAGGGACGCATACTCCTCTTCTTAACAGGTAAGAGAATGCTCTCCCACTAGAGAACCTTTGAATATAATTATCCAAGTCTTCTCCAAACAACCTTGCACCCTGAAATGGAAATCCAGGCAGAAGTTTCTTACATGGTGCTTCAGCTGATCAATTTTTTCAACCATAAGATTCTTTGCATACGCACCAACCCAAGTGAAAAACGAGGGGTTTGCATGATAGAATCTCTAATGGCGTAAACAGCAAAACATAAGGCCGCTGGAAGGTTAGCCAACCCCTGGGCCTGCTGTTCAAGTAAAACTTTGATGACCTGCTTAACATGGTCTCTTAAGTATTGACAGACTCCGATCGCTGCCACTGCAGGTTGAACTACTGAACCTGCTAAGGAGAAAATATCCTTCAATAGGGATTCCATCCTTTTATCCACAGGATCCCTGAGCCTCTGAGCATTGTCTACCGGACAAGTCAGACTACAGAGGAAATGGCGGCATCAACGGCCGGAATCCCCCACATCTTTATAAACATTTCTTCCACAGGATAAAGTGTTGAAAACTTTTTCAGGCGGAAAAAACTTTATCTGGGTGATCCCACTCAGAATAAATGAGCTTTTTCAAGTAAATTATGAACAGGAAAAGCATGTGTTGTTTGAGGAGGCTTCAGTGACCCCAAAGAAATAGAGGGTTCTTTAACTGATTTAGATACGGGTACTCTAAATGTGGAGCGGACCAATCCAGCAAGGATCTGTACTCAGACTTTCTCATCCTGAGAAGCTGAAGAGGGCCCTTCTCCACTTGATTCCTCAGAGAAGGAATCATCCGTCCCATCCCGATCCTCTGAAAGGGATTCTTCTCCCCTATCCCAGAGCTCCTTCTCCTGAGGGTCCCGGGTAACAGAGGAAGACCTAGTGCGTTTTCCTCCACTGAGTGAAGATGCAATTACGGCGCTTAATCTTTCCTCTAAATCCTTAATGGTTTGAGGAAAAAAAACCTCCTTAGTAATGTATACAGGGGCTGAAGTGCCAGAAGCAAGTGTAGCCCCTGACCCCAACGGCTCTCCCTGGCTAGCTGTCCCTGGCCCCTAAAGGGGGGAGAAGGTGCTGCCAAAAAGGGGGTCCTCAGAACCTGACGGAGATCCCCTAGAGTCTCTGGTTCTTGGGGTATTTGAACCTCTTCTACCCATAGTGCAAAGCAACAAGGTGGAAGTATCACAAAATGAACACTGACTGCTGAGCGATATAGTCCGGCTAAAAGCCCTGCTACCAAATGCCCAGTCTGGTGTTACTTTAGTAAATGCTGCCTAGGGGAATGCCTGTGTCCCACCTTACATGCGACCGTCAGCTCTGTGTCCCTCCAAGGCTTAGTGCACCTGTAAAGTGTGCCTTTACCAGCCATGCAGCAGGCCTGTGTGGGCGTCTGAGCACGCTGGACGCTGTGCTGACGCCCCGCCCCCCCCTCTACCGCCCCCCCCCCCTTCGTTTTTCGAAAAACGCGCGCTTCCAGCGCTAGCCGACCCTCCGGGATCAGTATGGAGGGAAGGCTGGGGGAGGGGGAGGAAGGAGAGAGGCCGGTAGTGATGGGGCCTGCACGTGGCAAAATGGCGGTGGCGGTGAAAGTGCGGTGTATAACTGCCTCACAGACCACCTGCGGCCTCCCCCTAGTCTGGGGGGAGATATCCCTAGGGAGAGCCCCCCATCCCATCCTACCTGAGCTGGCCGGAGCAGCTTGTGCAGCGTGGAAACACTGAGACCGACATCAGCATGAGAAGGTATGTGCTCTTGGCAGCCCCCCGACAATAGGCATAGCATGCATTTACCTTAAAGGAGAAAACCTACTAGAATTAAAAAATTCTGTGGAATCTCCTCTTACCTTATCCAGCCGCAGGGTTTGTTATACAGACCCAATCTTCACCTCTCACGGTGGGCTCCGTTTGAAAAAACCTTCAGAGACTGGGGCCCCTTACGAATAGGGGGATCCACAGTTCTGGGCCTGTAAAGCACCCGGCCAGAAATAAGGATAGAAAACCATTTTCTGATATGCAGGGTCCAGCTCTCTAAAAAGAGAAGAGTTACAGGTAAAACCTTGTTTCTTTGGACACGAGGCCCGGGTACCAGCCTAGAAAAGACACTTTGAAATGGATCCAGTTCGCCTGGCTTGCCCCAGTATAGGATATAGGATAATCCCTTTGGAGCTCAGCACAAGACATCTTTACACGTCCATCACCCAAGACACTGGCGTAAAAACTGAGGTATCCCTGCAAGGGGAGGGATTATATAGGGGGTTGAACTTCCTGTTTAGGGTGTGACCAGTGTCCAATCACCTAGTGATACCTATATAACCCATCAGTAATTACTGAGGCTCTGTGTCCCGTGATGTTCGAGAAAGAAATAAAGCTTTATTTGTTAAAAAAAAAAAGGCCAAACATTTTATTTGGGTACAGCGTCTTATGTCTGCACAATTGTCAGTTAAAGTAACTCAAAATCAAGAAAAACCTTAAAACCCAACAGGGATTCTAACCTAAAAACATTCTGAATGGAGGTACACTTTAATTATGAATTTATAAGGAATGTAGTTTAACCACTTGCCAATCGTATAACTTAGATATACAGTGGCAAAAGTGGCACAGCTGCGCCGAATCACGTACCTAGTACATGATCCAACACTTCCGGGTCTGGGGTGCGCATGCACGCTGCCGGCGGCTCCCTCCCACTGTAATCACACACAGCGGTGGGTACCGCAGACTCGATGTCTGCCGGCACACCCACCCATTGTTGAGTACACAGGCAGAATGGCGATCTGCTTATGTAAACAAGGCTGATTGCCGTTCTGTCAGGAGGGAAGGCATTAATCCTGTGTTCCTGCAAAGCAGGGACACGGATCTATGCCTTACCTTAGTAAAAGCACCTCCCACACTGTACACAAGCACACAGGCTAGGCACACAGTTAACCCTTTGATCGCCCCTGTTGTTAACCCCTTCACAGCCAGTGTCATTAGTATAGCGACAGGGCATATTTTCAGCACTGATCACTGTATTAGTGTCACTGGTCCCCAAAAGGTGTCAAGTGTGTTAGTTAGTGTGCCATTTGTCCAGCGCAATATCGCAGCCCTGCTATAAGTCGATGATCACCGCCATTACTTGTAAAAAAATTTAAATAAATAAAAATACCCCATAGTTTGTAGACGCTATAAAATTTGCGCAAACCAATCAATATACATTTAATGGGATTTTTTTTTTACCAAAAATATGTAGCAGAATACATACTGGCCTAAATTGATGAAGAAATTCAGTTTTTTTATTGGATGTATTTTATAGCAAAAAGAGTAAAAAATATATATTTTTGTCAAAATTGTTCTTTATTTGTTTATAACACAAAAAAGAAAAACCGCAGAGGTGATCAAATACCACAAAAAAAAAAAAAAAAAAAGCCCTATTTGTAGAAAAAAAGGACATAATTTTTTTTTTTTTTGAGTACAGCGTGGCACAATTGTCAGTTAAAATAATGCAGTGCCGTATCGCAAAAAATGGCTTGGTCATGAAGGGGGGTAAATCTTCCAGAGGTCAAGTGGTTAACTAAAGTAATTATAACGGCTGCTAATATGGTAGCCAAAATAGAGGAGAACTTCAGTCACAATGACCAAAATTATCTATATTTTTCCAATTTTCTGTGTAGCCAGGGATGCTGGTTCCTGTTGTATTTTGTGCAATGGCTGTTTTTTTTCTAATGTACATTTGAGGTGAAGTCAAGTAAAGTCAGAAGCCAGTAACTCAGTGAAACTAAGCAAGCCAAGGTCACAAAACAGGCTTTCGTGGACAACTGAAGTAATAATAGCTCCATAGTTAGTAAGGTTAAATAAAGACACCAGTCCATCCAGTTTAACCTGATTGAGTGTCTACAATTGTCCCTCTCCCTGTACATTGAGTCTCATTAAGATGCTCATCTATTATATTATTATTCTATTTAAGGTACCCATATAGCACCGTCAATTTACGCAGAACTCCACATCATACATTGCACACTCTCATCAGTCCCTACCCTCAAGGATCCCACAATCTAAGGTCCCCAACTCACATTCATATACTAGTGCGAATTTTTTGGACAGAAGCCGATTAACCGACCAGCATGTCTTTGGAGTGTGGGAGGAAACCGGAGTACCCGGAGGAAACCCGCGCAGGCACAGGGAGAGCATACAAACTCCAGGCAGGTTGTGTCATTGTTGGGATATAATGGGCATCTTGCGGTATGTGCTCCTTAGGAATTTAAAGTACAGGTTCACTTTATGCAAATTCTGTACTCGTTTTTGTTAAGTTTGTGTTTTTCAGCTGCTCAACACTCCAATTACAGCCAATCCATTCCTGATACTAAAACACTTGGTACCTACCTCATCCATTTGCAGAGCCTTAAGGCGGTAATATTTCACAGGTCCAAAGAAACCATCTATGCTGGCAACAAACTTGCTGCCCCCAAGAGCCATAAAACCATCAGTATCATCAAAATGTATTTCTTCATCAGCACTAAAAAAAACAAAATATGGTGAAATCAAATAATTATAAAAACGTCATCACCAGGAAAGATATTGTTTCTGTTTCCTGCATGCAAATGCAATCTGGTTACCCTTATGGTTATCTCTCTGTTATTCTGTACTGTTGCACAGTAGCACAACAAATGGGCTTCTTGTGCTGCTTCTCCCTCTCCCCAATCTAAGCTCTGCTGCATAAGGATTGCAAGAGGCCTATACCAGGTAAAGCTCAGGTACTGCATTTAATGATGCATTGATTATTACAGTGCCTTGCAAAAGTATTCACACCCTTGACTTTTTACCTATTTTAGGGTTGTCCCGATACCACTTTTTTAAGACCGAGTACAAGTACCGATACTTTTTTTCAAGTACTCGCCGATACCGATACTTTTTTTTTTAATGTTATGTGACAGTTTTCAAAGCACAATACAGGTTAGGTGGCACTGATATGCAGCACTGATGAACAGATAGGATTAGGTGGCACTGATATACAGCCCTGACAGATGGCGGGCACTGACAGATGGCACTGATGGCTGGTACTGATAGGTAGCACTGACAGGTGGCTGGCACTGATAGATGGCATTGACAGGTGACGATTGCACTGATAGATGGCACTGACAGGTGGCTGGCACTGATAGGTGGCACTGATAGATGGCTGGCACTGATGACACTGACAGGTGATGCTGGCACTGATAGATGGCACTGACAGGTGGCTGGCACTGATAGATGGCACTGACAGGTGGCTGGCACTGACCAAACTATATGGGCTGGGTGTAAAAAGATGTCTGCTGCTGGCTTACTGCAGCCGAATGCAGGGTGTACCAAGAAGGCCGTCGGGATGTCCAACCGCTGACGTCAACATGGAGCGTCACTTCTGGTGTTCCGCCCGCTGACTTCCAGTTGCACAGATTCGCTTTATTCCTCTCCCAGGTATCAGATCTGGCATTGGGAGCATTTGTGCGAGTACAAGTACTCACGCAAATGCTCAGTATCGGTCCCGATACCGATACTAGTATCGGTATCGGGACAACCCTAACCTATTTTGTTACATTACTGCCTTTAGTTCAATGTTTTTTAATCTGAATTATATGTGATGGATCAGAACACAATAGTATATACATAAAACTATTTTTCAGAAATAAAAAAACTGATAATTGGCATGTGCGTATGTATTCACCCCCTTTGTTATGAAGCCCATAAAAAGCTCTGGTGCAACCAATTACCTTCAGAAGTCACATAATTAGTGAAATGATGTCCACCTGTGTGTAATCTAAGTGTCACATGATCTGTCATTACATATACACTCCTTTTTGAAAGGCTCCAGAGGCTGCAACACCTAAGAAAGAGGCACCACTAACCAAACACTGCCATGAAGACCAAGAAACTCTCCAAACAAGTAAGGGACAATGTTGTTGAGAAGTACAAGTCGGGGTTAGGTTTGATGATCCCTAGGAGCACCATCAAATCTATCATAACAAGATGGAAAGAACATGGCACAACAGCAAACCTGCCAAGAGACGGCCGCACACCAAAACTCACGGACCGGGCAAGGAGGACATTAATCAGAGAGGAAGCCATTACTTTCAGCAAAAAACAAAATGGCATGTTTTGAGTTTGCAAAAAGGCATGTGGGAGACTTCCAAAATGTATGGAGGAAGGTGCTCTGGTTTGATGAGACTAAAATTGAATTTTTTGGCCATCAAAGAAAACGCTATGTCTGGCGCAAACCCAACACATCACATCACCCAAAGAACACCAACATGTGGGGATGTTTTTCAGCAGTTGGGACTGGGAAACTGGTCAGAGTTGAGGGAAAGATGGATGGTGCTAAATACAGGGATATTCTTGAGCAAAACTTGTACCACTCTGTGTGTGATTTGAGGCTAGGACGGAGGTTCACCTTCCAGCAGGACAATGACCCCAAACACACTGCTAAAGCAACACTTGAGTGGTTTAAGGGGAAACATGTAAATGTGTTGGAATGGCCTAGTCAAAGCCCAGACCTCAATCCAATAGAAAATCTGTGGTCAGACTTAAAGATTGCTGTTCCCAAGCGCAAACCATCCAACTTGAAGGAGCTGGAGCAGTTTTGCAAGGAGGAATGGGCAAAAATCCCAGTGGTAAGATGTGGCAAGCTCATAGAGACTTATCCAAAGTGACTTGGAGCTGTGATAGCCGCAAAAGGTGGCTCTACAAAGTATTGACTTTAGGGGGGTGAATAGTTATGCACATTGACTTTTTCTGTTATTTTGTCCTATTTGTTATTTGCTTCACAATAAAAAAAAAAACATCTTGAAAGTTGTTGGCATGTTCTGTAAATGAAATGATGCAAATCCTCAAACAATCCATGTTAATTCCAGGTTGTGAGGCAAGAAAACACAAAAAATGCCAAGGGGGAGGAATACTTTTGAAAGGCACTGTACATAGGTGCATTCATTTGTATGTTTTTTTTTATCTGCCTAGACTTTAACCTCCCTGGCGGTATGATTATTTCAGATTTTAGGTGCTGAAAGCGGTACCATTATTTTGCATGGAAATTTGGCGTTTTATATTGTAGGTCTGTAATTCTTAACAATAACACACTTAAATCTGTCCAAACAAGAGTCTAGTAGATATCCCGGGTATGATGAAGTTTGAAACACAAAATCATAAATTATAATATGATAAATAAATATAATTAAAAAAATAATAATATCATCATAATAAAATACATTTCCCCACGATTCACTATCGCTCAGTTCTGCAAGTGTTCTAATTCACTATCGCTGTTTTCTAGCCTTTAAGCCACTTTTGACGTAAAGGGACACTTTTTGGTTGCTATGGACAATCTCAAGTTTCCAGGCAGAAAGAACAGTATAAATAATATAAAACTGCATGCAGGGCATAGGACCAAAGCACTGGGGACAAAACGGAAGTGAAATGATTTCATACAGTACTGTAATCTGTAAGATTACAGTACTGTATGTGTTATGATTTTTACATTTTTTTGAATTTGCCGCCAGCCTCCTCCCCCGTGCGTCGCGACACTCGCAGGGAACGGAGCCCGGCACAGAGAGGCTGAGGACGGAGCCCACAGACACAGCGGGGGACATCGCAGGATCCCGGGGACAAGGTAAGTATACTGAACCAGGATCCTGAGATGTAATCCCGAGTGTGGCTCGGGGTTACCGCTAATGGTGCTGAAATTTAACCTCGAGCCACACTCGGGAATACCGTCAGGGTGGCTACGGCCCCTTTCACACTGGGGCGGTTTGCAGGCGCTATTGCGCTAAAAATAGCGCCTGCAAACAGACCTGAAACTGCCGCTGCTGTATCTCCAGTGTGAAAGCCCGGGGGCTTTCACACTGGAGCGGTGCGCTGGCAGGAGGGAAAAAAAACTCCTGCTAGCAGCATCTTTGGAGCGATGAAGGAGCAGTGTATACACTGCTCCTTCACCGCTCCTGCCCATTGAAATCAATGGGGCAGCGCGGCTATACCGCCGGCATAGTGCCGCTGTAGCGGCGCTGTAGCGGCGCTTTGCGGGCGGTTTTAAACCTTTTTCGGCCGCTAGCGGGGGTTAAAACCGCCCTGTTAGCGGCCGAAAACTGCTAAAAATAGAGGCATTTTACCGCCGACGCCCCCACCGCCCCAGTATGAAAGGGGCCTTAATCACAATTTGATGCCACAGAGCAGATCCCTGTCCTGCAGGGAAAGAGATCCGAATTTTCTGTGCTTCAGTTAGGCTATGTTCACATCTATGCGCTTTATAGTGTGTTTGCAGATCCACAGGAATGCATTACAATCCATCTAACCTTTTTTCCCATGGGTCCCGTTCACATCAATGCAGTTTCCTGCAAAGCGTTTTTTGTAAAGGTGAAGTAATTTTTTTTTTACACACAGCGTGGTGTTTTTGGCTTCATAGACTTCAATGGAATTGCATAAAAAATGCATGTAACATGAGTTTTTGGTGCGTTTTCTTGCATAACAATTCCTCTTAGCAACGTCAAAAAAAAAAAAAAAAGCAACGGACTGCAAAAATGCATTACCTGCACATGCATAGATGTGAACCGAGCCTTAAATAGCACTTACAGATCTTGTCCCTCCCGCAGCCTGTGATCAGTTGGTGAAAGGAGAAGCAATATTGATGAGCTCATCTCTCTCTCACACTGCTATCTCCTCCTATCAGCATGTCACATGAGCACTACTGGTTCCTTGTTTTGTGTCCCCTTCTCCAAACTATAGCTCTGCTGTACAGGAGGCTACAAAAAGCTGATACCAAGTCATATGCAGGTATTTACACTACATAGATTAATGAATACAAAGCTGCATTCATTTGTGTCAGAGTGTGAGAGCAAGAAGCAGGGCAATTTGACTATTAGTTCATGTGCTGACAAGAAGCATAATGATAGGAGAAGAGAGCAGAGGGACAGAGAGATGAGCCCATCACTGTGCTGTTTCTCCTTTCACGGTCCAGTCACAGCCTAAGGCTCAGAGGAAGTGGGTTGAATAATACTGGCCATCAGACTGAGGACACCTAGCAGCAGCAAAACGTACTACAGGTGAAATCTCCGGATTGAAAGAGAATACTTCTCTTTCAAAAGTGAAATTGTAAAATTGTGACACTGTCCACTGCCATAACACCAACTTCTGCCCTACAGACACTGTCCACTGCTCTATTGACTGACACAGTCCATTGCCCTTCTGACACCATCCACTGCCCTACTGACATTATACAGTACAGACACCGTCCACTGCTCTACTGACATTATCCACGGCCGTACTGACATTATCCTCTGCCCTACTGACACTGTCCACTGCCTTACTGACACCGTCCACTGCCCTACTGACACCGTCCACTGCCTTACTGACACCGTCCACTGCCCTACTGACACCGTCCACTGCCTTACTGACACCGTCCACTGCCTTACTGACACCGTCAACTGCCCTACTGACATTATCCTCTGCCCTACTAACACAGTCCACTGCTCTACTAACACCATACACTGCTCTACTAATAACGTCCACTGCCCTACTGACATTATCCTCTGCCCTACTAACACCATCCACACATCATCTACACATCATCCACTGCTCTGTTGATTATGTCCACTGCTCTACTGAATGACACTGTCCACTTTTAAGGTAAGCTAAGTTTATATTTTTACAGTGACATTTGTTTTTTTATGTTTTTCTAGGTTTTCCTTACTATTTAGTTAGGCCTTGTTAGTTATTTTTTTTTTTTTTAAAAAGGGCTCCGAACCCTGGTGATCTCAGACATCCCAACCTGCGAAAACTAACTTCAGGGAGGTGGGCGTGGCTTAAACCGTGCTACATATTGCGCGTGGATTAAATGGGGTGTGGTTTTATAGAGTCTGAGATGACTTACATAGTGCAGAATGTAGTAATGGTAAATAAGGAATGTACAGTGTGGACTGTATGGCGGTGGGTAGGATGTGCAGGAGAGGAGTGCGGAGTGTATGGCGGTGAGTAGTATGTGCAGGATGGTGTCAGTAGGGCAGTGGACGGTGTCAGTAGGGCAGTGGATGGTGTCAGTAGGGCAGTGGATGGTGTCAGTAGGGCAGTGGATGGTGTCAGTAGGGCAGTGGATGGTGTCTTCTGAGCCCCCCCCCCCTTTCAGGAACACTTTCCTCCCTGTTCTTGCTTAATGCTGTGCACTGTCTGGCATGCATGAACTCATATTCCTATTGTTTCTGTATATATACCAAGTAGTTAGCAGTAAGTGGCAGCCTGTAAGGAAATCAAGTGTTTAAAACATAATTGGAAAGGGAGGTAACTAGGAGGTTGGACCTGTCACTTCTGGAGGAGGGCACTGTGAGATAAGTGTGCACAATGGGTTTGATTTAATAAAGGCAAATAGGTTGTGCACTTTGCAAAGTACAGTTGCTGCGGAGCTTAGTAAATGAGCAGAAGCTCTGCTGACTTCCATCATCCAATCATGTGCAAGCAAAAATGCTGTTTCTTTTATATTCCTTGCATGTGATTGGCTATTCTGTGCAGTGAGAAATTACAAGTGCAAGTGAAGAAGTACCTCATTTACTAAGCTCTGGAACAACTGCACTTTGCAAGGTGCACAGTCAATTTGCCTTTAGTATATCAACCCCAGTATGTGTAGAGCTCACACACACACACACACACACACACACACACACACACACACACACACACACACACAGCGGAACAAGTCTGCTGTATTAAATCCTGATATTTCTATGTATTCACATATCCTTAAAGTAGGATTACATAGCTGAGCATGTTATTTGCTGTCTGCACTGGCATATTATGACACAATGGCACCTTTGTGTTTGCAGTGTAAATAAGAGATTTGGCTAACAAGTACATGTATTAAAGAATATAACAGGAAATCAACTTTACAAGGATATTTTGTTTTCCCATGGAATTAAAAAAATGGAAAAACAATCTATAATAATTTCACATGCAGGCAGATGACTGAATATGGGCACATAAAAATAAAAAACGTAATCACCTTTATGGTACCTTAACGCAGTATTGAACCCAAAACTAAAAAATGTTGTTACTTTTGGGATAAAAGTTTTATATAAAGAAATAAATGCTGGTCATTGTAAGCACCCCTGTCAGTGTTCGCCTACGTTCACATTTATGGGTGTACCGGTGAGAAACGCTTAATAAGAAGTCCCTAATCCTTTTTAAAAATGCACCTGCAGGGAACTTCATGCTATTGCAGCACCATGCAGTTTAACACACGGGAAAACGCACCACATTTTCTAGTGTGTGAGCGTATCGTTGAGAACAAATGGCACCCTTTTGCGTCTTCTAAAATGCAGCACGTTTTGCCTGCGGGTCAGGAAGGTGGCGTGATTTTGCCAGCGTTCCTGACCCACACAAATGTGATCCTAGGCTTAAAAGGCTTATCTTGACCCCCTAACTGCTACATCAGCAGGACAGCTTGTTTTGATGACAAACAATAAGATTTTCTGGCAGGATCAACAGGGAAAAATAAAAGAAAGAAAGCCTAAAAAAAGAAAAAGAATGCAGCCATCGCATCTAAGAAGCTGCATTAATAATCCTTGCTTTTGGGTTTAACACCGCTTTAATATGGGTTTTCAGTTTTGAAACTGCACATTGCTGATTTATTCCATTCATGTTTACAGGATAATAAATCAGCATTGCATGATCATATGATTACATCCCCCAGCCCCGTCATGGACAGCTAATAGTATCATATGATTATGAAATATTCAGGCTGGTCAGAGGTCAACCACAGCCATGGCTCACTAGAGACGTCTGGAGGAACGTAATCCTGTAAAAACAATTACATATAAAAAAATGAACATACCTGGCCAGATAAACGATTGTTTTTCAGATGTGATGCGCACCTAACATGCATACCTCCCAACTGTCTGATTTCGAGGGACTGTCCCTGATTTGGAGTAATGTCCCTCTGTCCCTCATTCCTCCTCATGTGTCCCTCATTTTTGGTCTACTCTATATAGTTGTATGTAAAATGCACTTTTTATCTATCAAAAAGGGTTTTCCAGCGCTAAACCTTTCATCCGATTTCTAAATTGCTGCATTTGTAAATTCCAAAAGCCAATATAAAGGAATAGTAGTGGTAAAAAAAACACTTGTGGGTCTGACCACTTGCTTACTGGGCACTCAAACCCCCCTCCTGCCCAGACCAATTTTCAGCTTTCAGCGCTGACGCACTTTGAATGACAATTGCGCGGTCATACAACACTGTACCCAAACTAAATTTTTATCATTTTTTTCACACAAATAGAGCTTTCTTTTGGTGGTATTTAATCACAGCTGGGATTTTTATTTTTTGCTAAACAAACAAAAAAAGATGGAAAATTTTGAAAAAAAAAAAAATCATGTTTAATAGTTTGTTATAAAATTTTGCAAACAGGTAATTTTTCCTCCTTCATTGATATGCGCTGATGAGGTGGCACTGGTGGGCACTGATAGGCACGGATAGGCACAGTTAAGGCGGCACTGATAGGCACAGTTAAGGCAGCACTGATAGGCACAGTTAAGGCGGCACTGATGGGTGGCATGGATGGGTGGCACTGATGGGTGGCACTGATAGGTACCACTGATAGGGGGCACTGCAGGGGGCGCGCAGGCCGCTCGTGCACGGGACGACGGCAAAGCAGGTCCACGCTGTAGCCGTCATTCGGCTATAGCGCGGATCTCTAGTGGTTAACCAATCTTATTTTTTTTTTTTTACAATTCTCCTTTAAAGGGGCATGGCAAGGGGTGTGTCCTATGCTTGCTTACTTTTGTTGATAGGTGTCCCTCATTCCCATCTCAGAAAGTTGGGAGGTATGAACATGCCCCAAATAAACAACATAGTGCGCCTATGTTGAAGAGTACCAGACAATGTGCACCAGAAAATATAATATCGCAAATTGCGATCTGATGCAGGAATGTCGCACTTTCTGCACCCTAAAAATGAATAATATAAAACTAAAAACGTACATTTGATGCAGATATTGGTTGAAGGTCTGCTCCTGGTCTGCCCAGGATTTGATCTGCACATCAAGCTGACTCCCTCTAGTAATGTCTGGACAAAGCTGCCTCCTCCCTTTGCCCAGCTGAGCATTGGCGAGGAGGCAGGCGGCAGGTTCCCTCTGTCTGTCTCCAGACAGCCACCTACCACGGATGGAGTGGGCACTGGCCAGCTCTGTGTTGCTTTGCTGCCTCCACGTCTCTCTTTTACCAATGATCACGTCCTGTTTGCTGTATGACTCCCCAAACAGTGATGCCAGGTGAGCACTGTCACTGTGCAATATGCACCTAATAAATGGGACCTCTGTTTATTTAGGGGCATTCGGACATTTCTGTGCACAAATATACATGGAGCAGTGGCACTGTGCCACGTATAGTTTATTCAGCCCATTGTACAGTGGGGAAAATTATTATTTGATCCCCTGCAGATTTTGTAGGTTTACCCACTTACAAAGAAATGAAGGATCTATAATTTTTTTATCATAGGTATATTTTAAATGATAGAGACAGAATACCAACCAAAATCCAGAAAAAACACGATACAAATGTTATAAATGGAGTTGCAGTTCAGTGAGTAAAATAAGTATTTGATCCCCAAGCAAAAGTAGTACTTGGTGGAGAAACCCTTGTAGGCAAGCACAGAGGTAAGACGTTTCTTGTAGTTGAGGACCAGGTTTGCACGCATCTCAGGAGGGATTTTGGTCCTCTCTTCTTTACAGATCTTCCAGATCTTCTCTAAATCCTTAGGGTTTCTGAGCTGTCGCTTGCCAACTCAAGGTTTCAGCTCCCTCCATTACATTTTCTATAGGATTAAGGTCTGGAGACTGGCTAGGCCACTCCATGGCCTTAAAGCGGAGTTCCACCCAAAAATTAAACTTCTGCTTTAAGTGATGTTGACCCCCTGACATGCCACATTTGGCATATCATTTTTTTTTGGGGGGTGGGGACCCATTTTTAGAGGCACCCAGCTCCCACTTCCTCCCCTGGCACCACCGGTAGGAAGTTCACCTCTCCTCCCTCCCTCCCTGCAATCTTCTGGGACACGTCACAGGTCCCAGAAGATTGCCTGGCCTTACACAGCGCGCAGCACGGCATACTCTTGCGCAGTGCGCACCTGGCTGTGAAGCCACAGCCGGGCGCCAGCAGTTAGAATGCCGGCACCGGGGAGAGGAGCGAGGCTCAGGGTGCCCGCATCGCTGGTCCGTGGGCCAGGTAAGTGTCTGATTATTCAAAGTCAGAAGCTACACTTTTTGCAGCTGCTGACTTTTAAATGGGTGGAACTCCGCTTTAATGTGCTTCTTCTTCTTGATCCACTCCTTTGTTGCCTTGGTGGTATGTTTTGGGTCACTGTCATGCTGGAAGACCCATCTATGACCCATCTTCAGTGTCATGACTGAGGGAAGAAGGTTCTGACCCAAGATTTTACAATACATGACGCCATCCATTGGCCCCTCAATGCAACAAAGTCGGCCTGTATCTTTAGCAGAAAAACATCCTTACCCCATGACGCAAAATCTTGCATGGAGCTCCAGACCAAGGGCGATTGATGGTTATTTAGTATTTCTTACATTTGCGAATAATCGCTCCAACAGTTGTCTCCTTCTCACCAAGCTTCTTGCTGATGGTCTTGTAGCCCATTCCAGCCTTGTGCAGGTCTGCAATCTTGTCCCTGACGTCCTTTGACAGCTCTTTGGCCTTGGCCATGATCGTGTGGTTTGAAGGGAAGAAAGATTCTGTGGACAGGTGTCTTTTATACACATAACGAGTTGTCCTTAGGAGCACCTCCTTAAATTGACAGGACTAATCTTTGTAACACAAGAGCACACACTGTAGCCAGTCTGTGGGAGCCAGAATTATCGTTGGTTGGTAGGGGATCAGATACTTATTTTACTCAATTTATAACATTTTTACTGTAACTCAATTTATAACATTTCTATCATGTGTGTTTTTTTTCTGCAGTTTTTGTTGATTTTGTGTCTCTATCATTTAAAATACACCTATGATAAAAATGATAGACCCTTCATTTCTTTGTAAGTGGGCAAACTTACAAAATCTGCAGGGGATCAAATAATTATTTTCCCTACTGTATGTGTATTTTTTTCATCCTTTATTTATTGATATGGGTCAAAATAACACAACATAAGACAACATGAATGGGTACAATAAGTCCATGAAGATTAATCATCAGCAAAACAAAATTAGGAAACCATAAAAGAAGTGTGTACAAAAGATTGCACCGCAATAAAAATCTGTCACTAGCACCGTAAAGGCACACTTCCTAATCAAAACTACCATTGAGATGAAAGGTGTTGAACTTCATTAAATCCCATATACATACACCTTAAAATAGTGGCTAAAGCCTCGTACACACGATCGGATATTCCGACAGGAAATGTTCGATGACAGGCTGTTGGCGGAAAATCCGACCGTTTATACACTCCATCGGACAATTGTCGGATTTTCCGCGGACAAATGTTGGATTGCA
This sequence comes from Lithobates septentrionalis, assembly GCA_037952835.1. Taxonomy (NCBI): domain Eukaryota; kingdom Metazoa; phylum Chordata; class Amphibia; order Anura; family Ranidae; genus Lithobates; species Lithobates septentrionalis. Next base: position 9,182,828 of record JBBDGP010000605.1, read on the forward strand.
GGTTTTACAATTTTCCACGGACAAATGTCTGTTGTCGGATTTTCCAAGCATGTGTACACAAGTCCGTCGGACAAAAGTCCAAAGTACAAACACGTATGCTCGGAAGCAAGGACGAGCCAGAAGCGGTCGGTCTTGTAAACTAGCGCTTGTAATGGAGAATTAACATTCGTGACGCGGCAAATTATGAAATCTCGAAATGCAGCGCACATTCTCTTCTTCTTTAGGCTCCTTTCACACTTATACGACTTCAAAGTCGCACGATTTTACCGCGATTTCGCCGCGATTTGCCGCGATTTTACCGCGATTTGGGAGCAGTACTACTTTGCCACGTTTTTGGCATTAACAAATGAAAACATACAGTAGTTGGTATGAATCATAAGGGGGAACTCCACGCCAAGTTTTAAATAAAAAAACTGGCGTGGGTTCCCCCCCAGGGGCATACCAGGCCCTTAGGTCTGGTATGGATTGTAAGGGGAACCCCCTACGCCGAAAAATCGGCGTGGGGGTCCCCCCCAAATCCATACCAGACCCTTATCCGAGCACGCAGCCCGGCCGGCCAGGAATGGGGGTGGGGACGAGCTAGCGGCCCCCCCCTCCTGGACCGTGCCAGGCCGCATGCCCTCAACATGGGGGGGTAGGTGCTTTAGGGCATGGGGGGCACCCTGCCGGCCCCCCCACCCCAAAGCACCTTGTCCCCATGTTGATGAGGACAAGGGCCTCTTCCCGACAACCCTGGCCATTGGTTGTCGGGGTCTGAGGGCAGGGGGCTTATCGGAATCTGGGAGCCCCCTTTAATAAGGGGGCCCCCAGATCCCGGCCCCCCACCCTATGTGAATAAGTATGGGGTACATGGTACCCCTACCCATTCACCTAGGGAAAAAAGCGTCAATAAAAAACACAGTACACAGGTTTTTAAAATAATTTATTAGGCAGCTCTGGAATCTTCTTCCGACTTCGGGGGTCCTCTTCCGACTTCGTGGGTCTCTCCGGCGTCTTCACCCGGTGTCCGCATCTTCTGCCGGCTCCACCGCTATCTTCTGGCGCTCTTTTGCCAGCGGTGGTCCGGACCTCTGGATCGTCTTCTTCCCTCTTCTCTTCCAGAGATGTTGACACGACGCTCTCTCCAGCCAGAATGGTCTCTGTGCGCTCCGCAACGGACTTATATAGGCGGTGACCCCGCCCCCTTATGCCGTCACAGTCCCATGGCATGCTGGGACTGTGACGTTTTAGGAGGCGTGGTCACCGGGTGATGACCACGCCCCCTTATGACGGCACAGTCCCAGCATGCCCCGGGACAGTGACCTCATAGGGGGGCGGAGTCACCGCCTATAAAAGTCTGTTGCGGAGCGTTCAGAGACCATTCCAGCTGTAGAGAGCGTCGTGTCAACATCTCTGGAAGAAAAGAAGAAGGCAGAAGGCAGAAGTCCGGACCACCGCTAGCAATTGAGCTGCAGAAGATAGCGGAGGAGCCGGCAGAAGATGCGGACACCGGGAGGAGACGACGGAGAGACCCCCGAAGTCGGAAGAGGACCCCTGAAGTCAGAAGAAGATCCCGGAGCTGCCTAATAAATTATTTTAAAAACCTGTGTACTGTGTTTTTTATTGTCTTTTTTCTCTAGGTGAATGGGTAAGGGTACCATGTACCCCATACTCATTCACATAGGGTGGGGGGCCGGGATCTGGGGGCTCCCTTATTAAAGGGGGCTCCCGGATTCCGATAAGCCCCCCGCCCACAGACCCCGACAACCAACGGCCAGGGTTGTCGGGAAGAGGCCCTTGTCCTCATCAACATGGGGACAAGGTGCTTTGGGGTGGGGGGGCCGGCAGGGTGACCCCCATGCCCTAAAGCACCCACCCCCCCATGTTGAGGGCATGCGGCCTGGTACGGTCCAGGAGGGGGGGGGGCGCTCGCTCGTCCCCACCCCCATTCCTGACCGGCCGGGCTGCATGCTCGGATAAGGGTCTGGTATGGATTTTGGGGGGGACCCCACGCCGATTTTTCGGCGTAGGGGGTTCCTCTTAGATCCATACCAGACCTAAGGGCCTGGTATGCCCCTGGGGGGGGAACCCACGCCGTTTTTTTCATTTAAAACTTGGCGTGGAGTTCCCCCTCTGGATTCATACCAGACAGCTGTCAGCACTGCCTGTCGCTCATCGGGAAAGGAAAAAAAAGTTTTCCTTTCCCGATCAGGGAGCCAGGCTTGTGCTTACAAAGTCGTGCTGAAGTCGTGTCTATATATTTTTCAGGCACGACTTGCATGCTACTTCAGGGTTTAACATTGAGGTCTATGGAGTACAACTCGCATAGAAGTTGGACCAAAGTAGTGCAGGGACTACTTTCAAGTCGGCACGACTTAAAGTCGTGCCAATATGAATGGTAGTCATTGAAAAGCATTGAGAATGACTTGTCATACGATTTTGCAGTACAAAATCGTGGGACAAGTCGTATAAGTGTGAAAGGGGCCTTAATGGGATAATAATGAAGCTGCTTTGCTGGTGATACTGATGGAGTTATTGAAAATAAATTTTCAAAGGATTTTTTTCTAGTGATATCAAGAATAATATTATTATGTTTTTTTTTTTGGGGGGGGGGGGGGCAAGTTACCACAACACTATTATCCCGTAGTTTTTAAGATCAAAGATACAACTATGTTGGTGTCCCTTATCAATTTTACATTGTATTTTTTTAAATGTAACTGCCTACTCCCAAACTGTCATCTGAAGTAAAACACATAGCCAAGTATTATTCTTCACAATTTTTTTATTGTGCATTAAAAAAAAAACAAATAAAATTAAAACATGCTATCTGCCAATAGAACTTAACCAAAAAGTGCATTCTATGCATCCAAAAATATAGAAAATATAACAAATCAAATCATTATTATTCAACCAAAAAATAGAATAAAAGCCTCATGCATGTGTCCTGCTTCTTAATATAGGGGGTCAACAATGCCAAGAGTTGGTGAAAGCAGGGGTCCGTCATCCGGAGATAATTCCGAAAAACATCTGGATTATTCTCCTGGAGCTCCCGCAGCAAAGGCATATGACATAATTGGTCACGATTAATAAAGCAACCAATTTTTGGTCCAAGAACTCCTCCTCCTCCTCCTGTTCCTGGACGGGACTTGGGTCAAAGCAATAACTTCAAGGCCAATAACAAATAACACGTTATCACCTCCGATTCCGCAACATGGTCTGGTTGACAAACGACCGTTCAGAAACGAACTGAAAAGTGCAAAATGAAAAGCGCAAACTGAAAAGCGCAAACTGAAAAGCGCTAAATGAAAAGCGCGAATCAACACTCACCAAACTTCTACTAACACGAAATTAGCAGGAGCACAAAGAGTGGTGCTAAAGAGCTGAAAAACCACGTAGTACATCACTATGTTCGTGTTTGTTGCGAAAATTCCTTGCCGTTAGTATGCAAGACAAAATCCAGGCACACGCCTTCGGACAAAAGTCTGAGGTTTTGTCTGCGGAAAATCCGATCATGTGTACGAGGCTTTAGAGCTCAGGCGGAGTACAATATTGAGAATCTGTACACATTACCTGCGAGCAGTCATACCCATGGTATCAACGTACGCATTTAAAAGCATATTTAGCTGTTTGCTTTGCATTCCACTTAAATCTGTATGATGTATGAAATCACAGGTGACAATACAGATATATTCAGAAAAACGCATTGTAGTTTAGGATAGAGAGGGAAAGAATTAACACCCTGTCAGTTCCCAAAGGAAGATTTCCCCTTATCTCATGTTCCAGTGACAACTGTAATGCCCCGTACACACGGTCGGATTTTCCGACGGAAAATGTGTGATAGGACCTTGTTGTCGGAAATTCCGGATTTTCCGACACACAAAGTTTGAGAGCAGGATATAAAATTTTCCAACAACAAAATCCGTTGTCAGGAATTCCGATCGTGTGTACACAAATCCGACGGACAAAGTGCCACGCATGCTCAGAACAAATAAAGAGATGAAAGCTATTGGCCACTGCCCCGTTTATAGTCCCGACGTACGTGTTTTACGTCACCGCGTTCAGAATGATCGGATTTTCTGACAACTTTGTGTGACCGTGTGTATGCAAGACAAGTTTGAGCCAACATTCGTCGGAAAAAATCCTAGGATTTTGTTGTCGGAATGTCCGAACAAAGTCCGACCGCGTGTACGGGGCATTCGATTTTGAATTTCCCATCTTTTTTTGTCTTGGTAAGAACGGTCATCAGGACAAACAGAGATTGTAAATTTCCACAGTGGAGGCACAGACAGCAAAATAAACAGTACAGGTTTCTAATTCTTCCTGACTCCATTCAAAACTCAAAATAAAATGTTTTGGATATATATGCTTTAACTTTTTTTTCTGTTATTCACTTACCTATAAGTCTGAGATTCATAACTTTCCAATTCTCTCCCCAGAGAAGTACATAATATTATCTGAAACACAAAAAAGGATGCAATTTAAATATGGTTTATAGGTTAATTAATTAAGTATACAGTATATTGTTAAAGATAAGGACCGCCATGTGTTTCAAGTGGTTCTTCTGCCCTTTACAGGAAAACATTCTACAATATATAGTGACTTTGTTGTATTGAAACCTGTACTGAGACATATATGAAGGTTGCCATTTGTAACCTCCTGAAAATTACACTCACCGGCCACGTTATTAGGTACACCTGTTCAATTATTTGGTAACACAAATTGCTAATCAGCCAATCACATGGAAGCAACTCAATGCATTTAGGTATCTAGTCCTGGTAAAGACGACTTGCTGAAGTTCAAACTGAGCATCAGAATGGGGAAAGGGATTTAAGTGACTTTGAAAGTGGCATGGTTGTTGGTGCCTGACGAGTTTTTCAAAAACTGTTGATCTACTGGGATTTTCACGCACAACCATCTCTAGGGTTTACAGAGAATGGTCCGAAAAAGAGAAAATATCCAGTGAGCGGCAGTTGTGTGGATGAAAATGCTTTGTTGATGTCAGGCGAGAACAGACAGGTTTGAGATGATAAAAAGGCAACAGTAACGCAAATAACCACTCCTTACAACCAAGGTATGTAGAAAACCATCTCTGAACACACAACACATCGAACCTTGAACCCAAAAGAGGAACTTCCACTTATATGCTTCCTCCCCCCCTCCGGTGTCACATTTGGCACCTCTTAGGGGGGAGGGGGGAACAGGGCCCCTGTTTATGACAGGTCCCCTTCCCCACTTCTGGAAGATGGCCCCCTAATTCTTCCACCGCCGCTGGGCCAATTAGAAAGCGCATACGCAGTATAGAACCAGGAGTGAAGCCGAAGCTGAAAGGCTTTACTGCCTGGTTCCCTTACCACGGGCAACTGGAGAGTTACTAATTTAGTATTTTCTTTACAGGAAGGTTCTTTGCTGAAGGGCTTTATTAGAGTCTCTTTAACTGCTACAATGAAAAATACACATACATTTTTTGTATAAAGATATTTATCAGGGTGGGGTCTACTGAGACAATGGGAGGTGACTAAGGAATGATAAGCCTGGGATAGGCAGATAACACACAGACTGATACAAAATTCTAGTAATAATGTGGCCTTACTTGAAGGGAAACTGTCATGGGAGACCAAAGCTGGCCCCTCCTTTAGAAAATGCTTGTTCCCTGGCTGTCATGTTGATGTATTGGCTTCAGTTCCCATTACACAGTTTAAAAAAATCGCTGTACAGTAGCTTTTGCTCTGTAACCATCTCCTACTAGGTCCAGTTCCAAGATGCTTTTCTGTACCTTATTATTGTATGTGCACTGTGTGGAATTTATAGCACGTATAATTATTTTTATGTCTAGCTTGGGGGGGGGGGGGGCACTCAGATTTAATAACAGATTATGACAACCCAGATTAAAACATTCATGCAACTTTGCAGGCCTCTTCTTCAGCAGAAAAGGAATATCAGTGCAATCTTACCATTCTGCCATGTACTGTGACATCGAGACGCACCCATTGATGCAACGGGAGAATAAAATGGGATAATATTGCAACATCAATTTCATTCGTTAGCTGCATCTGAGCGTGGATCTGACCTGTTAACAGAAAGGTGTAAAATCACATTTGTTCTCTGTTGTTCAGTTAGCTTGAGTTTCGTTTTGTTTTTTTCTAAAGGGAATTACATGTTAACTAGCTAATACTCACCTGTTATGTGCTTCTGAGATCTGGACCACTACAGTACTGCCAGGTAAGATCATAGGTGTAATAAAGCACATTGGCTTACTTGTTAGTACTCTTGGTTTGTAGCACTGTGGCCATCAGTTTAAATCCCAGCCAAGACACTACTTGCATGGAGTTTGACTGTTCTCCCTGGCCCTGTGTGGGTTTCCTCTCACACTCCAAAGACATACTGGTAAGTTAACCACTTAAGCCCTGGACCATTTTGCTGGCCAAAGACCAAAGCACTTTTTGCGATTCGGCACTGCGTCGCTTTAACTGATAATTGCGCAGTCGTGCGACGTGGCTCCCCAAGAAAATTGACGTCCTTTTTTTCCCACAAATAGAGCTTTCTTTTGGTGGTATTTTATCACCCCTGCGGTTTTTATTTTTTGCGCTATAAACAAAAAAAGAGCGACAATTTTGAAAAAAACGCATTATTTTTTTACATTTTGCTATAATAAATATCCCCCAAAAATATATTAAAAAACTTTTTTCTTCAGTTTAGGCCAATACGTATTCTTCTACATATTTTTGGTAAAAAAAAAAATTAAAAAAATCGCAATAAGCGTTTATTGATTGGTTTGCGCAAAAGTTATAGCGTTTACAAAATAGGGGATAGTTTTATGGCATTTTTATTAATATTTTTTTTTTATCATGACTGCGACATTATGGCGGACACATCGGACATTTTTGACAAATTTTTTGGACCACTGTCATTTATACAGCAATCAATGCTATACAAATGCACTGATTCCTGTGTAAATGACACTGGCAGTGAAGGGGTTAACCACTAGGGGGCAGTGTAGGGGTTAAGTATGTCCTGGGGAGTGATTCTAACTGTGGGGGGGCGTGGCTACGTGTGACATGTCACTGATCTCTGCTCCCGATCACAGGGAGCAGAGATCAGCGACACAGTCACTAGGCCAGGCATGTCCAAAGTCCGGCCCGCGGGCCAATCGCGGCCCACGTTCTGGTTTAGAACGGCCCGCCTGGTTCTTTGGACATATATATCTTTTGTAAGATATATTCCTTTGTACACGGCAGCCTCTGTAATAGGAAGTCCCGTTTCCTGCTCTGTCATTGGATGACTTTTCTGTCCATCATAGGAGGCAGGACTTTGTATTAAAGAGGCCACCGAGAAAACAGGAGTTTTTCCTGTATGTAATCTTTTTGCGCTCGTCCCGCCCCCCTCCCTGGCACATGTGAGGCTGCAGATGGGCACTGACCCTTATTTTGCTTCACAGTTCTTTATTTAAAATGTAAAAAATTAAAAAAAAAAAAAAATTCCTGAAACTTCCCTCTTAAAGTGAAGGTGTGTGTTATACGCCAATAAATACGGTTTATCCAAATAACACGCCCAAGCTCATCTCTTTACTCACACAGCTACAAAGGCAAGAGATTTCTTGTTGAGCAGTGTATTAGTGCTCGAACAAACACACTTCGACCAAATTTCAATGGTTCAAAGAATGTCAGGCAAAATGGTTGGCCCTCACGCATTTGTTCACTTCATCAAATCTGGCCCTCTTTGAAAAAGGTTTGGACACCCCTGCACTAGGCAGAAGGGGAGATGCTTGTTTACATTAGCATCTCCCCGATTTTCATCTCCGTGAGGCGATCGCGGATATCTACGCGGCGATCGAGTCTACGGGACCTGCGACCCGACTCATGGAGCTCCCGGCCGGCGCACACGCAATGGCATGGTGGCAAATTTAAAGGGACGTACGGGTACACCCATTTGCCCAGCCGTGCCATTCTGCTACGTACATCGGCGTGCGCCAGTCGAGAACCCGTTAATTGGCCCCTGATTTTTTTGTTTTCCTGGAGTATAGCTTAAGGCTGGGTTCACACTGGAGAACGCAGCGGCTCACAGTCCAGTGCTTATCCATTCACCATTTCAGGTCCGATTTTTGGACTGAATTGAGACCTGAAATGGACCAAACGATGCACAGGACTCCTGTGCAATTCACACCGGAGCCGCAGCCGAGATGTGTCAACCGGCTCCATAGAGAGCCGGTCACAATCTCCTGCTATGCGAATTGAATGCGGGGAAATTCAATTCCAATTCGCAAAAGTGTGAATCCAGCCTTAAAAAGCAATGTGGGACTCTCGTCAGGACAACCCCCTGGTGAGTCTTCCTCACACCTGGAATATACAGTAGAGTTCCAGGCTAGGTTGTTTGCAATAGTACAACCAGAGTTGTTTTGTTTATGGGTGTGCGAGCTGCTCTTATTCTCTACTGGTTCCCCCAACTGAATTGTTCCAATACAACCAAATTACTTCCTTTCTCAAGACTAAATTGAAACATGCTGCCCACCTGCTATCTCTGACTGTTTGAGTTTTCATGCAAGACTAGAAATTTTTTGAAAGGTAAAATGTCACTATTATATGAAAGGATTGATCTCAATCATACTGTAAGCTGCCATACACGCAGTAGGGAAAGTATGATCTTAATATAAAATTGGATATATCGGAAAGGCGGGACATAGATAACGATTTATCTAAAATTTCTATCAATACAACCCGAGTAGAATCTAATTCTAAAACATCACTACATTGGTACTTAGTCCCTACTACGGTGGTCAAACTACTCTTCTGTTTTAGAAATTGTGGACTAATAGGAACTATGTTCCATATGTGGTGGCAATGCCCCAAGGTACCCAGATTCTGAATTTGATTATTCAATCCAATTCACTCAGTGACAGGAATCGACATCTCCAGATCACCTGAAATTGCTCTATTCTAGAAGTTGGATAAAAAAAAACACCCAAAAGACTGGTCTCTTATATGATTTTAGCAGCTAGAATTGCAATTGGGAGATGTTGGAACCAGACGATGGTGCAATTTGAGTATGTAAAACAAGTGAATTGGATTCCGAGTAACAAAAAAAAAAAACTCACATTCCTTCTTCAAAATAACCAAAGCAAGTTCAACAAAACGTGGGACCATTGGATTCAATATTTATCAGTGGACAAGCAAGGCCACGGGAGCATTCTCTTTCCTACTACTGTAACTGGTAACCCCTCTACTTACTACTCTACTACTACTTATCTTATCTTATTTTTCTAATCTTTTCTCTCCCTTCTTATACATGCAGCAATAACATATGTTACGTTGATTCTATCTTGAACTTTACACTATTTTTATAGCTGGAATTTTTTATGGTATCCATACTTCATGTGTTGAGATTGCTTGTCTCTTTTTCCTGTTTATATAAACCCAGTGGGGCTGATTTACTAAAACTAGAGAATTCAAAATCTGGTGCAGCTCTGCATAGAAACCAATCAGCTTCCAGTTTTTTGTCAAAGCTTAACTGAACAAGCTGACGTTAGAAGCTGATTGGCTGTCATGCACAACTCCACCTGATTTTGCACTCTCCGGTTTTAATAAATCAACGCTCAAGTTTCAATGGTACCTAACAGTCTGTAATTTCGCTCCTGTTGGGAGACTCTTGGCTTAAATTGAATAAAAAGACAAAATTGAAAATACAACTTATAGTAACCAATGACAACCAATGAATGATGAGCTAAGGCTCCGACCAAGCCAGTGGGAAGCTGGCACACGATAGCAGGCCGATGTCCCAATCAGCTGCAGCCGGGGAATTCCCTGCTCCGTGGATGCATATAATAAAGGGATAGGGATGCCGAGGACATTGTTAACCTCATATACAGTGCATCCAGGAAGTATTCACAGCGCTTCACTTTTTCCACCTTTTGTTATGCTACAGCTTTATTCCAAAATGGATTAAATTCATTATTTTCCTCAAAATTCTACAAACAATACCCCATAATGACAACATGAAAGAAGTTTCTTTGAAATCTTTGCAAATGTACTAAAAATAAAAAACGAAAAAAATCACATGTACATAAGTATTCACAGCCTTTGCCATAACACTCAAAATTGAGGTGCATTCTGTTTCCACTGAGGCTGGGTTCACACTATTGCAAATTGTGCAAATTATCCAATTCGCATAGCAGGAGATTGTGACCAGCTCTCTATGGAGCCGGTTCACATATCTCCGATGCGGCTCCAGTGCTAATTTGCACAGGAGTCCTTTGTGTCTAAATCGGACCTGAAACGGTGAATGGAGACGCACCGGATCCCTGCTGTGTGCCGCTGCGTGTTCCAGTGTGAACCTAGCCTAAGAGGGTTCCACAACTTGATTGGAGTCCATTTGCGGTCAATTCAGTTGATTGGACATGATTTGGAAAGGCACACACCTGTCTATATAAGGTCCCACACAATGAATTTAATCCATTTTGGAATAAAGCTGCATACCAAAATGTGGAAAAAGTGAAGCGCTGTGAATACTTTTCGGATGCACTGTAACCACATGGCCATATTTGGACAATGTCACTGACCATGATTTGGCCATCAGCCTGCTGTCATATGGAAGCTTCCCACTGGTTCAGCTCAAAACTTAGGCAGGCCTTACATGGGTCGAATTTCGAAATAAAAACGCACAAAATGTCTGATTTTCAAAAGAAAATTCTTTCGAAATTCCACCATGTATGGTCAGCCTTAGTTCATCACTAGTCCTGACACCTAGAAGGCTAGCTTCCTTTAAAAAGGGATCTGAAGCAAAGTTTTCATATTACTATTATATAGCTGGGGTATATCGATGATATTTTTAATTTGCTACTGAATTTCACTTCCCAAAAATGGAGTCATCACTGAGTATCAAACACATTAATCCATAGTGACCTGATAAGCACAAGAACAAGCAAATGATGACATGACCAATGCAGCAACCCATTAGATGATTTCATTTTTAATCTTCAATAAAAAATGACAGCTATAATCCGACTGGCTGCTCTAAGCAATATTTCCACTTCCCCGTGTGCCTCAATCTAGCCACAGGTACTTTGTGATCTGACAGTGATAGCTGCTCATTATGTACGCAGACAAACGGTATAACAATTTTTATTCTAAAGAACTATTTAAAAGATTTAGAAATGACAACCTAATCTAACCCAATTTCCAGCATTCATTTTATATTAATGGAAAATGTAGGTTGCTTACCGGTAGGCGTCAGGAAAATGAGTGGTGTTGTATACATCCTATTACTATCTACATGGTGGATAATCCCACATTCTTTACTTTTACAATAGTCCAACAAATACATCCAAATGGAAAATGTAAACCTGAAAAACAAATAAAATGAATAAATACTATATGGATAATTTAAAAAGGTGCTAAAAGTCAAACTGTTTTTTTTAGAAAGCAACCACAGCCTGAGTAGAAAAGCCTGTCACCTGCCAGCACACTGGAGAGAAAAGCCATTGGTCTGGAAATAGTGGTCTCTCTGCAGAGGTCTCCCATGCCTCCTGATGAGCTCATGCACACGGGCACAAAAAAGCGCATATTTTTTAACAGTTCAGTGTATCTGTTTAGCTCTGAACGCAGCTGTTTTCTATTGGCTTTTGCACATAACTGCGTAAAGACCAGTAAACTTGTACTTGGTATGATCCTTAAAAAAAGAAAAATCTGTAAGGACTATATTTTACGATGCATGAACATTTGAAGTCACCTGCGTCTTGGCAGAAAAAGCGCTTGCGTTCTTGCAACAGAAGACCATTTGCGCTGTAATATGAAAACATTGCATACATACAGCACACAGAGAACTTTTTATGCAGGGTTTTGCTGCCAGGTTGTCAGCAAGATTCTGTGTAATAGCCGCATTTTCATGCAGCGATACGCATGTACCCCAATATTTCTCCATTTAGTAACACCAATTCTAAAGGGGCGTACACACGGTCGGACTTTCTAGAAAGCTAGGTCTGACGTACTTGCCGCCAGACTTCCGGTGGACTACCGCCGGACTTTCTGAACGGCCGGACTTGCCTACACACGGCCGGACTTTCCGGAATCCGGTCTTCCCGACGGACTTCCGCTGGACTTTCAGAATGAACGGACTTTCCCACACACGGACAAGTCCGTTCATTTTGAACGTGACTCGGGTACGACGGGACTAGAAAAGGAATTCAATCTCGCCGCTTTTTTTGGCGAGATTGAAACCTTGCGAGCTCCGTCGCAGGCATCCCAGGCCCTTAGGTCTGGTGTGGAACTTTAAGGGGAACCCCCTACGCCGAAAAACCGGCGTGGGGGTCCCCCCAAAATCCATACCAGACCCCGATCCGAGCACGCAGCCCGGCCGGTCAGGAAAGGGGGTGGGGACGAGCGAGCGCCCCCCCCCTCCTGAACCGTACCAGGCCGCATGCCCTCAACATGGGGGGGTGCTTTGGGGGAGGGGGCGCCTTGCGGTGCCCCCCCACCACAAAGCACCTTGTCCCCTTGTTGATGAGGACAAGGGCCTCTTCCCGACAACCCTGGCCTTTGGTTGTCGGGGTCTGCGGGCGGGGGGCTTATCGGAATCCGGGAGCCCCCTATAATAAGAGGGCCCCCAGATCCCGGCCCCCCCACCCTATGTGAATGAGTATGGGGTACATGGTACCCCTACCCATTCACCTAGGTAAAAAGTGTCAATAATAAAACACAACACAGGTTTTTAAAATAATTTATTAAACAGCTCTGGGGGGGGGTGTCTTCTTCCGTCTTCGGGGGTCCCTCCGGTTCATCTTCTCCCGGCGTCCGGTTGGTTCTTCTCCGCTCTCCGGCCTCTTCTCCCGGTGTCCCAGGTCTTCGGCCGGCCCCTCCGCTGTCTTCAGGTAGCTCTATTGCCAGCGGAGGTCCGGACTTCTGGGCTTCTGGGCTTCTTGTCTTCTCTTCTCTTCTCTTTCCCCAGATGTTGACACGACGCTCTCTCCGGCTGGACTGGTCTCTGAGGGCTCCGTTGTGACTTATATAGGCGGAGACCCCGCCCCCATATGATGTCACAGTCCCTGGGCATGCTGGGACTGTGACGTTTTAGGGGGCGTGGTCGACCACAGCGCGCTGTGATCACCGAGTCACTGAGACTCGGGTGATCACCGATCCAAGTAAGGGGCCGGTCCCGGCCCCTTACCATGTGATCAGCTGTCAGCCAATGACAGCTGATATATATATAAATAATATCAGCTATAATATTTTATATTATATTTATATATTTATTTATATCAAATATGGTGCTCAATATGGATTAAATTAATATGCATAGCCATAAATATCAGAAATAAAAGTGTAATAAAGTGATTTGTGCAACAGCAGGTACTACTTTTAAATAGACTGCGAATGTGACTACAGGAGATGACCGGACTGCAAATGTGACTACAGCTTATGACCAGACTGCGAATACAGGAGATGACCAGACTGCGAATGTGACTACAGGAGATGACTAGACTGCGAATACAGGAGATGACCAGACTGCGAATGCGACATACTACAGGAGATGACCAGACTGCGAATGCGACATACTACAGGAGATGACCAGATTGGGAATGCGACATACTACAGGAGATGACCAGATTGCGAATGTGACATACTACAGGAGATGACCAGACTGCGAATGTGACTACAGGAGATGACCAGACTGCGAATGCGACTACAGGAGATGACTAGACTGCGAATGCGACTACAGCAGATGACCAGACTGCGAATGCGACATACTACAGGAGATGACCAGACTGCGAATGTGACATACTACAGGAGATGACCAGACTGCGAATGTGACATACTACAGGAGATGACCAGACTGCGAATGCGACTACAGGAGATGACCAGACTGCAAATGCGACATACTACAGGAGATGACCAGACTGTGAATGCGACTACAAGAGATGACCAGACTGCGAATGCGACTACAGGAGATGACCAGACTGCGAATGCGACTACAGCAGATGACCAGACTGCGAATGTGACTACAGGAGATGACCAGACTGCGAATGTGACTACAGCAGATGACCAGACTGCGAATGCGACTACAGCAGATGACCAGACTGCGAATGCGACATACTACAAGAGATGACCAGAATGCGAATGCGACATACTACAGGAGATGACCAGAGACTGCGAATCCGACTACAGGAGATGACCAGAATGCGACTACAGCAGATAACCAGAATGCGAATGCGACTACAGCAGATGACCAGACTGCGAATGCGACTACAGCAGATGACCAGACTGCGAATGCGACTACAGCAGATGACCAGACTGCGAATGCGACTACAGCAGATGACCAGAATGCGAATGCAACTACAGCAGATGACCAGACTGCGAATGCGACTACAGCAGATGACCAGACTGCGAATGCGACTACAGGAGATGACCAGAATGCGAATGCGACATACTACAGGAGATGACCAGACTGCGAATGCGACTACAGCAGATGACCAGACTGTAAATGCGACTACAGCAGATGACCAGACTGTGAATGCGACTACAGCAGATGACCAGAGACTGCAAATGCAACTACAGGAGATGACCAGACTGCGAATGCGACATACTACAGGAGATGACCAGAGACTGCGAATGCGACATACTACAGGAGATGACCAGAGACTGCGAATGCGACATACTACAGGAGATGACCAAGTAGCCAGTTTTAAAATTTAAGCTTTCAGCAATGCACAGCTATACAGGGGGATAAAGAACATTGTCAGGGAGGGTTTAGTAACACTGAGTCTATAGGTAGAAAGACCTACCTGACCAGCCGGGCTCACCTCTCAGAGGTCCGGGGCAGAGCTTTCCGTGGTAGGGGCGAGCTTACTGCGGTAGGGGGCGGGGCTTACGGCAGTAGGGGGCGGGAATATTCGTGGTCCATGAAAGGCGATGTCAGTGCTCCGAGCACAGAGTACATGGGGTGGGGCAGGGCAGGGTCAGAGCGTCAGTGGAGCTTCCTGCCCCGCCCCTCCCTGCTGACAGAGCCTCCCTCAGCCTAAACCGAGCTGGACAGCCATCTGATAGAACACCAGCGCAGTGATCCTGCAGGCTGGCGCAGCGCCGGGGGCTATATTAGTCTGGAAGGACAGGTGGGGGTATTTTATTCATGCAGAGGGCGGCTTTTTGCCGCCCCTTCCCCCCATGGCGCCCATGGCACTTGCCATGGCTGCCATACCTTAGATACGCCACTGGCCGCAGACCGGATGGATCTGAAGTACAGGCTGCGCCACGGATCGGATATATCGGAAGTACGGGCTGTACTTCATAAAAAGGTAAGTTAGAAAAAAAAAAACTAGCCAAAAACGAGGGGTGGAGAGGTGGTCTTTCATTTAAGACCACCTCTCAAAAGTGGGTGGAACTCTGCTTTAAAGTGGTTGTAATGTGTGCTGTGAAGGTTCGGCATACCGTGCCGCATGCGCCTGTGATGTCACCGGCTGCATCCAGGGTAAATATCTCCTACACGGTGCCTGTTTAGGAGATATTCATTCTACCTACAGGTAAGCCTTATTATAGGCTTACCTGTAAGTAAAAATCACAAAGTGGACGTTACTACAGCTTTAAAAGTGCCCCTCTCTTTCTATCCTGCCTAATCTATATAAAAAAGAACTACAGTGGAACCTTGGATTACGAGCATAATCTGTTCCAGGAGAATGCTTGTAATCCAAAGCACTCGCATATCAAAGCAAGTTTCCCCATAGAAGTCAATGGAAACGAAGATAATTTGTTCCGCATTGACTTCTATTAAATGCAATACCGCATGTGGCCAGAGGTGGGGGAGCGCCGGAGAGCCTCGGAAATATTCGGGGACAGCTCGGCTGAACTCGGAAAGCCTCAGAAAGGCTCAGAAACACTCGGGAACTGAGTATTTCCGAGTCATTCTGAACGGCTCCGAACCGTTCCGAGTGTCCCCGGCACCCCCGCACCTCTGGCCAAATGCGGTACTGCACTGCCCATTAGCTTGAATTCTGCTCGTTTTGCAAGACAACGCTCGAAAAACCGAGTCAGAATTAAAAAAAAAAAAAAGTTGCTCGTCTTTCAAAACGCTTGTTAACCGCGTTACTCATAAACCAAGGTTCCACTGTATGTACTTACCTAGTTTTAATCCACTCAGGTCTGGTCATGTGATTCTGCAGCTCTATGTAAGGGAGCACTTGACAACCGCTGTGAAATTCGGGAGTCGTGACATCACCCATAGGCTCCCATAGTCCAGCCATTGTTGGTGCTCCCTCCTCTCCCTGCAGCAGCTGCTCGCTGACACAGGGAAGCTGGAGCTGCAGGATCACGTGACCAGACCAGATTAAGAATGGTAAGTATTCAGATCTTTTTTTTTTATAGGATAGGTAGGAGGAGGAGCACGTTTTAAATAATAGGTATAGTTAGGCTTTTCTTCCACTTTGAAACATAAAAAATGCTACAGTCCTTACAGTGCAAGTGTGCTGCCTTTGAACATTTTGAGCTCAGGAAAAAAATGTGATAGATATCCTAAAACCTGCCATTTTCAGGGAGTGATCTGCCTGTGTATGGGCAGAATGAACTCTAATGTGCACCTATATAAGCAGATATAGTTACTGTACAGAGGAGGGGTGACCCTTGAAGCTTTTAGCAATAAATGAATGTCCAGGCACCCGAGGGGATAAAAGTAGTCATGCAATAATTCCATACAAATGAATACCGATTAGCCCTGTAGTTTTATTTTTTCATATGCAATCATTGGAGTTAATTTACTAAAAACAAACAGACTGTGCACTTTGCACGTGCAGTTACTCCTAGGCTTAGTAAATGAGGTGAAGCTTCATTTTACAAAGAATACCCAATCACATGCAAGGAAAATAAAGAAAACAGCATTTTTGCTTGCACATGATTGGATGATGGAAATCAGCATGGCTTCTCATTTACTAAGCTCTGGAGCAAATGCGCCTGCACTTCCAAAGTGCACAGTCTATTTGCCGTAAGTAAATCCACCCCAATGCATGCCTTATGTGGAAGAATAAGGAGAATCAGATCATTTATCTACATTGCCATCATAATTACAGTAAAACAGGCACAGAACCTTTAGGAAAAAAAAAAAGAGTATTCAGAGTGATGGTATCTCACATTGGGTAATGTTTAACAAGCTGACGTCTTCTCATCTCCAGATCTTTGTTATTAAATGGCTGAAATTTCTTGATAAGGCTGCTGTATTCATTGCTCGATGCAAGTGGGGAAGAAAGCAGGGTTGACACATCTATAAGGAGAAGAGTTGCTATTATTGCAGTGAACACAACATATCATTTCTGCAGGTGAACATAAATGACAACTCTATGGAAAGTACAAAAAAAAACCAGTATAAGGTTCTTTCCAATCAGGTCCACCATACGCACGTCTGTTTACATCCACTTACCTCCGACTCCATACAGACCTGAAAAAATTATTTAACCACTTAAGGACCGAGCCTTTTTTTTTTTTTTACACTTGTTGTTTATAAGTTAAAATCTTTTTTTTTTTTTGCTAGAACCCCCAAACATTTTCTAGCAAAAAAAAAAAAAAGATTTTAACTTATAAACAACAAGTGTAAAAAAAAAAAAGGCTCGGTCCTTAAGTATATATATATATATATATATATATATATATATATATATATATATATATATATTTTTTTTTAACACCCTAGAGAATAAAATGGAGGTCGTTGCAATACTTTCTGTCACACGCAGCGGTCTTACAAGCGCAATTTTTTTTGGAAAAAAATACACTTTTCTGAATGAAAAAATAAGACAACAGTAAAGTTAGCTCAATTTTTTTTTTTTTAGATTGTGAAAGATAATGTTACGCCGAGTACATTGATAGCCAACATGTCACGCTTCAAAATTGCGCCCACTCATGGAATGGCGACAAACTTTTACCCTTAAGAATCTCCATAGGCGATGTTTGAAAGTTCCTACAGGTTTTTGGAGGTACAGAGGAGGGCTAGAATTAATGCTCTCGCTCTAACGATCGCGGTGATACATCACATGTGTGGTTTGAACACCGTTTTCATATGCGGGCGCTACTCATGTATGCGTTTGCTTCTGCGCGCGAGCTCGTTGGGACGGGGTGCTTTAAAACATTTTTTTTCTTCTTTTTTTTTTACTTTTAATTTTTTATTCTGACACGCGTTCTAAAAAGACAAAAATTTGGTGTCACTTTTATCCCTATTACAGGCAATGTAAACATCCCTTGTAATAGAAAAAAAGCATGACAGGTCCTCTTAAATACGAGATCTGGGAAGACCTCAAATCTCATATTTACACTAAAATGCACTATAAAAAAAAAAAAAAAAAAAAAAAAAAATTGAAAAAAAAATTCTCCTTTAAGAGCTATAGGCTGAAGTGACATTTGACGTTACTTCTGCCCTCCCATGCCATCTTCCCCTCAGTCAGTATCCAGGCATCCACGGGAGAGGACGCTATCATCTCCGCCACTATTAGCGGGTCCGGTAAGCAGCGGAGACGACCAGAGCGTGGTGGGCACCTATACCACTGCCTATAAAAGTGATCACGCGGAGACCACTTTTATCTTAAAGAGAAACGCGTGGCGTTCCCAAATATATCAAGGTATGGCAGCTAGCTGCTGCCATAACCTCAGTATTTAGCGACAAAGTCCTGACGCACGGGTAGCGTTTTGCGTGAAGTGGTTAAAGAACTGTGTCATTTTCTGTATCTTGACCTAAATGTGATGGATTGGAGGTAGCCTGACGTAAACAAATGCAAATCTGTATTCATCCTGCTGCCTATAGATCCTACACGGGTCCAGATAGATCCTTTGTCTTAGTCCGTAGGGTTCAATATTGAGTTGGCTCACCCTTTGCAGTTATAACAGCTTCAACTCCTCTGGGAAGGCTGTCCACAAGGTTTAGGAGTGTGTCTATGGGAATGTTTGACCATTCTTCGAGAGGAGCATTTGTGAGGTCAAGCACTGATGTTGGATGAGAAGGTCTGCCTCGCAGTCTCCTCTCTAATTTATCCCAAAGGTGTTCTATTAGGTTGAGGTCAGAACACCGTTAAGTCAAGTTCCTCCAGTTCCGTCCAGTCAAGTTCCTCCACCCTAAACTCGCTTATCCATGTCTTTATGGACCTTGCTTTGTGCACTGGTGTGCAGTCATGTTGGAACAGGAAGGGGTAAAAAACCCCGGTACCGCATTTTTTGCCACGTTTAGCGTGTGGAATTTATTTTTTCATTGGCCAGAGTACTTGCCATTGAAATACATGAACGGCCAAGCACTAAACGCAGCTAGCGTTTAGGCACGTTTATACTAGTTTTTGCCACGTTATGCGTTTTTTGGTCAAAACGTTCCTCTCCTGAATGCAGGAGAATCGCGTTCAGTAGAGGAACGTTTTGGGCAAAAAAAACTTCAAATGCGGCAAAAACTAGTATTTTTTTCATTTCACATTTACTGCCCCTAAACTCTGCTGCCCCTAAACTCTGATAAAAGCCTATGGGGTTGATTTACTTAAGGGAAATAGACTGTGCACACTGTAAGAGCAGTTGCTCCAGCAGGGAAAGAAAATCCATCACTTCCCTTAGTAAAAGTATCACACTGGGGTTGATTTACTAAAGGCAACTAGACTGTGCACTTTGCAAAGTGCAATTGCTCCAAGCTTAGTAAATGAGGTAAGGCTTGACTTTTTAAAGAATACCCAATCACATGCAAGGAAAATAAAAAAAACAGCATTTTTCTGCACATGATTGGATGATGGAAGTCAGCAGAGCTTCTGCTCATTTACTAAGCTCTGGAGCAACTGCACTTTGCAAACTGGACAGTCAATTTGTCTTTAGTAAATCAACCCCAATGTGTACACACAAACTCTGGCTAGGCACACATTTAACCCTTTGATCGCCCTATATGTTTAACCCCTTCCCAGCCAGTGTCATTAGTACAGTGACAGTGTATATTTTTAGCACTAATCACTATATTAGTGTCACTGGTTCCCACAAAGTGTCAAAAGTGACCCAGCATGCATGGCGGAGCCTGCAGTAGGTGGTCAGCCTTCATTGACAGTAGAGCAATTTTTTGTTTGTTCTTTGTGTCCGGTGGTGGCAGCAGAAAAAAAGGAATTGTCAAAAACCTGTCTACTATTTTTATTTATTTTTGACACTTTTTATGTAAATGGGTAGGGGACAATGTACCCCATACTTATTCACATGTGGGGGCTGGGATCTGGGCGCCTCTGCTCCAAAGCACCCATCCCCCCATGTTGAGGGAGGGCATGTGGGGTATGTTCAGTAGGGGAAAGGGGGGCACTCGCTCGTCCCCCCCCCCCAATTTCCTGGCCTGACGGGCTGCTCAGATAAGGGTCTGGTATGGATTTTTGGGGGGACCCCACACAGGTTTTATCTTTCTTTTTTTTTTTAAAGCCGGGAGTCAACAATTGCAACCGCGAGTCAATTCAAATGTAATTTCACTTGTTGCAGCTGGTTCTATACATGCTACAGATGTGCCACTTTACAGGCAGACTAAGGGGACCCGCCACCCCCCGCCCAGGCACAATATTTAAAGGAAGTTTTTGTTTTCATTGTTTCACTTCATTAAACATCATTAAAATCACTGCTCCTTTAAAAACAATATTTTTTTAAAACTTTTTTTGCATTGATACATGTACCCCAGGGCAGTACCCAGACCCCCATACCCTTTTTATGGCCAATTACTTGCATATAAGCCTTCAAAATGGAGACTTTTGATTTCTCATGTTCGGCTCCCAAAGACTTCAATGGAGTTTGCGGTTCAGGGCCGAACATTTCCTCTGTCGGCACATCTCTAGATATCCGTTATGGGATGTACGTTGTACATAAGGCTTAATTTGAACTATTTTTGATGTTAGCTACCATCTTGTCTTATAAAAATATAAAAGTTTATCTTATCGTGATCATGACCTGCAGGATAACGTCTATGTATGTGTGTCAGCCATCACATCTCTCCTCCCTGGTGACAAGTATTCTCCAATCAACTCAAATCATCTCCAAACTAATCTTATTGAGATTACAGAGAGAAAACAGTGTGATGTGTGATGATCTTCTGGAATCTCAGCTATGAGGACTTTTCTGTGACATTGCCTACTGTTGTTTCTTTACCTATGTCAGCTTTAACATATGTCTTATATGATTAATGTCACAGCAAACAAGGAAATGAATGTTACACGTCAGAACAGTGTAGGGATGGCATCATGACAAACCATCTGCTTTCACTTCCTTTCACTGCTTTGCACCTAGACATCCGATTCTACAAAATTGTGGGATTTTTGTAGACCTAAATGTCAATAAAAAAAAGACCAATATTTCATTTTTTAGATCTGGATAGAGGCTGGGAGGGTTAGAATCACTTACTTCTGTCCTTGCCTAATATGAGCAAGGTATATTGTAGGTTATGGCAGAAAGTGAAGAAAAAGAGACGCTTGCTTCTTGGGGGGAAATCAATGGCAAACCTAGACAACATTATAAAAAGCAGAGGTCTCACCTTACCGACAAAGTGCCGTATAGTCAAAGTTCTGGTATTCCCTGTAGTAACCTATGGCTGTGAAAGATGGACCATAAGGAAGGCTGAATGCCGAAGAATTAATGCTTTTGAACTATGGTGTTGGAGAAGACTCTTGAAAGTCCCTTGGACGGCAAGAAGATCAAGCCAGTCAATCCTGAAGGAAACCAACCCTGAATATTCAGTGGAAGGACAGATTCTGAAGCTGAAACTCGAATACTTTGGCCATCTAATGCGAAGACAGGACCCATTGGAAAAGACCCTGATGCTATAAAACATGGAAGGAAAAAGGAGAAGAGGACGACAGAAAACAAGATGGATAGCTGGCATTATCGAAACAATGAACATGAAGTAAAGCAAGCTCCGGGAGGCAGTGGAGGACAGAAAAGCCTGGCGCTCTATGGTCCATGAGGTCACCAAAAGAGTCGGACACGACTAAACGACTGAACAACAACAACATATTGCAGGTTCACATTAACCAGTTGACATCTGCGCTATAGCCAAATGACGGCTACAGCGGGTGATCACCGATCCGAGTAAGGGGCCGGTCCCGGCCCCTTACCATGTGATCAGCTGTCAGCCAATGACAGCTGATCAAATGATCAAAACAAAAGCTCTGTGATCGTTTTTTTTTCTTCTCACGCTGACAGCGCGAAGAGAAAAAAAAAGCCGATCACTGGCTCATCAGCAAGGGGCATCGGTCCCGAAGAGGAAGAGGCAATAATGCCTCATATGTGCCACCAGTACCCCCTGCCAGTGCCCACCAGTGCCACCTATCAATGCCCATGAGTGCCACCTATCAATGCCCACAAGTGTCACCTATCAATGCCCACCAGTGGTGCCAATCAGTGCCACCTAGCAGTGCTGCCTATCAGTGTAACAGATCAGTGCCCATTATTGCCACCCATCAGTGCCCATCACTGCCACCCATCAGTGCCCATCACTGCCACCCATCAGTGCCCATCAGTGCCGCCTCATCAGCTTACATCAATGAAGAAGAAAAATTACCTTTTTTAAAATTTTATAACAAAATATAAAAAAATATATATTTTTTTAAAAAATTTGGACTTTTTACATTTTTTTAACAAAAAATAAAAACCGCAGAGGTGATCAAATACCAGCAAAAGAAAGCTCTATTTGTGAGAAAAAAATGATAAAAATTTCATTTGGGTACAGTGTTGTATGACCGCGCAATTGTCATTCAAAGTGCGTCAGCGCTGAAAGCTGAAAATTGGTCTGGATAGGAGGGGGGTTTAAGTGCCCTGTAAGCAAGTGGTTAAAGTGGAACTAAACCTTCTTATCCTTTACAGCCAAGGAAGCTGCCATCTAATGCTGTGTACACACGGGCGGACTTTTTGACCGGACTGGTCGGACGGAACGAATCCGGACAATCCGACCGTGTGTGGGCTTCATTGGACCTTCAGCGGACTTTTTGTGTCAAAAATCAGACGGACTTTAGATTTGGAACATGTTTCAAATCTTTCCGCCGGAACTCCGCCGGACCCAGTTCCTATTGAGAAATCCGCTCGTCTGTATGCTAGTCGGACGGACGAAAACCGACGCTAGGGCAGCTATTGGCTACTGGCTATCAACTTCCTTATTTTAGTCCGGTCGCACGTCATCACGTACGAATCCATCGGACTTTGGTGTGATTGTGTGTAGGCAAGTCTGTTAGTTAGAAAGTCCGCCGAAAATCCGTCGTAACTCCGTCGATAGTCCGTCGGACCTTTGAAAAGTCCGCCCGTGTGTACACGGCATAAGCCTCTGTTAGATCTGCAGGTGCCATGGTGCTGCACATGTGGTCAGCTATGACAGCAGCCATTTGATAGCTTGACAGTTCAGATGAGAGCTGACATAAACACACTAGTAACAGTATTGGCTCGTTCACACTTACTTTGCTCTCTGAAGCGCAATCTCCATTGGGATTGCTTTTCACAGAGCACTTGACAGACAATGAGGGGGTGTTGTATTGCCTCCTCACTGCCCGATTTAACCCTGTACTAGCATGTCACATCCGCTTTCATTGTATGCAGTTGCAGGGTGCTTGCAGAGTGATTCCATTCCCTTGAATGGGTTGTGCTTATTGGGTGTAAGCAACAGGAGGTATAATTCCTGCCAAGGATAGGAAGCAAAGCATCATTGCCACAGCCTATGTTTCCCTTCCCCCATTGCCTCTGCAGCTAAAGGAGTTGTGGTTGGGGGGGGGGTGCTAAAAACCAGGCTCAAGCATGGGGTTTTACTGCCCCTCAACCACTAGTGTGGCCTTGTGCCATTACGCTCGGTATACAGTGCTGTACATTATTAACTATATGTAAACCCTCACTGTTACTGGCTACTCTCGCTTAGTTGCTGACCTAATGATGTACGTATTGTAACAATTTGGAACGAACAATGTGTTTGTCCTGATTTCAGTTCAATTTTTTTCAATCTTTTATTTTCCTTTGACATTCAGGTTAGTGTTATTTTATCTGTACTGAAAATGGAAATTTTCAATAAAAAATACCTGAATAAAAAAAAAAAAAGGATGATCGTTTTGGGATGTTTTCTTATAAACCCTGCAGTCATCCTGAGTATAAAATATCCTGGTCCCTGTGAGCCAGTGTTCTAGTGAGGAACAGTAATAGGAAAAATGACATATGTGGTCCCAGGTTTCTTCATAGACCCACTCAGATCCAGGGTGGGTAAAAATCAATGATTTTTTTTTTTTAATAAAAAAAATCTGATTTTTTTTTTTAAATTTAAATCAGATTTTTTGATTTTTATCAAATTTATTTTAATAAAATGCTTTTGGAGTACAAATCTATCTAAAGACAGTTTTCTATTTAAGATACATTAATAATTTAGTTTATTTAGCATGAAATGGAACGTCGTTATGTAGCATGAGGCTGTATATATTCTGCAATATTTACATTTTTTGGTAAACTCATTCAATGAGTTTACCAAAAAATTTAAATATTGCAGAATATATACAGCCTCATGCTACATAACGAAGCTCCATTTCATGCTGAATAAACTAAATTATTAATGTATCTTAAATACAGTGGGGACAGAAATTGTTCAGATTTCCTTAAATTTTTCACTCTTTGTTATATTGCAGCCATTTGCTAAAATCATTTAAGTTCATTTTTTTTCCTTATTAATGTACTCACAGCACCCCATATTGACAGAAAAACACAGAATTGTTGACATTTTTGGAGATTTATTAAAAGAAGAAAAACGGAATTATTTAACTCAGGTGCTGTCCATTTCTTTGATCATCCTTGAGATGGTTCTACACCTTCCTTTGAGTCCAGCTGTGTTTGATTATACTGATTGGACTTGATTAGGTAAGCCACACACCTGTCTATATAAGACCTTACAGCTCACAGTGCATGTCAGAGCAAATGAGAATCATGAGGTCAAAGGAACTGCCTGAAGAGCTCAGAGACAGAATTGTGGCAAGGCACAGATCTGGCCAAGGTTACAAAAAAATTTCTGCTGCACTTAAGGCTCCTAAGAGCACAGTGGCCTCCATAATCCTTAAATGGAAGACATTTGGGACGACCAGAACCCTTCCTAGAGCTGGCCGGCCGGCCAAACTGAGCTATCGGGGGAGAAGAGCCTTGGTGAGAGAAGTAAAGAAGAACCAAAAAATCACTGTGGCTGAGCTCCAGAGATGCAGTCGGGAGATGGGAGAAAGTTGCGGAAAGTCAACCATCACTGCAGCCCTCCACCAGTCGGGGCTTTATGGCAGAGTGGCCCGACAAAAGCCTCTCCTCAGTGCAAGACACATGAAAGCCCGCATGGAGTTTGCTAAAAAAAACACCTGAAGGACTCCAAGATGGTGAGAAATAAGATTCTCTGGTCTGATGAGACCAAGATAGAACTTTTTGGCCTTAATTCTAAGCGGTATGTGTGGAGGAAACCAGGCACTGCTCATCACCTGTCCAATACAGTCCCAACAGTGAAGCATGGTGGTGGCAGCATCATGCTGTGGGGGTGTTTTTCAGCTGCAGAGACAGAACGACTGGTTGCAATTGAGGGAAAGATGAATGCGGCCAAGTACAGGGATATCCTGGATGAAAACCTTCTCCAGAATGCTCAGGACCTCAGACTGGGCCGAAGGTTTACCTTCCAACATGACAATGACCCTAAGCACACAGCTAAAATAATGAAAGAGTGGCTTCACAACAACTCCGTGACGATTCTTGAATGGCCCAGCCAGAGCCCTGACTTAAACCCAATTGAGCATCTCTGGAGAGACCTAAAAATGGCTGTCCACTAACGTTTACCATCCAACCTGACAGAACTGGAGAGGATCTGCAAGGAGGAATGGCAGAGGATCCCCAAATCCAGGTGTGAAAAACTTGTTGCATCTTTCCCAAAAAGACTCATGGCTGTATTAGATCAAAAGGGTGCTTCTACTAAATACTGAGCAAAGGGTCTGAATACTTAGGACCATGTGATATTTCAATTTTTCTTTTTTAATAAATCTGCAAAAATATCAACAATTCTGTGTTTTTCTGTCAATATGGGGTGCTGTATGTACATTAATGAGGAAGAAAAATGAACTTAAATGATTTTAGCAAATGGCTGCAATATAACAAAGAGTTAAAAATTTAAGGGGGTCTGAATACTTTCCATCCCCACTGTACATAGCTCTGCAAGCTGAGATAACATGCACTGCATTGATGCATCCGCACAATTTCACAGTAACCATGAGATAAAACAAAGTTCAGGAATATTCCTTTATCCCATTGTTTTACAATTCTATGTACACTGCAAACTGTATGATTGAATCGGTTCTGATATCGCTGTTTTACTAACCTGACAGCTTATTATTCTAAACAGGAAACCTTCATTTTGTTTGCAAAATATTAAAGATTATAACTACCAGCAAGAATAAGTCCTTACATTTAAAGAGCACCTGTCATTTCAGATCTATCATGGCAGAGCATGTTAGCGGGCATCCACTCACCTGCTGCCGCCACGTCCCTCTCCTTGTTCCATCACTGCCGCATCACCTGCTGTCCCATTAAAGTGAATGGGACTGTCGAGTCAACAGCAGGTCAGAGGAGAAGCTGCTGCTGGACAGAGATGACAGTTGCTCTTTAAAAATTATGATTTAAAGTGGAGTTCCACCCACATTTACAACTCTTCAGCATCCCTCACTAAACTGTGCACTGTAAACGAATTGGATATTTTTAATTTTTTTTCTCTGCACCTACTGTATATCTGCTGTATTCATTTTTCACTTCCTCCTGCCTAGCCTTGGCCCATCGCATCATTTCCTGTTTGCAATGCCTTCTAGGAAGGGGCAGCAACTTCCTCTGACACTGCCGTTGCTATGGAGACCTGACCTGAAACCTATTACACTGCTTATTACATTGCACTGAGCATGTGCGAGATCTGCAAGGATGAGATCCAGGAAGAAATACAGTCTGGCTTCAGATGCCCACACTTAAGATGGCCATGGCCTGCTGTAAGTTTATAAAATAACAAACTACTGCTATAAACTAACAAAACAGGTCTTAGTTTACAGACTAACTTTTTTAGAATACATTAAGCTTGTGTATTATAGGGGTATTTTTATTTAAAAAGTATAATTTTGGCTGGAACACCACTTTAAATCGAGTTGATCTAAATCAATCCTTTTTACTAGTGATTTAAATCATGATTTAAATCATGGATTTAAATCTCAATTTAAATCGACTTGATTTAGATCAAATCCACCCTGCTCAGATCTATCGGAGGGATTGCAGATGAGATTACCAGTAATCAGATAATAGTTTATTTGCATATCCTTGTCAAACAAGATTCTGTATCTACACTTCCTGTTGCAATAAATCCATTACACAACATTATATGGGTGGTGCAGATGGTTGCAAATGACAACACAGATCATTTATCAGGGACAAACTACACAGGGGGATTGTTATAAGATTTGCAACCAATCAACCAAAAAACTGACTGCAGTAAAAGATTATTCTCATTCAATTTGCTGGCGATTTTTAGACTTTAACTTTTGCTGCAGCCATACAATACAAAACTTACGAGTATGCATATATAATATAATTAAATAACAATATAAAAATAAAACAGAATACAAATTGGACATTGTCACAGTTGTGCACAATTAGTGCTCCTTCCCTAATGCCCCGTACACACGATCAGAAACTCTGCCAGCAAAAGTCAGATGTGAGCTTTTGATCAGAAATTCCGACCGTGTGTATGCTCCATCGGACTTTTGCTGGCAGAATTCCAGCCAGCAAAAAATTGAGGGCGAGGTTCTCTATTTTTCGGTCGGAAAAAGTTCCTATCCGAAAATGTATTCGTCTGTATGCAATTCGGACGCACAAAAAAACACGCATGCTCGGAAACAATTCAACGCATGCTCAGAAGCACTGAACCTCATTTTCTCGGCTCGTCGTAGTGTTGTACGTCACCGCGTTCTTGATGGTCGAAAGTTCAGAGAACTTTTGTGTGACCGTGTGTATGCACGGCAAACTTGAGCGGAATTCCGTCGGAAAAACCATCATATCTTTTTTCTGACGGAAATTCCACTCGTGTGTACGCGGCATTAGTCGTACCCAAAATACGTCCAAATAATACGCAAGGCAAGATCATATCTGCTGTATGCATGTAAGGATTGTGCATTGTTTACATGCATACAGAGGGCAGTGTACAGGGATACTATTGGCTGCTAGCGTTGCTAGGGCCAACAAGTCAATATCAACAATGTGCCCATGCCGCTGATTACAGCTGCCAGCAAGATCCTGCATATTGTATGGCCTGCGTTGCTGAATATACATTGTTGATATTGACATATCAGCCAGGAGCAGCAGCGGTGACCAAGTCGTCCGTGCAGTTCCTGGAAAAAGTGAATACATGGTAATAGCTATAGAAGTCATTAGACTTGCACAACTACACATCATTGTTCTTGCTCTCAGTGCCCCCCCACGGAAATTCATTCTATTTGTCATGTTTATTGTTATCTCAGAAAGTAAACGAAATTTTGGGTCGCCATCAGAACAGGGCAGCACAGTGGTGTAGTGGTTAGCACTTTCACCTAGCAGCAATAGGGTCGCTGGTTCAAATCCCGATCACGACACCATCTGCCTGGAGTTTGCATGTTCTCCCTGTGCCTGTGTGGGTTTCCTCCGTGTACTCCGGTTTCCTCCCACACTCCAAAGACATGCTGGTAGGTTATTTAGATCCTGTCAAAAAATTGGCCAAATATGTGTATGTTGTATGTGTATGTGTTTGTAAGCGTGTCAGGACCCCATGGGGCAAAGGACTGCGCTATACTGCAGATGGACACCCGCAGCAAAAAGCGCTCTGAGGCGATTCAGTTCGCATAGGTAGCGCTATACAAGTCACTCATTCATTCAGAACAGGTGCCTGTTCTGATCTTCCTACTACTATGCTTCCAGAACCTCTAGAATTGAACTAGAAGGGTGCTACAAAAAAGAAAAAAAAAAACAAACTTGTGGTTGGTTATTTTAATGCATAATGACCTCTTTCGGTACCCGGAAGTACATATCATCGACTTACCTGATTCAAATGGACACGCAGATATGGATTTTTCTTTTCGTCTCCATCTGTGCTCGAAGTACCATGACTTACATATCTGGTGATCTTTGTAAGGACGTTGATGTGGTGGACTGGTTTCCATCACTTTAAAAGTCTTTGCTGCTGCGTAGAAAATGGTTTCATTGTGTGTAGAGTCCCTTGGTATGTGGTCGTTGTGCACCACCCAAGCTCGGAGGGCGGCGTAGTACACGTCTGTGCTGTGCTGCATATCGTCACTCCTGTAGACCATAACACTGGGAAGCATCAAGTAAACCATCCGGCTCTGTAGCTCATGGACATGTTTCTCATTCTTCCAAGACTTTTTAAATACTACAATCCCAGTTCTAAACTCTGAGGAAGCCACAACATCCATGTGCACCGTGCAAGGCCGGGTACACAGATATTTCACGGAAATGTTTGCATTGGCAAGAGTCTTTGGAACGTTCTCAAAAGTGACATAGTCTTTGTTATTCAAGTATTGTTGGCTTTGTTTGGTTACAGATGTTGTCTCCTTGGTGGAGCACAGGAAAGGAACCTGGAGGAGGAAGAAAATCGATTTACTTTGAAAGTCCTTGCACAAATACAGAATGGATTAGTCATTGAAAATGCAAAAGTCTACAACAATTGAAAGACAATTTGATGCATACACACAAAAAGCTGCAGTCTAGTAAAAAATTTTCAGGCATACAGCACCGGTCTAATGAAGTATATCCCAGGTCCAGAGGGCCCCACGGTGATGCCGGATTCCCCCTACAGCTGTGATCTTCTACCAAAACAGGGACAAAGGACTTTGCCTTTTGTTCTTCTTTTCTGTCCCCTCAGAATGCAAGGCTTCCTGTGAATGGAGGTGGGACGGATAAATGATAGGGGGGCTTCTGCAGTGATCTGCTGCTTCATTGCTCTCACCTGGCCCTGTGCTGCAATTTTAATCTCTGACGTGATTGCAAGCCTTTCGTCTCTTCCTGGTTCAGCTCCCTGATGATGAGCATGTGGCCTCCCAGCAGATGAGTCTGGAGGTTATGTCATTCTCACCTAGGTCAGAAATATAAAAGTCGAGGGGCAATGATCATAGGAAATAATTATTTCCTGTGATTGTTGGCTCCATCTAGTGGTTATGATGTGCTATTTTCCTGATTTACTCTATTCTGTAGTAATGAAAAGCATTCAACCTGGAGAGAAAATACCCCAATAACATTTTTAGGCTTTTTTCCCTTTTCCTGGAGTTTGGCTTTAAAGCTTATTTACTGTTTGTTCATGTGAGATACTTTTTCTCAAGAAAGCTTTGCCTCAGCAAGCTGTATGATGAAATTAGAGGCTACTAGAGGGTCTGAAAAAGCTTCTATCTGCAGTACGATAGCAGATGTATGTTAATCTATGGAGTGTCCCCCAACCACAAAGACAGCAGATTGACGGGAGCTGTTACTATATGGAGGGACCCCAACCACTAAGACAGCAGCATGATGGGAGATGTTACTATATGGAGGGACCCTACCACTAAGACAGTATCATGACGGGAGATGTTACTATATGGAGGTACCCCAACTACTAAGACAGCAGCATGACGGGAGATGTTATTATATGGAGGGACCCCCAACCACTAAGACAGCAGCACGACGGGAGCTGTTACTATATGGAGGGACTCCAACCCCTAAGACAGCAGTATGACAGGAGCTGTTACTATATGGAGGGGACCCCAACCACTAATACAGCAGCATGACGGGAGCTGTTACTATGTGGAGGGACCCCAACCACTAATACAGCAGCATGACGGGAGCTGTTACTATATGGAGGGACCCCAACCACTAAGACAGCAGCATGATGGGAGATGTTACTATATGGAGGGACCCTACCACTAAGACAGTATCATGACAGGAGATGTTACTATATGGAGGGACCCCAACTACTAAGACAGCAGCATGACGGGAGATGTTACTATATGGAGGAACCCCCAACCACTAATACAGCAGCATGACGGGAGATGTTATTATATGGAGGGACCCCAACCACTAATACAGCAGCATGAAGGGAGTTGTATGTTACTATATTAAGAGACCCCAACCACTAAGACAGCAGCATGAATGTAAATTTATTCACTTTGGGGCTAGAAACATGCATGCATCATACATACAGGAGCAGAATAACTGGGGGAAGCCGTAGTGGAGAAGGATCTGGGGGTTTTGGTAGATCATAAGCTCAATAATAACATGCAATGCAAAGCTGCGGTTTCCAAAGCAAGCAAAATCCTTTCTTGTATTAAGAGAGGTATGGACTCCAGAGAGAGAGATATCATTTTACCCCTCTACAAATCATTAGTAAGACCTCATCTGGAATATGCAGTTCAGTTTTGGGCACTAGTTCTCAAAAAGTATATGGGGGAACTGGAGAAAGTGCAGAGAAGGGCAACCAAACTCATAGGAGGCATGGAGGAGCTCAGCTATGAGGAAAGATTAGAGGAACTAAATGTATTCTCTCTTGGGAAGAGGAGATTAAGGGGGGATATGATCACCATATATAAGGACTTAAGTGGTCCATATAGTGAACTTGGTGTTGAGTTATTCAGGTCATCATAGAGGACAAGGGGACACTATTTACGTCTGGAGGAAAAAAGATTTCATCTCCAAATACAGAAAGGTTTCTTCACAGTAAGAGCTGGGAAAATGGGGAATAGACTCCCTCAAGAGCTGGTTCTGGCCAGCTCAGTAGATTGAAGGCCTGGATTCTTTCCTAGATATACATATTATAGATATAGATTCCTAGATATACATTTCGAGGTAGAGTTGATCCAGGGAACATCCGACTGCCTCTCGGGGGATCAGGAAGGATTTTTTCCCCTGCAAATTGGTTCATGCTTTATTGGGGTTTTTTGCCTTCTTCTGGATCAACTGTGGGTATAGGACTGTATAATTTATTTCTTCCTCCTGTTGGTTGAACAGGATGGACTTTTTTCAACCTGACTAACTATGTAACTTAATGAAGGGAGCTGTCTGTTACTATATGGAGAACCCAACCACAAAGATAGGAGCATGAAGGGAGCTGTCTGTTACTATATGGAGAACCCCAACCACGAAGATAGTAGCATGAAGGGAGCTGTCTGTTACTATATGGAGAACCCCAACCACGAAGATAGGAGCATGAAGGGAGCTGTCTGTTACTATATGGAGAACCCCAACCACGAAGATAGGAGCATGAAGGGAGCTGTCTGTTACTATATGGAGAACCCCAACCACGAAGATAGGAGCATGAAGGGAGCTGTCTGTTACTATATGGAGAACCCCAACCAAGAAGATAGGGGCATGAAGGGAGCTGTCGAAAAATCCGCTCGTCTGTATGCTAGTCCAACGGACAAAAACCGACGCTAGGGCAGCTATTGACTACTGGCTATCAACTTCCTTATTTTAGTCCGGTCGTATGTCATCACGTTCGAATCCTTCAGGCTTTTGTGTGATCGTGTGTAGGCAAGTCCGTTCATTCGGAAAGTCCATTGGTAGTCCGTCGAAAGTCCATCGGATAGTCTGTCGGACCAGTCCGGTCGAAAAGTCCGCTCATGTGTATGCGGCATTAAGGTGCTCAAAAAGGGAGGCTCCAAAGCTGACCACAAGAGGGACGTGTATAGTCTAGTATGTTTTTTAATAAAACCAGCACATACAATTCACAAACGCATGTCAGGCTTGCGCTTCAATGCATTTCATCAGGAAGTTGATTAAGTTGTTTAGTTGTGAAGAGTGATGTAGAATTAACCTTTGTGCATTCATCATTTTTGAACTTTCACATATTCATTTATTTGTTGAAGGTAGCGCCCACTTTTTTGTTTTTTATATATGCTGCATAGCGTTTGGCACTATTAAAGGGGCAGCAACCTAATTTCCTAGAATATTGATTTGGGGTGAGAGGAGTTGGGCCCTTCATATATATTTTTTTTTTTTTACAATTGATTACCAGGTAAAAATACTCATATTGATTAGGACCTGAACCCCCAACCATCTACAGCAAGATAAGACACCAGGAACGCTCCTGGACATGATACATATACTGGGGGCTTTGTTAACTAGGACTGATAGGATTTGTGACTAATTAAACTAATGGTAGAGGGTCAGAAGAGAGATATTATCTAGAAATGAGCCGAATCTGTCTTTCAAGTGGATGACTAATTGAAGAGTAGTAATAACAGGGATTACAAATCCCAGAGGCTGAAAGATTAGCAACAGAGCTCTGGGAAACGAGAATCTTCCAAACACGCTGAGTGCAGAGCCACAAACACCGCGCTCCTTCCAATCATCCAAGAATTTACTATAGACTAGTATGGGGAGGGAGGTGATCAGAGAGCGATCTTGAATGGATTTTTAATAAAATCACAGTGTTTAAAGACATTCGTGATACACTACCCATTTTTCATTTTAAAAAATGGCACCATGTCTTTTTTTTTGTGAAGCCCAGAATTAGAGAAAATCTACCAATACAGCCCCCCCCCAATGCAAGGCTTAAATGAGGTCTATAGGGAGCTGCATTACTTACCTTACACTCCCCTCGTCATCTCCAGCGCTCTCTCTGTCTCCCTCTGGCAATCTAGACAGTGGGCAGTCCCCAGGCATCATCATGTACAATGTAGGGCTACTAACCCAGCATTGTATGTATGCAACAAGAAATGTAAGGGTGCAATAAGGACGGCTAAGATAGGACACGAAAGACACATAGCGGAGGAGAGCAAAGAAAATCCCAAGAAAGTATGTAAAACAGTAAAAAAGGGAGGATAGACCATATTGGCCCCATAAAGAATGAGGAAGGACATTTGGTTACAAAGGATGGGGAGATGGCGAAGGTATTGAATTTATTCTTCTCCTCAGTCTTCACGAGGGAATCGAGGGACTTCAGTAACCAAAACTGCAGTGTTTATCCTCATGACACAACACAGGAAGCACCTCCATGGTTAACAGAGGTGTTGCCTTATGAGGAGTTTATGAGTAATCTCCATTAGCAACTGAGAATATCTGTATATAGATGTGTATATATATATATATTTTTGGATAAGAAATAATAGTAGTGTGTATGTGACAGGGTTTCAGTAAAGGGGTAATTTAGCTAGATGTGAATACGCGACAGGATCTGGCTGAAAAGAGCTAATGCATTTAACAGCTACTTGTAGTATGCGAGAAGGATGTGCTGGGAAGACAATCAGCTGATTACGTATATTTGATGTTCAAAGGGTCAAGGACAGATACCATCTGAAGTTTAGTTGTTACAGGGCCAAATTCATTAGGTCAATAAAGGCCTTTGTATTCCTCCATGCTAATCAACCATTTGTCCATTTCAAAAGGGGTGTTTGAGAGGATGACAATATTTCTTTATCTGTTCAGGAAAGGAGGTTTTGCCCTGGCTAAGGCCATGCATAAGTTAAGTACCCCTTTCAAGAGAAGGTGATGACTTTCACCTTAATCCCTCTTCAAACAACTTATCACCAGCTCGTTACCACAACAGGAGGAAGTTGCCCAAATTAGGAGATATGCCTGGTGGGAATAGAGGGCTAACAGAATAAACCAATCAGATTGGCCCTATTCAATTCAATGAGAGATGGGCCTATAAGAAGGTATTCCAAAGAGAGTAGTGGAGAGATGAAAACTGACCTGGGCCCAGGAACATTCATAATATAGGTAATTATCAGAACATCTTCCAGCACTTAAAGGTATACCTGCTTGTCATGCTTGTTTGTTTACCATTTGTATTGTAATGATTATACTTTGTCTTCTTGTACTATAACCTAATATTTTCTCCCTTAAGACTATAGATATTGTCTGTGTATTAGGTAGACTTTTAACGCTTCTTTAATAAATGTTATTATATTTAAGCTTTCACGTCTGGCTATAAGAATCCTTATTTAACCAACCTCATATCTTATGGTTAATAATTCATAAATGTACGTTGAGAACGGCAAGAGAGGACAGAATTAAAATTAGACTTGGGAAACTTAACATTAATAAATGACCGGGACCAGGTGGCTTGCACCCGAGGGTACTTAGGGAACTCAGTCAAGTAATTGCCAGACCATTGTTCCTAATTTTAACTGACAGTCTACTGACTGGAATGGTACCAGCTGATTGGAGAAAAGCCAATGTAGCACCAATATTTAAAAAGG
Source organism: Lithobates septentrionalis (assembly GCA_037952835.1). Taxonomy (NCBI): domain Eukaryota; kingdom Metazoa; phylum Chordata; class Amphibia; order Anura; family Ranidae; genus Lithobates; species Lithobates septentrionalis. The sequence goes on from JBBDGP010000605.1 coordinate 9,217,977, forward strand.
GCCCAAAATACATCCCTGGGAATTACAGACCAGTTAGCCTAACATCAATAGTATGTAAACTCTTGGAGGGGATGATAAGGGACTATATGCAAGATTTTAGTAATGAGAACGGTATTATTAGCAGTAATCAGCATGGATTCATGAAGAATTGTTCTTGCCAAACCAATGTATTTACTTTCCCATGAGGAGGTGAGTTGCCAGCTAGATAAAGGAAGGCCCGTAGACGTGGTGTATCTGGATTTTGTAAAAGCATTTGACACAGTTCCCCATAAATGTTTACTGTACAAAATAAGGTCCGTTGGCATGGACCATAGGGTGAGTACATGGATTGAAAACTGGCTGCAAGGGCGCGTTCAGAGGGTGGTGATAAATGGGGAGTACTCGGAATGGTCAGAGGTGGGTAGTGGGGTTCCCCAGGGTTCTGTGCTGGGACCAATCCTGTTTAACCACTTGCCGACCGCCTCACGCCTATATACGTGAGCAGAGCGGCACGGGCAGGCAAAATCACGTACCTGAAACGTGATTGCCTTCCCGCGGGTGGGGGGTCCGATCGGACCCCCCCCCGGTGCCAGCTGCGGTCGGCATTTGGTTGGGAGCGATGAGAGACGAGGGGGAGACCATCCGATCGTGGCCCCCCCCTCGCGATCGCTCCCAGCCACTGACAAACATCCCCTGCCTCTGTATAGTACACAGAGGCAGAGGATGTGATGTCATCTCTCCTCGGCTGTCAGTTTCCGTTCCAGCGCCGAGGAGAGATGACATGTAAGTAAGTGCACAACACAAACACACACAGTAGAACATGCCAGGCATACATTACACCCCCGATCCCCCCCCGATCGCCCCCCGATCCCCCCCCAATCACCCCCCCCCTGTCACAAACTGACACCAAGCAGGTTTTTTTTTTTTTTTTTTTTTTTTTTTCCTGATTACTGCATAGTGTCAGTTTGTGACAGTTAGCAGTGTTAGGACAGTTACTGTAACCCCCCTGTAGGTCTAGGGTACCCCCCTTACCCCCCCTAATAAAGTTTTAACCCCTTGATCACCCCCCCTCACCAGTGTCGCTAAGAGATCATTTTTCTGATCGCTGTATTAGTGTCGCTGGTGACGGTAGTTAGGGACGTAAATATTTAGGTTCGCCGTCAGTGTTTTATAGCGACAGGGACCCCCATATACTATCTAATAAATGTTTTAACCCCTTGATTGCCCCCTAGTTAACCCTTTCACCACTGATCACCGTATAACCGTTACGGGTGACGCTGGTTAGTTCGTTTATTTTTTATAGTGTCAGGGCACCCGCCGTTTATTACCGAATAAAGGTTTAGCCCCCTAATCGCCCGGCGGTGATATGCGTCGCCCCAGGCAGCGTCAGATTAGCGCCAGTACCCCCCCTAATAAAGTTTTAACCCCTTGATCACCCCCTGTCGCCAGTGTCGCTAAGCGATCATTTTTCTGATCGCTGTATTAGTGTCACTGGTGACGCTAGTTAGGGACGTAAATATTTAGGTTCGCCGTCAGTGTTTTATAGCGACAGGGACCCCCATATACTATCTAATAAATGTTTTAACCCCTTGATTGCCCCCTAGTTAACCCTTTCACCACTGATCACCGTATAACTGTTACGGGTGACGCTGGTTAGTTAGTTTATTTTTTATAGTGTCAGGGCACCCGCCGTTTATTACCGAATAAAGGTTTAGCCCCCTGATCGCCCGGCGGTGATATGCGTTGCCCCAGGCAGCGTCAGATTAGCGCCAGTACCGCGAACACCCACGCACGCACCGTACACGCACCATACACCTCCCTTAGTGGTATAGTATCTGATCGGATCAATATCTGATCCGATCAGATCTATACTAGCGTCCCCAGCAGTTTAGGGTTCCCAAAAACGCAGTGTTAGCGGGATCAGCCCAGATACCTGCTAGCACCTGCGTTTTGCCCCTCCGCCCAGGCGAGCCCAGCCCACCCAAGTGCAGTATCGATCGATCACTGTCACTTACAAAACACTAAACGCATAACTGCAGCGTTCGCAGAGTCAGGCCTGATCCCTGCGATCGCTAACAGTTTTTTTGGTAGCATTTTGGTGAACTGGCAAGCACCAGCCCCAGGCAGCGTCAGATTAGCGCCAGTACCGCTAACACCCACGCACGCAGCATACGCCTCCCTTAGTGGTATAGTATCTGAACAGATCAATATCTGATCCGATCAGATCTATACTAGCGTCCCCAGCAGTTTAGGGTTCCCAAAAACGCAGTGTTAGCGGGATCAGCCCAGATACCTGCTAGCACCTGCGTTTTGCCCCTCCGCCCGGCCCGGCCCAGCCCACCCAAGTGCAGTATCGATCGATCACTGTCACCCCGGTCGTAGTCAAACCAGCACTGCAGTAACACTTGGTGACGTGGCGAGTCCCATAAGTGCAGTTCAAGCTGGTGAGGTGGCAAGCACAAGTAGTGTCCCGCTGCCACCAAAAAGACAAACACAGGCCCGTCATGCCCATAGTGCCCTTCCTGCTGCATTCGCCAATCCTAATTGGGAACCCACCGCTTCTGCAGCGCCCGTACTTCCCCCATTCACATCCCCAACCAAATGCAGTCGGCTGCATGAGAGGCATTTTCTTTATGTCCTCCCGAGTACCCCTACCCAGCGAACCCCCCAAAAAATATGTTGTGTCTGCAGCAAGCGCGGATATAGCCGTGACACCCGCTATTATTGTCCCTCCTGTCCTGACAATCCTGGTCTTTGCATTGGTGAATGTTTTGAACGCTACCATGCACTAGTTGAGTATTAGCGTAGGGTACAACATTGCACAGACTAGGCACACTTTCACAGGGTCTCCCAAGATGCCATCGCATTTTGAGAGACCCGAACCTGGAACCGGTTACAGTTATTATAGTTAGTTACAAAAAAAAGTGTAAAAAAAAAAAAACACAAACAAAAATATAAAATAAAAATAGTTGTCGTTTTATTGTTCTCTCTCTCTCTATTCTCTCTCTATTGTTCTGCTCTTTTTTACTGTATTCTATTCTGCAATGTTTTATTGTTATTGTTATTGTTATTATGTTTTATCATGTTTGCTTTTCAGGTATGCAATTTTTTTATACCTTACCGTTTACTGTGCTTTATTGTTAACCATTTTTTTGTCTTCAGGTATGCCATTCACGACTTTGAGTGGTTATACCAGAATGATGCCTGCAGGTTTAGGTATCATCTTGGTATCATTCTTTTCAGCCAGCGGTCGGCTTTCATGTAAAAGCAATCCTAGTGGCTAATTAGCCTCTAGACTGCTTTTACAAGCAGTGGGAGGGAATGCCCCCCCCCCCCAACATCTTCCGTGTTTTTCTCTGGCTCTCCTGTCTCAACAGGGAACCTGAAAATGCAGCCGGTGATTCAGCCAGCTGACCATAGAGCTGATCAGAGACCAGAGTGGCTCCAAACATCTCTATGACCTAAGAAACCGGAAGCTACGAGCATTTTATGACGTAGATTTCGCCGGATGTAAACAGCGCCATTGGGAAATTGGGAAAGCATTTTATCACACCGATCTTGGTGTGATCAGATGCTTTGAGGGCAGAGGAGAAATCTAGGGTCTAATAGACCCCAATTTTTGCAAAAAAGAGTACCTGTCACTACCTATTGCTATCATAGGGGATATTTACATTCCCTGAGATAACAATAAAAATGATTTAAAAAAAAAAAAAAATGAAAGGAACAGTTTAAAAATAAGATAAAAAAATAATAATAATAAAGAAAAAAAAAAAAAAAAAAAAAAAAAGCACCCCTGTCCCCCCTGCTCTCGCGCTAAGGTGAACGCAAGCGTTGGTCTGGCGTCAAATGTAAACAGCAATTGCACCATGCATGTGAGGTATCGCCGCGAAGGTCAGATCGAGGGCAGTAATTTTAGCAGTAGACCTCCTCTGTAAATCTAAAGTGGTAACCTGTAAAGGCTTTTAAAGGCTTTTAAAAATGTATTTAGTTTGTCGCCACTGCACGTTTGTGCGCAATTTTAAAGCATGTCATGTTTGGTATCTATGTACTCGGCCTAAGATCATCTTTTTTATCTCATCAAACATTTGGGCAATATAGTGTGTTTTAGTGCATTAAAATGTAAAAAAGTGTGTTTTTTCCCCAAAAAATGCGTTTGAAAAATCGCTGCGCAAATACTGTGTGAAAAAAAAAAATGAAACACCCACCATTTTAATCTGTAGGACATTTGCTTTAAAAAAAATATATAATGTTTGGGGGTTCAAAGTAATTTTCTTGCAAAAAAAAATTATTTTTTTATGTAAACAATAAGTGTCAGAAAGGGCTTTGTCTTCAAGTGGTTAGAAGAGTGGGTGATGTGTGACATAAGCTTCTAGATGTTGTGCATAAAATGCCAGGACAGTTCAAACCCCCCCCAAATGACCCCATTTTGGAAAGTAGACACCCCAAGCTATTTGCTGAGAGTCATGTTGAGTCCATGGAATAATTTATATTGTGACACAAGTTGCGGGAAAGAGACAATTTTTTATTTTTTTTATTTTTTTTTGCGCAAAGTTGTCACTAAATGATATATTGCTCAAACATGCCATGGGAATATGTGAAATTACACCCCAAAATACATTCTGCTGCTTCTCCTGAGTACGGGGATACCACATGTGTGAGACTTTTTGGGAGCCTAGCCGCGTACGGGACCCCGAAAACCAAGCACCGCCTTCAGGCTTTCTAAGGCCGTAAATTTTTGATTTCACTCTTCACCGCCTATCACAGTTTCGGGGGCCATGGAATGCCCAGGTGGCAAAAAAAAACCCCAAATGACCCCATTTTGGAAAGTAGACACCCCAAGCTATTTGATGAGAGGTATAGTGAGTATTTTGCAGACCTCACTTTTTGTCACAAAGTTTTGAAAATTGAAAAAAGAAAAAAAAAATTTTTTTTTCTCGTCTTTCTTTATTTTCAAAAACAAATGAGAGCTGCAAAATACTCACCATGCCTCTCAGCAAATAGCTTGGGGTGTCTACTTTCCAAAATGGGGTCATTTGGGGGGGGTTTGTGCCACCTGGGCATTCCATGGCCTCCGAAACTGTGATAGGCAGTGAGGAGTAAAATCAAAAATGTACGCCCTTAGAAATCCTGAAGGCAGTGCTTGGTTTTCGGGGTCCCGTACGCGGCTAGGCTCCTAAAAAGTCCCACACATGTGGTATCCCCGTACTCAGGAGAAGCAGCTAAATGTATTTTGGGGTGCAATTCCACATATGCCCATGGCCTGTGTGAGCAATATATCATTTAGTGACAACTTTGTGCAAAAAAAAAAAAAAAAAAAAAAAAAATTGTCACTTTCCCGCAACTTGTGTCAAAATATAAAACATTCCATGGACTCAACATGCCTCAAAGCAAATAGCTTGGGGTGTCTACGTTCCAAAATGGGGTCATTTGGGGGGGGTTTATGTCATCTGGGCATTTTATGGCCTTCAAAACCGTGATAGGTAGTGAGGAGTAAAATCAAAAATGTACGCCCTTAGAAATCCTGAAGGCGGTGCTTGGTTTTCGGGGCCCCGTACGCGGCTAGGCTCCCAAAAAGTCCCACACATGTGGTATCCCCGTACTCAGGAGAAGCAGCTAAATGTATTTTGGGGTGCAATTCCACATATGCCCATGGCCTGTGTGAGCAATATATCATTTAGTGACAACTTTTTGTAATTTTTTTTTTTTTTTTTTTTTTTTTGTCATTATTCAATCACTTGGGACAAAAAAAATGAATATTCAATGGGCTCAACATGCCTCTCAGCAAATTCCTTGGGGTGTCTACTTTCCAAAATGGGGTCATTTGTGGGGGTTTTGTACTGCCCTGCCATTTTAGCACCTCAAGAATCGACATAGGCAGTCATAAATTAAAGGCTGTGTAAATTCCAGAAAATGTACCCTAGTTTGTAGACGCTATAACTTTTGCGCAAACCAATAAATATACACTTATTGACATTTTTTTTACCAAAGACATGTGGCCGAATACATTTTGGCCTAAATGTATGACTAAAATTGAGTTTATTGGATTTTTTTTAGAACAAAAAGTAGAAAATATCATTTTTTTTCAAAATTTTCGGTCTTTTTCCGTGTATAGCGCAAAAAATAAAAACGGCAGAGGTGATCAAATACCATCAAAAGAAAGCTCTATTTGTGGGAAGAAAAGGACGCAAATTTCGTTTGGGTACAGCATTGCATGACCGCGCAATTAGCAGTTAAAGCGACGCAGTGCCGAATTGTAAAAAGTGCTCTGGTCAGGAAGGGGGTAAATCCTTCCGGGGCTGAAGTGGTTAATTTGTTCACAGATGACCTGGAGGATGGGATAAACAGTTCAATCTCTGTATTTGCAAATGATACTAAGCTAAGCAGGGCAATAACTTCTCCGCAGGATGTGGAAACCTTGCAAAAAGATCTGAACACATTAATGGGGTGGGCAACTACATGGCAAATGAGGTTAAATGTAGAAAAATGTAAAATAATGGTAGTATAAATATGAATGCAATCTATACACTGGGGGAGAACCTCTGGGGGAATCTAGGATAGAAAAGGACCTGGGGGTCCTAGTAGGTGATGCAATGCCAAGCTGCTGCTAACAAAGCAAACAGAATATTGGCATGCATTAAAAAGAGGATTAATTCCAGAGATACAATTTTAATTCTCCCGCTCTACGAGACTCTGGTCCGGCCGCACCTAGAGTATGCTGTCCAGTTCTGGGCACCAGTCCTCAGGAAGGATGTACTGGAAATGCAGCGAGTACAAAGAAGGGCAACAAAGCTAATAAAGGGTCTAGAGAATATTAGTTATGAGGAAAGGTTGCGAGCACTGAACTTATTCTCTCTGGAGAAGAGATGCTTGAGAGGGGATATGATTTCAATTTACAAATACCGTACTGGCAACCCCACAATATGGATAAAACTTTTTCGCGGAAGGGAGTTTAACAAGACACGTGGCCACTCATTAAAATTCGAAGAAAAGAGGTTTAACCTTAAACTACGTAGAGGTTCTTTATTGTAATGCCCCGTACACACGGTCGGATTTTCCGATGGAAAATGTCCGATCAGAGCGTGTTGTCGGAAATTCCGACCGTGTGTGGGCTCCATCGGACATTTTCCATCGGATTTTCCGACACACAAAGTTGGACAGCAGGAGATAAAATTTTCCGACAACAAAATCCGTTGTCGGAAATTCCGATCGTGTGTACACAAATCCGACGGACAAAGTGCCACGCATGCTCAGAATAAATAAAGAGATGAAAGCTATTGGCCACTGCCCCGTTTATAGTCCCGACGTACGTGTCTTACGTCACCGCGTTTAGAACGATCGGATTTTCCGACAACTTTGTGTGACCGTGTGTATGCAAGACAAGTTTGAGCCAACATCCGTCGGAAAAAATCCTAGGATTTTGTTGTCGGAATGTCCGAACAAAGTCCGACCGTGTGTACGCCCTATAAGAGCGGCAAGGATGTGGAATTCCCTTCCACAGGGAGGGGTCTCAGTGGGGGGCATCAATCGTTTCAAAAAACTATTAGATAAGCACCTGAACGATCGCAACATACAGGAATATACAATGTAATACTGACATATAATCACACACATAGGTTGGACTTGATGGACTTGTGTCTTTTTTCGACCTCACCGACCATGTAACTATATATGTGGAGGAGGCAGGCATCCCACTGCAGTCAGGGGTACCTTAGAGAGGACAGAGGGAGCCTACAGAAGCCAGGAGTTCCACTAGTAAATGTTCAAACTAACGTTCATATGAATATTGGTCTGAACATTTGTGTAAAAATGTTTTGCATATTTTATAATTGAACAAATGTTGTTCTAAAGTATTTAAAAACTTTAGATGTTTTTAACATTCATTTCAGGCTGCAAAGCAACAAAATGTGATTATTTTAAAAGGGGTGATTCTTTTCTATACCCACTGTATTCATTCAGAGTTACTTATCCGGAGGTATTTATTCCCATGTAGTGAGTCAGCCCACAGCTGTCTAATGCCCATTGTATTCTTCTAATGAATGTAACGGCTCCCCTTTAACACAAGTCCAGTCCAGGAAAAAAGGATTTTCTGGTTCAGTTATTCAGAACAAAAACCAGGACAATTTCCAGGAAAAAAAAACAATTCAAGGGCAAACCTGCAATGCTTGTATGTTTGGAAATAAGGAAAGTGTTGGCAATGAGATGTCAGTGTGCAATCATATACACATCTTATAGGTAGGGAGATGTGTGCTGTACATGGTCAGTGTGCAATCATATACACATCCTATAGGTATGCAGATGTGTGCTGTACATGGTCAGTGTACAGGGATCATATACACAGCATATAGGTAGGGAGATGTGTGTTGTACATGGTCAGTGTGCAATCATATACACAGCCTATAGGTAGGTATGGGGCTGTACATGGTCAGTGTACAGGGATCATATACACAGCATATAGGTAGGAAGATGTGTGCTGTACATGGTCAGTGTACAATCATATACACAGCCTATAGGTAGGTATGGGGCTGTACATGGTCAGTGTACAGGGATCATATACACAGCATATAGGTAGGAAGATGTGTGCTGTACATGGTCAGTGTGCAATCATATACACAGCCTATAGGTAGGGAGATGTGTGCTGTACATGGTCAGTGTGCAATCATATACACATCCTATAGGTAGGCAGATGTGTGCTGTACATGGTCAGTGTACAGGGATCATATACACAGCATATAGGTAGGTAGGTATGGAGCTGTACATGGTCGGAGTACAGGGATCATATACACAGACTATAGGTAGGAAGCCATACATAGTCAGTGTACAGGGATCATATACACATCCTATAGGTAGGTAGGGAGCTGTACATGATCAGAGCATAGGGATCATATACACATCTTATAGGTAGGGAGATGTGTGCTGTACATGGTCAGTGTGCAATCATATACACAGCCTATAGGTAGGTATGGGGCTGTACATGGTCAGAGTACAGGGATCATATACACATCCTATAGGTAGGTAGGGAGCTGTACATGGTCAGTGTACAGGGATCATATACACAGCATATAGGTAGGTAGGTATGGAGCTGTACATGGTCAGGGTACAGGGATCATATACACAGCATATAGGTAGGTAGGTATGGAGCTGTACATGGGCAGGGTACAGGGATCATATACACAGCATATAGGTAGGTAGGTATGGATCTGTACATGATCAGAGTATAGGGATCATATACACATCCTATAGGTAGGTTTGGAGCTGTACATGGTCAGAGTACAGGGATCATATACATATACTATAGGTAGGTAGGGAGCTGTACATGGTCAGGGTACAGGAATCATATACACAGCCTGTAGGTAGGTATGGAGCTGTACATGGTCAGGGTACAGGAATCATATACACAGGCTGTAGGTAGGTATGGAGCTGTACATGATCAGAGTATAGGGATCATATACACAGCCTATAGGTAGGTAGGTAGGGAGCTGTACATGGTCAGGGTACAGGGATCATATACACAGCATTTAGGTAGGTAGGGAGCTGTACATGGTCAGTGTACAGGGATCATATACACAGCATTCAGGTAGGTAGGGAGCTGTACATGGTCAGTGTACAGGGATCATATACACAGCATTCAGGTAGGTAGGGAGCTGTACATGGTCAGTGTACAGGGATCATATACACAGCATTCAGGTAGGTAGGGAGCTGTACATGGTCAGTGTACAGGGATCATATGCACAGCATTCGCGTAGGTAGGGAGCTGTACATGGTCAGTGTACGGGAATCATATACACAGCATTCAGGTAGGTAGGTAGGGAGCTGTACATGGTCAGTGTACGGGAATCATATACACAGCATTCAGGTAGGTAGGTAGGGAGCTGTACATGGTCAGTGTACAGGGTGTGATGAGGGTGATTCCAACCAGCACAATGACTGATCTACATTATGACACACAAGAGTCTGATCACCAATCAGGAAATCACACAACTCATGTACTAGATCTACTACACCATGGAGACAGAGATATACACATAGATATATAGAGAGAGAGATATTGGATATAGACACAGATAGAGATATTAGACATAGAAGACCTATGTGATCAGGCAGACAGCACACAGGGCACCCTATGATGAAAGCAGGAAAATAGGATTAGATGGGTGTCAGTGTGTCCTCACCATGCACAGTATTAGGAGGGATCTCCTGACATGTTGCAGCCCCTGATTGCACGATCTCTGATTGCACGATCTCTGATTGCACGATCTCTCCACCATTCTCCCTCCGATCACTCTTCTTCCTCTCTTCTTCTGTACAGGGGAGGGGGCGGGGCCAGGCTGCCAGGTGGAAGCAGGGTGAGTCTTGTGTACTCAGGCAGGTGTCTCATCGATCTTCCCAGCCTCTGCCCTGCCACCTGCTGGCGGCCTATGTGTACTGCAGCACGGCTTATTAGCACGCTGACGTATAGATGTAAACCCCAATGAATGACAGACACACAGGAAGAGTGACAGCAGAAAAAGAACAAGGGATCCTTGGAGTTTGCAACTTTTTTTTTATTTTAATCCTTCATCTCAAGCATGTTTAAAGCTGAATGATGAAAAAATATATTTTTACACATAAAATATTTTTACAGCAATGAATTAAAGCTCCAGGATTTTTTTGTATTACAGGACAAGGTGAAGATCATTACCTCACCGCTCCTTCTCTCCACCTTCTCCAATTAAAGAATGCCTTGTATTCACTGAAAAAATACAAGGCCTTCTGTGAATGGTGGCGGTGCTGGGTGAACAACCCCATGTGATTAGTGTACAGAGGGAAAGTCGCTCACACAGAACCTGAAAGATCGCTGCCATCATTGTTGTAGCACTAACTACAACAGTAATTGTCAACTTCCCCAGGGATCCCCCAGGTATGACATATGCATTCATACACTGAATAATTATATTGAGGGATCAGGACCTCCTCCTCCTGATGGTGATCCCTCTAGTGATAACTGAGGATCTATATTGAGGGATCAGAACCTCCTTCTCCTGATGGTGATCCCTCTAGTGATAACTGAGGATCTATATTGAGGGATCAGAACCTCCTCCTGATGGTGATCCCTCTAGTGATTACTGAAGATCTATATTGAGGGATCAGAACCTCCTCCTCCTGATGGTGATCCCTCTAGTGATAACTGAAGATCTATATTGAGGGATCAGAACCTCCTTCTCCTGATGGCGATCCCTCTAGTGATAACTGAAGATCTATATTGAGGGATCAGAACCTCCTCCTGATGGTGATCCCTCTAGTGATAACTGAAGATCTATATTGAGGGATCAGAACCTCCTTCTCCTGATGGTGATCCCTCTAGTGATAACTGAAGATCTATATTGAGGGATCAGAACCTCCTCCTGATGGTGATCCCTCTAGTGATTACTGAAGATCTATATTGAGGGATCAGAACCTCCTCCTCCTGATGGTGATCCCTCTAGTGATAACTGAAGATCTATATTGAGGGATCAGAACCTCCTTCTCCTGATGGCGATCCCTCTAGTGATAACTGAAGATCTATATTGAGGGATCAGAACCTCCTCCTGATGGTGATCCCTCTAGTGATAACTGAAGATCTATATTGAGGGATCAGAACCTCCTTCTCCTGATGGCAATCCCTCTAGTGATAACTGAAGATCTATATTGAGGGATCAGAACCTCCTCCTGATGGTGATCCCTCTAGTGATAACTGAAGATCTATATTGAGGGATCAGAACCTCCTTCTCCTGATGGCGATCCCTCTAGTGATAACTGAAGATCTATATTGAGGGATCATAACCTCCTCCTGATGGTGATCCCTCTAGTGATAACTGAGGATCTATATTGATGGAATAGGAACCTCCTCCTGATGGTGATCCCTCTAGTGATAACTGAAGATCTATATTGAGGGATCAGAACCTTCTTCTCCTTATGACGATCCCTCTAGTGATAACTGAAGATCTATATTGAGGGATCAGAACCTCCTTCTCCTGATGGCGATCCCTCTAGTGATTACTGAAGATCTATATTGAGGGTTTAGAACCTCCTTCTCCTGATGGTGATCCCTCTAGTCATAGGCGTGCACCCCAAAGCTTAAACACACATGCCTTTCTCTGCAGCTTCAGCTGTACTGGACAGTGAATAAGTTGGAAGTGCTCTGTGCTGAGCAGCTTCCTGTTCATTTACAAACTGAAGCATAGTAAACGCACCTGGTCTTCCTTTCGGGTTGGCGGGCTCTGGTTCTTTGATTGGATGTGCCACGATGACGAGCCGCTGTTTACGGCACAGGGCTCTGAAGGAATGGCACGGGTATGCCATTCCTTCAGAGCGCATGCACCGGTGACATCACCTGTGGCTTCACAAGTAAATATAGCCGCGCAAGTTTAAGAGATTTGTCTTTACTGTACCTATAGGCTAGCCCATAGTTGCCAACATTGCAAAAAAATTAAAAGGGACACTTTTTTGCCTGTAGGAGGAGTATTATTATAATTAGGGGGCAGGCATTCGTTTGTAGGCGTGGCATAGCACGGAAAGAAAAATACGGCGTGGGTTAAGCTAAATATCAGGCTTAAGGAGGCGTGGCTCAAATGGGGTGTGGTTAGAGTCTGAGATGAATGAGGGATAGAGGGAGAAAAAAAGGGAGAAAGAGGGAGGGAGAGAGAAAGAAAGAGATAGGGAGGGAGGGAAGGAGAGAGAAGGAAGGAAAGAGGGATGGAGGGACAGCAGGCCCAGATCCTACACCACAATAGCAATATGTGTATTCCAGAAAGTTTAACATCAGCAGATAAAAATACGCTAAACATCTAGTTTTAGCGCTTCAATCATGCCGGCACCATGGTTGGTATGGTGTCAGGATGACTGAAGCGCATTATTACTATTATTACATTGTAATATAAAATGAAATCATTTAACTCACCATAATGCAGAATCAGTGGGAGCCCTGAGTGTGTCACCTGCCACCAGATGCCATCCGGTGTCCCCAACGGAGTCCCTCCTTACATCAGATGCCCCCAGCAGAGTCCGTCCTTACATCAGGTGCCCCCAGCGGAGTCCCTCCTTACATCAGGTGGCTCCAGCAGAGCCCAACTCCTTACATCCGTGTCCCCAGCAGAGCTCAGTCCTTACAACAGGTGTCCCCAGCAAAGCCTGATCCTTACATCAGCGTCCCTAGCGGAGCCCGGTCTTTACATCAGTGTCCCAAGCGGAGCCCGGTCCTTACATCAGTGTCCCCAGTGGAGCCCGGTCCTTACATCAGTGTCCCCAGCAGAACCCGATCCTTACATCATTGTCCCCAGCAGAGCCCAGTCCTTACATCAGTGTCCCCAGCAGAGCCCGGTCCTCAGTGTCCCCAGCGGAGCCCGGTCCTTACCTCAGTGTCCCCAGCAGAGCCTGGTCCTTACATCAGTGTCCCCAGAGGAGTCTGTTCTATACATCAGTGTTCCCAGCAGAGCCCGGTCCATACATTAGTGTCCCCAGCAGACCCTGGTCCTTACATCAGTGTCCCCAGCAGAGCCAGGTCCTTATATCAGTGTCCCCAGCAGAGCCCGGTCCTCAGTGTCCCCAGCAGAGCCCGGTCCTTACATTAGTGTCCCCAGCAGAGCCCGGTCCTCAGTGTCCCCAGCGGTGCCCGGTCCTTACATCAGTGTTCCCAGCAGGGTCTGGTCCTTACATCAGTGTTACCAGCAAAGCCCGGTCCCCAGTGTTCCCAGCGGAGCCCAGTCCTTACATCAGTGTCCCCAGCAGAGCCGGTCGTTACATCAGTGTCCCCAGCAGAGCCCGGTCCTTACATCAGTGTCTCCAGCGGAGCCCAGTCCTTACATCAGTGTCCCCAGCGTGGCCCGGTCCTCAGTGTCCCCAGCGGAGCCTGGTCCATACATCAATGTCCCCAGAGGAGCCCGGTTCTTACATAAGTGTCCCCAGCGGAGCCCGGTCCTTACATCAGTGTCCCCAGCGGAACCCAGTCCTTACATCAGTGTCCCTAGCGGAGCCCGGTCCTAAGTGTCCCCAGAGGAGCCCCCTCCTTACATCAGTGTCCCCAGCAGAGCCCGGTCCTTACATCAGTGTCCCCAGCAGAGCCCAGTCCTCAGTGTCCCCAGCAGTGCCCGGTCCCCAGTGTCCCCAGCAGAACCCAGGCCTTACATCAGTGTCCCCAGCAGAGCCCGGTCCTTACATCAGTGTCCCGAACAGAGCCCAGTCCTCAGTGTCCCCAGCAGAGCCCGGTCCCCAGTGTCCCCAGCAGAGTCCGGTCCTCAGTGTCCCCAGCAAAGCCCGGTCCTCAGTGTCCCCGCTCGTCAGACACACGGGGGAGGAGGGTTGGCGGTGGCTGATACCTTCCTTGTGTTCAGTGGAGAGGGGAGGGGACCATAGCGCACCAGGTTTTTCTGTCCTCCAATGCCTCCCGGAGCTTGCTTAACTTCATGTTCATTGTCATTCATAGGCTTACCTATAGGTAAAAATCAACCAAGGGAGTGTACTCCCACTTTAAGTTATCACTAAAAGGTATACCAGCAGGAGAAAGGAGGTCCTGATTCACATATATAGATCTTTAATTATCACCAAAAGGATCACCAGCACGAAGAAGGAGGTCCTGATTACCTTTTATAGATCTTTAAGTTATCACTAGAAGGATCACCAGCAGGAGGAAGGAGGTCCTGATCCCTCAATATAAATCTTCAGTTATCACTAGAAGGATCACCATCAGGAGGAAGGAGGTCCGGATCCCTCAATATAAATCTTCAGTTATCACTAGAGGGATCACCAGCAGGAAGAAGGAGGTCCAGATTACCTTTTACAGATCTTTAAGTTATCACTAGAAGGATCACCAGCAGAAGGAAGGAGGTCCTGATCCCTCAATATAGATCTTCAGTTATCACTAGAGGGATCACCAGCAGGAGGAAGGAGGTCCTGATTACCTTTTATATATCTTTAAGTTATCACTAGAAGGATCGCCAGTAGGAGGAAGGAGGTCCTGATTCCCCAATATTAATCCTCAGTTATCACTAGAGGGATCATCAGCAGGAGGAAGGAGGTTCTGATTACCTTTTATATATCTTTAAGTTATCACTAGAAGGATCGCCAGTAGGAGGAAGGAGGTCCTGATTCCCCAATATTAATCCTCAGTTATCACTAGAGGGATCATCAGCAGGAGGAAGGAGGTCTTGATTACCTTTTATAGATCTTTAAGCTATCACTAGAAGGATCACCAGCAGGAGGAAGGAGGTCCTGATTCCTCAATATTAATCCTCAGTTATCACTAGAGGGATCATCAGCAGGAGGAAGGAGGTCTTGATTACCTTTTATAGATCTTTAAGCTATCACTAGAAGGATCACCAGTAGGAGGAAGGAGGTCCTGATTCCTCAATATTAATCCTCAGTTATCACTAGAGGGATCATCAGCAGGAGGAAGGAGGTCTTGATTACCTTTTATAGATCTTTAAGCTATCACTAGAAGGATCACCAGTAGGAGGAAGGAGGTCCTGATTCCTCAATATTAATCCTCAGTTATCACTAGAGGGATCACCAGCAGGAGGAAGGAGATACCTGATCGCTCTATTATGGTCATTAATTAGACCTCATTTAGAAAAAAAAGATATTGATAAGTTAGAACGAGTCCAGAGACGGGCAGCAAAAATGGTCAAAGGTCTGGGGGATGAAACAGGAGCTTAATATGTACAGTCTCATAGAAGGAAAGGAAAGGGGAGACATGACTGAAATCTTTAAATACCATTAAGGGTGTGGTTAAGGTACAAATCTACAGTTGTCCTTTGAAGCCAATTTTCAGAATTTTTTTCCCAGCAGCTTAAGAAATAAAAAAGCAAATATCCCTGCAATACTTTATTTTCTCTCTGCCTATGTCAACGTAGTAATTCCTTTCTGCCACTAGATGTCCCCAGACTTCTGGTTTGTATATTGCCCAGCATCTGGAAGACTGAGGACATCCTGTGAGTGCAGGGTGACATAGACATGCCCGCAGATGGGATGTACTATGGCTTCCTGTCTTCACTGTGTAATGACACAGAAAGTAGCGCTGAAATATTCACCTCAGTGCCACTTTCTCCATCAATGAGGATCGCCAGTGCTGGAAAAGAGATGAAGAGGAAGAGGACCGCACACACATCTCCTATCCACTCTGAAGACATCTGTAAAAGGGGGTTGGGCTTTAAAGTGTAATTTCAGTCAAAATACTGTTTTCCAGATTACACTGCCAGTGAGAAACAGGTCAAGAGTCTTTGAAACATTTATTGAATACTGTATCTACAGCATTTCTAGGGAATAGATCTGGTAATTAGTAAATAGGTGAAGACGCCTCCGTTTCTCCTGTGCATATTTGTCAAATTGTTCAGTTTGAAACATATGTAGCACCTCCTTACTCCTAGATGTTATTAGGGACCCCCGGTTCCCAGTCCTGGGACTCCCGATTGTTGACTTTTTGTAGGGTGTGAAGAATTGGGCACCAGTCACTTTTGGAAATTCTACAGCATTCGTTAGGGTCAATAAACTCCAGTCCAGAAAGCAACAACTGCAAACTCCAGATTCTATTTACAGTTGATACAGTAAAAGGGCCTTTAAGCCAAGACCTGTGTTCTTTTTTCCGTTGACTGTTAAAGTGTTACTAAACCTGCAACAGTAAAATCTGTCTGTATATGCAGTAAAGCATGCTTGTTATACTCACTGTGGAACCCAAGGGGTTAATCCTCCACATTGTGCAAAAAATCTGTCTTCTCTGATCCTCCCCTTCTTCCACTGTCCCCAATCCATCTCCTGATAAGACAGAGCCTTTGGAGTCACTCTGCACATGCTCAGTTAGGTGTGTATTGCTAGAGAGGTTTTTTTGGGGGGGAGAGTGCATGTGATCAGCACAGGGCCAATCAGGACTGTCCAGACAGAGGGTCAGGGGTCCTGCAGCCTCAAAGGACAGCCAGAGTAGCATGAAAACTACTCCTAAAAGCTTTGTAAACCTGTCTCTCTTATCCTCCCCTTCCTCCACTGAATCCAGACCATTTCCTGATAAAACAGAGCATTCATGGACAGGCTGCACATGCTCAGTTTGGTGTGTATTGCTAGAGAGGTTTTTTTTTCTGGGGAGAATGCATGTGATCAGCACAGGGCCAATCAGCACTGTCCAGACAGAGGATCAGGGGAAAATTAAAACTCATCCTACAAGCTTTAAGCAGACAGTGATAAAATACTGCTATATACTGCTGAAGAAAGAGGGTATTTATCCGTTTATATTTACTAAAACTATTGCATTTCCATGTTCTGTGGGAGGCCAGATATGGTGAATGCAGGGTCCTGGGTTTAGTAACACTTTAAGTGCCGGTTCACACTACCGCGACTTGGGATCCGACTTGTCAGACCTCAAGTCGCCCCAAGTCGCTTGACGTCAGAAATTCCATTCAAGTGAATGAGAGCCGTGTTAATGTAAACTACTGAAGTCGCTCCCACTGCAGAAAAGGTTCCTGTACTACTTCAATCCAACTTCTAGGTGACTTGTACCCATAGAATTCAATGGAAGTCGCCTTCCAAAGTCAGATCGTGTCTTAACTGAAGCAACAATACAGGAAGAGAGCTGATTGTTGTTCGATTGGCCACTGGAAAGTCGCCTGTCCTGGAGGCGACTTGAAGTCGCCTTGTAAGTCGCCCCAAGTCGCCCCAAGTCGCGCTGTGGTGTCACCCTCAGGTCGTGTCCAGGTCGCCTTGCAAAGTCACAACCAGAGTCGTGTTGCCCCTGTGTGAACCGAGCCTAAGAAACTGCAAATAAACTCTGAGATATGCTGCATTGTCCAAGCTTAAAGCGGATTTCCACCTGTTTTTTTAGTTTATTAATACAATGCTGTACCCAAATGAAATTTTTATCTTTTTTTCCCACAAATAGAGCTTTCTTTTGGTGGTATTTAATCACTGCTGGGATTTTTATTTTTTGTTAAAAAAATGAAAAAAAGACTGAACATTTTGAAAAACAAAACAAAACAGGTTTCCATTTTGTTATAAAATTTTGCAAACAGGTAAATTTTCTCCTTCATTGATGTACTCTGATAGGCTGCACTGATAGGCTGCACTGATAGGCTGCACTGGTGGGCACTGACAAGGCGGCACTGGTGGGCACTGATGAGGCGGCACTGGTGGGCACTGATGAGGCGGCACTGGTGGGCAACTGATGAGGCAGCACTGGTGGGCACTGATGAGGCGGCACTGATGGGCACTGATGAGGCAGCACTGGTGGGCACTGATGAGGCGGCACTGGTGGGCAACTGATGAGGCAGCACTGGTGGGCACTGATGAGGCGGCACTGATGGGCACTGATGGGCAGCACTGAAGGGCATTGGTAGGTGCCACTGAAGGTGGGCACTAATTGGTGGCACTGATATGCACTGGTGGGCACAGATGATGTGGCTGTGCCTCGTCCTCTTTGGGACAGATGTCCCTTTCACAGAATCTGGTGATCGCCTTTTTTTTCTCCTCTCGCTGTCAGTGTGGGTAGGAAAAAAAAAACTGATTACTGTACATCACGTGATCAGCTGTCATTGGCTGACAGCTGATCACGTGGTAAGGGGCCGGGATCGACCGACCAAACGAACAGGGGGGTTGGGTGGTTTGTTTGCCGCAAACAATAGAGCACCAGTCGCCACTGCTTTTAGGCTCTATTACCTTTATTTTCACCTGGTGATCCAACCAGTAAATCTTTTATTTTTCAAAAGACCAAGCTGTTCTGAAAATGTGGCAGTTAAAGTGTTGAGACAAACCATTTACCGCTGACAAGGGTGTTTATATTAATCAGCTTTTATTTATTTATGTAAAACCTTTATCCCAAAAGGAAAAAAAAATCTGTTTCTGTAATTGATTGAAAAGTGTTATCTGGAATTCAGTGTATCTGAATCTGCAAATATATATGCTGTTTTCCAAAGGTGACCCCTGCTTTCACCCAGATTGGGGGCACCTTAACAAAGGAAGTGTGTTACTGACCAGATCACCAATTAAACACATAAAGAAAAAAGCCTAAAAAAGAAAACTAGTGCAGCCACCATATCTAGGAATTAGAGCCCTTGCACACTGGGGCGGGGGGCGGCGTCGGCGGTAAAACGCCGCTATTATTAGCGGCGTTTTACCGTCGGTATTCGCCCGCTAGCGGGGCGGTTTTACCCCCCGCTAGCGGCCGAGAAAGGGTTAAATACCACCGCAAAGCGCCTCTGCAGAGGCGCATTGCCGGCGGTATAGCCGCGCCGTCCCATTGATTTCAATGGGCAGGAGCGGTAAAGGAGCGGTATACACACCGCTCCTTCACCGCTCCGAAGATGCGGCTAGCAGGACTTTTTTTACCGTCCTGCCAGCGCATCGCTCCAGTGTGCAAGCCCTCGGGGCTTTCACACTGGAATGCAAGGAGCGGCACTTTCTGGGCGGTTTGCAGGCGCTATTATTAGCGCAATAGCGCCTGCAAACCGCCCCAGTGTGCAAGGGCTCTTAGTATATTGCAATATATTTCATTTTTGGTTTTGGGTTTAATACCTCTTTAAAGGCAACTCCAGTAAATGTGATAAACTGTTTAACCTTAAGTCCTTGAGAAGGATGATTTGAAGATTTGGCTACGATTTGAGGTTAGAATAAAGAAGATTTAACATGATATTGCTTAAAGGGTTCTTTACTGTTAGAGCAGTAGAAATGTGGAACTCCCTCTCTAAGGAAGAGGTACTATCTAAGAGTGTCCATGATTTCAAACATATTTTAGATGTCTTCCTCAGGAAGCAGAATTTACAGGGCTGTGGGAATTGCTAGAAAATAAAAATCACACACATATATAGGTTAAACAGGATGGAACTACGCTTTTTTTTTTCCAACCATATAAAATTTGTACCTATGTAACTGACCCTCATCTTTACCACCCAATTGCACTTTCCAGCCTCAGCCTTTTCCCTATCTTGTCCCCCAAGTATTTCCCAGGTCCTCTTCCTCCTCCAATGGTGAGCGGCCCTGCACCCGAGAAGGTGAGTCAGTGACTAGGGATTAGGATGGAACCTAGAAGTAAGCTGTCACTCCCACCAAATCGGTGCCCAATCAGATATGGCCAGGGTATTTCCTGCCCTGAAGCTGCATGTAACAAGGGGGCGAGGATGCTTGTGACATCATTAACCCAACATGGCAGTGTCATCAACCTAATATTGTCACCTGGCCAAATTAGGTCAATGATGTCACAAGCACCCCTTTGTAAGGTGCAGCAGTGGGTCGGGGAAAGCCCTGATTGGGCACTGATTTGTCAGTAGTGACAGCTTGATTCTGGGCTCAGTCTGTACCTACGTTGGGACCAAACCTGTGATTATCTCTACCTGTGACACCCTCATAGGGATGAATGATAGCAGAGACGTGGTGATGATGAATTGCAGAGCAGTGAGTCTGCAGTGGAAATAGGATGAGTATTGAAGCAAAAGCAACTTTTTTAATTTTAGCTACTGCTGGGCAATGAATTATATATATATACTCACTGGCCACTTTATTAGGTACACCTTGTTAGTACCGGGTTGGACCCCCTTTTGCCTTCAGAACTGCCTTAATTCTTTGTGGCACAGATTCAACAAGGCGTTGGAAATCCAGAGATTTTGGTCCATATTGACATGATAGCATAATGCAGTTGCTGCAGATTTGTCGGCTGCACATCCATGATTCGAATCTCCCATTCCACCACATCCCAAAGGTGTTCTATTGGATGAGATCTGGTGACTGTGGAGGACATTGGAGTACAGTGATCTCATTGTCATGTTCTAGAAACCAGTGGTGAGATGATCTGAGCTTTGTGATATGGTGGATTTTCCTGCTGGAAGAAGCCATCAGAAGATGGGTACACTGTAGTTATAATGGGATGGACATGGTCAGCAACAATACTCAGGTAGGTCGTGGTGTTTAAAATATGCTCAATTGATACCATGGGGCCCAAAGTGTGCCAAGAAAATATCCCCCACACATTACACCACCACCAGCCTGATCCATTGATACAAGGTGGGGTGGATCCATGATTTCATGTTTACACCAAATTCTGACCCCACCATCTGAATGTTAAAGCTGAAATTCGAGACTCATCAGACCAGGCAACGTTTTTCCAATCTTCTATTGTCCAATTTTGGTGATCCTGTGCAAATTGTAGCCTCAGTTTCCTGTTCTTAGCTGACAGGAGTGGCACCCAGTGTGGTCTTCTGCTGCTGTAGCCCATCTACTTCAAGGTTCCATGTGTTGTGCATTAAGAGTAGGTATTCTGCATATCTTGGTTGTAACGAATGGTTATTTGAGGTACTGTTGTCTTTCTATGATCTCAAACCCGTCTGTCCATTCTCCTCTGACATCAACAAGGCATTTTCCTCCACACAACCATGTTACTTTCAAAGTCACTTAAATCCCCTTCCCCATTCTGATGCTCGGTTTGAACTTCAGCAAGTTGTCTTCGACACGTCTAGATGCCTAAATGCATTGAGTTGCTGCTATGTGATTGGCTGATTAGCAATTTGTGTTACCAAGCCATTGAACAGGTGTATCTAATAAAGTGGCCGGGGAGTGTACATAGAATTGGGTTTAACCACTTCAGGGTATTTACCCCCTTAATGACCCGGCCATTTTTTGCCATATGGCACTGCGTCGCTTTAATTGACAATTGCGCGGTCGTTTTGTTTGGGACGCTGTACCCAAACAAAATTGATGTCCTTTTTTTCCCCACAAATTGAGCTTTCTTTTGGTGGTATTTGATCACCTCTGTGTTTTGTTTTGTTTTTTTGCGCTAAAAACAAAAAACACCGACAATTATGAAAAAAAACAAACAAACAATATTATTGAATTTCTGCTATAATATATATCCAAAAATATATATATAAAAACTAATTTATTCATCAGTTTAGGCCAATATGTATTCTGCTACATATTTTTGGTAAATAAAAAAAAAATTGAAATAAGCTGGTTTGCGCAAAAGTTATCGCGTCTACAAGCTATGGGAAAGATCTATGGACTTTTATTTTTTTAAATTATGCTTTTACTGGTAATGGCGGCGATCTGCTATTTTTAGCGGGACTGCGACAGTGCGACAGACAAATCTGACCCAAAGTGACACTTTTTGGGGATCAGTGACATTATTACATTGATCAGTGCTAAAAAATTGCACTGCTCAATGTATAACTGACACTGGCAGTTAAGGGGTTAACACTAGGGGGCAATGAAGGGGTTAACTGTGTTTCCTGGGTGTGTTCTAACTGTGTGGGGGCTGGGCTCACTGGAACACCACAGAGATCGCTGTTCCTGATCGCTGGGAACAGCAGATCTCCATGAAGTCCCCTGTCAGAACGGGATCCGCCTAATTTACATAGGCAGATCCCGGTTCTGCCTCTATGTACCGAGATCGCAGGTCGCCGGTGGACATCGAGCCCCCGGGACCCGCGGGCGTGCCCACAGTGTCACATGCATAGGTGTGCGCAGCCTATTGCATTAGGGTGTGCACCCCAAAGCTCAAACACGTGTGTGTATATATATATATATATATATATATATATATATATATATATATATATATATATATATATATATATATAAAATGTAAAATGTATTAAAACATGGACGGTGTCAGTAGAGCAGTGGATGTGTTAGTAGGGCAGAGATTGGTGTCAGTAGAGCAGTGGACAATGTCTGTAGTTTTTTTATTTATTTTTGAATTATTTTATTACAATTTTATTTTTGTATTATTTTTACAATTTTATTAAGAACCCCATTGAGGGGCTTTGGTGAAATATCAGCAGGGGGAATCCTGTGCCCCATGAGATGATTAGGGTGTGCCCATGTACACCTGGCACACCCCCTGTGCACGCCTATAGTCACATGCATGGACCCCTGCATGGGTACAGCAGTTTGCGCAATTGAGCGAACCTGCCGCCGTATATATAAAGTGCCCCGTCCTCCCACGCAAAGGCCAAAATGTGTGTTGGTCCCGCATGCACGCTAACAGCGATCGCCCCACACATATGAGTTATCGCCGCAAACGTCAGATCATCGGCAGTAATTCTAGCACTAGACCTCCTCTATAAATGTAGTAACCTGTAAAGGCTTTTAAAGTGTTGCGTTGCGATAGTAAAATTGACGTCGTTTGTCGCCGTTGCACGGGTGTGCGCAATTTTAAAGCGGCTGGAGTGGGACAAATTTAGATAGGGGAGGGGGTGCCCGATTTTAGCCTTGCCTAGGGGTACGGAATTCTGAAAGCTGATTGTTAGTATATCCAGGTGCTATATTTTATATTTATAACTATAACTTTATAAATATAGAACTAGATCTCAATAAACAGTTCTGTGAATGAGCAGCAGGGGGTGCTGTGGGCAAACAAAGGTTTATTATTAGATGACAACCTGCACTAATGAAATGACTATTCATGGGATCCTCCTGCTTCCTCTGTATTCATTATACGATGTGATCACACCGGGATGATCGCTGTACTCCTCTTCTGCAACATTGTATCAGCACAGAGACAGCAACCAATAGGAAGCCTAGTTTTATGACACTGTCACAATCCCTCCAATCAGAGGGCGCGCTTGTAGTTTCCGGTTCCGGAGCAGCGTGTCCTTGCACACCGGATGTTGCGGCCATGGCCGGGAATAGGGGAGTTCTGGTATTTGGGGGGTTCATTGCAGCTGTAGCCGCCGCCCTGTACCCCATCTTCTATCACCCCATGACACATGTAGATGAATACAGTAAGTGATTGTATGTGTGAGCTCTGCACACCCTCATTGTGTCCCCATAGCTGGGAGTCACACACTGCTTCCTGTACAAATATATAAAGAGACTGCTCATCAATGCAAACTTTCAGGGCATAGGTCACCTTTTGTAATGTAACTACTTGACCTCTGGAGGGTTTACCCCCCCATACCCTCATGACCAGGCCATTTTTTGCGTTACCTTAATTGACAATTGCGTGGTCGTGCGACGCTGTACCCAAATAAAAATAAAAAAAATCCCCACAAATAGAGCTTTCTTTTGATGGTATTTAATCACCTCTGCGGATTTATTTTTTTGTGCTATAAACAACAAAAGCGTCAATTTTGAAAAAAAAAAAAATACTTTTTATTTACTGCTATAAAACATACCCAATAAAACAAATGTAAAAAATCGAATTTCTTCATCAGTTTAGGCCGATATGTATTCTGCTACATATTTTTGGTAAAATAAAAATCACAATAAGTGTATATTGATTGGTTTGCGCAAAAGCTATCGCGTCTACAAAATAGGAGATATTTTTATTTATCTTACTAGTTATTGGTGGCGATCAGCGACTTATAGCGGGACTGCGATATTGCAGCGGACATTCGGACACTAACTGCCACTTTTTGGGGACCAATGACACTAATACAGTGATCAGTGCTCAAAATATGCGCTGTCACCGGGGCTTTTTTCAGCAGCAACGTGGGGGAACCCAGTTCCAGCACTGACTGTATGTAATGGCCTGGGGTGTGCTGCAGGGCTTATTGATACTGGCTACGGGGGGATTTATTGTTGCTGGAGGGATCCACTGTTGAGGGATGGGGGGGTGTATATTGTTGGAAGTGGTCCATCCCTTAACAGGGGCAGTACTGGGAGGTGGGTGGGGGTTGGGACCAAGGGACGGTGCTTGAAGCTGGGTAGGGGGCAGAGAAAAGGGGTGACTATGAAAGGGGGAGTTCCTGCACCAATCTCTAAAAAAAAGCCCTGACTCACTATACTAATGACACTGGCTGGGAAGGGGTTAAAATCAGGGGCGATCAAAGGGTTAACTGTGTGCCTAACATGTGGTTTTCCAAACTGCGGGAGGTGCCTTTACTAGGGGAAGACATGGATCCTAGTCCCTGCTTTGCAGAGGCACATGATCCATGCCTTCCCTCCTGTCAGAACGACGATCTGCCTTGTTTACATAGACAGGCCACTGTTCTGCCTCTCTGCTGGATGATCGGCGGGTGCCGTCAGGCATCGAGTCCGCGATACCCGACGCTGGTTTCTCACACAGCGGGAATGAGGCGGCGCGCATGCACGCCCCCCACCCGGGAGAGCCGGGTGACAGGTATATATACGTGATCCAGCACAGAGGTGCCGCCCTATAGCAGTAAAAAGGACCTTAAGCGGTTAAATTAATTACTAAATGTGCCCGTTAATAAAATAAAAACCTCCATTTGTCACATGTTTGCATTGAAGCCTGCAGAGCATTGCAGCCATGGTCAGTGCAGTGCATTACATTACCTGTACAGAGGGATGGGGAATGGAGGAAGTAACAAAGAAACTACAAATGCAATGGTGTCACTGCTGGGGTGATCTGAGTGATTGGGAGAAGATGGGACTTGTAGTCCTTCTATTTCCCATGAATGGATGGTATGTCTGTGTGAGCATAGCTATGCACTGCTGCACTAAATGTAAGTATCCATAGGACACTGCAGGGAGAAGCATCCTTATTCACACTGTACAATCTCCTTTAGATCTGCCAACAGCTGTACTTGTCTGATTGGATACGAATTGGATGGAGAAGAACCTTACCTGCTGCATTTTTGGCCAGTTAAAAAAAAACGCACCTCCCCACATTGAAAATGCATCAATAACGCACCTGTGTTACGTTATGATGTGGTTTTTGAGTCGCATGACCTATGAAAAACACACCAAAAGGACATTAAATTGGGGGAAAAAAACAATAAAATCATGGCAAAATCGTGTGCGTTTTCGGTGCCAATTTTTGGCACCTTTCTCTCCTTTCGGCAGCTGAAAACATAATTTTCAGCCGCAGAAATTTCGGTGCATCTCTACCTGAAGTCACACTGACCTGCGGCTTTGAAATCGCGCCATATCAAGTGAAGTAGCACAATTTCAAAGTCACATTCAGTGTGAACGGGGGCTAAAATTATATCAATATATCCAGGGCTTTTTTCTTTTCAGAGAATAGGTGCAGGAACTCAACCCCCCCCCCCCTCCCGAACCGCATTTAACAGTGGATGTGGCCAAATTGCAGCGGGAGGATCTTAAAGGGGCAATATATTGCAGGAGTGTTTTATGCACAGAGTTCAGGGAAGCGCTACATACCAAGTGCAGGCTATAGGGGTGCGCTACATACGGAGTGCAGGGGTTAGCGGTGCGCAACATACGGAGTGCAGGGGTTAGCGGTGCGCTACATATGGAGTGCAGGGGTTAGCGGTGCGCTACATATGGAGTGCAGGGGTTAGCGGTTGCGCTACATACGGAGTGCAGGGGTTAGCGGTTGCGCTACATACGGAGTGCAGGGGTTAGCGGTGCGCTACATACGGAGTGCAGGGGTTAGCGGTGCGCTACATACGGAGTGCAGGGGTTAGCGGTGCGCTACATACGGAGTGCAGGGGTTAGCGGTGCGCTACATACGGAGTGCAGGGGTTAGCGGTGCGCTACATACGGAGTGCAGGGGTTAGCGGTGCGCTACATACGGAGTGCAGGGGTTAGCGGTGCGCTACATACGGAGTGCAGGGGTTAGCGGTGCGCTACATACGGAGTGCAGGGGTTAGCGGTGCGCTACATACGGAGTGCAGGGGTTAGCGGTGCACTACATACGGAGTGCAGGCATGCACAAGCATGCAAAGTCTAATGCCGCGTACACACGGTCGGACTTTTCAGCTACAAAAGTCCGACGGACGGCGACGAACCAAATCCGGCGGACAATCCGATCGTGTGTGGGCTTCCCCGGACTTTCGGCGGACTTTTCCAGCCACAAATCTGAAGGACTTTAGATTTGAAACATGCTTCAAATCTTTACGTCGTAACTCCGCCGGACCCAGAAATCCGCTCGTCTGTATGCTAGTCCGACGGACAAAAACCCACGCTAGGGCAGCTATTGGCTACTGGCTATCAACTTCCTTATTTTAGTCCGGTGTACGTCATCACGTACAAATCCGTCAGACTTTTGTGTGATTGTGTGTAGGCAAGTCCGTTCGTTAGAAAGTCTGTTGAAAGTCCGCCAAAAGTCCGTCGAAAGTCTGCCGGACGGGCTGTCGGACTTTTGTAGCTGAAAAGTCCGACCGTGTGTACGCGGCATAAAATTAAAGTCAATTGGGAAACAGGTATAAAAATAATGATATAATGGATAGATAAAAGTGTTCAGCATTACCACAGACATCTGGGGTCTCGCTGGTATCACATGGGGGGTGCCAATGCCCATGTTGAAAAGGATAGAAATCTGGTCTCAAGAAGCCCAGAGACTGTAAAAGATGGTGATATAGCCGGGTCCAAGATGGATAAAGCCACTAGGAGTGAGAGGATAGAGGGCCGTGTATGTCCAGACTGGGAAGGTGTGAGGTTGCCTGGACGTGGCCAAATCACAGGGCTCAGTGGGTCAGACCACTCGGTGGTGACACCACAGCTGAGGGGAACCAGAGGAGCCAAGCAGAGCCAAGAGTAACTGACGCGCCTGGAGTGATATCAGTGCTGCGCTGGAGACAGAGGAAGGGACATCTGTGGTCAGCTTGTGGAACGCAAGCTGTGCTGTTGCCGTGTCTTACATGTTTTGTGCGCCTGCGCTTTGTCAACGTCCAAAGGGACGTTGACAAAGCGCAATACGCACGGAACATGTAAGTCCAAAGGGACTTTGACAAAGCCCATGCGTGCGAAACATGTAAGTCACGGCAACAGCACAAGCTTGCGTTCCACAAGCTACCACAGATGTCCCTTCTGTCTCCGGCGCAGCACTGACATCACTCCAGGCGCTTTGGTTGCTCTTGCCTCTGCTCGGCTCCTCTGGTTCCCCTCCGTTGTGGTGTCACCACTGAGTGGTCTGACCTGCTGAGCCCGTGATTTGGCCACGTCCAGGCAACCTCACACCTTCCCAGTCCGGACATACACGGCCCTCTATTCTCCTGCTCCTAGTGGCTTTATCCATCTTGGACCCGGCTATATCACCATCTTTTACAGCCTCTGGGTTCCATGGGACCAGAATTCCATCCTTTCCAACATGGGCATTGGCACCCCACATGTGATACCCGCGAGCACCCCGGATGTCTGTTCACCCACCCGAGGTCACCTGTGGTAACGTTGAATAATTTTTATCTATTACATCATTGTTTTTATACCTGTTTCCCAGCTGATTTTTAGACTTTGCATCAGCTCATCATATCTATTGTGGAATAAACATTGTTGGATCATCATTCCATGGTTACAAGTGCCTGTTTTTATGACTACTGCACTTTGGATCTTATTCATAGAGCGCTGTTTATAGTTCTTTTTGTTTGTTTCACATTATTTTTGTGTTATGCCAGCTGTACTGAATTTGATCATTATCAACCACGGATTGTTTACATCACAGCTACATCCAACCATACATGACCCAGTCCTTTGTAGCGCTTCGGGATATTTTTTGTTTCTCTTGACCCATATTGTTGTTTGATCATCTGATACAGGTAACAAGTTGACAATGAAATGAAGACTAATATGTATGCACTGATATCTTCTGTTTATTTTGTAGAAAAAGAACAATCAATAAATAGACAAGGAGTCATACAAGAGGATGTGCAGCCAACAGGTATGTCTAAAATTGAATTCTTAACTGCATTTTCCAGGTCTGCTATTCAAAATGCAGTAAAATTATTCAGTCAGGATAACAGCCAGGCAACTAGTATTTCATAAAGAAGGTTCAGTAAAAGCAGCCACCATAGTCCCCTCATTATTGCTTTTGTTTTGGAAAAATTGCCACAAATCTTTTGGTATAAAAGTTGTTTTTTTTCCCCCTTATTACGTCCAAATATTGGAGTCTAGGCACAGACTCTATATTGGGTAGAGTGAACAGCTTCTCCATTAGCACCCTCTAGTGACATTCTGGATGTACTGCTTCACAAAGACCTCTGAAGGGGGACATAGCACTTTGGGGTGATTGTGTCAACCATCCCGTTTTTGCCACAAGTTACCCTTCCTACTAAAGAACAAGTCTCAACCAAACTTTTTACACTTTTATTTAACCCTTTGGGGGACCAAATCCACCCTGCTATCGCTAAGCAGCGTGCTCAAACAGCATTTGGTCTTCTGGGGAATTAGGTAAAAGAAAAAGAAAAAAAGCATTCTTCCTCAAAGCGTTAGTTCACCTTTACAGAAAAAATATAGGGACAGGACCAGAACAATTCTGATGTGTCACCGCCTGCCCTGTAAATAGTTCTGGTCTGTCCCAGAAGCACTGCACAGAGAAAAGGGAGAAGAACCGGGATTTCAAATGCCTGGACTTCTGGACTGACTATGTGGGCACTGACAGCTCAGCATTCCTTATGAGTGAAATGTCCACCTTTACCTCTTCTAGTTTAGTAGTAAGTGTGGACTGGCAGAGGGAGATCGCCTCAAGGACACGCGCTGTGTCGGCCGCCTCATGTTCTGTGTGAGAGGCAGGGTGTGTAGTGGAGGCGGCGCCATCTTGTCCCTCTCCGTCCCGCTCTGTTCTGCGATATCGCTCCAGGGATGATGAGGCTGCAACGTTCCGTTTTGGTGGCGACATGCTTCGGTAGGCTCAGCGGGTCCCCGCGACTCAAGTATGGGGCTCAGAATATCGTTTGGGGTCACAGGATGTGTAAGTCAGGATCTACCACGGACGGAGCGCTTCTCACACACGTCTTATCCCATTGCCGTCCAGGCCACGCCCCACAGCTCAGCATTCCTGGAGGTAAGCACAGCGGGGACCAGGGAGGTGGGAAGGTTGTACGGTGTTCACCTTTTCCTATTTTCAGGTAAAGTTGAAGTAACACTTTGGTGTTGATTTACTAAAACTGGAGAGTGCAAAATCTGGTACAGCTGTGCATGGTAGCCAGTCAGTTTTTCTAACTTCAGCTTGTTCAATTAAGCCTGGAAGCTGATTGGTTTCTATGCAGAGCTGCACCAGATTTTGCACTCTCCAGTTTTAGTAAATCAATGTCATTTAGACAGTTTTTAGGTAGAAAAATAAAGTATGTGTGCTAAAAATAAACTTGCCCTTTAAATCTCTTAATGTTGTAGAGTTTTCGTAGCTCTCCAGAAATAAAAATGACAGAAGTTTAACTGTATATAGTGTTATGAGATGATGTCTTGCAATCTTTGGTAACCTGCCCATATGTGAGGTGCTCATAGTCACTACTCTCAATAAATAACTTACTGAACAAGGGGTAACTCTCATGGTAACCTCTTTGTAAACCAACTAACTTAAAGTGATTGTAAAGGCAGAAGGTTTTTTACCTTAATGCATTCCTTACATTAAGATAAAAAAAATCTGTGTGCAGCAGCCCCCCTTAATACTTAACTGAGTGCAATCTTCCACCAGTGATGTGCACAAGAGCCTTGGCTGTCCGGGGACTCTCCCCCCTCATTGGCTGAGACAACAGTGGGAGCTAAGTCCCAGGACAGCCGACACTCTCATGCAATATCGCTGGAGGAAGATCAGGCGAGAGAGGAGGCAGGGCCAATGAGGAGAGAGAGGAGGCAGGGCCGAGAAGCAGCTTCATGTCTGAATAGACACACCGAGCAGCGGCTCAGTAGCGAGCCTGCTTGGGTGCCCCCATAGAAAGTTGCTTGCTGTGGGGACACACTCGGCGGGAGGGAGGGGCCATGAGCACCAATGAGGGACCCGAGAAAAGGGGGATCCAGGCTGCTTTGTGCAAAACCACTGGAAGCAGGTCAGTAGGAGGTCACTGCACCTTTCAATGAATTCTGAGTGCTCTCAGAAGCATCTCAAACTGATGTCATTAGCAAAACCCCAAAGCCTCTCAACAGAGGCCCTAACACATATAAAACCCTAAGGCCTCCACCACACGGGTGAAAAAATGCTGCGTTTGTAGCCATGTAACTTTTTTTAAAAAAAATTATCTGTACACAGATGCATTGTTGTCTATGGGATGATGTATACAGATGCATAAAGATCCATAAACATCATTATTGAATGATTACTTCCATGTGGAAGAGGACTAAGGGACCTTTAACACAGGCGATCCGATCAGGTTCACCTGATCGGCGTATCTTTTTAGTTTTTAGGCGGATCTGATTGGATGGTCCATGCATTCAAATGGACGTGTGTCTGTTTACACCCACCTACCTCTGGGTCCGATAAGGGCCGCTAAAAAAAATTAGAGGATGACTGCGTCTTCTTCCGTTTGGGCGTACTGGATCAGAGGAAGCCATGTGTAAACGGACAGCGGAGTCTGATTACTCCCGACCACCCATAGAGCAGATATTTTTATATCATAAATATAAAAGATAATTTCTATATTTACTTTTATTTTCACTTTCATCTTCATTTTTACCTCATTTCCATACCTCTTTTGACTTTTACTTTTATTCTTATCTTTATTTTTCATATCTATTCTTATTTGCATTTTCATCCTTATTCTCACTTCGATCTTCATTTCTTTTTTGTACAATTTGTACCATTCATCATCATCACTCATTCACATTCTTTATAATTACCACTTTCCAGTCTTATATTCATTTTCACTTTACATTTTTCACTCCCGTACATCCTTTTTCTTCTCTTTTTTTTTTTCCACATTCCACTTCATCATTCCCACTTAACAGCCTAGGATGATCAACTACAATCAGGGATCTCCAAACTACGGCCCTCCAGCTGTTGCAGAACTACACATCCCATGAGGCATTGTAAAACTGACATTCGCAGACATGACTAGGCATGATGGGAATTGTAGTTCCTGAACTAGAGGGCCATAGTTTGGAGACCCCTAAACTACATACACCTGCCAGTTCTTATGAGTCACTATCAATGATGCTTTTATACTCCCCCTACATGCATTGGATCTCCATCCCTATGACTAAGCTCCGGGGGGCAGGGTGAAACCCGTTGGGGCCGAGGCCTGGTGGGAGCCCAGGCTGAGGTTGTCTCTTTCACCATCACACAACCCCGTGGATGTGCGGCATCGGTGATTTCATTCTTCCTTTCTCGAGTGCCCATAGAGCAGAGTCTGTCTGTTTTCGCTCTGTATAAACTGAGCAAACATAGGCCTGTCATCCCCCCCACTCTGCTCTGACCAGCAGGGGATCTGTTTGTGGATCCTCTGCTGATCAGAACACAAACCACCCATGTGAAAGGGCCCTAACAGTAAACCTCTCTTAATTGCCCCCTTCTGGTCTGTTAAATATAACTGAAAGTGTTTTGTTTAAGCGGAACGAAACCCTCCTATCGTTTTCAGCCAAGGAAGCTGCTGTCTTAGTCTCTGTTTAACCGCTTGCCGCCCACCCACCGTCAAATGACAGAGGGACGGTGTGGCTCTTGTTCTTGGTGGACATCCTATGATGGCGCACCTGAATGGCCGCTCCCACTAGGACACGGAGCAACCCAGATCTCTGTAAAGATGCCCACTAGTGCCGCCTATCAGTACCCATCAGTGCCCATAAGTGCAGCATATTAGTGCCTCATCAGTGTCACCTAATCAGTGCCCATAAGTGCCACCCCATCAGTGCAGCCTATCAGTGCTGCCTCATCAGCGCATATTAGTGAAGGAGAAAAATTACTTATTTACAAAATTTACTGACAGAAACTAAGAAAACTTTTTATTTTGTTAAAAATTTTCAGACTTTTTTTTGTTTTTATTCTTTTGTAAAAAATAAAAAACCCAGCAGTAACTAAATACCACCAAAAGAAAGCTCTATTTGTGTGAAGAAAATGATAAAAACTTCACATGGTTACAGTGTAGCATGACCGCGCAATAGTCATTTAAAGTGTGACAGTGCTGAAAGCTGAAAATTGGCTTGGGCAGGAAGGGGGTGAAAGTGCCCAGTAGGCAAGTGGTTAATCTTCAACTGCCATGATGCTGCACATGTGATCAGTTCTGACACCAGATATTTGATGGTTTGACCGTTGGGTTTGGATCACAACCAATGTGACTATTACATTCACGGCACATGCCCAGAATGTAACTGTTTTTTGAAACTGATAAATCGATGGGTTTAGATCCACTTTAAATCTGTTTGATAGGTGTGACCTGTAAAGAATACCTGTTGATTCTGCCAGAATTTTTGTGAGCTGGTGAAAATAAAGGAAATACCTGAAAATGTTTGTTCTTGGGTATAGATATACTTTAAGATAATTTCATATTATATGCCCCCACTACATTGACTTAGTGCGTGTATAATTGCTGATAGAAGAAAACTGATTGTGTATTTCCCTTTTATTTTTTTAGGGTTGAAGATCTGGTCGGATCCTTTCTCCAGGAAGTGAAATAGCGGCTGCCCAATGATGTAATGGTCTTCTAGGCTTGGTCTTCGGTTGTGATAGAAACATGCTCACTATGGATTTTGTACATATAATAAATACAGATTTAATTTCTCTGATGGAATTAATAATGTAAATATGTTTAAAAATATGTATAAAGAGTGTAAAATAAGTAAGAGGCAGTAGATCCAGGATACAATGCTATAAATAAAGGACATTTGTACACAATATACTTGTCTGTCTGTTGCCCGGACAATGACGCTAAGGCTGCATTCACACTTAATTTTAAAAGGCTGCAAAACGTGGGACATGTTTGCGATGCCATTACTTCTTAATAGCACCCCAATTGCGCCGTGGTAAATCTGCAATTGCAACGCACTACGCTTCATGCTCAAAAAGGAACATGAGCCTCTTTTGGGGCGACAGCGGTGCGCGTTGCGATTGCAACATGATTTACCACATGACAATCGTGGCACCATTAGGAAGTAATGACATCGCAAATGCATCACGTTTTTTGCAGCGTTTTGAAATCGTGGGGGGAATCACCACTGCGATTACACCAGTGAATGCAGCCTAAAGCTGGCCATAAACATTAGTAAAGAACAACAGTTCTGCTGTCACCAATGCTAGCTTACCTCTAGGGAGCTCCTGACCTCATATAGGCACAGGCAAAGCTTCTGACAAAATTCCATGTTTTAAGCTTGGTGGTGAGTATTACTTTTCCTTCTCACACAAAATTGTCACTCTTTTTTTGTTTATAGCGCAAAAAATAAAAACAGCAGAGGTGATCAAATACCACCAAAAGAAAGCTCTATTTGTAGGAAAAAAAAGGACATCAATTTTTTTTGGGAGCCACGTCGCACGACCGCGCAATTGTCAGTTAAAGCGACGCAGTGCTGAATCGCAAAAAGTGCTCTGGTCAGGAAGGGGGTAAATTCTTCCGGGGCTGAAGTGGTTAACTTAATATTGACACCTGCTGTAGATTGTACCTAGTACAGCACCCCATGATTTCTAATGGCAGCCCTGCTTGGCACTCAATTTCTTACAAACATTTTTCATTATACTAGACTCAAAAGGTTGCCTACCCCAGGTTTGGGTTACCTGCCTTCAATTTATCCATTGGTATATACACTATATTGTCAAAAGTATTGGGACCCTTTAATGGAATCCCAGTGTAATGCCCTGTACACACGGTCGGATTTTCCGATGGAAAATGTGTGATAGGACCTTGTTGTCGGAAATTCCGATCGTGTGTGGGCTCCATCACACATTTTCCATCGGAATTTCCGACACACAAAGTTTGAGAGCAGGCTATAAAATTTTCCGACAACAAAATCCGTTGTCGGAAATTCCGATCGTGTGTACACAAATCCGAAGCACAAAGTGCCACGCATGCTCAGAATAAATAAAGAGACAAAATCTTTTGGCTACTGCCCCGTTTATAGTCCCGACGTACGTGTTTTATGTCACCGCATTCAGAACGATCAGATTTTCCGATAACTTTGTGTGACCGTGTGCATGCAATACAAGTTTGATCCAACATCCGTCGGAAAAAATCCATGGACTTTGTTGTCGGAATGTCCGACCGTGTGTACGGGGCATAAGGCTGACCGTACACTATACAATCTTTTTTTTTTTTAGATTTACCAAAACCGTATAATATGAGGTCAAACCTAAACACTTTCAATTCGTATGCATTCAGGCAGGACCTTATACTACATAGTTGAAGGTAAATCTAAAGGAAATTGACCAAGAAAATTGTATAATGTAGGGCCAGCTTTAGTCCATAGGGTTCATAATTGAGTTGGCCCACCCTTTGTAGCTAAAACAGTTTAAACTCTTCTGGGAAGGCTGTCTACAAGGTTTTGGAGTGTTTTTATGTGAATGTTTGACCTTTTCTTCCGGAAGCGCATTTGTGAGGTCAGGCACTGATGTTGGACGAGAAGGCCTCGCTTGCAATCTCCGCCCTAATAATGTGTGTAAAGTGTACTGTAAAGCAGCTACAAAAATTCATAACAAAGGTGTTCTATCAGGTTGAGTAAAATAGGTTTGTAGGCGCTGCAACCTTCCTTCATCTAGAGTCCTTCCTATAAGGTTGAGGTCAGGACTCTACAGGCCATTCAAGTTCCTCCACCCCAAACTCGCTCATCCATGTTTTTATGGACCTTGCTTTGTGCACTGGTCCAAATCATTTGGTGGAGGGGGGATTATGGTGTGGGGTTGTTTTTCAGGGGATGGACTTGACCCCTTAGTTCCAGTGAAGGGAACGCTCAAGGCATCAGCATACCAAGACATTTTGGACAATTTCATGCTCCCAACTTTGTAGGAACAGTTTGGGGATGGCTCCTTCCTGTTCCAACATGACTGTGCACCAGTGCACAAAGCAAGGTCCATAAAGACATGGATGACAGAGTTTGAGGTGGAGGAACTTGACTGACCTGCACAGAGTCCTGACCTCAACCCGATAGAACACCTTTGAGATGAATTAGAGTGAAGACTGCGTGTCAGGCCTTCTTCACCTCACAAATGCACTTCTGGAAGAATGGTCAAACATTCCCATAGACACACTCCTAAACCTTGTGGACAGCCTTCCCAGAGGAGTTGAAGCTGTTATAGCTGCAAAGGGTGGGCCAACTAAGTATTAAACCCTACCGACTAAGACTGGGATGTCATTAGAATTCATGTGGGTGTAAAGTTAGGTGTCCCAATACTTTTGACAATATGGAGTAACTTCCAACATGGTGCTTTCATAGATTAGGATTAGGACCAAATGTTGTGCAATTGCAATTCTTTTTTCTTTTTTTTCTTTTTTTTTTTAGCTGGCTAACTGGTACGCATACTTGGAAAAGTTTCGTTTTACTAGTTACCGTATTTGCACAGTTGGTTATCTCATGTTGCTTTGAAAATTGCTACATTGAACTAATTAGATAAGACTTATCTATGGGTTTGTAACCTCAATATTAAGCATGTTTTCTCTTTGATGTTTCTGGTATTTTGGCCACGCTGCTGTGTTTTGTGAGATGTAAAAGTGTTGTACTGAAAAATTTGATCATCACTGGGTTTTTTTTATGTTTTGCGCTATAAACGAAAAAATAGCAAACATTTTGAAAAGTTAAACAATATTTTTTCCTTTCTTTTATAAAACACATCCAATAAAACATTTTAAAAATCTAATTTCTTTATACATTTAGGCCAAAATGTATCCTGCTACATGTCTTTGGTAAAAAAAAAACAAAAAAAAAACAACAATACGTGTATATTGATTGCATTGCGTGAGATACACTATATTGTCAAAAGTATTGGGACACCTGCCTTTACACGCACATGACCTTTAATGGCATCCCAGTCTTAGTCCGTAGGGTTCAATATTGCGTTTGCCCACCCTTTGCAGCTATAACAGCTTCAACTCTTCTGTCCACAAGGTTTAGGAGTGTGTCTATGGGAATGTTTGACCATTCTTCCAGAAGCGCATTTGTGAGGTCAGGCACTGATGTTGGACGAGAAGCCCTCGCTCGCAGTCTCCGCTCTAATAATGTGTGTAAAGTGTACTGCTTTTATTAATAGATCTCTCAATTTCTCATCCTTGCTTTGCAGTGATGAGCAATTGACAGATTTCTCCCTCTGTACAGAACATCTCTATTGTTTACCAACACAGGGCTCTGGGCTGTGATTGCACACAGCCGATTACTCAGCAGGTCCCAGCCATGAATCATTGGCCGGGACTTGCTGATAGGCTCCTTCTGTGTACAGTCACAGCATGCACCCGCCCTAAACCCAGAAGTAAGCAACGACGTACAGGTACACCACTTTGCCTACAGTGGCCGTTCATCCGCAATACATTGGAGGCGTGAGAAAAGCGGTTAAAAAATTAAAAGTCAGCAGCTACAAAAACTATAGCTGCTGACTTTTAATAAACACACACTCAGCTGTCCAGGGATCCAGCGCTGCCCTCACTAGAGCCAGTTCTTCACCGATCTTCAGGTCCCCGGTGCCGGCATGTTAACTGTGGGCAGCCCACTTTGACTCCTTGCGGCTTTACATCTGGCTGTCCACTGCACATGCGCAAGCTGCACTCTGAGTGGCCCAGAAATCTGTATGCAGGGATGGGGGGAAGAAGAACTACTGCTCGGATCACCTAGGAGATCCGAGCGGAGGCAGGAATGGGTACCTGTCAAAACTAGGTATCCATTACCCTCCCCACCCCCAAAAAAGTTCCAAATGTGGCAGGGGTGGAAGAGAAAGAGTGGAAGTTCTCCTTTTGGGTGAAGTTCTGCTTTAAGAACCAGGTTTGGTACAAGGTCCTTCCTATCCACAATGGTCTTGATACGTTTCTGTCTTGTTGGCACGTGGAGGTCCCGGAGCTGGGAAGATGTTTGGGAATATCCCCTGCAGCACCTGGTTTTGGTCAGGGATAGGGTAATACAATTCAAAATTCTTCACAGAGTCTACCTTACTTACAAAAGATTACATTTTGTGTATAATTATTAGCATTTATAGTATAAGACTTTTTTGGACTGAAATTTCTCGATTCTCAGTACTCTTGTCCATTGACATTTGTATATTAGGTCTGGTCCCATCTACTAGCTACCTCCAGGGCCATGAGAACGTTGATAGGCCTGTTATTATTTTATGCTCGTAAATCTATACTCCCTAAATTGAAATCTCCTCAGGCACCTACTTTAGACTTCTGGAAGTCCATTGTTAATAAAATGATACCATTGTACAAGTTCACATATGAATCAAGAGGATGCCCCTGGAGTCCACAAATACTGCCTCAATGGTAGTGCCCTCTAATTCATTCTGACTTGCTCCTTTTTATCTTACGTGGGGGGTAAGCGATTTTTCGTGGGCAATTTGTCAGGCTGGTGTTAGCGCTTCAATCATCTTGGCACCATGGTTGATATGGTGTCATGGTGATTGAAGCACATTATTTCTATTATTACATTGTAGTAATAAATGAAATCGTTCAACTCACCATAATGCAGAATAAGTGGGAGCCCTGAGCGTGTCACTTGCCACTGTCCTCTGCCACCAGACGTGGATTGTCACTTGCCACCAGATGTGGATTGTTACTTGCCATGCTGCCTGCTACCAGATGTGGATTATCACTTGCCACGCTGCCTGCCACCAGATGTGAATTGTCACCTGCCACATCGCCCGCCAGTGCCACCAGATGTGAATTGTCACTGCATTGGTGGCAGCACTGGTATATTTAGCACAGAGGCAGGCCTCTGTGCAGAGGTGGGTTCCGAGTGAAGGCAGGCGAGCGGTGATGCGGGGCGGGAGGTGAGAGATGATGTCTTCTCTGCTCCCCACCGCACCTCCAACATTGAGGCTGACAGAACACCGGCTGTGAGGGCGGAAGAGCGGTGATGCGGGGGCGGAGAGAGATGATGTTATCTTTGCTTGCCTGCCTGCTCGCTTCTCTCATCCACCCGGCTCCCATGCCACCCGCCCGGCTCTTTCATGCCGGCCGCACCCGCAGCCCGGCAGCATAGAGGCCACGGCCCAGTAGTGAGCCATAGCCCAAGGGTTGGAAACCCTTGAGTTAATTGGCCGCTTGAGGGCAGGGACTGATGTGAATGTACAAAATATGTAAAGCACTGCATAAATTAGAGGCGCTATGTAAGTACCTGTAATAAATAAACACTACCACAGAGTTCTTAATCTTATTTATTTTTTATTTTTTTCCTGTGAATAAAATATACCCTACTATGGTCTGGAGAATTTGGAGAATATCTTAGAAGCAAGCTCAGTCAATAAGACATTCACACTTGCAGTTGGGGTGGCGGTAAAACTATTTATAAGTCACGGTTATACCGATCCCCTAATCATTCTCCTTGTAGCTGAAAAGACAATGACCTGGGGTGTACACATGCTGTAACCACCATGCTTTGCTTCGTGGAAGGAATTATACCCCCTGTCACATTTGGCGGGTGGTAGTTCAAGTAAATAGGGTGACGCGGCTGCAGCTTGGTGTTGTGCCATTTAGGGGGTAAAAAAAGGCCAGGAGGAGGCGACATATCACACCCTGTTAAACGCCTCCAAAAAGTGATCTGAGCCTGGTTCGATTTTCTGAGGAGTATCAGTCTTTGCCACCAGTGTGAAGGCCAGGCCTTAGGTAGCTGACTGCTGGGATGTGTACATCCTTGTGTTATGTGTCTGTAAGAATTAATGTTTTTAAGAGTTACACTCCATCTAAAGAACAAATGAATGGCCCAATAAAAGATCAAATAAAAACAACAGACATATTTTGCTGTTTTTTGTTTTCATTCAGAAACTGCAGTACTTCTTTTCTGCCACAAGATGTCTTCAGTCCTCCAGGTTGAATGACTGCCAGCACCATTCCATCACTTTCTCTGAGCCCAGGCTGTCAAAGGCCCACGTCTAGTGTGTGTGACTGCCCATTGAAGAAAAAACAGCCAGTGATGAGTTCCTCTTTCTGATACCTTGCTCTCTTCCTATCAGCATGTTCCATGTGCGTGCATGAACTGACTGGCCCCTTTCCCTTCTCCTAGTCTGCCCTGCTGTACAGGGGGCTATGAGAGTCTTCTACCGGCTCATATTCAGATACTTGCATTATTATTATTTTTTTAATGCAAGCAGTGTACCAACAACACATTGCATTCGTTTGTGTCTTTTTAGGTTTCTAGAGTTCAGCTTTAAATAAGCAAGAATGAACATAAATTGTAATAAAATCGGATACCATAATCACCAAAAGATGGAGCAAGCAGCAAACTTTTCTCTGGCTTGTGTTTTAATACCGCAGCTGAATTTCTATTGCTGCTAGTTAACTTTGTGAGTTATAAGTAGATAAATAGAAATTCTACCTAAATTAAATTATTTTTCTTTATTACACTAAGGCAGCACACATGCAGATCTCATATTCCTTCTGATAACTGGTAGGAGCCTATAAAACTCAAAATGCAATGTACTGACCAGAATTTTGTATACACATAAATAGCACACACACACTTTCCATATCCATGCAATAAACCACACATTTATTCTTGAAAAATGTTATTAGGGATGAATATTGTGTTAACTGTGGACTAAAAATAAAAATTTCTAAGGTCGGTAATCTAATGCTTTACTGTTCTACGTTATCCTTAAAGCAATATCTTTTATGACCAAATGGTCCACTTTGTAAAGTATAACATACAGTGCCTTAAAAAAGTATTCACACCCCTTGAAATTTTCCACATTCAATTTGTCATGTTACAACCAAAAACATAATGTATTTTGTTTGGGATTTTATGTGATAGACCAACACAAAGTGGCACATAATTGTGAAATGGAAGAAAAATTATAAATGGTTTTCAAAATTGTTTACAAATAAATATGTGAAAAGTGCGGCGTGCATTTGTATTCAGCCCCCCTGAGTCAATACTTTACCACCTTTCACTGCAATTACAGCTGCAAGTCTTTTTTGGGGATGTCTCTACCAGCTTTGCACATCTAGAGAGTGACATTTTTGCCCATTCTTCTTTGTAAAATGGCTCAAGCTCTGTCAGATTGGATGGAAAGCCTCTGTGAACACCAATTTTCAAGTCTTGCCACAGATTCTCAATTGGATTTAGGTCTGGACTTTGACTGGGTCGTTCTAACACATGAATATGCTTTGATCTAAACCATTCCATTGTAGCTCTGGTTGTATGTTTAGACCCCTTTCACACTGGGGCGCTTTGTAGTCGCTACAGCGCTAAAAATAGCGCCTGCAAAGCGCCCTGAAAGTGCCGCTGCTTTATCTCTAATGTGAAAGCCCCCACCGACGCACCTCCCGCCCCAGTGTGAAAGGGGCCTTAGGGTCGTTGTCCTGCTGGAAGGTGAACCCCCGCCCCAGTCTCAAGTCTTTTTCAGACTCTAACAGGTTTTCTTCTAAGATTGCCCTGTATTTGGCTCCTTCCATCTTCCAATCAACTCTGACCAGCTTCCCTGTGCCTGCTGAAGAAAATCATCCCCACAACATGATGCGGCCACCACCATGTTTCATGGTGGAGATGGCGTGTTCAGGGTGATGTGCGGTGTTAATTTTCCGCCACACATATCATTTTGCTTTTATACCGAAAAGTTCAATTTTGGTCTCATCTGACCAGAGCACCTTCTTCCACATGTTTGCTGTGTTCCCCACATGGCTTCTCGCAAACCGCAAACGGGACTTGTTATGGCTTTCTTTCAACAATGGCTTTCTTCTTGCCACTCTTCCATAAAGGCCAGATTTGTGGAGTGCACAACTAATAGTTGTCCTGTGGACAGATTCTCCCACCTGAGCTGTGGATCTCTGCAGCTCCTCCAGAGTTACCATGGGCCTCTTGGCTGCTTCTCTGATCAATGCTCTCCTTGCCTG
This sequence comes from Lithobates septentrionalis, assembly GCA_037952835.1. NCBI lineage: Eukaryota > Metazoa > Chordata > Amphibia > Anura > Ranidae > Lithobates > Lithobates septentrionalis. The sequence continues at coordinate 9,259,457 of JBBDGP010000605.1, forward strand.
GCCTGTCAGTGGACGGTGGACAGCCATGTCTTGGTATGTTTGTAGTTGTGCCATACTCTTTTCATTTTCAAATGGTGGATTGAACAGTGCTCCATGAGATGTTCAAAGCTTGGAATATCTTTTTATAACCTAACCCCGCTTTAAACTTCTTCACAACTTTATCCCTGACCTGTCTGGTGTGCTCCTTGGACTTCATGATGCTGTTAACTAAGGTTCTCTAACAGGGCTTCACAGAACAGCTGTATTTATACTGAGATTAAATTGCACACAGGTGGACTCTATTTACTAATTAGATGACTTCTGAAGGCAATTGGTTCCACTAGATTCTAGTTAGGGGTATCAGAGTAAAGGGGGCTGAATACAAATGCATGCCACACTTTTCACATATTTATTTGTAAACAATTTTGAAAAACATTTATCATTTTCCTTCCAATTCACAATTATGTGCCACTTTGTGTTGGTCTATCACATAAAATCCCAGTAAAATACATTTCTGTTTTTGGTAAATGTAAATGGATGGTAATTGGGACTTTGCGTGAGGACAATGGGGCCGCCCAATACCCCTCCTCCATCCCGGCTCAATATGAAAGTAAGAGAGAACAGATGCGGGACTTTAAATGAGGAACAAGGGGGCAAGAATGTAGATTGGATAAGAATGCGATTTATTCTTGAGATAATGCAAAAATTTCAAAATTTCATATTTTTACATACATATTAAGGCACATGGCTCTATATATGCTGGCACATAGCTCTATAATGATGATTAAAATCATTCAAAAATTGTATAAAATTCAACAAGAAATACTAATGCAAACATGACATACAGTAGGTAGGAACGTTCATACGCTTGTGATGAATCATTATGTATACAAAACGGTGGATCTGAGCTCTACGTCGTTTCGGGGCCTTATAGCCCCTCATCAGGAGCGTAACCGTTGTATCATCTATAAGTTAGGGAGATAGCAGTAATGAGTATTAATGAAAACCAAATGGGTAGTGATGGAACAGGACTAAATATTGCTTTCTCACCGGAAACATGGACTCGCAACACGCATGCGCGGAGATGACACGGCCCCACATGCCGAGCTGGCCCGTGTGCCAGGGTCCGAAGCTGAGGGGGTGTGCCTCAGCGGCGCCACCCACACAAGTGGCCCCCCAGGTGGGTCAGTGTGGGGAATGGAAGTGGATAGGTGTTGTGTGTGACCCCGTATAGAGGAAGGAAAGTGATGCGCTTCACAACCTGTAAGAGACAAGTGTGGGGGGTGATGTGTAAGTAACCAAATATGTGGTAGAAAGCAAAAACATGAAAACTCAAAAAAACAGCAGAAAAGTGAATATGTGAGTGAAATGGGGGGGGGGGGGGGAAGAAGAGAAAGAGAAAAGAAAAGAAAAGGAGGAAGGAGAGAGAGGGGGAAAATGAAAGGGAGGAGTAGTGAAGTAAGGGGAAAGGGAGGAAAGAGAGGGAAGGACAAAAGTGGAGGAGTGTGGGAAGAGGGGGAATGGGTCTGGAAAGGGGAGGGGGAGAGTGGGAGATAGATAAGGGGAAAGATGAAAAGGGGAGTAAGAGGGTGAAAGGATAAGGGAAGAGAGAGTGTGGCAAACCACTGAAGAGAAAGCTGAAAGAGGTCAGAGAGAAGACCGGAAAGATGGAAAGGTGAGAGGTGAAAAGTGAGGAATAGACATACCTGGTGTGAGGATGAGGGCGGATCAGCCGAGGGGATGGTGAGGGAAGTGGACAAGTGAGAGCCCATACTGGAAGGGACGCTGCGGGGGGCACCGCCGAGGAGGGAACCCCCAACGTCCAGCACCAGCTGCCCAAAAGGTGGCCGGGAGGCACCCCGATCCCGCCAGCTAGGACCCCAAGCCGGCCGGTCGTGGGTCTGCCTCCAGGCCTGCCGAGCGCTGGAGAGTGTGAGACTCAAGCTGCCGTTATATGGCGTCTCGGGACGCCATACAGCCGGCGCGAGATGCGTGACGTCGATGCGCAGTGAGAGAGGCCCCGCCCACCCAGGGTAAGGGGGGCGGGGGGGACCAACCACAGTGCGCATCGCAGCTTCAGACCAAGGCAGTAGTGGCCAACAGGACAAGCGGAAGCCTGAGCCACCATAGCGCATACAGGAGGAGCACCAATGCGACAGGGAACAAAACCGACACTGGGACAACCCACATTAAACTCAATGAAAAAAATAGCCATGAATGATAGATAAGCTGGATGAATTCAATATAAAATGTACACTTAAAATGAAGGAAATTAAATACAAAAAAAAATGGGAAACATATATGAAAGAATGGGTATCCATGCATGCGACCTTGTGCCTCCATCCCTATTAGATTTGGTAAATGTAAATGGATGGTAATTGGGACTTTACGTGAGGACAATGGGGCCGCCCAATACCCCTCCTCCATCCCGGCTCAATATGAAAGTAAGAGAGAACAGATGCGGGACTTTAAATGAGGCACAAGGGGGCAAGAATGTAGATTGGATAAGAATGCGATTTATTCTTGAGATAATACAAAAATTTCAAAATTTCATATTTTTACATACATATTAAGGCACATGGCTCTATATATGCTGGCACATAGCTCTATAATGATGATTAAAATCATTCAAAAATTGTATAAAATTCGACAAGAAATACTAATGCAAACATGACATACAGTAGGTAGGAACGTTCATACGCTTGTGATGAATCATTATGTATACAAAACGGTGGATCTGAGCTCTACGTCGTTTCGGGGGCTTATAGCCCCTCATCAGGAGAGTAACCGTTGTATCATTTACCAAATCTAATAGGGATGGAGGCACAAGGTCGCATGCATGGATCCCCATTCTTTCATATATGTTTCCCATTTTTTTTTGTATTTAATTTCCTTCATTTCAAGTGTACATTTTATATTGAATTCATCCAGCTTATCTATCATTCATGGCTATTTTTTTCATTGAGTTTAATGTGGGTTGTCCCAGTGTCGGTTTTGTTCCCTGTCGCATTGGTGCTCCTCCTGTATGCGCTATGGTGGCTCAGGCTTCCGCTTGTCCTGTTGGCCACTACTGCCTTGGTCCGAAGCTGCGATGCGCACTGTGGTTGGTCCCCCCCGCCCCCCTTACCCTGGGTGGGCGGGGCCTCTCTCACTGCGCATCGACGTCACGCATCTCGCGCTGGCTGTATGGCGTCCCGAGACGCCATATAACGGCAGCTTGAGTCTCACACTCTCCAGCGCTCGGCAGGCCTGGAGGCAGACCCACGACCGGCCGGCTTGGGGTCCTAGCTGGCGGGATCGGGGTGCCTCCCGGCCACCTTTTGGGCAGCTGGTGCTGGACATTGGGGGTTCCCTCCTCGGCGGTGCCCCCCGCAGCGTCCCTTCCAGTATGGGCTCTCACTTGTCCACTTCCCTCACCATCCCCTCGGCTGATCCGCCCTCATCCTCACACCAGGTATGTCTATTCCTCACTTTTCACCTTTCCATCTTTCCGGTCTTCTCTCTGACCTCTTTCAGCTTTCTCTTCAGTGGTTTGCCACACTCTCTCTTCCCTTATCCTTTCACCCTCTTACTCCCCTTTTCATCTTTCCCCTTATCTATCTCCCACTCTCCCCCTCCCCTTTCCAGACCCATTCCCCCTCTTCCCACACTCCTCCACTTTTGTCCTTCCCTCTCTTTCCTCCCTTTCCCCTTACTTCACTACTCCTCCCTTTCATTTTCCCCCTCTCTCTCCTTCCTCCTTTTCTTTTCTTTTCTCTTTCTCTTCTCCCCCCCCCTCCCCCCCATTTCACTCACATATTCACTTTTTTGCTGTTTTTTTGAGTTTTCATGTTTTTGCTTTCTACCACATATTTGGTTACTTACACATCACCCCCCACACGTGTCTCTAATGCCGCGTACACACGGTCGGACTTTTCGTCTACAAAAGTCAGACAGCCTGTCCGACAGACTTCCGGCAGACTTTCGGCGGACTTGCGGCGGACTTGCGGCATACTTTCTAACGAACGGACTTGCCTACACACGACCACACAAAAGTCCGACGGATTCGTACGTGATGACGTACACCGGACTAAAATAAGGAAGTTCATAGCCAGTAGCCAATAGGTGCCCTAGCGTGGCTTTTTGTCCGTCGGACTAGCACACAGACGAGCGGATTTCGGGGTCCGTCGTAGTTACGAAGTAAAGATTTGAAGCATGTTTCAAATCTAAAGTACGTCGGATTTGAGGCTAAAAAAGTACGTTGAAAGTCCGGAGAAGCCCACACACGATCGGATTACCAGCCAGCTTTAGTCCGTCAGCGTCCGTTGGACTTTTGTAGACGAAAAGTCCGACCGTGTGTACGCGGCATTACAGGTTGTGAAGCGCATCACTTTCCTTCCTCTATACGGGGTCACACACAACACCTATCCACTTCCATTCCCCACACTGACCCACCTGGGGGGCCACTTGTGTGGGTGGCGCCGCTGAGGCACACCCCCTCAGCTTCGGACCCTGGCACACGGGCCAGCTCGGCATGTGGGGCCGTGTCGTCTCCGCGCATGCGTGTTGCGAGTCCATGTTTCCGTTGAGAAAGCAATATTTAGTCCTGTTCCATCACTACCCATTTGGTTTTCATTAATACTCATTACTGCTATCTCCCTAACTTATAGATGATACAACGGTTACGCTCCTGATGAGGAGCTATAAGGCCCCGAAACGACGTAGAGCTCAGATCCACCGTTTTGTATACATAATGATTCATCACAAAGCGTATGAACAATCCTACCTACTGTATGTCATGTTTGCATTAGTATTTTATGTCGAATTTTATACAATTTTTGAATGATTTAAATCATCATTATAGAGCTATGTGCCAGCATATATAGAGCCATGTGCCTTAACCACTTTAAGACCAGCCTCGTTTTGGATTTTAGGTGTTTACAAGTTTAAAACAGGTTTTTTTGCTAGAAAATTACTTAGAACCCCCAAACATTATATATTGTTTTTTTCTAACACCCTAGAGAATACAATAGCGGTCATTGCAATACTTTTTTTTGCACCGTATTTGCGCAGCGGTCTTCTAAGCGCACTTTTTTTGGAAAAAATTCACTTTTTTGAAAAAAAAAATAAGACAACAGTAAGTTAGCCCAAATTTTTTTTTATTTGTGAAATATAATCTTACGCCAAGTAAATTGATACCCATCATGTCACGCTTCAAAATTGCGCCCGCTCGTGGAATAGCGTCAAACTTTTACCCTTAAAAATCTCCATAGGCGACGTTTAAAAAATTCTACAGATTGCATGTTTTGCGTTACAGAGGAGGTCTAGGGCTAGAATTATTGCTCTCACTCTACCGGTCGCGGCGATACCTCACATGTGTGGTTTGACCACCGTTTTCATATGCAGGCGCTACTCACGTATGCGTTCGCTTCTGCGCGCGAGCTCGTTGGGACAGGGCGCTTTAAAAAAAAATTTTTTTATTATTTATTTTACTTTATTTTATTTATTTTTTCACTGTTTTTAAAAAAAAAAAAATTTGGATCACTTTTATTCCTATTACAAGGAATGTAAACATCCCTTGTAATAGAAAAAAGCATGACAGGTCCTCTTAAATATGAGATCTGGGGTCAAAAAGTCCTCAGATCTCATATTTAGACTAAAATGCAAAAAAAAAAAAAAAAAGTCGTTTAAAAAAATGACACAAAAAAAATTGTGCCTTTAAGAGAAATGGGCGGAGCCGTCGTAATGACGTCGCTCCGGCCGTCACATGGTATAGAGACGGGTGGGGGCCATCTTGGCCTCACTCATCTCCATACCGAGGAAGTGACAGGACCCGATCGCCTCCGCCGCTACCGACGGCTCCGGTAAGCGGCGGAGGGTGCGGGAGAGCGGCGGGAGGGGGGGTGGCACCTCTCCCGCCGCCGGTAACGGTGATCTCGCGGCAAACCCGCCGCAGAGACCACCATTATCATGTACGGAACCGCCCGCTGAAAAGATGGATATCTCGGTTGTGGCAACAGCTGCTGCCGTTACCGAGATATCCATCTTCAAAAAAATGACGTATATATACAGTGGGCGGTCCGGAAGTGGTTAATATGTATGTAAAAATATGAAATTTTGAAATTTTTGTATTATCTCAAGAATAAATCGCATTCTTATCCAATCTACATTCTTGCCCCCTTGTGCCTCATTTAAAGTCCCGCATCTGTTCTCTCTTACTTTCACATTTCTGTTTTTGGTTATAACATGACAAAATGTGGAAAATTTCAAGGGGTATGAATACTTTCTCAAGGCACTGTATGTAAGGAAAATACAATGGCTGCTTGTAGCATGAGTGGATTGTATTCATGATCTACCTTGACAATGTATTTTTAAAAACTGTAAAGAGAACCTGTGCTTACAGGCTCCTTTGGTAATAACAATTCCTATCTAGAGAAACATTTTTGCTGACATAATAGGCCCCTTTCAGGATAATTTTTATAACCAATGGGGCAATTAGTTTGTCGTCATTTTGTAGTATTGGTCGTACATTTATTTTTGAGGACCTAGGAAATTTGATGTCTGCCGCGCATAGCAGTTCAGTCCCCCTTTCTTTGTGGATAAAGGTGTAAGTGTTTGTATAATACATTATGATGTGTTTTTTGAGGAAACTTACCTGTCATGGCAAATCACTAATTACCACACTGCTGGTTGCTGCTTGCAGAAGTGCAACGCACCCATTTGAGGTTCTAGGTACGGTTTCGGTCTCTGTGCCCCACTTATCATTTAATGCGTATACACCTATGTAAGTTTATTACTGCAATCTCAATACAGTGTAGTTTATGTATCTATGGTTATGAATATTTTTGTATGTTGATTCTTCTGTACTTATTATGTATTTTCATTTCATTCAGATGTACCTAAAGAGCTCCTGAAGAACCGCATAGCTTCGAAACATGTTGAGCCAAGTTTTTTTGGGTTATGGAGTCCAAACACTCTTCAAAAAGAATTATCAGAGAACCCTGAAGACTCATGAAAGACTAAGAGCTCATTTACACTTGCTTTGACTTTAACTTGCTTTGACTTTAAAGGGCCTACTGCTTTAACATGCTTTTATGATTTGTTTTTGATGCTTCTGTGATGCTTTTTTGGAGCTTTATTAAAGCTTGGCAAATGCCCTGTATGTAAGAAAAAAGAGATATGACCTGCCAAACACCATGGTGACGGAACCTCCATCCCTATTATGTATATAGAACAGGAAAGGAAATTAGTGGGCTTTGAATGAGGAGTGTCACTGTAACAGATATTGCATATATTATTTGTATATAAATGTTTTATTAATCAAATGTAAATAAAAATACATTGATAAATTCAATAATAAAAAAAATACATATTGCGGTCATGACATTGGTACACCATATGCAACAGAGCTGCTATAAAAAACAAGTGAAGATACACATACACATTGATAATTACATAGTACTTGATATACCCTAAATATATAGAGGTATATACGGGCCAGTAGAGTGGGTAATGAACCAGACTTGACTGAGCACCCCATGGAAATTCAACGCGTTTCATGGCTTATGCCATTCATCAGGAGTTGGGTAAGGAAATAAACTGTAAATACAAATTGGTATATAATATTAGTTAATATATTCTACCCCTAAGGGGAGAAAAAATCTCATGGGGTGAAAGGGGTCTATACTCACAGGTCGGCTAAAACACTGTGCTTGGCTAGCATCGAGAAAGATGGAACCCCAAACTGACTGTCTGTTCCGGCAGTAGTACCCTCATTCAGCAGATCCCCAGAATATTAGTAACCCCGCTCAGCAGATCCCCAGCTCATTAGTACCCTTGTTCAGCAGATCTCTGGCTCAGTAGTACTCCCAGCTCTTCTGATGCATCACTCAGTAGTACCCCAGCTATGCTCAGTAGTAGCTTGCAGCTTGGCTGATCTCCCAATCAGTAATAACCCCAAGGTCTGCTGATTTTGCACTCAGTAGTAACCCCGGGCTCTGCTGATCCTTTGGTTTGCTGATCCTCCTCTCTCTCTAGTCCCCGCTAACCTCCTGTCTGACATCTGCTAGCTTCTCCAGCTCTGGCCCCCAGCTCTGCTGATTCTCTGCCACTCAGTTCTTTCTCTTCCCAGTCCCTGCTCACCTCCCGCTATGTTGCTCCCATGCTGCTCACTATGTGTGAAATCTGCTAGCTTCTCCTGCTCTGGTCCCCAGGCTCTGCTCAGTCCTATGTCTCCGGTTCCCACTCACCTCCTGCTATAGCATTCCCATGTTGCGCACCGAATGTGCCATCTGCTAGTTGCTCCACTCTGGTCTGGACCCCACTTATCCTCCTGCTGCTTCAAGTTGCACACAGAATCTGACCTCTGTACCAGACACTCCCAGAATAAATACACATGAACTGGAAGCGACTACTGATTACATCTTTTTGGTTCGCTTGTTGGTTTCCCGGTGCATCCTGGGATATGTCATACCTGCAATACCTCCAAAACAAAGCAAAGCTAACTCTGAATGAAAGCCCCTCAAATGCTGTAGGTTCTGTAAGTGAGCATTGTGATAGACTTCTATAGAGGCTTTGGAGATGCTATGAAGCATCAAAAAGCGATATGAAGTATAATGTTTGAAGCAAAGCAAACGCAGCAGTGTGAGCAGGAGTGTAAGCTAACCCTTTTATTTAGTGACGGAGGTTTTGATTGGCATTAAGCCGAGGTTCACACCTTTGCGTGCTCTGTGGGCTGCATTTGCACGGGCATGGCAGCTTATTCATTTGAATGGGCTGCCATGACTCACAAAATGCAGGGAAAAGGTCCCTGCACCATTCCAGAAATTGCAGCCTGCACGGGAACCTCAAAACAGTGCAGTTCCCACTGCGGGTGCGATTTCCAGTGCGGGTGACATGCCATTAAGATTAATGCCAACCGCCCGCGGGTCCCGCAGTGGTTTCCACCCGCACAAGTGTGAACATAGGCTAAGAGTGCTTTAAAAAAGCATTTTCAATGCCATATTTTGAAGCAAGTGTTCTGTGCCTACTGACTGTCGAGAGCAGTGTCCTCTAGATCAGAGATATGCAATTAGCGGACCTCCAGCTGTTGCAAAACTACAAGTCCCATCATGCCTCTGCCTCTGGGTGTCATGCTTGTGGCTGTCAGAGTCTTGCTATGCCTCAAGGGACTTGTAGTTCTGCAACAGCTGGAGGTCAGCTAATTGCATATCCCTGCTCTAGATGATACAGTTTGATGAGTTCAAGATTTTGCAGATGCTAAGTGTAGGAAGAACGACATTATGTAAGTTTTGTAGTGCAATGCATAACTGTGATGCATGGCTTGCCAAATCCAATTATCTGTGTAATGTGTATTCTTACAGTCAATAAAATTGAGGAAAAAAATCAGACAAATTTCTTCTTTGTAACCTAACTTATATTTATATATTCATATATATATATATATATATATATTTTTTTTTAAAACAAATGCGGTTTAGCATTAATTTAAAAGGACACTAAAGGTTTTTTTTTTTTTAATAACAAACATGTCATACTTACCTCCTCTGTGCAAGGGTTTTGCACAGAGTGCCCCCGATCCTCCTCTTCTGGTTATCCCTCAGTGGTGCTCCTGAGTCATCCCTGCATGGAGTGCCCCCCCCCCAGGGGAAGCGCTTCCCAGGGGGCACCCATCAAAAATTATTTTAAGGTGGGGAAAAAGGAAGGGGAAGGGGAGTAGATGTAGATGTGGATAACGCGAGTGGCCACCGGTACTAGCTCAAAGGAATGCTATGGCCTGTATTTAATCCTTAACCTGTTTAGGTACTGTTGCTGTAACCGTAATTAGTTTGCTTAAAAAGAGAAGGGGAAGGGGGAAGCCCGATAGGTGAGCTTTGGCAGGGGTTACCCTAGGCAACAGAATAGTCATAGGATTATACTTAAAAAGTCAACTTTATTTTGGGAAGTACCCAATACTAAAACTCACATGGTATGTGAAGTGCATAAATCATTACAACAGTAATATTAACAATTGGCCATGGACAAACACAAGACAAACAAGACTGACATTGTAAAAGAAAGACACTCATGTGGGCGCACTCTCGAGTCCTGCTGCTGTGCCCATTGACACAGGCAGCAAGACTCGGCCCCGCCCCCCGGCTCCCACGTCATTGGATTTGATTGACAGCAGTGGGAGTCAATGGCTGCGCTGCTACCAATCTATCCAATCAGGACCCGAGACACCGGCAGGAGCGTGTGTGTTTGTTCCCAGCGCTGGAAAGACAGGGCTCAGATAAGTAAAACGGGGGCACTGGGGGGCTGCTACACTAAGGCTGCTTTCACACTGAGGCGCTATGCAGGCGCTACAGCGCCTGCATAGCGCCTGTAAAAAGCCTATCCTCTCACTCCAGTGTGAAAGCCCGAGTGCTTTCACACTGGAGCGGTGCACTTGCAGGATGGTACAAAAAGTCCTGCAAGCAGCATCTTTGCAGTGCTGTAGGAGCGGTGTATACACCGCTTCTAAAGTGCCCCTGCCCATGGAAATCAATGGGCAGCGCCGCCAAACTGCCACTGCAGCGCCGCTGCAGCTCTTTGCTGCACTTTGTGGGCGGTTTTAACCCTTTTTCGGCCGCTAGTGGGGGTTAAAAGCACCCCGCTAGTGGCCGTATAGCTCCACTAAAATGATGGTAATGAGCCGCTAAAAATAGCAGCGCTTTACCTCTGACGCCCCCAAAGCCTCAGTGTGAAAAGCACACTAAAGGAGATTTTTCACCTTAACGCATAGAATGCATTAAGGTGAAAAACACTGAGGGTTTACAACCCCTTTAAGTTCACTTTTTTTATTTGTCATATAATTTAATTTCTATATTGAGGGCCCCCCCAAACTTTAAGTGCCCTGGACCCTCCAAGGTGTATATCCGGCACTGGACACAGATGCAGCTCATAGAAGGCAGGCTTAAACTCACAGGAGATCAGAGGTGTAGGAAGACTAGAAAATGGCAAAGGTAGCAGAGGCACAAGGACACTGGAATGCTCAAAGGACACAGGTTGCAAGCAGGAACACACTAAAAGTCCCTGGGGACAAACTGAAAGGCACTGGGAACACTGGGAGTACAGAGATCACAATGCAAAGCACTGGGAGATGCTTGCAAACAGACACTAGGAACAAGGGGGTCTAACTACAGGATCATTAGGAATATCAGGGTCTATGGACATCAGAATGTAGAGCACTAGGAGCAAAGGGGTCGCTTGGAAGCTTAGGAAGCCAGGTACATGAGGAAGCACTGGCAGTATACTAGGAATCTTCTCAGAAAGGCAGGGACACAGGTTAGCAGTGGGGGTACACTAGGAATTTTCTCTACTAGGAGTGGGGGTACACTAGGAATCCTCTCTGCTAAGAAACACTGGGGGACAGTAGGAATCTTCTCTGCTAGGAAACTATTTGGAAATTACAGGGGGGACTGGCACTAGGGATACTAGCCTAAGGGAATGAGCCCAGCTTAAAGGGTAATTCCACTTTCAGGAAGCAAAAATAGCAAATAAAAAAAATAATGTAGCATAAACAATTGCGACACAAGTCATATTGTAATTGAATGTTACCTTTTCTTTTCAATTTGCAGCGCTGTAATCGTATGTAAAATGCAATGCAATATGGCAACCTGGAGGCATTCTGTACACAGATGGTGTATAGAACATCCCCCAGAAATGTCCTGATTGTGTGATTGGCTCATTGATTTTCCCAGAAGTCTACACTGAGATACAAGTCAGATTTTAGGTGAGATACTCTCAAAGGGAAATCATTTTAAATCAGTTTAAAAGAGATGCAGACCCTGCCATTTATCTCTTTAGTAGTAGTTGATTCCTACCTTGAGTTCCCTTTTTTCACCTGCTGATCACATTATTCTGAATGGGAGGATCTGGTTCAATAATAATCAGATGATGCATTTGCTGTGTTCTATTGGGGAAAGCTTACATTTCTATTGCAGAGGATGTCTCTGACTTGTATCTCTAGACTTCTGGGAAAATCAATGAACCAATCACAAAAGCAAGAAATTTAATTTTTGGCGGCGTTTGGTACAAAAAGGTATTTTATATAAGCATTAACTATAACAAGGCTTGTGAAGCAATTGTATAAGCTAATTTATTTTTTTATTTGCTATATTTTTTTCAATGAAAGTAGAGTTTTTTTATAGGCCTGACAGGGTCTCCCTAAAGCCAAACTCCCGTAGCCCATTCACCACTCCAGTCATCCAGCAATGGTCCTCTTCCTTGCTAAATGATGATCAATGTTATTCAACTCACATTCTGGCTACCTCATCAAACCACCCTGTACTTACAAGAGAACCCCTGCAGCATTCAGGACCTGGTCAATGGTGGAGGAGTAGGAGGATAAGCAATTTTACTGAAGATCCACGGAAAAAAGTTATTTATATAAAATAAAGACAGGGTAAAATTCCACAGTTCGAAAATATTTGGGAATCTTGGATTAACTACCAGATAGGGCAGAGGTGTCTGAAGGCACTTCTGGAATCCAAGCTTGGAGTATCATCATCGCACCAAACACCTAACTTACCCTTTACTTTACCCTTTTCCTTTCTTTTTCTTCTTCCTCAACTGCACCCCCAGACTGGTTATCTGGAGCCTGGGAATTCTTCTATTTGGGAGGTGGGGGGGGGGGGGGTAGACGCAAAGGCCTATTCTCGGGCTTCTTTCTGTTTTGAATGTTACCATTGGTTGATAATGACGGATAATCATTCTCTCTATTATGCCGCATACATACGACCGGACTTTACGGCATACTTGGTCCGGCGAACCTGAGTCCGTCGGACAATTCGATCGTGTGTGGGCTCCAGCGGACTTTTTTTTCTCAAAAGTTTGATGGACTTAGAAATGAAACATGTTTCAAATCTGTCCGTCGGACTCGAGTCCGGTCGAAAAGTCCGCTCGTCTGTATGCTAGCCCGACAGACAAAAACCGACGCTAGGGCAGCTATTGGCTACTGGCTATGAACTTCCTTGTTTTAGTCCGGTCATACGTCATGACGTACGAATCCGTCGGACTTTGGTTGATCGTATGTAGGCAAGTCCGTTCATTCGTAAAGTCCGTCATAAAGTCAGTCGAAAAGTCCGCAGGACAAAGTCTGCCGTAAAGTCCGCTCGTGTGTACGCGGCATTAGACATTTGTATTTGTTTGATAATCTTTACCTAAAATATACCAATAAAATGTATTGGAATTGAAACAAAAATAAAGACAGGGGTTAGGAACCCTGGAGGTGAGCTTTAAATGTACTCTACAAACAGCTAGCATAATTACCTGCCTTAATATCAGGCTCCTGTAATCTTCTGTAAGATGCAGCCTCAAAAGAAGGAGGGCCAATGATGCAAAGTACGCATGACCTTTGTGTAGCACAGCTCACTCATTATTCAATCAGAACACGCATTGGGTAGAAAACCAAGCTTTAATTCTTACATGCAATGGAGAAAAGTGAGGTCACCATCCTGTCTGTACTTTCTGACAGAAGCAGAAGTGTTCTTTCTGGCTACAAGCCAAAGACAACAAGGTGCCTGACATTTTCAAGTCAACAATGGGAGTCTATTTCTTTCTGAACAGACTTGTTTTAAAGACCAAAGATTTCCTAATCCAGTGTCTGGTTACTGGCCCACTAGGCCTAAAAGGGCCTGTGAGGTTGTATATGTGGCAAATGATCAACCTGAATTACATACAATTAAACACAGGTTAGCAGGCCTGAAATCCATACAGTTCTGGCCGCACATTGCATCAGACCTCACATTTCGCTAACCCACCCTGTCCATATTTTAGTGAAAAAAAGTGAAATTTTACACCTGGAAATGTATTCGCCAGCATTTTTGCTTGCAATTGTATCATCACCTTATTATAGGAAAATAGTGTCTTTTTCTGGCATTTATATTAAGATGCTGTCTAAAAAAGTTTTAAAACTCCCAAGATACCCATATTTATTCTCTCTTTTCCACAATATTAATCACTGGAGTTCAGCGGTGCAGCAAAGCTGATTTATTTCCTGACAAATCTTATGAGTTTTGAAGCAAATCCAGCTGACATATTTTCCACATATTTCACAGAATAGCATAGCTACAATGTCATACAAAATTAAGGGAATCTGACTAACTGAAGAGCAGAACTAGCATCCAGAGCTTGTGGATGGCTCTGTGGTTCAAACACATAAACAAAAACAAGTCCCCATAGAAATAGCTGTAGTCAAAGAAATAAATAACACATTTACAGCTCTAACAGCAAAACCAGCTTGTAAAAACGTTTGTATTTTACTTGTTTGTAGCCATTATGGTTCCACTTGTGTGTGTCCCCAGTACAGTGTTCAAGTTCACACGTCAGAACCTGGCCATAGACAGTAAGGCCTGTTTTTTTGTATTAGGGCAATGCGTTTCCCTAATACAAGCTTGTAAAGGGAAACATAACATGCAAACACTTTACAGAAGTACTGTACAACTCTGAAAATGTAGCCGAATCAGTAGTGGCCCGTCCATAAGGGGCGCAGGGGCACTGCCCCCTAATCCATGCGCCCGGCCCCGGTCTACTGAGATACTGATGTTATGCTGCACCATTTTCCTCTGGACAGCAGGAGGAGAGCTAAAGCCAAGCAACCTAATAGATTTCAATTCTGGGCGCTTAAAATCCTTGGGATTGTAGTCCAAAACGGCAGCCATGTAAAACAGGAACTGACTTTCTGAACTACAGATTCCAGTGTGCCCTGGGCAGCAAAAGGAGTTAGCAAATATGGAACTGCCTGAGAAAGTGGGCTGTATGGGCACTGAGGAGAGCAAGGAGAGCACATCTGCTGCAGGCTGACAGACTGGTAAGAAGCCAGACTGGCAGGGACCAAGCTTGAGGTCCAGGGAGAGCTGCCTGGGGCCATGCAGCATAGACTACAGGGATTGAACTTGTACCGCTGCAGCAGGGTGACCAGAGTGTACTCTAATGCCGCGTACACACGAGCGGACTTTTCAGTATCAAAGATCCGACGGTCTTTCCGACGGACTTTCGAACGACCGGACTTGCCCACACACGAAAGGACTAAAGTCCGTTCGAAAGTCTGTTGGTTTGAACGTGATGACTTATGAAGGGACTAGAATAAGGAAGTTCATAGCCAGTAGCCAATAGCTGCCCTTGCGTCCTTTTTTGTCCGTCGGACTAGCATACAGACGAATGGATTTTTCGACTGGACTCGAGTCCGCCGGAAAGATTTGAAACATGTTCCAAATCTAAATTCCGTCTGATTTTCGACAGAAAAAGTCCGCTGAAGGTCCGATGAAGCCGACACACGGTCGGATTGTCCGACGGATTCGTTCCGTCAGACCAGTCCGGTAGAAAAGTCCGGTCGTGTGTACATGGCTTAACTCTTTTCTTCCCACAGTGGATCATCAGAGGCATCTGAGAGAGAGCAGGGGGCCCTTCCACTGTGAGAGTTTGAAGCTGCACCACAGGGACTGGTGAGAAGATTCATTGCCCACCTTTATGCTGTTAGCAGGAACTGGAGACAGGATATTAAGTCTATCACAGCCATACTGCACCAGAGCCATACCTATTCAGCATCTATACCACATCCATACCTTTTCTATACAGCACCTATACCAACTCTCTACTGCATTGTGCTGAACCTTTGTTGCATTGTGCTGAAGCTCTGCCACACCTGAATTACATCCACCCTTGCACTTGTGCCTAGACTGTACTGTGCTTGTGCTGTGCCTATACTACATGCAGGTTAACTGGGACAGTTGTTAAGGGCACTGACGCACCCATAGGGCCCTAAGGATCGCTTACAGAAAAACATTTCAAAGGACTGCCTTTCCCATAACTCTTATCCTGCAACCCCCTTTGTTCCCCCACCTCCAACACCCTGCTACCATTCCTCTTTTTTTTTTTGGACAGTGCATACCCATTCAGTCTAGGATTAGCATCGCTGCCATAAAATGCACACTGGCAATATAGTTCCAACACTCAGTAGATTAAAGTAGGATAGAGTAAGGGAGGGTTATACCCCTGTCAGATTTTTTTTTTTGTTGCACCATTTGTGTCCCATTGCGGAGATTTTCCTTCACTTCCTGTCCCATAGCCAAACAGAAAGTTAGAGGAAATCCCTGCAAATGAAGGGAATTCCTTGGGGACCCCCAGGTCACCAGAACTAGTGTCACTATTGGAAGTTTTTCCTCTATTACTTTTTCTGGGGACAACCCAAAATGTAGGATTTTCTTTTACTTTCACTTTCAATGATAATGGTAAACAGGACAAATAGAGAAGTAGAATCCCCTGTGGTACTGCATGCATTGTACACTCAAGCTAGTGGGCATGAAGTCCTTATGGAGGTCAAGTCAAAGAACAGAGGACCCATCTTAACCAGTGACTCCTACTGGGGTAGTACTACACATAGAAACAATCAATCTTTGCAGCAAACAAAATTTGCAAGAGGTATATAGATGGGCAGAGAAAATGAAGCAGGACCTAAAACAAGGAAACACATTTGTCTTCATTTATTTGCAGCTCTACTCAGCCACCTTGTGGAGGTTCACATCACTAAATACAGTAAAACCTTAAATTGCGAGCATAATTTGTTCCAGAAACATGCTTGTAATCCAAAGCACTCTTATATCAAAGCAAATTTCCCAATAAGAAATCATGGAAATGCAGATGATTCGTTCCACAACCATTTATTGATTGGTCCTTCAGTTTATAGTCCATATAAAAAGATTATAGCAATGTGATAGGTTGTGTAACCATAAAATGTCCATCCACAAATGGCAGCCTCCACAAGGAGATTCGAAGCAAAATCCAGCAGGAGCTACAGAGTATAAAAGAAAAGAGAGATGACTCTAAGTGTAGCAATATGGTCACATTTAATGAAGGTACAACATTTAGCAACTCCCATGGTTGATGAGTAAAACAGGAACATATAAGTATGCAGGCATCCGGGTAAAGCTGTCCACATAGACCATCCTCTGCACCGCCGGCTCTCACCGCTGTCAGTCTGCAATTGTGACCGGAAAGACTACCCTACAGTAGAGCAATCTGAAAGCGAGGCTTGAAGCGCTCGTGGAGCGCAGCGTGGAAGGGATGATGTTGATGGCGGTGCGGAGGATGGTCTATGTGAACAGCTTTACCCCGGATGCCTGCATACTTAGATGTGTCTGTTTTAATCATGAACCATGTGAGTTGCCAAATGTTATACCCCTTCATTAAATGTAACTGTATTGCTACACTTATGCCCTGTACACACAGTCAGATTTTCCGATGGAAAAAGTGCGATCGGATTGTGTTGTCAGAAATTCCGATCGTGTGTGGGCTCCATCTGACTTTTTCTATCGGAATTTCCGACACACACAGTTTGAGAGCAGGCTATAAAATTTTCCGACAACAAAATCCGATCGGTTAAATTCCGATCGTGTGTACACAAATCCGAAACACAAAGTGCCACACATGCTCATAATAAATTAAGAGACGAAAGCTATTGGCTACTGCCCCGTATATAGTCCCAACGTACGTGTTTTAGGTCACCGCGTTCAGAACGATCGGATTTTCCGATAACTTTGTGCGACCGTGTGTATGCAAGACAAGGTTTAGCCAACATCCGTCGGAAAAAATCCATGGATTTTGTTGTCGGAATGTCTGATCAATGTCCGATCGTGTGTAAAGGGCATTAGAGGTGCCTCTCTTCTCTTTTTATACTTTTATACTCTTTTTATACTCAGTTGTGACGTGATGCTACTTGTATATCAAGACATTGCTCGTTTATGAAGTCAAAATGTATTTAAAACATTTTTGCTGGTCTTGCAAAACACTCTCAATCCAAGGTTTTACTGTAGCTTAGGTCTAAAATTTAGAGGGAACTTGTCCTTGGCTCATTCAGGGCAAAAGCAATAAGTTCACCTTGAAGAACAGGCAGTAAGAGGCATAGAAAACCCTAGTACATCTGAGTATGGAAATACACATAACTGTATCCCAAACTTGCCCACCCATCATTTTGTGCCGGACCCAAGCATTGTCACAAAGGGATGGGGAAGCACCATCTGAGTGTTCGGTCAATTATGTAAGGGGCTTCAGTTGGTGAAAAGTGTGGCACCGGACTGCATGGTAAGGTCACTTTGTGTCCCTCACCCTTCTTGCTCTAAATCTTGCCCAGAGGAAAATAGGGTTTTCTTTGTGCTTTATGCTTTTGCTATTTATGCAAATTAAAATGATGATCACTATATAAATCATTGCTGTATATGCATAATGTATACTCTTAGCAGTCAAACAGAAAAATTGCCATTTGTATGAGTTCACAGAAGCAGAACACAAATGCCGCGTACACACGAGCGGACTTTACGGCAGACTTTGCCCGGCGGACGGGATTTCGACGGACAATTCGATCGTGTGTGGGCTCCAGCGGACTTTGTTTGCTCAAAAGTTGGACGGACTTAGATTTGAAACATGTTTTAAATCTATCCATCAAACTCGAGTCCGGTCGAAAAGTCCGCTCGTCTGTATGCTAGTTCGACGGACAAAAAGCCACGCTAGGGCAGCTATTGGCTACTGGCTATGAACTTCCTTATTTTAGTCCGGTCGTACGTCATCACGTACGAATTCGACAGACTTTGGTGGATTGTGTGTAGGCAAGTCCGTTCATTCAGAAAGTCCGTCGTAAAGTACGTAGAAAAGTCCGCCGGGCAAAGTCTGCCATAAAGTCCGACCGTGTGTACGCGGCATTAGACTTTGCTGCTGCAAGGAAGACAGCTTTACATACCTTACAATTGAAGGATCACGGCTTTCAGACCTTGTTAAATCCTGATATGTTCAATATCATTCTGGTAAAATGAAACCACTTCACTACCTTGTTTGTCTTATGCCGCGTACACACGGTCGGACTTTTCGTCTACAAAAGTCCGACAGCCTGTCCGACAGACTTCCGGCGGACTTTCGGCAGACTTTCTAACGAACGGACTTGCCTACACACGACCACACAAAAGTCCGACTGATTCGTACGTGATGACGTACACCGGACTAAAATAAGGAAGTTGATAGCCAGTAGCCAATAGCTGCCCTAGCGTGGGTTTTTGTCCGTCGGACTAGCACACAGACGAGCGGATTTCGGGGTCCGGCGTAGTTACGACGTAAAGATTTGAAGCATGTTCCAAATCTAAAGTCCATCGGATTTGAGGCTGAAAAAGTCTGCTAAAAAGCCAGGGAAGCCCACACACGATCGGATTGTCAGCCAGCTTTAGTCCGTCGGCGTCCGTCGGACTTTTGTAGACGAAAAGTCCGACCGTGTGTACGCGGCATTAGGCTTCATGCAACCTGTATTCTATTGATGCTTTTTTTCTCCTACAGGAGTTTAGCAGCAGCAAAAACTTCATAAAAAGCCATGTTTTTGCATGTGCGTTCATGTGCGTACACACGCATTTATGAGCGTTCCCGCATCTGACATTAATGCATTTTAATGGCCAGAATTTTAGCCAACAGAATGTATTAACACGGGAGCGTGCCTAAATGCACTTTTGAGCATTTTTATGTTCAAAAGTTCCTCTCCTGAGCGCACAAGTGATGGGTTCTTATGTCTGCCTCTTAACTGCTCTAAAAAGCTATGTGTGCATGGACACATAGGTTACCATAGAGGGGCATTTAGAGACAGAAAAAAAAAGATCAAAAGACTGTAAAAGCAGTGTTTTTGAGCTCATTGAGTCCTTACTTAACTCTAAGATTTATTGTTAAGATGTAAAGGCATACACATGTAGCACCCTCTAGGTAGGTAAGTGCTAGAGATAGATTTTTGTAGGATAGGTAAATTTAGGTAGGCCTGGCTCGCAGCCAGGCCTGTTTGTTTTGATCTGATCTGGGCTGAGAGTGGCTAAGTGCAGCAGCTGGTGACTCACAGGCTGCATCACTGAGAGCTCCCTCTTCTTCCTAAAAAGTGCTGGAAAGAGAGGAGGAGAGGAGAGGTGGAGCTGCTTGGGGTGTTTTAGGAAGCCCTGACCAATCCCCAACCTGGATTGGCAGGGGGCAAGCCTCCTTAAATACCCAGGTTCAGCCTAGCTGGGCAGAGAGTTGTGGGAATTGTTCAGAGCTTGGAGCTGGAATGCTAGGCTCTCGGGGCCTTTGAGGGAGCCCCCCAGTCTGGGGGAGGGGCTTTGGGCCTGGGATCGGGTGCATCGGTACCCTTCAAGTTATCGTGAAGGAGTTCTGGACAGGAGGAGTAAGAGAGGACAGCGGGTAGGGTTGCCACCTGTAGGGTTTTCTCTCTGACAGTCCGGTTTTTGAATGATGTGTTCGGGTTTACATGTGCCCCAGACCCGGACACATCATTCACATGGACTGCACCGAGAGTCACATTTGATGTCTCCCCCCTCCCTGACAGCAGCTTGGTTCAGCAGAGCACAGCACAGTGTCAGTGAATCAAAGCTTCTCCCCTCCTCCTCCTTCTCCGTCTCCGTACACACACAAGGAGGAGGGGAGCAGGGGCACGCTGATATCAGGTCTGTAGAAAGTTTTTATTAGGCTCTGTAGATTTGGGAAGGAGGGGGAGAGAGTGGCTGAAAAAGAGGACAAGGTAGAAAATATGTGGAGTGATCGAGGGGTTAGGAGGATATGTGCTGGGGGGGGGGGGGTTGAGATGTGCTGGGGGGTTTGGCAGGGGGAAGACAATGCTAGAAGTGTGGATTGTATTTGAAATCTGACAACCTCTCCTTGCACTATCTCTCTCCCTTCCCAAAGCAACCCCCAGCACACATCCTACCCCCCCCCCCAATGCACTGGGCCTCTTCTCTCACAATGCACTCCCCCAAGCACATATGGGCACAGGCTGCATATGATGGGCACAGAGGCTGTATGATGGGCACAGAGGCTGCATATGATGGACACAGAGGCTGTATGATTGGCACAGGCTACATATGATGGGCACAGAGGCTATATGATGGGCACAGAGGCTGTATGATGGGCACAGAGGCTGCATATGATGGGCACAGGCTGCTGCGCCTGAAGATGGGTCACTGGGCTCAGTAGCCGAAGTTAGGATAGCTAGCATCAGAAACTTTCTATTGCTCCACCATAGGGGCCCACGGTCCCTGCCCGTAAAAGGGAGTTGCTAAGGCCTGGCTTGCCAGTGTCAGGCCTAACCACGCGGTGATAGCTGTGCCTGGAAACTCGAGCAAGTAAAGTGCTGGAGGAGATGAGGAGTAATAGTCTGAAGCAAGACTTGTGCTGGAGGAAGAGAGGCGTGTATATACCAGTGTGTATATAAGTTGTCTCAAGCATTTGTTCTAATTCTACTGGGCATCCCATACTTCCTTTATACCATCCAAGATCAATTCCCGCAATAAAAATACAAAACAAAGCACATGGACTGTTCATTGTCTTAAGAGTGTCTGAGGATTGAATGCCGGGCTGGGCAGGTTGACAGGTGGGCCACATCACTTAGCAGCCCCTACGGGGGTACCGCTACACACAGATAGACATCAAAGAAGAAACCTTTTTGCTTTTCCTATAAATTCATTGCAATTAAAGCAGTAGTAAACCCCAAAACAAAAATATAATATGTTGCAGCTTATCAGTCCTTAGATGTTATAGCTGTATTCGTTTTCTTTTTTTTTTAACTATTTCCCATTATTTCACCCAGTGATCTGCCAGTAACACACTTCCTGCATTAGGGTGTCTGACAGACATTTTACAGAATCAGCCACAGAATCACAGATCACTATAGTCCTTGGCATATGTACTCTAAAAATGATAATCTACCCATAGTCCCTATGTAGAAAAGTACATTTTCACATATTATTATCAGAAACAGGCTAAATGTGTTCCTAGGCATGTTTAACAACATCAGTACAGGGCACTTATACCCCCTTCCTGCCCAGACCAATTCTCAGCTTTCGTCGCTCTCACACTTTGCATGACAATTACCCAGTCATGCAACACTGTACCCAAACAAAATTTTTAGCATTTTTTCACACAAATAGAGCTTTCTTTTGGTGGTATTTAATCACCACTGGGTTTTTTATTTTTTGCGCTATAAGTAAAAAAAGAGCGAAAATTTGGGAAAAATTCACACTTTTTTTAGTTTCTATTATAACATTTTGCAAATAAGTAATTTTTGTTCATAAATTTGGGCCAAAATTTATACTGCTACATATCTTTGGTAAAAATAACCCAAATTAGTGTATATTATTTGGTCTGTGTTAAAGTTATAGAGTCTACAAGCTATGGTGCAAATCATTAAAAATCACACCTGATGTACTGACGGCCTATCTCGTTTCTTGAGGCCCTGAAATTTCAAGACAGTACAAATACCCCCCCAAATGACCCCTTTTTGGAAAGCAGACAGTCCAAGGTATTTAGTAAAAGGGAAGGTGAGTTTTTTGAAGTTGTAATTTTTTCCCCACAATTCTTGGAAAAATTAAGAAACTATTTATTTATTTTTTTACACAAAATTGTCATAATAACAAGTTATTTCTCACACACAGCATTAGCATACTTCCAATTACACCCCAAATACATTCTGCTACTCCTCCTGAGTATGGCGATACCACATGTGAGACTTTTTCACAGCCTGGCCACATACAGGGAGCACCATCAGGCGTTGTAGGAGCATAAATTACATATCTAATTTAATTCCTACATATCACAATTTTGTAGGTCCTGGAGCACCAGGACAGTGGAATTACCCCAAAAATGACCCCATTTTGGAAAGCAAACACCCCAAGGTATATTCTTTGAGGCATAATGAGTCTTTTGAATATGTATTTTTTTTCCAAAAGTTTTTGGAAAATGTGGAAAGAAAATGAAAACCTATTTTTTTTTTTTTTACACAAAGTTGTCAATTTATAAGATTTTTCTAACACATAGCATGTACATAGCAAAAATTACATGCCAAAATACATTCTGCTACTCCTCCTGAGTATGGCGATACCACATGTGTAAGACTTTTACACATCCTAGCTAGATAGAGAGGCCCAATTTGCCGGAAGCACCATCAGAAGTTCTAGGAGCATTAATTACACATTTAGTTTCCTGACACCCTATCACACTTTTGAAGGGCCTGAATGACCCCATTTTGAAAAGCAAACATCCCAACATATATTCTATGAGGCATGGGCTGGTGACAGGTACTCGGGTACTCTGATGGGCTGCTGACAGGTACTCGGGTACTCTGATGGGCTGGTGATAGGTACTCGGGTACTCTGGGGCTGGTGACAGGTACTCTGATGGGCTGTGACAGGTACTATGATGAGCTGTGACAGGTACTCTGATGGGCTGGTGATAGGTACTTGGGTACTCTGGGGCTGGTGACAGGTACTCTGATGGGCTGTGACAGGTACTATGATGAGCTGTGACAGGTACTCTGATGGGCTGTGACAGGTACTCTGATGGGCTGTGACAGGTACTTAAGCTGGTGACAGGTACTCTGGGGCTGATGAGAGGTACTCTGGGGCTGGTGACAGGTACTCTGGGGCTGGTGACAGGTACTCTGATGGGCTGTGACGGTACTCTGATGGGCAGTGACGGTACTCTGATGAGCTGTGACAGGTATTCTGATGGGCTGTGACAGGTACTCTGGGGCTGAAGACAGGTACTCGGGCTGGTGATGGTGACGGGTCATCTAATGGGCTGGTGACAGGTCCTCTTTATTTGTGGGGCAATTGGGGCACATTACTGTACTGCAGCACATTTTTCTTCCAGGTCTCCTCCTCACACACTGAGGAGGAGAACCCGGAAACGGCACTATAGCGGTTTGTTGACATTTGTGTCCAGCTGGGATTGGACACAGTCGGTCATGTGGTAAAGAGCAAATTTCATTGGCTTTTTAGCCTGATTGGGGATGGGCTGTGTTCAGGGGTCATGCCTCATCCCAGATCGCCATGCTGCACGCCCCCCGGGGTATGCACGAGTAGCGATTACGAGCACAACACATGTGACCGACTGTGATTGGACACAGCTGGTTATGTGGTAAAGAGCCATTTTTATTGGCTCTTTACCCTCATTGGGGATGGGCTGTGTCCCGAGGGACACGCCTCATCTCCAATTGCCGTGCTGCTGGCCCCCGGAGGCCCTCGGGGGCCCACAGGAGCGGCGAGAACTGGAGGACATCACATGACATCCACCCGGAGGGAGGAGATGTTCCTTCTGGCATCATATTACTATGGCCCGTACAGAAGTGGTTAACCATGGGCTGTATTAAACTGCATAATGGAGTGATTGGCTGCAATGCTCAGCATTCTCACTAGGTGTCAGTATACTTTTTACACACATACTGTAAATCAGTGGTTCTCAATCTCAGTCCTCAAGTACCCCCAACAGGCCATGTTTTCGGGTTTTCCTTTATCTTGCACAGATGCTTTAAATCAGAGTCAATGGCTTGGTATTTTGGACAGCTATTTTATCTAAGAGAAATTCCCAAAACATGGCCTGTTAGTGGTACTGTAGGGCCGAGGTTGAGAACCACTGCAGTAAATGGTAATGATTCTGTTCTTACTCAAAATATGTTATTCTTTTCTGCAGTGCTTGATACAAGAAGTCGTCACTAATGTTTAACTATTTACTTGCTGATATATATGCAGCTGTACAATACAATATTAGTAACATATACAGAAAAAATGGAAACATTACTCAATTTATTTCTAGGTCTAGATGGCTGATTTCATACAGTAGATGTACACTACACTACATTTTTACTTTTTTATTAGGGACCTGAAAAAAGATGTTAAAAAAATGAAGATTATAGGTTGCACATGCCAAGGAAAAAAAATGAATGCATTTCTGATAAGAATGCGGTTATTATTTATCTGCATGGGGATTATGGATGGAATATCACAGTTACACATTATCCACATGTATAAAATAGGTATTTCCCATAATCTTATCCAAAACAAATAAAATGTGTTTCTTGGCATGTGTATCCATTATATTGAACCTATAATCCCCATATGGAAAAATATCTATATCCATTTTCTAATCAGAATAAGATCACTATGGTCCTTGGCATGTGTAACCATGATAATTCACCCATAGTCCCCATATAGGAAAATACTTTTTCTCATATTATTATCAGAGACAGGTTAAATGTATTCCTAGGCAATCATGTTTGTTCTGTCCACCAGATGTGTATGCGCTGACTCTTTGTACCTGTGTTGTTAAATTTACATGTAAAGTGTGTAATTTACTTAAGACAATCATATGTGCAGGCTCCATCTAGCGTTCATTTTTGGTATTGCTGCAGTTCTGTTTATTTGTTTTAATGTATGTGTAATTAAGGAAGTTGTCAGCAAGCAGGGAATTCTTGGTAGAATCTTAACAGGAAGTGAACCAGTCACCATTCTTTTCAACACATTGCTGGAAACAAGACATGTCTTTCTCAATCTATTGTCATCACCCCTTAGAGAACTTAAAAAGTAAGTTTTTATTATCTCATCTTGTACTTTATATCATTGTTTATGCAATGTAAGCTGTATTGTATGCAATATTTTACTTATTGAGGTCTATTTCTGTTATTTTGTAGTTTCACCTGGCTTGTTCTAATAAGACTGAGATCAAAGAAATATGGTATCTACAGTTATTGGGATAAAAAGGTTTAGCTAGCTGTCCTAGAGACAGAACAATGTTTAACCATGAGACGTATTAAAGGGGAAGTTTTGCTTTAAGGCCTCCTCCCCCGCTTCTGTTTGTGAAATGGAGCTTTTGGGGAGGGGTACCCGATTTTGACAGGTACCCGCTCTCACTTTCACTTCACAATGCACAGTGCCGCTTGCGCAGGCGCAGTGGGCACCTGGCTGTAAAGCCACAAGCTGTCACAGCCGGATGCCCAATAGTTAAAGAGGTTGTAACCCTAAAAAAAAAAAGACCCTGTTCTTTTAACGCATGTTAAACCGCATAGTGCTTGTGCAGTGTAATATGTCCCTTTGTATGATATAAAACACCTGGTTGATTCTGCCTGTTCCTGTGTCTCCCCATGTAAACTGACCACAGTAATTAAGGTTGCTGATCCATGATACCATGGTTAGTTTACATGCCTCGGTCATCCCGCTGCTCTCCCTCTCCCCCTCCCTCCTTGCCTGTCAGCTCCTATGTGTAAGGACCTGCCCCTCCCCTCCTGCCGCTATCCTGTGCGGCAGTAAAGGTACTAATCAAGATTCCTGCCAGCCCCTCTGTAATAATAAGGTATACTTTATAGTGTGTTTGTTTTTTGAAAATTTGGAAGCTACATACCTTTTTTTACATCGCCAATGTGCGGTCATGTGACCGCCTGGGTGATGTCAGAGGGAAGTCTCAGCCCCTCCCACTGTAGTTCTTAAACTGGTGGAGGAGAGTGGTGGTCAGTCACGTGACCACGCATTGGCGATTAGAAAAAGGTATGTAGTTGCCAGATTTTCTAAAAACACTGACACTGAGAAGTGTAACACAAACTTGCCACCACTCTCATTTATAGCTGGCTATCGCAGTAAGCAGCTTTAGGAGGCTAAAACAGGTACCAACAAGTGTCTGGGGAATGCCCAGGAAAAAGCCAAAGTCTACTTACCACCAGCTTGCAGACAACCAAATTGACCTATCTAACAGTAAGCGTTAAAAAAGGGGTTTAGTCCGCACGCATTTGCAAACGCATGCGTGAGCCACAGAGCCACGTCACGGCACCCTTGTATCTGTGGTCCTAACACTAACGTATGAGTGTCCCCACAGTGGAGGCACATGCATTTAATGGATAAATGAGGGCAGGTGGCTGGAGGGGAGCCCACCCCCCCTTAAAGGTACAGGAGCACACCAAACACCCAGCAATAGCACAATGGCTGCAAAGGTGTTGGTGCACTGCTGGACCAATACAAACACTCACGTGATAACACAAACTTGCCACCACTCTCATTTATAGCTGGCTATCGCAGTAAGCAGCTTTGGGAGGCTAAAACAGGTACCAACAAGTGTCTGGGGAATGCCCAGGAAAAAGCCAAAGTCTACTTACCACCAGCTTGCAGACAACCAAATTGACCTATCTAACAGTAAGCGTTAAAAAAGGGGTTTAGTCCGCACGCATTTGCAAACGCATGCGTGAGCCACAGAGCCACGTCACGGCACTCTTGTATCTGTGGTCCTAACACTAACGTATGAGTGTCCCCACAGTGGAGGCACATGCATTTAATGGATAAATGAGGGCAGGTGGCTGGAGGGGAGCCCACCCCCCCTTAAAGGTACAGGAGCACACCAAACACCCAGCAATAGCACAATGGCTGCAAAGGTGTTGGTGCACTGCTGGACCAATACAAACACTCACGTGATAACACAAACTTGCCACCACTCTCATTTATAGCTGGCTATCGCAGTAAGCAGCTTTGGGAGGCGTTTGCAAATGCGTGCGGACTAAACCCCTTTTTTAACGCTTACTGTTAGATAGGTCAATTTGGTTGTCTGCAAGCTGGTGGTAAGTAGACTTTGGCTTTTTCCTGGGCATTCCCCAGACACTTGTTGGCACTGAGAAGTGTACCTTATTATTACAGAGGGGCTTGCAGGAATTCCGATCAGTGGCTTTACAACCACTTTAAGATGCCAGGGACAGAGGACACAAGGTGAAAAAATTGTGGGACAGGTAAGTGGCTGTTTATTAAAAGTCAGCAGCTACAATTTTTGCACAGGGTACTGGAGCTCCTCTTTAAACTGCATATTGGGATGATGGGATGATTGGATGCAATGCTCAGCACTCTCACCAGGTGTCAGTATACTTTTAACACACAAACAGTATATGGTAATACTTTTGTTCTTACTCAAAATATGTTATTCTTTTCTGCAGTGCTTGATACGATTATGTTGCAAGAAGTTGTCGCTAATGTTTAACTATGCACTTGCTGTTATGCAGCTGTACAATAGAATCTTAGTAAATTATACAGAAATAATGAAAACATTATTCAATATATTTCTAGGACTAGATGACTGATTTCATACAGTACATGTATGTGTAAAGCACTAAATTTTAACTGTTTTATTAGCAACCTGGAAAAAGATGTTAAAAAATTAAGATTATAGGCTACACACTTCAAGGAAAAAAAAGAGCTAAATTTCTGATAAGAATGCGGTTATTATTTACTTGCATGGGGATTATGGATGGAATATCACAGTTACACATGCAAAGGAAAATATTTGAACTTTTCCTAATGCACATCTCATGTAACATATTTGACCTTTTTATTAAAAATATGGGTATAATTATGTTTTCTACAGGGGGATTATGGGGGAATATCATTGTTACACATCCCATGTAATGTCTTTGACCTGTTTCTGATAGGAATATGGGTACAATTATTGTTTATGGATGGCATATCATGGTTACACTTAACAAGGAACATATTTAACCTAATTCTGATAAGAATATGCACATAATTATTTTTATACATGGGAATTATTGGTGGAATATCATTGTTTCACATTCAAAAAAACAAATGTAATTTGTTTCTGATAAGAATGTAGGTAAAATTATTTTTCTACAAGGGGATTTAGGAAGAAATATCATCGTTACACATCCCACATAATGTATTTGAACTGTTTCTCATAGGAATATGAGTATTTTTTTGTTCTACATGGGGATTATTGATAGAATATCATGATAACATGGTTGACAAGAAACATATTTAACCTATTACTCATAAATATATGCATATAATATTTTTTTTTATAGGGATTGTTGGTGGAATATCATGGTTACACATTCCAATGAACATATTTAACCTGTTTCTGATAAGAATATGGGTAAAATTACTTTAATATATATGGTGATTATGGGTGGAATATCATTGTTACACTTAACAAGAAACATATTTAACCTATTTCTGATAAGAATAGGTGTAAGAGAACTGTCAGGATGCGCCCGGCACGCACACGTGCGCATGCACGCATTCACGGGCATCAGCAGATTTCCTTGCGCAGGAACACACATCTGACCACAATTGGCACCTGACAGCCTATTTAAGGGTTGCTCTGATTTCTGACAGGTGCTGCTTGATCTTCAGCTGTGTCCTGAGATTCTGAAACCCTGTTTGTTTGACTTGACTTCCTGTTGCTGAAACCCTGGCCTTCCTGACCCTGTTTCTGGACTCTGATTATTCTGATTACTGGTTCATGATCCTGGCTTCCTGTTTGACCTTGCTCCTGTTTATACCTTGGTACCTCGCTGCCCGCCCGTTACTGAACCCGGCTTACCTGATGACCTCGCTCCTGTCTCCTGTTTGGCTCCACGCTGTTTCCGAGTACCTGTGCTGGCCGTCCATCCTCTCAGCTGTGCTGGTTCCAGCTCTTCACCAGAAACCCTGCCTGCACTTCCCAGTCTGCAACACTTCCAGCAAGTTCTGCACACAGCATTCACAGGCACTCGTGTTCCTCCTGATCCTAGCCACCATCTGTTCCATCTCCAGTGGGGCTTGGATTGGAGATACAAGAGAGGCTGACCTTGTCATTTCAGACTCCTACCAGGTACGTGACAGTATCAAGCAGCCACAAATGGAGTCTGAAAGGGAGGCCTTTCCACCAGAGAACATTTACAGATCTATTTCTGTGCTATCCAATATTGTGCAGAAGTTACAAGAAAATCTGAGTCGCATGGAAGAGCGATTTCCCCACAATGAGAATGTCGCATTGGCCTGTGCTCCGCTTTTGGTCTCTGATTCATATACCCAAACAGAGCCCGGCTTGTTCCATGAGGTTGCTTCTGCTCCTGAACCCAGGGTGCCTATGCCTGAGCGATTTTCCGGAAATCGCAAGAAGTTTCGCACATTCCGGAATTCCTGTGAACTATATTTCTCCCTGTTACCCCGGACCTTCACGTCTGAAAGCATCAAGGTGGGGTTTATCATTACATTACTATTGGATGAACTACTTTCCTGGGCTCATCATCTCCGGGAACAACATGACCCTGTCCTGACAACCACGGATTCTTTCTTCTCAGCCATGGCTCAGCTTTATGCAGACCCCTTCTACCAGCAGACTGCCGAATTCATGCTTGGCAAATTACAGCAAGGTCCAAGGCCTGCTGAGGAATATGTAACTGATTTCCGTGTATGGAGTGCAGATACCCAATGGAATCATTCCGCACTTCGCCACCAGTTTCGACTAGGACTGTCTGACA
The DNA here is from genome assembly GCA_037952835.1 of Lithobates septentrionalis. NCBI lineage: Eukaryota > Metazoa > Chordata > Amphibia > Anura > Ranidae > Lithobates > Lithobates septentrionalis. Next base: position 9,289,506 of record JBBDGP010000605.1, read on the forward strand.
CCTTAAAGGATGAGCTTGCCAGAGTGGGAGTTCCAGCATCCCTGGAAGACCTGATCGATCTAACCATTCAGATCGATCGGCGATTACGTGAAAGGCAATCCGAAAGGTCCAAAGGAACCCTTTCTGTGGCTTCAAGGTCTGACATTCCTGCATCCTCATCCATTGCATCCCCCAGAAGGAGGGAACTGCATAAGACTCCTCATAGAAGTTTTCGAAGACCACCCCTTTCTCCTGATGAACGCCTTCATCGATTACAGGACAATCTGTGTCTCTATTGCGGGGAGGCGGGTCACTTTATACAGACTTGCCCTGCAAAGACCCGCAGGTCTTTCTCCCGTCAGCCTCACATGATGCATCTCTCAGGGAGGTACCAGTCTCATGTCTCTCTTTCCATTGTGCTCCAGTTTTCTGAAAAGACTGTTCCTGTACTTGCAATCATAGACTCTGGGGCCTGTAGTTGTTTTATGGACTCTGCATTTGCTTCTCTCCACCAGCTGCCTGTATGTGCCAAGAAGCAGGAATTCCATGTTCATCTGGCTGACGGTTCCGGCATTAAATCAGGCCCAGTTACCCAAGAGACTTTACCTATTTCCTGTCGTACTTCTTCCGGCCACCATGAATTCCTCCGTTTGGATATCATAGCTTCTCCCATGTTCCCGGTCATCCTTGGCATTCCATGGTTGAAGGCACATAATCCTCACATTAACTGGCTTACCGGAGACATCTCCTTCTCCTCTGACTACTGCCAAATTCACTGCCTACCTGAAAAGACTTTCAATACCACACCCCTCCTGGGTATCCTCCCTGACCATGAAACCTCTAATCTGGTCCCTGCTGCATACCACGAGTATCTGGATGTATTTAACAAGAAAGGAGCGGACACTCTTCCTCCCCATAGAACATATGATTGTCCTATTGAACTTTTACCAGGGGCCGAGATCCCATTTGGGCGAATTTATCCTCTCTCTGAGCCTGAACTAGAAGCCCTGCGGATTTATATAGATGAAAGCCTTGAAAAACAGTTCATCCGGCCCTCCACTTCACCAGCAGGGGCCGGTATTTTCTTTGTGGAAAAGAAAGACCATACCCTTAGGCCCTGGGTGGACTATCGTGACCTTAACAGGGTCACTGTTAAAAACCGGTACCCTCTGCCTCTGATCCCTGAACTTTTTCAAAGGCTGCGTGGGGCACGAGTGTTCTCCAAATTGGATCTGAGAGGTGCTTATAATCTTGTCAGAATCAGGGAGGGAGATGAATGGAAGACGGCCTTCCGAACACGCTTCGGGCATTTTGAATATCAAGTCATGCCATTCGGACTCTGCAACGCCCCTGCCACATTCCAACATCTGGTTAATGACGTTTTTCGGGACTTCCTTGATTTATTCGTCATCGTGTATCTGGATGACATCCTTATATTCTCTGAAACTCTAGAATCCCATAGGACTCATGTAAAGAAAGTACTGGGTCGGCTGAGGGAACACCGCCTTTACGCAAAGGCTGAGAAATGTGACTTTGAAAAACCAACCATACATTTCCTGGGACTTGTCATCTCTGCTGACGGTATCTCCATGGACCCACAGAAAGTCACTTCCGTCCTGGAATGGCCTGCCCCTGTTGACAGGAAAGCTGTTCAGAGATTTGTGGGATTCGCCAACTTTTACAGAAAATTTATCAAGAACTTTTCTGGCATCATCACTCCCATCACTCAGTTAACAAAGCAGCATGTTCCTTTCCGATGGACCCCTGAAGCTCAAACAGCTTTTGAACAGTTAAAAACTTTATTCACGTCAGCTCCCATCTTGAAACATCCTGATCCATCCTTAGCCTACGTTTTGGAGGTGGATGCCTCTGAGAGTGCACTGGGCGCTATTTTGTCTCAACGCCAAGGTCCCAAATCCTTGCTCCATCCTGTGGCCTTTTTCTCTAAGAAATTAAATCCTTCTGAAAAGAACTATGATGTTGGAGACCGAGAATTGCTGGCTATCAAGGCTGCGCATGAAGAATGGCGCTACCTCCTGGAAGGAGCAGCTCACCCCATCCTCATCTTCACGGACCATAAAAATCTCGAATACTTGAGGACGGCTAGACGACTAAGACCCCGGCAGGCAAGGTGGGCACTTTTCTTCTCTCGTTTTATGTTCCATATAACTTATCGTCCTGGCTCAAAGAATGGTAAACCGGATGCCTTGTCCTGCATGTTCAGCGACCCAGTGGTATCCTCAGAACCTGATACTATTCTACCAGCCAAAAATTTTTTTGCTTCTTCAGGTGGATTTGATGTCTCAGATAAAAGCAGATGTGATAAACCAACCACCTTCCAAAGATCTGGCTCTTCAATTGAGGGATGGTCTGTACTTTCATAAGAAGCAAATCTTTATCCCTGAGCAATTCAGAGTTGCTGTCCTGAGGCGATGTCATGACCACCCATTAGCGGGCCACTTTGGAATTCGCAAAACGGCCGATCTGATCTCTCGTACATTCTGGTGGCCAGACTTGATGCAAGACTGCAAAAGATATGTTAATTCTTGTGTGACATGCCTTCGGAATAAGACGGACAGAGCCAAAACTTGGGGCCTACTTGAGCCACTCCCTGTACCTGAGAAACCATGGAGCATGATCTCCATGGATTTCATCGTGGAACTCCCCCCATCTGAAAACTTCACCACCGTGTTTGTTGTGGTGGATCGCTTGACCAAGATGGCCCATTTTGTACCCTTACAAGGAACTCCTTCGGCCACAGAGACCGCCTCAGCTTTCATCAAGGAGATTGTAAGATTACATGGTGTCCCTGATAGCATCATCTCTGATCGTGGGGTGCAGTTTATGTCTAGATTTTGGAGGGCATTATGCCAAGCACTGAACATTGAACTCCGCCTCTCCACAGCCTACCATCCACAAACTAATGGACAAACTGAAAGAACCAATCAAACCCTTGAGCAGTACTTACGGTGTTTTTCCTCTTTTGCACAAGATGACTGGCTATCACTTCTCCCACTGGCAGAATTTTCATACAATAATTCCATCCACTCTGCAACCAAGCAATCACCCTTTTTTGCCAATTATGGGTACCACCCCTCTTTCTTACCTGAGCTGGCCATTGAATCATCTGTACCTGCTGTACAAAACAGATTAAACTTCCTCAGTACTAATAACCAATTACTGCAAGATACAATCTCCAAGACTCAAGCAAGCAATAAAAAGTTCTTCGACAAGAAGAAGAGAGGTAATCTGAACCTTAAACCTGGAGACAAGGTCTGGCTTTCCACAACAAACTTGAAACTGAGCTGTCCTTCAAGAAAACTTGGCCCAAAATTTTTGGGACCCTTCCCAGTCAAGAGGAAAATTAATGCAGTGGCATTCGAGTTGGTGTTACCCAAGAATCTAAAGATCCACCCTGTATTCCATGTCTCTTTGTTGAAACCAGCTGTACCAAATCCATTTCCAGATCGGGTTTCTGAAATTCCTCCTCCGCTGCTCATCGAAGGGAATGAGGAATTTGAGGTGGAAGCCGTGTTGGATTGTAGAAGAAGGCATAACCAAACACAGTTCCTCATTAAATGGAAAGGCTATGGGTCAGAAGAAAATTCCTGGGAACCAGCTTCAGATGTGCATGTTCCCAGACTAGTGCAAGCCTTTTTTCAACGCCACCCAGAGAAAAGACACTTGAAGGGCATCCGGAGGCTGCCCTTAAGGGGGGGGCAATGTAAGAGAACTGTCAGGATGCGCCCGGCACGCACACGTGCGCATGCACGCATTCACGGGCATCAGCAGATTTCCTTGCGCAGGAACACACATCTGACCACAATTGGCACCTGACAGCCTATTTAAGGGTTGCTCTGATTTCTGACAGGTGCTGCTTGATCTTCAGCTGTGTCCTGAGATTCTGAAACCCTGTTTGTTTGACTTGACTTCCTGTTGCTGAAACCCTGGCCTTCCTGACCCTGTTTCTGGACTCTGATTATTCTGATTACTGGTTCATGATCCTGGCTTCCTGTTTGACCTTGCTCCTGTTTATACCTTGGTACCTCGCTGCCCGCCCGTTACTGAACCCGGCTTACCTGATGACCTCGCTCCTGTCTCGTGTTTGGCTCCACGCTGTTTCCGAGTACCTGTGCTGGCCGTCCATCCTCTCAGCTGTGCTGGTTCCAGCTCTTCACCAGAAACCCTGCCTGCACTTCCCAGTCTGCAACACTTCCAGCAAGTTCTGCACACAGCATTCACAGGCACTCGTGTTCCTCCTGATCCTAGCCACCATCTGTTCCATCTCCAGTGGGGCTTGGATTGGAGATACAAGAGAGGCTGACCTCGTCATTTCAGACTCCTACCAGGTACGTGACAATAGGCATATAATTATTTTTCTTCATCGGAATTATTGGTGGAATATCATGGTTACACATCCCCCATAATATATTTGACCTGTTTGAGATAAGAATATGGGTAATTTTATTTATATATGGGGATTATGGGGGGAATATCATGGTTACATTTAACAAGGAACATATTAACCTGTTTCTGTAAAAACTATGGGTATAATTTGTTTTCTGCTTTGGGATTATGGATGGAAGATCATAATTAAACTTAACAAATAAACATATTTTAACCTATTTCGGATAAGAATATTCATATAATTATTTTTCTTCATCGGAATTATTGGTGGAATATCATGATTACACATGCCAAAGAACATATTTAACCTGTTTCTGATAAGAATATGGGTTTATTATTTTTGTACATGGGGATAATAGGTGTATTATCATGGTTACACATCCTTCTTAATATATTTGACCTGTTTTAGATAAGAATATGGGTAAATTTACTTTTATATATGGGGATTATGGGGGGGGGGATATCATGGTTACACATAGAAAGGAACATATTTATATAATAAATACATTCAAAATATAATATTTTGGTATAATTAGTTTTCTACATAGGGGTTATGGGTGGAATATCATAGATACACATCCTACTTAATTAATTTGACTTTTTTTCTGATAGAAATATGGGTATAATTATTGTTCCTTATAGGGATTATGGATGGAATATCATGGTTACACCTAACGAGAAACATATTTCACCGATTTCAGATAAAAATATGCATATAATTATTTTTCTACATGGGTTCATGGCTGGAAGCTCATGGTTACATCTGCCAAGGACCGTATTTGATCTGTGTCTGATAAGAATATGGGTATACTTATTTTACTACAAGTGCATTGGGGGAGGGGGGGGGGGATATCTGCGTTTCACATCCCATGTATTGTATTTTACCTTTTTTTTACCTTTTTCTGATAGGAATTTGGGTATTGTTGTTGCTCTAATTTCGGATTATAGATGGAATATCATGATTACACTTAACAAGAAACACATTTACCCTATTTCTAATTTGAATATGCATATAATTATTCTTCAACATACTGAATATTGGTGTAATGGTTACACATTCCAAAGAACATATAAGAATATGGGTATAATTATTTTTCTACAAGGGGATTATGGATGGAATATCATGGGTACACAAGGTTAGATGGAGTATAGGTAATATTACTTTTATATATGGGGATTATGAGGCAGGCCCATAGATAAAAAAAATTTCTGGGGAGGGGTTCAGCAGCAGGTACTAAGTAAAAGTCTTTTTAAACGAAAAACGATATGTGCTGCCCCTAGTAAGCAATCACTTCCTTAATTCTATTTTATCAGGTTCTTTAGAAAATCAAACCTGATTTCAGTTTTTTCCTTCTTCCAGTTTTTATGAACACTGTCCTGTAAGGTTGGTTATTTTCCAGTCTTAGTGTCCAAACTGAATAGGTGCAAAGTGAGTGGGCTGCCTACCTTCAAGGAGATGGTGCCCTTTGCACCTCCTCAGTTAGGTTGGCTATTATGGTGCAAAGTGCACCATGTTATGTCAGACAGAGCACTCACTGACTTTAACTTTTAGGACACTTTCACACTAAGGTGATGGTGGCAGTAGCGGTAAAGCGCTGCTAGTTTTAGCGGCACTTTACTGCTGTTTAAGCGGCACTTTGCCGCCGCTAGTGGTGCGCTTTTTTTAACCCCCCGAAGGGGTTAAAAAGGGGTTAAAAGCGCTGCTGCCGAATCGCTTTACAGGTGCTTCGGCAGCGCTGCCCATGCATTCCAATAGGCAGGGATGGTGGAGGAGCGCTGTATACATCGGTCCTCAACCACCCCAAAGATGCTGCTTGCAGGAATTTTTTTAGCATCCTGCAAGCGCACCGCTCCAGTGTGAAAGCACGCCAACTTTCATACTGGAGTGACAGGAGAGGTGCTTTACAGATAAAAAATAGAAAAAGGGGGGGGGGGGGGGAATGCACTGCCTGGTCCTCAACCACCCCAAAGATGCTGCTTGCAGGAATATTTTTAGCATCCTGCAAGCGCACCGCTCCAGTGTGAAAGCACGCCAACTTTCACACTGGAGTGACAGGAGAGGTGCTTTACAGATAAAAAAAAGAAAAAGGGGGGGGGGGGATGCACTGCCTACCACAGGATGGTGCACTGTAATAGCCAATCTTACTGGGCGGGTACAAAGGGCACCATCTTGTGGAAGGCAGCACACTCACTGTGTTGACATGTACTTAATTTTCAACTAATCACAGAACAAAAAAAAACAATCAACTGAAAAATTACCAGCCAGGAATACAAAGACTTTTCTTTAGGCAAGATGTATGAGCATTATGTGTCAGCAAAAATTCCCCCCAAAAAATTGTACACAAATTTGCGTGCTTCCCCCTAAGCATAAATTCCCCCTCCTCCCAGGACAAATTCACCCCGTGCTGAAATCCCCCCTCCCAGCACAAATCTTTGCCCCCATCCCCCAACCCGCCACACAAATGCCTCTCCCTTAAAAAAAATAACACCCCTCCTAGCACAAATGTTCTAACTCTCAAATGTCTCCTCCGAGTACATAACCCCCCCCCCCTGCTCCACACGCACTCCAAATCTCCCCTCCCAGCACAAATTCCCCTTCCTACCACAAACACTCCTCCTACCCCCCAAAAAAATTCCCTTCCTAGCACAAATACTCCCCAATCATCCTTAATAGCACAAACCCCCCCCTCTAAAGCCCCCTCCAATATCACCTCTTCTAGCACAAACCCCCAAATCCCCCCCAGATTTTCACTCCTAGAACAATTCTTACCCTCTGCTGTCCCAAAAAAATTCCCTCCCACCCAATCTCCTCACAGCGTCCCCCACCTCACATGATTCCACAGTGCCCAGGGCAGCCGTCCCTCCTGCCCACCCCTTGTCCTGGCCCTGGCTAACTTCCCCATGTCACACACTATATACTTAACTTGTATTTTAGATTTAATAAAACAGCTTTCATGTAACATTGTTTGAAATTGATTTTTTTTAATTGGACAGAAACATTTGTTTATGAGGCACTTTGAGATCAAGCTTGAAGAATGTTGATACTGAGCAGAGTTTTGGCTTCATGTGTCTTTTGCTGAGTAATAGGCTTATGTTTGTTCCTCCAAAAATGTAAGAAATAACAGATTATTAATGTAATTTCCTTTGCTGTAAAGGCTACAAAAATAAAGCCACTAGTGTTGTGCTGCCTGGCAGTAAGTATACCTCTGGAAAGTGTCGGAGACATGGAAGAATGTCATATGGGAGGGCTTGTTATAGGAATGGAATACAGATTTTATAGATGCCTGGAGAAAACAAATTGCTGGAAATCTAGATTGTAGAGAGTGAAGTTCTCCAACTGAAAAAGCCTAGTGTCCTAAAAAGTGAGGCCTTAGAGGTGTCATGTATCTCAACATTTATAAGTTGTCACCTCTAAATTTAGATCAATTTAGGTCTAAGAGAAATTCAGGTTTAAATTTAAACCTTCCTCACACTATCAAAACTACCACAAAACATTGTGGTTGAAGTTTCCCTTCATGAGTCAATGGAAATTGGGCTATTGCCAAAAAATTTGAGAGTATAATTTATTTGTATTTTTCTTATGAATACTCTGTGTTCATTGATTGCCAGCTCATCATCTGCACAGAGTTTGCATGTTCTTCCTGTGTTTGCATGGGTTTCCTCCAGATACTCCAGTTTCCTCCCACACTCCAAAAACATGATGGCAGTTTAATTTGCTGTCTAAATTGACCCTTGCATGTGTCTGTATGCATGTGAGATAGGGCCCGAAACTAGGGGGAGAGCATTGAGAGGGGTGGCGCCGGGAGGAAGGCTGCCACTGCTGCCTGATAAAGTCTAATGGCTGCATAGTCTGGCAAATACTGTAGAAACAAATAGAAGAGGAGAGACTGCACTAGAGTTTAATCTCTCTGCTCCTCCCCATAGAAAAGCATTCCCGAGTGTCGCTGCTACTGTTGCTTAGCAACATAATGGGGCAGCCAGGAGGAGTGGGTTAATTCAGTACTGGTGTGCTGTGTGGTCTCTGGTATTAGCTGGGCTATGCAGGGGTCGCCGCCTGTCCATTAGACTTTATCGATCGGCAGTGGCACCCTTAGAGCAGCGGTACCCAGTGCGGGCAGGAACCCCCGGCAGTGGAAGCAGCAAAGTAATCCAGCACTGGAGCACTGTGAGGTCTTCCTCCTTCCGCACAAGTCCCACCCAGTGCCCAAATAGCCCACACCTTTTCTACCAGTGCTGCAATACAAATTTACATGGCGGAGCCTGCCTGGAACTGAAAGGTATTTTTTGGGAAAGTTTGTGTACTGAAGCAGGGGTCCCCAACCCCTGGGATGCGGTACCGATTCGTTGCCTGTTAATAATCAGGCCGTGCAGCAGGACTATCACAGACCACAGTAGCCACTCACCTCCTGCTGTGCAGCCATGTCACTGAGCCTGTGTGTCCTCTCCTGGAGATCTGCTCTGGAGAGTGGGAGTCTTTTCATATTAGCAAGCGAGTTATCACCCACTTGTTAACATGATAAGTTGGACAGCTCTCACCCTCTATCTATATTTGCAGCTCCTTCCGCCCCATGCCCTGCTGACAGGATGACATTGGCGGCGAGGGGAGACCCGGGGGAGGACACACAACTGAAAACCTGGGATTAGAAAAGGGGGAGTTGGTGTGGCAAGGACTATGGATTAGGAGGGGGGTGGGGCTGCAAAGAAGGCCCTGGACTGGGGAGGGCAGAGGAGGCCCTTGACTTGAAAAGAGGAGTTGGTGTGGCAAAGGACCTGGATTACTAGGGTACAGTGCAGAGGAGGCCCTGGATTTAAAAAGGGGAGATGGTGTGGCAAAGGACCTGGAGTAGGAGGGTACAGTGCAGAGGAGGTCGTGAATTTGAAAAGGGGAGATGGTGTGTCAAAGGACCTGGATTAGGAGGGCAGGGTGCAAAGGAGGCACTGAACTTGGGGGGGCTGCAGAGGAGACCCTGGACTGGAAGGGGGATTGCAGAGGAGGCCCTGGACTAGGAGGGGAGTGTTTGTCACACATTCGTTGGCACAATCATTAAAGCATATGCCCCTTTAAACTCTTCCCACTGTTGATGCACTCTGACCACACCCACAGTTTCGGGGTGCGCCGCTATAGAGACCTTAGATAGAGACCCCCCCCCATCTTCTCCATTAACCTTTGGTGGGACCCTGCTTGTGGATGGTGGGTCCAGATGGGGGCATATCAAAATGAATGGCACCACAATGTGTCAACACGTGTAACGTGCTTTGCCGCAACACACAGATGTAAATTGACCCTGAGTTACTAGCATAACCATCAGGAAACTAGCATTTTGAGAAGGAGATCTACACCAACATTCATATTTCTTTTTGCATGGATTTCTTTTAAAGGCTAACTCCATCTTTTACAACATGTTATATGCTACACCTGTATTTAGATGCCAGGTGAACCTCCCCACGTCCACTATGGCAGATGGGCTTGTAGTTCTTAATGGAATACAAGTATCCTGATCACAACACTAGTAGTCCATTGACAATTCCTCAAGCTCTCCAACTGACAGTGCTGGAGAAAGAAGCTTGACATTGCACCCTTGATCCATTAATACTTTGCAGGCCCCTATGCAAAAGAAAAAAAAGAAGGCACATTTTTTTTCTTGAAAAAATAAGGACATGTATGATAATTTTTTTTTTTTAAAGAGGTGGACGTAGCCAATAAATGAGCAATATCTATCTTATTCCACTTACTGGCCACTTGAGGGTAGCATTGCCCATTTTTCTGTCCAGAAATACTATACAATCCATTACATATAATTTGTGTGAAGCTGCAAAACCTATTATTGGCATTAACACTCCTCATATCCTCAAAGTGGAAAAAAAAAAAAAAAACATTTTATGTAGGAAACCACATAATAGCTACTTGTTATTTACCGCATAAAAAGGGCCAATTCTTCTTTTAAAGTCCCTTCTAGTTATGTTGTAAAAAGTTTTCAAGCCGAGTAAAACATTGAAAAATGTAAATTGAAGAGGATGTCTTGGCTGCATATAGGGGTTCTGTATAATCCATAATGTTTTATATCCTAGCATGAAAACAGAAGAGGTACTTTGGATTAGACACAGTGGTGTTTAATTATATCATGAAGTGAGAAATAATGTGCAGTAAACTACGTTCAACAATGCATAAGACATTTTTGTTATAGCCATGCATCAGTATTACCTAAATAGATGAACAAGGAAATAAAAAACGCTTAATTAGTTTGGAGCTAGACAGACTTTGTGATTTGCATGTGCAAGGGCTTATGATACTTATGTAAGTGTGTAATCAGGGTGGCTAAGATAAACACGAAAGGCACATAGCGGAGGAGAATTAAAAAAAACAAGAAGTTCTTTAAGTGTATCAATTGTAAGAAAGGGAGGTCAGAACATATTGGCCCCGTAAAGAATGATAAAGGCAAGCTGGTTATAAAAGACGGAGAGATGGCGAAAGTCTTGAATTTATTCTTCGACTCAGTCCTCACGAGGGAAACGGGGGATTCAGTACCCAAGACTGCAATGTTTATCCTCATAACCAGTGGCAGCTGGTGAAGTTTTAGGATGGGGGGCGCCAGACCCCGCCCTTCCTTGTTGACCCCTCCCACTTGGTGAAAATGGGCATGGTTTCAGAAAAATAGTGGGCGTGGCTCTAAGGTGGTGTGGTTAGCGTCTGAGATGAACGAGGGATGGAGGGAGAGGGAGAGAGTGATGGAGGGACAGCAGGACCAGATCCTACACAACAATAGAAATATGTGTATTCTAGAAAGTTTAACAATGAGCAGATAAAGATATTCCAAACACCTGGTGTTAGAACTTCAATCATCCCAGCACCATGGTTGTTATGGTGTCAGGATGATTGAAGCGCATTATTTCTATTATTACATTGTAATATAAAATGAAATCATTCAACTCACCATAATGCAGAATCAGTGGGAGCCCCGAGTGTGTCGCCTGCCACTAGATGCCATCAGGTGTCCCCAGCGGAGTCCCTCCTTACGTGCAGCCTGTGTCCCATCAAATGCAACCTGTGCCACATAAAATGCAGCCTGGGATGATTGGATAGTGAAGAAATCAGTAGCTCACTAATTCAGCCTTCTCAAAGCTTCCTCTTCCAAGCTGCAATATCCATTGGTTAGCTAAACAGTATTGTTTAAAGTAGTAAAGCCTAAATTAATTACAGAGTTGCTACTTCACAACCCAGTTTTAAAGTTGATGTGCCGAGCTTTACAGGAGTTTAGTACAAAGAGAGTCTGAGAGAGTACCTAAAATACATTTCAGTATTTTAATTGATACATAACTGGACTCTTATCTGCCAAGAAAAGAATGACTAAGATTTGTCCCCAACAGAACCAGAGAATAGAAGAACATTTATGAATTCTAATCTCACTTTCACCTTTCAGCATTAGTGGCACTACAAATTACAAACATCCAGTAAAGCTCTTAACTAAGCTCTGACTAATGTATTATTACATTATACTCCACCACTAATATTACATTATGCTCCACCACTAATATTACATTATACTCCACCACTAATATTACATTATGCTCCACCCCTAATATTACATTATGCTCCACCACAAATATTACATTATGCTCCACCACAAATATTACATTATGCTCCATCACAGTATACAGCCCCACAAATAGCAGAGCACACCTTGGTAACCCCTCAGCACATCTTTGTACCCCTAAAACACCCCAGTACTCCCCAACACATCTCTGTACCCCTAGCATGCTTCCTTTTTGGACATCTCTGCACCCCCAGAATGCCTCTGAACCCCCAGCACATCTCCATATCCACATTTTACCCTTGCACCCCCCCCAGGACACCTTTGTACCTCCTTGCTCATCTCTGCACCCCCACACACACTCCTTTGCACACTTCCATCTCCCCTACAATCCTCGGCACCCCTGCATCTGCACCCCCAGCAGTTCTGTACACCTCTATATCCTTCAGTAAGTCTCAGCACCCCTCTGCACCCCCCCCCAGCACATGTACATCGCTGAACATCTCTGCAAGCCCTCACCCCCAAGCACATGTACATCGCTGAACATCTCTGCAAGCCCCCACCCCCACCCCTGCACTAACGATTAGCAGCTCTGCCGAGCAACTCACTGTACACAAGCCAGTGCCTGTCCCGGTCAGATGCCGCTCCCCCTCCACTGTAAAGTATGTACAAATATGTAAAGTAAAAGGAGATGCCGGGCACCATAGAATTTCTCCCCACACCACTTTATAGCAGGCTGGTGGAGTCCTCTCCTGACTGTCTGCCTCCCTGCACGTCGCTCGGCTGCACCGAGAGAAGGAGCGGAGCTGCCAGCCCGCTCCATGGGCACTGCTAATAAAAAAAAAAACAAATTTGTTACAGATACTCCCCCGGAGCACAGCGGCACTTACCTTGCTGACTGTGTTGTCCTCTCCTGCGGTGTCTCCGTCCAGCGGCGATGGAGGAGTCCGCTCCTCTCATACTTCCTGTTTTCTCTCTCTCGGGCGCATTGGGAAAGAGAAAACAGGAAGTGACATCTGAGTCAGATGTCAATCAAACCGCCCGGCCATAGTAATAGATACTATGAGCGCCGGGCGGAAGCTACTCGGCGCTATGGAAAGCACCGCAAGGTGAGATAAAAGCCCGCAAATGAAGCGCTGCATTTGCAATCTTGTGATTACATTGACGTGGCGCTTCCCATAGTGCACTATGTCCAGCGCTCTTACACAGTGCACTATGTTAAAGGACTTTTTTCTTTTTTTTTCAAAGGGGCAGTTTTTTAAAAATATCTTTTTTTCTTTTTTAATTTCTTTTATTCTTTATTTTTTTTTTCTTGACTACACAGGAGGGGAGGCGGCGCCCGGGCGCCCCCTATGGGCGGGCCGCCACTGCTCATGACATTTCACAGGAAGCACCCTCGTGACTAGCAGAGAATAGAATTAGAAATAGACTTGAAAAACTTAACATTAATAAGTCACCGGCACAAGTAATTGCCAGACCATTGTTCCTAATTTTTAAGAACAATCTACTGACTGGTATGGTACCAATGTAGCACCAATATTTAAAAAAAGGCTAAAGATATATCCCTGGGAACTATAGACCAGTAAGACTAATATCAATAGTTTGCAAGCTCTTGGAGGGGATAATAAGGGACTATATACAAGATTTTTGTAATAAAAATGGTATTATTTTCCCCATCTAGTGTTCAGCATAGCATTTCAAAAATATGTAAGGTACTAATGAAAGAAACAGAACCTGAATTTCCACCTTATCTTGGGAAGTGCGAGCAAGAACTGGGGGTAAGACTAAATGGGCACCAAAAGAGGAAAATATTAAAATTAGCATGTTGTATCTCAAGGGTTGTTAAGATGACAGAAATTAGATTTAAATTGATGGCTAGATGGTATGTGACCCCGATGAGAGCTCAGAGGTTTGGGGCGGACACATCCCCTCTATGTTGGAGGGAGTGCGGTTCGCCCGGGACCTTTGCACACCTATAGTGGGAATGTACTAAGATACAGACCTGGAGGGAGATCAACGAGGTTATTCAGGAAATAACAGGAGAATACATGCAGGCTGAACCCTGGGTATGTTTATTTCATAAAACTGTTAAGCCTATAGCACAATACAGGTAATCCTTGGTATCACACCTGTTAAATGCAGCTAAGGGGTTGATACCCAGTTATTGGCAAACACCAAAAACCCCAAGAGTGAGGAAATGGATACTATAAATTGACAAGATCTGTTCCATTGAAAGGACTATACATGAAGGGGAAGATCGAATAGAAAGATATAATGAAATCTGGGAAAAATGGCTAGATTTCAGGAAATCGGGGAAGTATTTGGAAAGTGTGGTACAGGAGATTGAGATTATATAGGAATATTGATATTGTGAGCATATAGAGGATTGATTAGCTGTGGAAGAATAAAAGAAGAAGAGGAACGGGGGGAGGAGGGTTGGAAATGACAAGATTAAGACTATAGATGGTATATTTATATATAGATGAAAATGAATAAAAATTATTTATTATTTATTATTTATAATTATAGCAAAAAAATAAAAACAGTATTATTAGCAGTAATCAGCATGGATTTATGAAGAATCATTTTTGCCAAACCAACCTATTAACCTTCTATGAGGAGGTGAGCTGCCATCTAGATAAAGGAAGGCCTGTAGACATGGTGTATCTGTATTTTGCAAAAGCATTTGATACAGTTCCCCATAAACGTTTACTGTCCAAACTAAGGTCCGTCGGCATGGACCAAAGGGAGAGTACATGGATTAAAAAATAGCTACGGGGCGAGTCTAAAGGGTGGTGATAAATGGCGAGTACTCTGAATGTTCTGTTGTAGAAGGCGGAGTCCCTCAGGGCTCTGTTCTGGGCAGTGGCGGCTGGTGCTCAAAATTTTGGGGGGGGGCGCAAACTAACTGAAAAATTCTGAAAAAAAAAACCATCAATTGCAGTCTCACTGTGCCCATCAAACGCAGCCACTGTGCCCATCAAATGCTGCCACTGTGCCCATCAAATGCAGCCACTGTGCCATCAAATGCTGCTACTGTGACCCCCCGCCTGCTCGCTGTCTACCCGGCACTTACCCTGTCTCAGTGGGGCAGCGGGTGACAGCGGCGAGTAGTATCCTCCATGCGTCTCCTCCTGTCCTCTCCTCCTGATAGGCGTCCAATCACAGCACGTTTCAGCGGGTAACAGACCCGAGCACAGGATTGGTGGAGAGGCGGTTCAGTGTTAGGAAAGCGAATATTCATTTGCTTTTCTAACACACCTGGGTGGACTGCGAGCGCCAAGCATGGCACTCGCAGTTCACCTATTTTGAAGCCTAGCACCCGAGCACCTGATTGACGGAGAGGCGGTTCAGTGTTAGGAAAGCGAATATTCATTTGCTTTTCTAACACACCTGGGTGGACTGCGAGCGCCAAGCATGGCACTCGCAGTTCACCTATTTTGAAGCCTAGCACCCGAGCACCTGATTGACGGAGAGGCGGTTCAGTGTTAGGAAAGCGAATATTCATTTGCTTTTCTAACACACCTGGGTGGACTGCGAGCGCCAAGCATGGCTCTCGCATTTCACCTATTTTGAAGCCTATTAGAGCCTATGGCTCTAATCAGGTGCTTCAAAAACACCCCCTGCCACTGTAATTCAGGTGCCCAGTGCCCGAAAAGGGACTGGGCACCTGAATAGGGGGTGGTAGCGACGGCCATGGACAGATTTATGCTATGCATGAAGCTATCCATTGGTCATAGAGGGGGTGGCTGGAGAGAGGGGGCGGCGCCCGTGCGCCCTTATGGATGCACTGCCACTGGTCGTGGGACCAATCCTATTTAATTTATTCATAAACGACCTGGAGGATGGGATAAACAGCTCAATCTCAGTATTTGCGGACGATACTAAGCTAAGCAGGGCAAAAACTTTTACGCAGGATGTGGAAATCTTGCAAGAAGATCTAAACAAATTAATGGGGTGGACAATGAGGTTTAATGTTGAAAAATTTAAAATAATGCATTTGTGTGCCAAAAATATGAATGCAATCTACTTACTAGGGGGAGAACCTCTGGGGGAATCTAGGATGGAAAAGGACCTGGGGGTCTTAGTATATAACAACAGGCTCAGCAATGGCATGCAATGCCAGGCTGCTGCAAGCAAAGCCAACAGAATATTGGCATGAATTGGCAGCTATGGGGAAAGACTGCAAGCACTGAACTTATTCTCTCTGGAGAAGAGACGCTTGAGGGGAGATAGGATTTCAATTATCTCAATGTACAAATACCGTACTGGTGACCCCACAATAGGAATAAAACTATTCCGCGCAAGGGAATTTAAAAAGACGCGTGGCCTTTAGAAGCTATGTGCACCAGATCTGAACCCCAATGATATGTCATATCGGATATGTATGCCCTACTATTTGCTAAAATCTCTACTAAAGATGTCAGCCAAAAATGGGAAGAAGAACTACATACTGACTTAACTCAAGAAGACTGGGATCACATCCTTACCCACATACATAAAGGATCTCTGAACGTTTCCGCACAGGAAAACGGCTACAAAATTATCTCACGGTGGTATAGAATTCCCGATAAAATCCAGAGATTCCACCCCAGCATCCCATCACTATGTTGGCGATGCAACAGTGCTCACGGATCACTGTTGCACATATGGTGGGATTGCCCCCTAATCTAACCCTACTGGAAAGAGATACACCATCTTAGTTCACAAATCATGACCTATACCCCGGACTTTACTCCAGCCCAATATTTACTCCACCACACTTCCATCCCACAAGGGGCATACAAAAAGTCCCTCACCCTACACCTGATCAATGCGGCAAAACTTTGCATACCCACTCACTGGAGGTCTACTTCTCCCCCCAGCATACCCGAATGGTTACGTAGAGTGGGTAAGATAGCTGAGATGGAGGATCTAATCCACCAGGCGAGAGACACCTCTTCCAAATTTCATACAATATGGGCATGTTGGTTACATTTTAAGGAATCCGCAGAATACTGTAGCCTCCTTTCTGAATCCCAATAGCTTGACCTGAGGGGCAGAACCATCTAGCTATTAAATGAGCCAGATACATCTCCATGGATACATCTCCCCCCCCCTTCCCTCTATACCCTTTTACCCAATGTATATCCCCCCCCCCCTACAATCAAATAGTGGCCTCAAAGACAGAACTTTATTGTAGGACCATTACACCAAACTCATATGATATTACCTGGATAGAGACGTAATATCCAATCCACTCTGTTGAAAGCATCACACAACCAAGAGATTGGTAAATGGCACCCCAAAGCCAGGCAGAGGAAGCTTCCACCCAAACACAGTTAGTTCCCAATGGGGGTGTTTGGGATATGTGGCTAACTACCCGATCTCACTGAGTAATGCACGATCCGAGTCAGTACAGTGCCCTTCAAAAGGATATGATGTTCCATTACAGTTTAAAGATATCTTATAGTTTTACCTGTTCTAACCGAGTTATACAAGTTATCACTTGCTTCTACCTCTTCTGTTATTTGCATACCAAAACTGTCAAGGCATCTCAACAGATCTCTAGATTCTGAGATTATAAAGATATTTTGCCAAATGTCGTATTGTATGTACTATGCAAAACCTTCAATAAAAACATTGAAACAAAAAAAAAAAAAAAAATACACGTGGCCATTCACTAAAATTAGAAGAGAAGTGGTTTAACCTTAAACTGCATAGAGGGTTCTTTACTGTTAGAGCGGTAAGGATGTGGAATTCTCTTCCACAAGCAGTGGTTTAGTCAGGCACCTTAATGACCACAACATACAGGGATATACAATATAATATAAACATAAAAGCACACACACAGGTTGGACTTGTGTCTTTTTTCAACCTCACCAAGTATGTAATGTTAGTTTATGTTTTACCCCAGAAAAAAAACTGGGAAAAAGTTAAATAAAAATGAATGTGACAGTACAAAAAACAATCATATACAAGAAACATCGCTGAGGCCCATGTACCGTGAATGGGCTGCTTGTTTATGTGGCTGGGGCCATCAGGTGCTGCATTCAGGCAGCCATGGCAGTCTATAGGGACACAGCACCTGGCGGCCCAGCCACATAAATTAATGAAGCCTCAATAAAATAAAATAAACTACCCGAAATACACCCCCCCCCCCACTTCACCTCCAAAAACACATCTTCTAAATACAGATTTTTTTTATTTTAAACACATTTGGCCTAAGCAACTAAATTATTGAAATTGGGAGTTTCTGCTAAATTTGGCTGATGTCAAAAATGGTAATTTCCCAGTCAATCAACTTCACCAAAATCCTTCTGTTCATCCCTAATATAGAACAATTCTATCTCAAAATTCAAACTCTATAGAAGATGGCACTCAGGTGAAAAACAAGAAAAATATCAGCAGCTGGCACTATACCAGTATATAGCCAGTATATAATAACCAGTGCAGCTCTCATATTAAAATTACACATGAAAAAATATATATAAATAATGATGACTCATCAACACCAAATAAGACTGAAGTAGCCAAAAAAGTTTTTTAAAAGTGTTACTAAACTTGTGAAAAGTGTTACATTAAAATAACAAACATGTCATATTTACTGGGGGGTGTCGAAAATAATGGGCGCATCAGTGCATCGCGATTCAGCCTTGCTCGATTCTGCATCGATGCAGAGATCAGCTGAATCGCGATGTGCGCTGACGTCATCGTGGCTCCTCCCCCTTGTCACATTCATCTTAGCAGAAACTCGAAACCCAGCCACCTTCCATTAATCCCCTTCCCTCTCCCCTCATCATCCCACCCCCTCACCATCCAATAGAAAGTGATCCCAGGCGGCGTCATGGTGGCGGAATGAGGCCGTGTGGAGCCAGGCTGTGTGCACGTTGGTGGGGCGCTTGGGGTGGCTGGAGCTGTCCGTGCTGGGGCTGCTGCTGATAAGAGTGACTGTGGCCGGCTTGTGGAGCATGGAGCTCTGAGGAGGAGAGGGGAGCCATCAGCGCTTTTGGTCCCGGAAGGGTTTGGGATGGCCGCGGGATATCCAGCCAGAGGTGTCACGGATAAGGCAGAGCCGGAGGAGAGCGGTAGAGCCAGGTGAGGGGGCCGCCAGGAGGACTGGGCATGGTAAGGGAGGAGCCAGACTGTCATATCCAAGCTGACCAATACCCCGCCCCCCTCACAACCTGTCACCATATAATACTGTTTAATTACCATAGCGCTCCCCTGCCCAGTGTCACTACGCACCAATTCCCATCCTTCTCGATCAGCATCCACACAGTCCTCTGCTCCACCCCCCCCCCCCCCCCCACACCTCTACACAGTGAGGATACAGATAGGGCAATAAAACAAAAAATGGTGTGCAGTGCTTTGCTGTGATCAATGTACAAAGGAGTCTTATTAAGTAGTGAACACATTTAGTCCTGAAATATATATATATATAAATCTGATTAAAAGAAATCTTTTGCGTATTCAAAGAATTCCAGTGCTGAGTGTGCTCTGCTGTGTTTAAATCATTCACCAGAAATCAGGAATGATTTGAACACAGCAGAGCACACTCAGCACTGTAATTACTTTGAATACACAAAATATTTATTTTAATCAGATCACAGATATATATATCTATATATATAGATAGATAGATAGATAGATATAGATATATCTATCTATCTATATATATATATATACATACACACAATATCTCAAAAAAGTGAGTACACCCCTCACATTTTTGTAAATATTTTATTCTATCTTTTCATGTGACAACACTGAAGAAATGACACTTTGTTACAATGTAAAGTAGTGAATGTACAGCTTGCATAACAGTGTAAATTTGCTGTCCCCTCAAAATAACTCAACACACAGCCAATAATGTCTAAAACACTGGCAACAAAAGTGAGTACACCCCTAAGTGAAAATGTCCAGATTGGGCCCAAAGTGTCAATATTTTGTGTGACCACCATTGTTTTCCAGCACTGCCTTAACCCTCTTCGGCATGGAGTTCACCAGAGCTTCACAGGGTGCCACTGGAGTCCTCTTCCACTCCTCCATGATGACATCACGGAGCTGGTGGATGTTAGAGACCTTGTGCTCCCCCACCTTCCATTTGAGGATGCCCCACAATACTCAATAGGGTTTAGGTCTGGAGACATGCTTGGCCAGTCCATCACCTTTACCTTCAGCTTCTTTAGCAAGGCAGTGGTTGTCTTGGAGGTGTGTTAGGGGTCGTATGTCTGCAGTCTCTGACCATCTCCTGTAGTATGTCTGCAGTCTCTAACAATCTCCTGTAGTATGTCTGCAGTCTCTGACCATCTCCTGTATCATGTCTGCAGTCTCTGACCATCTCCTGTATCATGTCTGCAGTCTCTGACCATCTCCTGTATCATGTCTGCAGTCTCTGACCATCTCCTGTATCATGTCTGCAGTCTCCAACCATCTTCTGTATCATGTCTGCAGTCTCTTACCATTTCCTGTAGTCATTTGGGGGCAGTCTGGAGCTCCTCTTTAACTGCTTGAATTTTTTAGATAAAAACCGTGCACAGTAATCGTGATGCATCGCGGAATCGAATCGAACCGAATCGTAATCTAATCAAATCGTGAAGATGCGCACCCCTAATATTTACCTGCTCTATTTGCAAAGAGCAGCCCAGATCCTCCTCTTCTTGGCTCCATCTTCAGCGCTTCTGGCTCTTCCCTTCTGCCGGGTGTCCACATAGCAAGCAGCTTGCTGTGGGAGCACCCAAGCAGACAAGCTCCACAGCCGTGGGTCTGTGTGTCCATTCACACACAGAGCTGTGGCTCGGCTCTGCCCCCTCTGTCTCCTGATTGGCTCACTATGATTGACAGCAGCAGGAGCCAAGGCTCTTGTGGACATTGCTGGATCAGGAGGGGCTCAGGTAAGTATTAGGGGGGAGGGAGGCTGCTACCCACAGAGGGTTCATTCTATGCATGAAGGTAAAAAACCTTGTGCCTTTACAACCACTTTAAACACAACCTAAACAAAAAAAATGCCCATGAAATATCCAGAAGAGTGTTCAAAATATGAAGTGAAAAACAAGTCCCGCATGCCGTGATGAAAGTTGAAACTTCAAAATAGCCAGGGTGACATCTCTCACTCTCCTGCAAGGCTTACCAGAATGTTTGTGACCCTCATATAAGAGTGGACAAAAAGCACTTATTAACACACCATGGAAAGGGGTATTCTTCATGAGGATGCCAATGATGTTAAATGGTCAAACAACAACTTCCCTAATGCTTATCACAAACTTCTCAACAGCCCAACTCAGATCAGCAGGATCGTGGAATGGAGTTAGATACATGCAATGAAGAAATGTTCCTAATAGTGTAAAACCGCATCTAAGG
Organism: Lithobates septentrionalis; assembly: GCA_037952835.1. NCBI lineage: Eukaryota > Metazoa > Chordata > Amphibia > Anura > Ranidae > Lithobates > Lithobates septentrionalis. The sequence goes on from JBBDGP010000605.1 coordinate 9,310,763, forward strand.
AGACGTTGAAAACGCCTCATAAAGTCACGCAGATATAAACAAAATAAATACATACGCTGCGCTTCCAAAATAAACTCTACACATTCAGTGTATGTGATAATCAAAGTGCATAAAAAAATCATACAGTGAAAAACACAGTCTCTGCCGACTGTAAATAGTGACAATAGTGCAACAAATAAAAAATATATATAAAAATATGTAAAAACTTTAGAATGAATAAATGATGATAAACAAATATGCTAGTATAAAGTGCTAACGTGCATCCATTATACCAAAATTAATAGTGTCCATAGGATCAGATATGATATATAAATTGATCCACTAGAGAAAGATATAAAGAAAAGTGCTTCTGTGTGCATATGTGACATCCAATAATATCAATTCAGAGGTGCTTTAAAGTCCATGCGATTCGGAAACTGCTGTGTGGATAATCCAAAGCAAGGTGCAGTGATCACACTCAGGTGCTCCCCCCTAGGTATTAAACGCTCACCTCAGAGTGTGTGACTTTGCACTTAAGCTCAGTCATAACACGCCTGTGAACCACCTCTGGGCTCTGCAGTTTTGACCAGACTCCTGGATCCATCAACCCAATACCCTAGTTTCGTAAAAGAAAGGACTGGATGGTGTAATATAGTTTGAACAGTTTATTAATCACAAAAACTGAGTCCTCAATGTTCCACCCGGGCTGGCCAAAAGTTAGAAATTTAACTAATGATCAGGACGAACACGGAGGAATTGGCATACCATCCCATGTGGCGATCAGCATCATATGATACCTCACCACACAACAAGTATAACAATGCAAGTAAAAAAAAAAAAACTAAAACCATAACAGAATTACATATACTAAGATAGATGGAAACCAGAAATACCTTAATGTAAAAGTGTAGTTTAAACAGGGTCCCCTTACTGACACTAACAATCTCTTTAAAATCGCATTAAAGATGCATCATAAAAAAGGGGGGTTTAATTAAAACCCTATAAATATATAAATATGGAAAATGGTAAATATGCAAAAAGAATATAATGAAACTGGAGAATATTATAGATAACAATTAATTCAAACTTAATTATTAATAAATATATTAAAATATATTAAAACTCATTCATAAAATGCATATATATATATACTGTATATATTAATATTAATATGGTCAGAATTTCCGGTAAACTTCCTTTGAGATGAACATCCTGCTTTAAAATGTTCCAATACTTGTGGATAATTCTTTCTACCTCCTTATTTTGTAGATTAAAATCTAAAACAATACAAGTGCCCATGTCATCGTTGGCTCCATCACTTCTGGTGCTATCTTTAAGTAGATCTCTCCTGTCCATATTTCTGACCTTATTCTTCTCTTTTGTCAGGAAATCCCCACGGTATCTCTTTTGTCTAAACATTTTGCTTAGCACCTCCAATTGCAGTTCAAAATCAGCATCTTGTGTGCAGTTTTTTCTTATCCTCATATACTGCCCTGTGGGATATTCTCTAACCAGTGCCTAAAATGACAGCTCATAGTGGGAATATAAGATTTGCCATCTGTCGCTTTAAAATATGTTCTTGTTTCTATACCTCGTGATGTGTTCCGGATCTCCATGTCCAAAAAGTGTATCATATCCTTACTAATGACCCATGTTAAGTTGATATTTTGATCATTATCATTCATGGTTTGGAGTAGTATTTCCAAAGAGTCCTCACTTCCCTTCCATATGATAACAGGTCATCAATGAATCGCCTGTATAACAGGATGTTGGGGTCCCTGTTGCATAGGACACCTTTGGCCTCCCATTTAGCCATGTAAAGGTTTGCGACACTAGGGGCAAATTTTGCGCCCATTGCAACACCTTTAATCTGTAAGTAGAAGGTGTTCTGATACCAGAAAAAATGATGTTCCAAACAGAGGTTCAAACATTTCAAAATAAACCTGCGTTGGTTCTTTCTCATATCACTATTGTTTTTCAAAGCCCACTTAACTGCCCTCATGGCCCCTTGATGGTCGCAGGTTTATTTTGAAATGTTTGAACTTCTGTTTGGAACATAATTTTTTCTGGTATCAGAACACCTTCTACTTTCAGATTAAAGGTGTTGCAATGTGCCCAAAATTTGCCCCTAGTGTCGCAAACCTTTACATGGCTAAATGGGAGGCCAAAGGTGTCCTATGCAACAGGGACCCTAACATCCTGTTATACAGGCGATTCATTGATGACCTGTTATCATATGGAAGGGAAGCGAGGACTCTTTGGAAATACTACTCCAAACCATGAATGATAATGATCAAAATATCTACTTAACATGGGTCATTAGTAAGGATATGATACACTTTTTGGACTTGGAGATCCGGAACACATCAAGAGGTATAGAAACAAGAATGTATTTTACAAATCTTTTCTTTAACCAAAGAGAGAGGTCAATAGGCCCTTGACACGGAATAAACATCAAAGCAATGTGTACAGAACAAACAAGAGTCAGTCAATATAGAAAATAAAAAACAAGATGGTAAGACAACAGTTTGTCCAACTCTGACAGGAGTTACATTGTTCAGTACAGCAATGCCCTGTGACACTCCCCTCTCATTTTTACTTAACAACATTAAACAATTGCAACTGTGAAATCACAGCGCTCGATAGGAAGAAGAGAGACAGGGTTAAAATAAAAAGGAGAGCAGAAAGTAGAGTAGATAGAAAAAGAGACGGCAGTTGGGGTGAAGGGGGGGAGGGGAGGGGGAAGGGAATGGGGGAAAAAAAAATTGGGGGGTAATCAGATCTTCAGAACCTTAGTGTCGTACTACTGTTATTTTAATCTGGGGTCGTGCTTCTAAATAGAGTGCGACCCTCCTCAGAATAGACAAACATGTTCCAAAGTAACCACGTCTTGGAATATCGTTCTTGTTGGTGCCGTGCTGTTAGGATTAGGTCCTCAAATTTATTTATTTGTTCTACTTTCCTGAGCCACATCTCGATAGTCAAAGATTGTGGAGTTTTCCACTTCAGAGGAATACATGATTTGGCCACGTCAAGGAGGTGACGATTAATTGATTTTTTTGTAGGACTTCACCGGAGCAGTGAACATGGAGGAGGAAGAAGGCAGGGTCATCTGAAATTTGCCGATCTGAGAAATTCTGGACAATATTTTTGACCTCTGACCAAAATTGTGCTATTATAGGGCATGTCCAAAAGACATGTAGTAGGATACCCCGTTTCTCCTGGCATCTCCAACATCTGTCTGAAGTTGTGGGGAAAATTTTGCTTAACCTTGCTGGTGTTCTATACCACCTGGTTAAAATTTAAAAATTGGTTTCCTTTGTTTTTGTGCAGATGGACGATATATATGTGAAATGGAGGATGCGTTGTGTTTGTTGTGGACTAAATGTGCAGTTCAAATCTCGTTCCCAATCAGCAATGAATCTGAGGGAGTGATCAGAAGATTATACATGCTTGAGAGCGTGTGTGGTAATGCCCCATCAGTTGAACATATTTCCTCTAAGGTTGTGAGGGGATGATCAAATTTACCTGGAGGGGGAAGAGCCCTAAGGAAGTGGGAGAGTTGGAAAGCATTCCAAAACTTCAGGCGAAATGACCCCGATGGGTCCATGAGGTCTTGCAACGAGGGCCATCTTCCCTGCATTAGGAAGTGTGAGGCCTGTATATGACCTGAGGATATTAGTTGTTTAAAGGGTTCATCCTGATAGCCCGGCGAAAAAGATGGGTTCCCCAAAATCGGGAAGAGTGGCGAAGTCACGGATGGGAGGGACCCTTTTTTAAACAGATTGGAGCACACCTTTGTAGTCTGGCCGAGTAGCGGGTGTGACTTTACCTTATTAGGTAAGGAGTCATAACACCATGGTGCTCTCTTCAAAGGCATAGGGCTTTGATCTTGTTCTAGCTGAATCCACAGCTTGAGGGATTCATGCCTACACCAATCAACCAGTCTATTGAGGTGAACTGCCTTATAATACTTGTGTACATCTGGTACTGCCAATCCCCCATATTGCTTTGGCAGTGTAAGCTGAGATCTCCTCAATCGGGGGTGTTTGTGGGCCCATATAAATTAAAAAAATACCTTTCGTATTTGTTGGAAATAATTACCGTATTTATCGGCGTATAACACGCACTTTTTTCCCCTTAAAATCAGGGGAAAATTGCGGGTGCGTGTTATACGCCGATCCCCTGCGATCCTGACCTGTCAGATCTAAAAAATCGCCGACCGCGATTTGAAAATGGCGCCGCCGGCGCCGAAATACACAGTGCCGGTCCTCGGCTCTTCTCGGCCACTTTCGGTTTCACTCGAGCACCGCCCGAACCTAGCCGAGTGTACTCGGCTAGTTTCGGATAGCTCCGCTCACTGTCACGCCCATCCCGAGTGGAGCCGAAAGTGAACGAGAGCCGCTGAGAAGAGCCGAGGACCTGTGTATTTCCGCGCCGGCAACGCCATTTTCAAATCGCGGTCGGCGATTTTGAAGCTCTGCGAGCTGCAAGGCTGCACTGGGGCAAGGCTGGACTGGGGCAAGGCTGGACTGGGGCAAGGCTGCAATGGACACTGGGGAAGGCTGCACTGACATGGCTGCACTGGCAAGGCTGCACTGACATGGCTGCACTGACATGGCTGCACTGACAAGGCTGCACTGACATGGCTGCACTGACATGGCTGCACTGACATGGCTGCACTGACAAGGCTGCACTGACATGGCTGCACTGGCAAGGCTGCACTGACATGGCTGCACTGACATGGCTGCACTGACATGGCTGCACTGACAAGGCTGCACTGACATGGCTGCACTGGCAAGGCTGCACTGGCAAGGCTGCACTGACATGGCTGCACTGGCAAGGCTGCACTGGCAAGGCTGCACTGGGGCAAGGCTGGACTGGGGCAAGGCTGGACTGGGGCAAGGCTGGACTGGGGCAAGGCTGCAATGGACACTGGGGAAGGCTGCACTGACATGGCTGCACTGGCAAGGCTGCACTGACATGGCTGCACTGACATGGCTGCACTGACAAGGCTGCACTGACATGGCTGCACTGACATGGCTGCACTGACATGGCTGCACTGACAAGGCTGCACTGACATGGCTGCTCTGGCAAGGCTGCACTGACATGGCTGCACTGACATGGCTGCACTGACATGGCTGCACTGACAAGGCTGCACTGACATGGCTGCACTGGCAAGGCTGCACTGGCAAGGCTGCACTGGCAAGGCTGCACTGACAAGGCTGCACTGACATGGCTGCACTGGCAAGGCTGCACTGGCAAGGCTGCACTGGGGCAAGGCTGCACTGAGAAGGCTGCAATGATGGGCATTTAAATGTAAGTTTTTTTCCCTTCAACTTCCCTCCTAAAAGTTTTTTTTCCCTTAAAATTCCCTCCTAAATTGGGGTGTGTGTTATACGCCGGTGCGTGTTATACGCCGATAAATACGGTAGATGGGATGTGTACGGGTAATGCCTGTAGGAGGTATAGAAATTTAGGAAGTCTACTCATTTTAAGAATATTGCAGCGGCCGAACCACGAATGTAAACCGGAGTTCCATTTATTGAATAGCATCCGGACCTTTGTAAAGTAGCGGGGGGAAATTTAGTTCAAATACCTTTGATATGTGGACTGGAATAATTGTGCCCAAATATGTCAATGCAATGTTATTCCATTTCAACTTAAAATTCGATTGGAGTTGGGCCTTAAGTGTCTGTGAGAGATTAATGCCCATCGCTACTGATTTTATGAAATTTATTTTGAGGTTGGAGAGGGCACCGTATTTATCAAATTCCCTAAAAAGATTCAGGATGGATATCACGGGGTTCGTAAGGGAGAATAACATGTCGTCGGCATGTGCCGATACTTTATGTTGAGAGTTTCCTACCATAATGCCAATAATATCTGGGTTTCTGCGAACCAAGCAGAGAAAGGGTTCCAATGACAGGGCGAAGGGGAGGGGCGAAATTGGGCACCACTGCCGTGTCCCATTGGAGATTTGTAAGGGAGCTGATAAGACTCCGTTAGCTCGTACACAAGCTGTGGGTCTTGAGTATATTGATAAGATCCACTGGGTCATATTAGCCCCGAATCCGACATATTGAAGGACTGCGTGCATGAAGGACCAGTTCACCGTGTCAAAGGCCTTCTCTGCATCCGTGCCCAGGAACACACAAGGGGTGCGTGATTTGTTTGCTGTGTGTATTAGGTTTATTACCTTGATGGCGTTGTCCCTTTTTTCTCTCTTGGGCACGAACCCTACTTGATCTAAGTGAATGAGGTGAGGTAGATGTTGTTGAATTCTATTCGCAAGTATTTTGGTGAACAGCTTAATGTCGGTATTGAGCAGTGATATCGTAGTTTCCACAGGAGGTTGGTTCTCTACCTTCCTTTGGTATAACCGCAATGTGAGACAAAGACAATTCCATAGCTCAACTCACCAACCAGTCTGCTGACCAACCAAATTAGCCTGTCTAACCGTCTGTTAAAAGCAGGGGTTTAGTTAGCACACATTTGCAAACGCATGTGAAAGCTGCAAGGCCTCGTCAAGGCACCCTGTATACTTGCAGTCCTAACACTACTAAATTTATAAGTGTCTCCACAGTGGAAGCACATGCATTGAATGGATAGGTGTAGGCAGGTGAGCCTGGAGGCGGCCCAAGCCCCCTTAAAGGGACAGGAGCACACTGGACACCCAGCAAGAGCACAATGGCAGCAAAGGTATCCAGTGTGTCCCTGACCCAAATTTACGTACAGTAACAAAACACTGGCCACCGCCCACACCCATAACTGGCCTTCACAGTAAGGAGCACATGGAGGGCATATACATGTATATGCCCTCCATGTGCTCCTTACTGTGAAGGCCAGTTATGGGTGTGGGCGGTGGCCAGTGTTTTGTAACCGCAATGTGAGCCTGCAATGATTGTACTGCAAAAGGTGATTCAGGGCCTACTCCGTTAAATAATTTAACCATGAATGTGCTCAAGGTCGGCATAAAGGTTTTATAGTAGCAGATGGTGAAACCATCAGGGCCAGGGGCTTTCCCGGGTTTATTTGCCGCTATCGCACCTTGAACTTCTTCAATCGTGATAGGATCTTCTAGGGCTTCCTGAGCTGAATCAGATAATTGTGGCATTTGAGAGGTAGACAGGTATGATTGCATGTTTTCTTGTGAAGGGGGATCCCTATCTATGTTGTACAACGATGTGTAGAATTTCTGGAATTGTTGGGCAATGCCGAGGGGTTTGGAAACTTTAGTTCCTTTTGGCTGGCATATGTGGGGTATGTATGTCGCTAGTCTTTGATCTCAAAGCGACCGCGCTAGCATTTTACCGCATTTTTCCCCCGATTCATAGTACATTTTTCTACAAATCTGCATCGACGCTTTAGCTTTAAACTGTAGCAGGTCATTAATTTGGGAACGTGTGACTAGGAGATCAGTCTCTAAGGAGGGGATGGAGACTGTTTATGTCGTGCTTCCAGCTGTCGTAAGTTGTCAAGTAGTGAGTTCAGCTGTTGGGTGCGCTGTTTTTTAAGTCTTGAGCAATGCTTAATAAGCACTCCTCTAATGACCGCTTTGTTAGCCTCCCAAACGATGCTGGGATCACAATCCGCCGTAACGTTCGTGATGAAGTAGAACTGAAGTTACAAGAACGTATTTTAAAGCGACAGATCGCAATTCTTATATTCCCACTATGAGATGTCATTTTAGGCCCTGGTTAGATAATATCCCACGGGGGCAGTATATGAGGATAAGAAAAAAACTGCACACGAGATGCTGATTTTGAACTGCAATCGGAGATGCTGAGCAAAATGTTTAGACAAAAAGGATACCGTGATGATTTCCTGACAAAAGAGAAGAAAAAGGTCAGAAATATGGACAGGGGAGATCTACTTAAAGATAGCACCAGAAGTGATGGAACCAACTATGACATGGGCACAAAATAAGGAGGTAGAAAAAATCATCCACAAGTATTGGAACATTTTAAAGCAGGATGTTCATCTCAAAGGAAGTTTACCGGAAACACCTAGAATTGTATATAAGAGGGCACCTAATCTGCGGGACAAATTGGTACATAATGTGGTGGAACCACCCCCTCTTAAACCATATATGTTCTGGGATATTAAAGGCTTCCACAGTTGTGGACGGTGTTATAGCTGTGTAAGGGTCCCTGCGAATATCAGAAAAGTAAAGGATTTCTCTAACCCTCAGTCTAAGCAAACATACACCATCAGGGATTTTATTTTATGCGATACAGTGGGCGTGGTTTATGCAGTAAAATGCCCGTGCAATTTAATCTATATGGGCAGAACCATAGGAGCACTAAGGGATCGCATGGAGGAGCATGTTAGGAACATTAGAAAGGGGTTCAATAAACTATAATTATCTCTCTATACATTTTAAGGATGTCCACAATCAAAGCACAGATGGTATGCAGTTTTGGAGCATTGAGGCACAGAAACGTCACTGAAGAGGTTCCAACTATGTGAGGGATGTTAGTAAACGGGAATCATGGTGGATACACCATTTAGGGTCTTTGGCACCTGGTGGGTTAAATAAAGAATTTGATTTAAAATGCTTTTTAAGTACGGTAACTATTAGGTATTCAGTCCATCATGTATATAATTAATTGCCATTTGCTCCTAATGCTCATTAACAGATGAGTCACAGATCCGTCTCCATAAAATATTTAATATAAATAAATCAAAATTCCCATGCAGTCTATAAAGATTCTGACCATATTAATATTAATATATACAGTATATATATATATGCATTTTATTAATAAGTTTTAATATATTTATTTATTAACAATTAAGTTTTAATTAATTTTTATCTATAATATTCTCCAGTTTCATTACATTCTTTTTGCATATTTACCATTTTCCATATTTATATATTTATAGGGTTTTAATGAACCCCCCCCTTTTTTATGATGCATATTTTTATGTGATTTTAAAGAGATTATTAGTGTCAGTAAGGGGACCCTGTTTAAACTACACTTTTACATTAAGGTATTTCTGGTTTCCATATATCTTTAGTATATGTAATTCTGTTATGGTTTTAGTCTTTTACAAGCATTGCATTGTTATACTTGTTGTGTGGTGAGGTATTGTATGATGCTGATCGCAACATGGGATGGTATGCCAATTCCTCCGCGTTCGTCCTGATCATTAGTTAAATTTCTACCTTTTGGCCAGCCCGGGTGGAACATTGAGGACTCTGTAGGGCGCCGGCATAATGGAGAATGTATAATGCTGTTATCATCATTGGATGTATCTAGGCAGTTGAACTCCATGTAGTATTGTCATTGAGCACATAGGTTCTAGCACTAGAGTGTCCCCAGGCTACCACAAAATGGCCGGACGCTCTGTATTAACTAACAGGTCAGCTGTCCAATTATAATTCCCCTGAAGAAGATACGGAAGATCCCTGTATCGACATGCGTTGAGGAGGGGACAGGACGGACGTTCAGCAGGTGATCTGTCAGGAAGGTACCCCATACCATCCCGATACCGGCCCGGTATTTTTAGATGCTTTTGTTTGATGTAGAGTGGCGCACTGACGTGCCTGATCTATGTGAGTACCCTACAGGGGTTTTTTTGTGACTAATAAACTGTTCAAACTATATTACACCATCCAGTCCTTTTTTTTACTAAACCGAGGTATTGCGTTGACGGATCCAGGAGTCTGGTCAAAACTGCAGAGCCCAGAGGTGGTTCACAGGCGTGTTATGACTGAGCTTAAGTCACACGCTCTGAGGTGAGCATTTAATACCTAGGGGGGAGCACCTGAGTGTGATCACTGCAGCTTGCTTTGGATTATCCACACAGCAGTTTCCGAATCGCATGGACTTTAAAGCACCTCTGAATTGATATTATTGGATGTCACATATGCACACAGAAGCACTTTTCTTTATATCTTTCTCTAGTGGATCAAATTATATATCATATCTGATCCTATGGACACTATTAATTTTGATATAATTATTCACCACATGGATGCACGTTAGCACATTATACTAGCATATTTGTTTATCATCATTTATTCATTCCAAAATTTTTACATATTTTTATATATATTTTTTATTTGTTACACTATTGTCAAAGACATTGATTGTCTTTGATGACGCCCTGGAGGAGGGGCGAAACTCGTCGACGCAATATCCGGCTCAAGTCTGCAAACCAGTGACGCTGTTTCCTGTTGTCGGTGGAGCGCACGCTAATATAGCGGTGGTCACGGAACAACTCTGAGTGCCTGTTTTGCAATCTTCAATTTGTGAGTAGCGCTATTATGCGCATTTGATCCTTTACCCCACAGTATTACACCATATCCTATTTTGTTTTTTGGGTGGAATATGATGCCCGCGGCTCCCAAGGTTATATCTTAGTGTCAGCAGCCCAAGCTTCACCCCATCTTCTTGTATCTACTGCAGCATTTCAGGTGACTGTATGCAATCCTTTGGATGAGGTGCTGGAAGTCTGCCATCATTGCCTATTGGGTTTTTTGTCTGAAGGAACTTTTATATCCATCCTGAACTTATTCCAATATTTATTCACATTGGTTTTTATAATATGCTTTTTGTCATATGTTGAGGTATATACAATTTTTTTGATTGCTTATGGTCTTGTTTCCAAACAGAAACACTATATATGTTTTCACTACATATTATTTGTTTATTATTTTTTGCACCAAATGGAATTTGTCTACTCACATATATAGTGATATTATTCACTTGTAGCTATATTCATATTTACCGTATATTGTGCCAGTTGCCAGCGCTGTTTTTTTTGTATATTTATGTATTTATTATGTCTAAAAAGTTCTTCCAGAAACAAAGATGGCCGACAGTCGGTCACGCCATCTTTCCTTCTGGAAGAATGGATTCTGGAGGTTTTTTTTTTTAGACATGCTGTTTTTTATAAAGAGACACTGAAATCACAACTTATTTTCCCTTTATTTTTTTATTAAAGTGGTAGTGAAGTCCACTTTGTGATTTTTTTTTTACCTGCAGGTAAGCCTATGATAAGGCTTACATGTAGGTAAAATGATTATCTCCTAAACGGTGCCCGTTTAGGAGATATTCTCACTGGATGAAGCCGGTGACATCACTAGCGCATGCGCTCTGAAGGTCCGGCATATCACGCCGGACTTTCAGAGCACCGTTCTTGAACCAAGGGCGTGAAGTTATCACGGCTCCGCCCAATCACAAGGCCGGAGTCCACGAACCCGAAAGTGAGACTGGAGGAAGATGGAAGCCCTCTCAGCGGTGACAGCGTGCCACTGGTGGGCTGTGTTCTAAGGTAAGTATTTCATAATGTGCTAGTATGCCTTTGTCTTACAGAGGAACGCTTTTTGTTTTTTTTTTTGTTTTTTTAATGCAGAGGTTTACAACTTTGAAATTCTTGAGAAATCTTGGCAGTCTACCAGCCTTCTAATGTAAACACACAGCATGTGCTATACTGGGAAATATATGATAAAAATGTATAAAAACATCACTAAAAGACTAATTCATTGGACATGAAAGTCTATTATTTCCTGGTTTTAAGAATATTGGTGTAAGTTGTCATTTTCAAGCTAACCAGATGAAAACAGGAAATATGTATGCCTCGCCTCTGACCCTCTTACCTGTCCTCATAGTGTGCAGAACAAAGCTTGATGAGACAGATAAAAAAATGTGTGCACTGTTTATATACTGTTATTGTTTCTATAGTAACTTGCGACTATCTCCTGATTCTGTCAGTGTCAGTGGTCAAAATAAATCTTTCAACTCCAACTGCAATGTGAATGCATTTTCTAGTTACAATTCTATTGTCTAAAAGAAAATCATTTCTAAAGGTTGTGAATACAAATGATAAAAATTTTATCATTAGCATTATGGTAGAATGTCTATATTTAAAGTGGAACTTTACCCATAATTGTAACTTTGTCTCACATGACTCCTTCCCCTGCCATTATCAAATTTGGGGTGATTTTTTTTTAAAGTGAAATTTCGCCGAAAGCAAAGTCTGCCTCCCAGGTGTCTCTACCCAGCCTCGAGCACCACCATTATTTTGTGCAGATGTACCCATTGGCTATGCCTGGCGTTTGGGTTCTGACAGAGGCCATGCGTACATCTGCCCACATGCATGCGATATGCCAAAATTTTAATAAGTATGGTGCAGAGAGAGATCATATCGGTGCCCATCCCAAAAACGTGATACAAACCAAAAGATAGTGGGTGGCAGGGATTCTAAAGGGGATAAACATACATATGTATAAAAATACAAAATTTCTTTATTAAACTTGTAAAAGACTACGTACACACGATCAGAAATTCGGCCAGCAAAAGACCGATGAGAGCTTTTGGTCGGAAAGTGCGACCGTGTGTATGCTCCATCGGACTTTTGATGGCGGAATTCCCGCCAGCAAAAGACTGAGAGCAGGTTCTCAATTTTTCGGTCAGAAAAAGTTCCTATCCGAAAATGCGATCGTCTGTACAAATTCAGACGCACAAAATTCCTACGCATGCTCGGAAAAAATTTGACGCATGTTCAGAAGCATTGAACTTCATTTTCTCAGCTCGTCGTAGTGTTGTACATCACCGCGTTCTTGGCGGTCGAAAGTTCCGAGAACTTTTGTGTGACCGTGTGTATACAAGGCAAGCTTGAGCGGAATTCCGTCAGAAAAACCATCCAAGTTCGGCTGCATTCACACCTAAGCATTTCAAAGTCGTGCGTTTTTTTACAGCATTTTTACTGCGAGTTTGCTGCATTTTAGTTGCGATTTTGTTCAGGTCACCAATGTAAATGGCAGAAAAACGTCTGTAATCTGCCCCAAAAAAGCTCATGTTCTTTTTTGGGCTTAGGGCTCAAATGTGAACAGGTGCCATTGAAATGAATGGGATTTTGCTTGTTGGGCATTTTTCAGGCGTTTTTAGGGCGTTTTTTGAGTGTTTTATGAGTTGAAAACGCTCAGGTGTGAATGCAGCCTTAAACACTAGAAACACAAGCTTAAAGATTGTGGTAATCATTAGACAATAGCTCGAAAAGGGCTGATTGGCTATACCTGTACATCTAAAACCCCTTGATGTAACATAAATCTGGAGAGCTGGTCTCAGTTCAGAATGATAATGTGGTTCCAATGCCCAACGCATTTTGAAGCCAAAGCTCTTCTTCAGGGACAACCCTGGAACCCTAATATTGAAGATAGCATTCATAAATACAAAAGTATAGGTAACAAGTATAAGCAAGACATAGGACACATAATGTTGATCACTTACGACTTTCAGAAGTAGGACAGAGATCACACATGGGGGTATAGCCTGTGTTAAGTTGTTAAAAACACTTGAGTACTATAAAGGTGCTCAGTCAAGCCGGAATGAGACAGGAGGCCAGAAGGCAGGGGCAACAGCAGGGGTCTGTGGGAGCTACAGCATAAATAGTACATCACCAACAAGAATGAAAAGAAAAAGAGAAAAATTCAAAAACAAACAAACCTACTTAATCTTTACTATATACAAGGCCGCACACTGTCCAGCAGCAAGCGAACAGTGTCAGCCATGCCACCGGATGGGCCAGACTACATACACCAGATACAAGAAGGGGAGGGAGCCTCCCCCAAAAAGACCAATAAGTCTGGCCCTGTTAAAGCGGAGGTCCGCCCTCCGCTGCAAAAATTAAAAGCCAACAGCTACACATACTGCAGCTGCTGACTTTTAATAATAGGACACTTACCTGTCCTGGAATCCAGCAATGTTGGCACCGCAGCTGTTGCTTCCATCAGCTGCCGCCGCCATTGCGGGTACGGGAACCCGGCAGTGTAGCCTTACAGCTTCACGCCGGGAACCCTACTGCGCATGCGCAAGGCTCCGCTCCTTTCTCCTACTGGCCTGGAGGGAGGAGAGGGATGGGAAGAAGGAGCGAGCACCAGCAGTGACGTCAAAGGCCGTGGCCCAGACTCCTGGAAGTGGTTTTTGGATCCGCTCCCCCCTCCCCATCCAAAAGTGCCAAATGTGGCATCAGAGGGGGGGAGCAGGCAAATGAGTGGAAGTTCCACTTTTGGTTGGAACTCCGCTTTAAAAAGGCCATTAAGGCTGTAGCTCACAATGATACAGAGCAGCGCCATCCAGCGAGGCCCTGTTGGTTCACCCATCGTGCATGCATGGGACATAAGACCATAGAAAAATGTCCACAGTGGCGTCACACACATGGTGGTGGCCATATTGAAGACCAATGTCTCCAAAGTCCGGAATGTGGCAGAATCAAACCACGGAGCACCAACTGCACTCCACAGGGGGATGGCAAGGACAGCATAAGGACCCAGTGAATCACCACAAATGCCCCTATAACCGAGAAGAACACAGAACACAGAAGGGGGGCCACATGGCATGTGCCAAGCGATGCCATTTCAACCCAACCAAAAAGACCCATCCCAAGCCCCACAAGTTGAGCATCCCAAACCATCACAGCAAAAGTATAATTAAAAAAAATACAAAAGCAGGGGAAAAAAAATAAACAAACTATTGAAATAATGTTACACAGACAAATATGTAAATCAAAATTAGTTCGCAGAATAAACAAAAAAAAAATGTATCAATACATAAAATGCCATGGACTAAGCATACGCTACACAAAGGAGCTCCAGAGCAGAAATTTTAATTGTGAGTAGTAAATTTCTTGACTTTTGAGGATTAACCTGGGAAGAAAGATTGAAAGCTGGTAGCCTCATTTACAGTGCTATGAAAAAGTATTAATACCCGGTGAAATCTTCCACATTTTGTCATGTTACAACCAAAAACATAAATGTATTTTATTAGGATTATATGTGATAGACCAACACAAAGTGGCACATAAATGTGAAGTGGAAAAAAATGATAAATTGTTTTTTTTTTAATGAATAAATACAGTATCTCACAAAAGTGAGTACACCCCTCACATTTTTGTAAATATTTTATTATAGCTTTTCATGTGACAACACTGAAGAAATGACACTTTGCTACTATGTAAAGTAGTGAGTGTACAGCTTGTATAAGAGTGTAAATTTGCTGTCCCCTCAAAATAACTTAACACACAGCCATTAATGTTTAAACCACTGGCAACAAAAGTGAGTACACCCCTAAGTGAAAAATGGCTGAATTGGGCCCAATTACCCCGGTGTCATGTGACTCGTTAGTGTTACAAAGTCTCAGGTGTAAATGGGAAGCAGGTGTGTTAAATTTCGTTTTATCACTCCCACTCTCATACTGATCACTGGAAGTTCAACATGGCACCTCATGGCAAGGAATTCTCTGAGGATCTGAAAAAAAGAATTGTTGCTCTACATAAAGATGGCCAGGCTATAAGAAAATTGCCAAGACCCTGAAACTGAGCTGCAGCACGGTGGCCAAGACCATACAGTGGTTTAACGGGACCGGTTCCACTCAGGACAGGCCTCGCCATGGTCGACCAAAGAAGTTGAATGCACGTGCTCAGCATCATATCCAGAGGTTGTCTTTGGGAAATAGATGTATGAGTGGTGCTAGCTTTGCTGCAGAGGTTGAAGCGGTGGGGGGTCAGCCTGTCAGTGCTCAGACTATATACCGCACACTGCATCAAATTGGTATGCATGGCTGTCGTACCAGAAGGAAGCCTCTTCTAAAGATGATGCACAAGAAAGCCCGCAAACAGTTTGTTGAAGACAAGCAGACTAAGGACATGGATTACTGGAACCATGTCCTGTGGTCTGATGAGACCAAGATAAACTTTTTTGGTTCAGATGGTGTCAACCGTGTGTGGCAGCAACCAGGTGAGGAGTACAAAGACAAGTGTGTCTTGCCTACAGTCAAGCATGGTGGAGGGAGGGTCATGGTCTGGGGTTACATGAGTGCTGCCGGCCCTGGGGAGCTACAGTTTCATTGAAGGAACCATGAATGCCAACATGTACTGTGGCATACTGAAGCAGAGCATGATCCCCTCCCTTCAGAGACTGGGCCGCACGGCTGAATTCCAACATGACAACGACCCCTAACACACCTCCAAGACGACCACTGCCTTGCTAAAGAAGATGAGGGTAAAGGTGAGGGACTGGCCAAACATGTCTTCAGACCTAAACCCTATTGAGCAACTGTGGGGCATCCTCAAACGGGAGGTGGAGGAGCGCAAGGTCTCTAACATCCACCACCTCCATTATGTCGTTATGTAGGAGTGGAAGAGGACTCCAGTGGCAACCTGTGAATCTCTGGTGAACTTCAAGCCCAAGAGGGTAAGGCAGTGCTGGAAAATAATGGTGGTCACACAAAATATTGACACTTTGGGCCCAATCTGGACATTTTCACTTAGGAGCGTACTCACTTTTATGGTCAGCGGTTTAGACACAAACTCCTGTGTGTTGAGTTATTTAGAGGGCACAGCAAATTGACACTGTTATACAAGCTGTACACTCACTACTTTACATTGTAACGAAATTTTATTTCTTCAGTGTTGTCACATTAAAAGATATAATACAATATTTACAAAAATGTGAGGAATGTACTCACTTTTGTGAGATTGTGGGGGTCATTTACTATAGCACCAATATGCGTTTCTGCAGTCTATGAAAATAGCACCCAATTAAAGCCAATTAGGACTTCAATCTTTTGGAAAACTGGGTGGACATGCAAATGGAAATCGCGCTATTGCCGGTGAACATGCCTGTCAAATCGGCATATGCGGGAATAGTTGAAGTCAGTAGGGCTCGAACCTGCAAAATCCAAAGTCCTCACTGAAGGCTTGTATGCAAGTAATTTTCCATAAAAGGTGTATGGGGACCCCGGTACTGCCCTAGAGGACATGTATCAATTGAAAAAAAAGTTTTTAAAACAACAGTTTTTTCAGGAGCGGTGATTTTAATAATGCTTAAAGTGAAACAATAAAAATGAAATATTCCTTTAAATATAATGCCTGGGAGGGTCCCCTTAGTCTGCCTGTAAATTGATGCATCTGGCCAATGTGTATAACAGTGTCGCAGCAAAATAAAATATCTAAAAGAAAAAAAGTCATTTAAACTTGCTTGCGGCTCCCGGCAATATAGATAAAAATCAAGGAAAAAATTGGCACCCCAGTCCAGGCCCTTTTGGTCTGGTATGGATTTTAAGGGTAACCCCATGCCAACGAGCGAGCAACCCCCCTCTTGAACCGTACCAGGCCACATGCCCTCAACATGGGGAGGATGCTTTGGGGTCCCCCCAAAGCACCTTGTCCCCATGTTGATGTGGACAAGAGCCTCTTCCCGACAACCCTTGCCTGGTGGTTGTCGGGGGCTGCGGGCGGGGGGCTTATCGGAATCTGAAAGCCCCTTTTAACAAAGGGACCCCCAGATCCTGCCCACCCTATGTGAATGGGTATCGGTACATTGTACCCCTACCCATTCATCAAAAAAAGTAGTGTATTGTGACAAAAGACAATTTTGACAATTCCTTAATAAAAAATGTCTTCTTCCCTTTTTCCCCGCTTCTTCCTCTGGTCTTCCTCCGGTCTTCTCCTTCTTCCTCCAGCTCCTTCTTCCCCGCTTCATCCTCCGTTCTTCTTCCTCCGCCGCCACTCCTACCGCTGCTCCTTCTGCCGCTCCCACTGAAGATTCAAAAATCAAGCCTCCTCCAATGCTGCGATGGGGTATGATGGATCCGTGATGTCACAAGGGGGCGGGGTCTCCAGATGACACCACCGGGTGGCCACGCCCCATAGTTATATATGAAATGTGCACTATGGAAGTGGACAGATCAGCTGGCCACAGCATCAGAGGAGGGTAGTTTTTTCATGTTCAGCGGGTCGTGGCGGGAGCGGCGGCGGAGAACGAAGAAGACTGTAAGAAGAAGCAGGGGAAGAAGAAGCCAGAGGAAGACTGAAGGAAGAAGGAGAAGACCGGAGGAAGAAGCAGGGAAGAAAAAGAATGGGGGAAGACTGGAGGAAGAAGGAGAAGACCAGGAGAAGAAGGAGAAGACCAGGAGAAGAAGCAGGAAAGTAGAAGAATGTAGTCTGAAGAGATAGGGGATTGGCGCTGTTCACTGATAAAGACTGATAATAAATCAATAAACTATACAAACTCCTAACGAAAGGAAACCCGCAACCTTTGAAGATACATCAGCCTGCTGCATTAGAACTGTTTTTATTCACGGACATACCGTATTTATCGGCGTATAACACGCACCGGCGTATAACACGCACCCCAATTTAGGAGGGAATTTTAAGGAAAAAAAAACTTTTAGGAGAGAAGTTGAAGGGAAAAAAACTTACATTTAAATGCCCATCATTGCAGCCTTCTCAGTGCAGCCTTGCCCCAGTGCAGCCATGTCAGTGCAGCCTTGTCAGTGCAGCCTTGTCAGTGCAGCCATGTCAGTGCAGCCTTCCCCAGTGCAGCCATGTCAGTGCAGCCTTCTCAGTGCAGCCTTCTCAGTGCAGCCTTGCCCCAGTGCAGCCTTGCCCCAGTGCAGCCTTCCCCAGTGCAGCCTTCCCCAGTGCAGCCTTGTCAGTGCAGCCATGTCAGTGCAGCCATGTCAGTGCAGCCATGTCAGTGCAGCCATGTCAGTGCAGCCTTCTCAGTGTAGCCTTCCCCAGTGTAGCCTTCCCCAGTGCAGCCTTCCCCAGTGCAGCCTTGCCCCAGTGCAGCCTTGCCCCAGTGCAGCCTTCCCCAGTGCAGCCTTGCCCCTGTGCAGCCTTCGATCCCCTTTTCCTTCCTTCTGGGATTCAAAATCGCGGACCGCGATTTGAAAATGGCGCCGCCGGCGCCGAAATACACAGAGCCGGTCCTCGGCTCTTTCCGGCGGCTCTCGTTTACTTTCGGTTTCACTCGTAGCCCCGAGCGGAGCTATCCGAACCTACTCGGATAGCTCCGCTCGGGGCTACGAGTGAAACCGAAAGTAAACGAGAGCCGCCGGAAAGAGCCGAGGACCGGCTCTGTGTATTTCGGCGCCGGCGGCGCCATTTTCAAATCGCGGTCCGCGATTTTGTTATTTTGACAGCTCGGATCGCAGGGGATCGGCGTATAACACGCACCTGCGACTTTCCCCTGATTTTAAGGGGAAAAAAGTGCGTGTTATACGCCGATAAATACGGTATATATTTTTTTAATATTTTTTTACATTTATATATTTTTTTGAAACAATTTATCTGGTTGTTTGGACTCCTTTTTTTTTTTTTTTTGCACTAAGATTGTTTGCACACTACATGCCGATTGTTCCTTTTTTAATTTATATATATTCTCACATTTTTTTCAACACTTTTCAGCTTCAATAGTACACATATTGATTTTCAGTGGGCAACACTGTGTTTTGTCCCCTTTTTAGGCATACCCACTCAAACCTTTCATTGCACACATACACATTTGTGTTTTTTGTCATTTACGTTGGTAATGCTTGGAGTTCTATTTACTAATTTTATTTTGTAAAAAAATGTTTGTATTTTGGGTACTCTGCACATTTTTTGACCATTCTCAGCACGCATATCTATTTTTTAATAATTATTTACATTGTGTTACACGTTTTACCCACCTAGTATTGGGTTGTTATATTTTCCTTTCGTTAGGAGTTTGTATAGTTTATTGATTTATTATCAGTCTTTATCAGTGAACAGCGCCAATCCCCTATCTCTTCAGACTACATAATTATCGGATCGCACCTTTGGTGCTTTCTCATTTAGGGGGGCTGCAGTTCGGTCACTGGCCCGTCCTAAGCGCGGAACACCATTATATATATTTCTAGGAAAGTAGAAGAAGATGACATTTTTAATAAAGGAATTGTTAAAAACTGGCTATTGTCTTTTGTCACACTACACTACACATAGGGAGGGGCCTGAATCTGGGGGGCCCCCTTGTTAAAGGGGGCTTCCAGATTCCGATAAGCCCCCTGCCCACAGACCCCGACAACCAATGGCCAGGGTTGTGAGGAAAAGGCTCTTGTCCAACATGGGGACCCCAAAGCACCCTCCCCATGTTGAGGACATGTGGTCTGGTATGGTTCAAGAGAAGGGGCGCTTGCTCGCCCCCCTCCTTTTCCTTACCTCCAGGCTGCATGCTCGGATAAGGGTCTGGTATGGATTTTGGGGGGGACCTCACGTCAAATGGGCCTTGTATGTACTGGGGGAGGTGGAACCCTACGCCATTTTTTCCTTGATTTTTGAATAGCCGGATTTTTGGCATTCCACACCATAATATTATTGAATAATTACATACCATTGCATGCATTTGAAGAGTTAAAATTATGGAATAAACCAAACTAATGTGCATTGGCTTTTTATGCTGCTGAGTACAATGCACATTTTCAGGAGGTGATACCATTGGTTGGATTCAAACCCATGGCTTGAACTTTTGAAAGTAGCAGGGCATACCACTACACTACGGAACTGAGCACAACTATGCATAGAAAATACAATTACTAATGTTTGATTATTTTCATTCTATACAATAATGTTTTGCATTTGAGGCATTAATATTATGGTACCAACCATGCTCATGTGGCATTGGCTATTAGGCATTCGTCTATTGTCAGCATATGCTGTGATTAAGATGTAAGCTTTGCGCTTTTTATCTTCACAGTATATAGCTGATTGCTAAGCTAGGGGCTGAAAAGCCGGCCGCTACATCCTTAACAACCAGCTGTCAGTAGGGTGAATGTAATAAAAAAAAACTTGCCCAAAAACTAGCCCTTCGGGTCTAGTATGGATTCATGGGGGACCCTCCACACGCCATCATTTTTTAGGTGGCATGGGGTCCCCCCAAAATCCAAACCAGGCTCTCTGGATCTGGTATGGATTTTAGGGGAACTCCACACCAAAATGTAAAAGAAAATTGGCATGGGGCCCCCCAAAATCCATACCAGACCCTTATCCAAGCATGCACCCCCCAAAGCACCTTGTCCCCATTTTGATGGGGACAAGGGCCTCTTCCCGACAACCCTGGCCGGTGGTTGTCAGGGTCTGCGGGCGGAGGGCTTATCAGAATCTGGAAGCACCCTTTAACAAGGGGGCCCCCAGATCCTGCCTCCCTGTGTGAATGGGTATCTGGTACATCGTACCCCTACCCATTCACCAAAAAAAGCAGTGAAATGTAAAAAAAAAAATAGCCGGTTTTTGACAAGTCCTGTATTGCAAAATAGCTCTGAGCCGTCTTCTTCCTCGAGCCGTCTCCCTCCCGCCGCAATATTCTCCTGCCACTGTCTTCTCCATCCATTGTCTTCTCCCTGAGCCGTCTTCTCCTGCCGGTGTCTTCTCCATCCGCCATCTTCCCACCGAGCCGTCTCTCCTGCCACCGTCTCTCCTGTCTCCGCCGTCTTCACCCACTGCTGTGTTTTTCTGCGCCATTGGTTACCCGCTAATAATAAAAAAAAGCCGCACTTCTTCTGTGGCTGTCTTCCTCCGCTGTGTTGTCCCCCGCTGTCCGATGACATCACCCAGAGAGCCCGCTCCATGGCTATGTAAGATACGCCACACAGCAGGGGACAACACGGGAGGAAAACAACCATAGAAGAAGAGCACTTTTTTTTTTATTAGCGGGTAACTGGCGGCAAGGAAGAACACAGCAGTGGGAGAAGACAGCGGCGACAGGAGAGACGGCTCGGGGAGAGGACGGCGGATGGAGAAGACAGTGGCAGGAGAAGAGGACAGATGGAGAAGACAGCAGCAGGAGAAGATGGCGGCGGGAGAGACAGCAGCAGAGATGGCTCGGGGGAAGAAGATGGCTCGGAGCTGTTTTACAATAAAGGACTTTAAAACCTGCTATTTTTTTTACATTTCACTGTTATTTTTGTGGAATGGTTAGGGGTATGATGTACCCGATACCCATTCACATAGTGGGGAGCCAGGATCTGGTTGCCCCCTTGTTAAAGGGGGCTTCCAGATTCTGAGAAGCTCCCCCGCCCGCAGACCCCGAAACCATCGGCCAGGGTTGTTGGGAAGGGACAGGGTTCTTTGGGGGGGCCCCAAAGCACCCTCCCTATGTTGAGGGCATGTGGCCTGGTACAGTTCAGGAGGGGGGGCGCTTGCTCGTCCCCCCCTTTCTTGGCCTGCCAGGCTGCTTGCTCAGATAAGGGTCTGGTATGGATTTTGGTGGAGACCCCATGCCAATTTTTTTTTTAATTTGGCATGGAGTCCCCCTTAAAATTCATACTAGACCCATAGGACCTAATATGGATTTTGGGGGGGATCCCATGCCATTTTTTTTTTTAAATTTGGCATGGAGTTGCCCTTAAAATCCATACCAGACCCAAAGGGCCTGGTATGGATCTTTGGGGGAACTTCACACCAATTTTTTACAACAGTTTTTGGCGTATTTTTTGCTTAATTTGGTGCTTAGAAAGAATTCACATTTAGTTGACATATTTCTTACCTAGTCCACAAAATAGTTAGTAGAGTCTCGAATTTCAGCTTTGGAGCAGGGTTTTTTTTTCTGGGGGGAGGGGGGCTTTTCTCTCACCCCCCCCCCCCCCCCCCCCTTTACACTTTCTACTCAAGGACTTGCACAACCAAATACTTTTGTATGCTACTAGATTTAGTACAGATTTGAAGGGGTATGAATTGTTTGCACTTATAAAAATTGTATTTCGAGTGTGCAAAAGTCAAACAAAGCAAAAAACAATCAACTTTTTATTTCAACATTAGTGTAAACATTTGTTACAGTAATGTACTTGGGCCAAACAAAAAAAAAGGCATGGAAATGATGCTCCAGCATTCGACAATAGTTATAAGGGGCCTGCTCAAAGGAGCTTACAATCTACAAGGGTAAGACACAAAAAATTATACACATTAAACAAATCACATTAGAAATGCAGGGATACAAATCAAGCTAATAACAAGCATGACTAAGCTTTTTTGTAAAAGAAAAAAAGCCCTAAGGCTAACGCTGCGCTAGATAGTAATCAGCAACTGAAATGAATAATGAAATAAATTTGATAATATAGAGCAGCCAACACCTAAAGCTCAATACTAAAAAACTTCAAATAGAATAAATAACAAAGTGAGTGCAGCGCTAATAGTGATATAAGGATAAATGTGATATCCTGGAAATGCTGAAAATATTTAAATAATCAAAAAAGCTGTGAAAAATACAACAAACGATAAAGTAATGGTAAGTGAAACCAGAAAAATACTAAATGAAAAAGGAAAAAAAAAGAAAAAAAAAGAAAAAAAAGAAAAAATGAAAAAAGAAAACTAAAGCAATGTCCCATAGTGATCAACTGAGAAAGTCCATATGAAATAAGCCTCCAGAGGTAGAGAGATGAATTGCAGGAAAAAAAATTGTGACACCAATCTTCCCAAAGCAAATCAGACGTGTGTTCAGGTCAACAACCAAATGTGAGGTAGCTTGCTTACCAAAAAGCCATGACTGCTGATAGCAGTCTCGCCCAGCACAGGGAATTATCAGTTTACCCAAGACTAAAAGTTGTCCGGACCAGCCGATGCTCTAATGTTTCTCAAAGATAAAACAATAAAATAAAGACTCCCATAGTGCAGTATATCAATTCAAGTTATTTAATGAAAGAAAAGTTTGCACTTACAGGAACGAAGAGTCATCATAAGCGGTTGTGTCACATAAAAGCCGCCTAAAAGTCCACGAGTGGACGTCTTCTGTGGATTCTGGGTAGTGGAGATACTGGAGGCAAATTCTTTCATTAATAGAACCCCCACGGTAAGGCTAGCCTTACAGGTATGGAAGGCAGTAAAGTCATTAAGGGGACAAGGTGGTCTGACAGAATATACCCCCCTTTGGAATAACAGGAACCTGCGGGAGATGGAGACGATAGGGAAGATTAAAGAATGGGAATTAAAAGGGATAGATAGGTTGGCCCAGCTGTACGAGGGAAGTACGTTAAAAACATTTACAGCATTGAGAGAGGAATATGACATTAATTTTATAAATACTTACAAATTAGACATGCTTTAAACGTTCAGTTTGAGAAGCAAGGACCGGTTTGGAGAAACTCCCATATTTTCCAAAGAATGGGCAGGCTGGTTAGAACTGGGGGATTTATATCAGAAATTTACCCACATATATGTGGGGGAAACATTGAGGGTCCGGAATTGCTTAAAGGTAGAGGAAAATGGGAGGAGGATCTAGGGACAATATCGGATGAGCAGTGGAAGAGGATATTAGAGAGAGGACACTTGGTATCGGTCTCACCTACACAGAAGGTCTCATATTTGATGTTGATTCATAGGACATATTATACACCTAAGAGGCTGTACGAGTTTGGGTGGAGAGTAGATGATAAGTGCCCTAGATGCCGGGATACGGGGGATTTGTTACACATGTTATGGAAGTGCCTGAAACTGTTCCGATACTGGTCAGAGATCCTCGATACCATAAATATGACATATAACATAAGGCTGGAAATGGACCCTAGACTATGTATCTTAGGTCTGGGGGAGGGAATAGGTGGAGTGACTAGTATAACCAATATACCAAACCAATATACCAAGAATGGGATATTCTATGTAGAGCATGGGAATGAGGAGAAGGGAAAAGGAAGGAGAGAGAGGGGAGTAACAAGGAAGGCCCCATAGAAATAAATTAAACAAGGAAGAGAGTGTGATTTAACTAGGATAAGGAATAGGGGGATGGGGAGGGGAGGGATTAAGAAGAAAATACTCGGGGGCGTGGCCTGGAGAGCAATGGTGTAGGTCGCATGTAAAGTGAGCTCCGCTGACCCACACTCCTGATCCACATCCTGACTGCATCCTGCTCGAATTTCATTACATCCTCTGCCCGGGGTCCTCTCCTACTTCCCCCGCTGTCTTTGGAGCCTGCAGGCCGGCTGGAACGCTGCCTGTGACCGCTGTGGTGAGGGATCCCGGATCCGACACTAGGAAAGGCCGCAGCTTCGGCCTGGTTCCTGGAGTGGCGGCCATATTGCTACACCCGGCGGCAGCTGAGACGGACAATTCTGGCCCCCCTGCCAGCCCAAAAATCACCCCCTTCTGGAACAACCTCCGGTAAGCTTGAGGCCTCAGCTGCAGAGCATACAGGCCCTGTGTCCGCCTTAGGACAGGCCACGGCTTCAGCCTGTGTCCCAGGGTGGCAGTCATCTTGTTATACCCGGCTGCTGCCTGGGTGGGCTCTCCTGGTTCCCCTGCCGGCCTTGTGCCCCATCCACCCCTGAAACAGCCTCTGAGTTGACTGTGGTCACTGCCGGGACACAATAACGTCTAGCAGCTGCCTGGGGGCGAATTGTGGCCCCAAGCAAACTCCTGGAGCAGCAACCACCTCACCCCACCTGAGGGCGGCCTGGCAATCCACACATGGGGACAGTGAGGGACCATGTCCCCACGAGAAGGGCATCCGAGGTGGTGGATAAGCTAGCGAAATTCCACCATCAAGAACAAGACCCGCAAGCCAAAAATGACGTTGGCATGTGCTCAACGGCGGACCACCAGGGAGCGGACACAGCTAAGGTCTTGGATGCCATAGTGTCACTGCAGGGGACAGTTACCGCCAAGATAGATGAAGTATAAAAATCGACATCTCCCTGCTGCGCGAGGACCTATCTAAGGTAAAAGACAAGGTTACCGAGGCCGAGACACAGAGAAGCAGAGGACATCCTGCATCCCCTGAGCCATACTACGGAGGACCTGCAGAGACAGATCCAGCAGCTACACAATCACCAGGATGATATGGAGAATCGTTTGAGGCGATGCAATCTTCGGTTCATCGGTCTACCTGATAAGGCTGAAGGTACGAACCCGGCTAAATACCTAGAATCCCTCCTGATTCAACATTTTGGAAGAGAGGCCTCTTCTGTCATGTTTGCAGTGGAACGGGCGCACCGCATCCCAGCAAAACCTCCACCTGTGGGAGCTCCCCCCAGAACCTTTATTGCCAAGTTTCTTAACTTTAGAGACAGAGATAAAATCCTTCGGCTAACCAGAGAAAAAGGCAATATCACCCTGGACAACGTCCATGTCGTGTGTTCCCTGACTTCTCCAATGATGTCCAAAGAAAGCGTGCACAATTCCAGGAGGTCTACAGAGGGCTCAGGGCAGCACACCTTGAATACGCCATGTTGTTCCCGGCCAGATTGAGGGTGGAGGAGGATGGCAGAGCTATATTTTTTGAAGACCCGAAGGCGGCAACACGCTGGTTGGATCAACGCAGACTTCCGGATGGATAAACAGGTACACGGCCTGTTACTGTGAGTACTGCTGCCATTGTCGGCTGATGACAGGTCATACCTTTCCTCTAAATGTTCCCTTCGCTGTGGGGGGAAATCTTGTTCCACATTTGAACCTTCACACGAAAGTTACCCCCATCTCATTCAACCCCCTTTTCACAACTTGGGCTTCCAAAATTTTCTTCCAATTTTTTCATCACTTGCAAACTCGCCCCCCCCCCCTCATTTTTACAACCCACGCATTACTGAATATATGATCGGAGACTCACCCTCTTGAGACCAGGGGGTCAAACCCTTGTACGCATTCAAAAAACAAAGAAAATATTTTTTTTTGGGGGGGGTGAGGAACATAGAGAGCTGTTACCCCTAAACACCTGGCACGGGTTGAACCCAGACTTGGTGAACCACTGCATTCTAGGCTGTACCGTACACTAACTGAATTTGCTCTTATTGACGTCTGGAGACATGCCAACCCCACGACTAGAGCATATACCTGCCACTCAGTAAGTCATAATACTATGTCCAGGATAGACTATATTCTCGTTTCCAGGGCCCTATTGCCAAAGGTCACGGGCACAGGTTTTGCCCCTAGGATCCTGTCTGACCACTCTCCGTGCTGGCTGACAGCATCCTTTCGGGTAGCCCCTCCCACCAGGCGTTGGCAACTAAACCCGCACTGGCTATCCCTTCTTAAGGACCATGACTCCATTGCCAGGGAGCTGCTCTTCTTTTTGGAGAGGATACGGGAATCCCCTAACCTTGCCACACGCTGGGATGACTTTAAAATTCATGCCCGTGGAATACTGTCTTCTAGAATAAATAGGCTAAAACGAGAGTCTAACACCATACTTTAACTCACATCTGACAAACTGTGGGACTTAGAAGCGGCCTATAGCTCCAGCCCAACCCTTGAAAACCTGGACAGAGTGAAACTGCAGACTCGACTAGTCACACAACTACACACAGAGAAGGCTAAACAGCATGTTTTTTTCTGCAGGCAGAGAGTGTATGAACAGGGAGAAAGGGCGGGGAGATTACTGGCCTTTCTGGCCCACATGGAAGATAAGCCCCCTGTTGTGGTATCACTCACTAACCCAGACGGGTGTAATGTAACAGAACCAGGACAGGTGGCAGCTAAGTTTAAGCAATTCTACGGCAATCTATATAAATCCCAAAACACGTACACGCGAAGGGAGATTCAATCGTATTTATCTTCCATACAATTCCCCCGGCTGAATCGAGAACAAATTGAGCTTCTTGATACACCCATCACAGAACACGACATTATGGAAGCGATAGCACAGTTAGCCAAATCTAAAGCTCTGGGGATGGACGGACTACCTTTGGAATTTTATGTAACTTACTCAGATATCCTGGTCCCCAAGCTAAAAGCATTGTACCAGTCTATATTTGAACAGAACTCACTCCCCGAGTCTATGCAGGAAGCTCAAATCATTGTTCTCCCCAAACTGGGAAAAGACCCGCATTTCCCTGAATCCTACAGACCTATCTCACTCCTGCAGGTAGACATTAAAATCTTAGCTAAAATCTTGTCTTCTAGGTTAAACACTGCCATCTTAACTTTAATTCACACGGACCAAACAGGCTTTATGCCGGGAAAAAACACAGCCATGAACATCAGGCGACTATATATGAATATGCAAGCCCGACACGATAACTCAGGAACGAGGGTGGTAGTGGCGTTACATACAGCTAAGGCCTTCGATTCAGTAGAATGGCCATATTTATGGGAGTGTCTGCACAGTTATAGGTTTGGGGCACGCTTTATAAAATGGGTACGGCTCCTATACCAGACACCCAGGGCGAGAATTTTTGTGAATGGATGGCTCTCGGAGCAAGTTCCATTAGAGAGCGGCACTCGTCAAGGGTGTCCCCTCTCTCCCTTATTGTACGCGCTGGCAGCTGAACCACTGGCCATTGCCATCAGAGCACACCCTGATTTTCAGAGTCTGCGCCGAGGCACTACAGTCGATAAAATTGGATTGTATGCCGATGACACCATATTGTACCTAGCGGATCAGGGACCATCACTCCAAGCAGCATTAAGACTTATTGAACAAATGGGGGGTTACCCGGGCCTGTGTATAAATTGGGACAAGTCCCAGATACTACCAATAGATGTATTTCCCCCACCCTTCACAACCCCCCCACTGCCACTCGATAGGGTATCCAAAATTAAATACTTAGGGGTGGAGGTAACCAGGGACCTGGTTGACTATACACCTTTGAATGTAGCCCCTTTGTTTGATATATTAAAAAGCAAAACGCAGACATGGTCTAGATTGCCATTAGGGGTAATGGGGCGGGTAAACTTAATACAAATGATCATACTGCCCAAAATCCTATATCTGGTGTGGCACGCCCCCCTATACATCCCCTTAAAAATCTTTAAGCAGATGGAAGCTATTCTAAATTTGTTTGTCTGGGTAAATAATAGACACAAACTAGCTTGGCAAACCTTGAAAAACCCAACTGATATGGGGGGAGTGTCCCTCCCGGACCTACACAATTACTACCTAGCATTGCAACTGTCCCACATTTACCACTTCCACGCGTCCGAAATGTAACGTTACCGATTTTTGGTCTGTGACAAGTCGGGACACCCGACGCATACACCCGTTCAAGCTATACTCCGCGGAAAAAAAGCACCAGGTCCCTCTGCGCGGTACAACTCAGGCATGCTGCTACATCACCAAAGGATCTGGGAAATATCTCTTAAAAAGCAAAATGTGGGGAAATTTCATTCCCATGCCCCATTGTGGCTTAACAGTCACATGCTGGAACTAGAAACAATTCCAGATTCGATAGTTTGGGCTAGACATGGAATATTGTATCTCCATCAGGTCTTATCCACCTCCGGGCTCAAGCAGTTCCAGACTCTTAAAGAAGAGTTTTCCCTTCCTCAACAATTAGCATTTAAATACCTGCAGCTCTGTCACGCACTTGGAAACCCAGTTGCCGGACATGGAGGTAGGGATGGAGACCCCCCTGTGCTGAGTTGACCCCTCTAAACTCATATCACACCTATATTGCGCAATCAGACAACGGGGTGCAGCTGCAGTTTCACACAAGGCCAAAACGGTATGGGAACAGGATGTAGGACCCATAGCTGACGATGACTGGGACGAGATGTTAGAAGGAACCAAGACAGTGTCTCCCAAGCTATCCGACAGACTGACACAACTGTACATAGTACACAAAGCCTACCTGACGCTGATGAGACTGGCAGAGTTCCAGCGCACGCCGGATCCAACGTGTCGCTTGTGCAGGGCTGACTCAGGCTCGTTCTACCATCTCATATGGAGCTGCACGCAAGTCCAGATGTTCTGGACGCAGTTTGTCCATTTCCTCCATGATAATATGGGATCCCCTGTGGTGCTGGACCCTAAGTTGTGTATATTGGGGCTACTGCCGGATGTAGAGGTAGATAAATACCACACAATATTTATTTTTGAAACATTATTCCTAGCACGTAAAGTGATAGCTCAGAGATGGATGCAGAACATGCCCCCCACACTGCAGTTGTGGAAAAAAGCAATTAATGACACCCTGCCTTTCAAGAAACTGATTTATGCACACAGGGGATCTACAGAAAAATATTCCAAGATTTGGGACAGGTGGTTGGAGGACAGAGAAACTTGTGTATAACTATTTCATACCTAGTGCAATGTTCCCCTGTATCTGAGAAACGCTTTGTTTATAAGATGGATTCAGCTAACACCTATTTACTGTACCTGTGAATATGGGCATGCACACCATGTAACATTCCTGCATATTTAAGATTGTTATCATAATATGTAACTGACCCTTTATGGATAAATGTACCCGAATGACTTGTAATATGTGCTTTGTATCAATAAAGTTGTTTTTTTCCAAGTAAAAAAAAAAAGAAGAAAATACTCAGGGCGACAAAAGGGTATAATAGAAAATTGTGAGAAAATGTCTTTTATCGGTTATGTGATATATATTTATAAATATGTATTTTTTTACAAATATGAAGAAAATAAATAAAGAATTACTTAAATAAAAAAATAAATAAAAAAAAAAGCGTTTCATAAAAAAGGTAATTTGTTTCACTAATTTAATTCAAAAAGTGAAACTCATATATTAAATATAGATGTGTTACACAGAGAGTGATATATTTCAAGTATTTCTTTTAATTTTGATGATTATGGATTACAGCTAATGAAAACCCAAAATTCTGTATCTTGGAAAATCTGAATATTATAAAAGAGCAACAACAAAAAAAGGATTTTTAATACAGAAATGTTGGCTTACTAAAAAGTATGTCCATGTACAGTATAGTATGCACTCAATACTTGGTCAGGGCTCCTTTTGCATGAATTACTGCATCAATGCGGCGTGGCATGGAGGCGATCAGCCTGTGGCACTGCTGAGGTGTCATGGAAGCTCAGGTTTTCTTGTTATTGGCTTTCAACTCATCTGCATTGTTAGGACTGGTGTCTCTCATCTTCCTCTTGACAATACCCCACAAATTCTCTATTGGGTTTAGGTCAGGTGAGTTTGCTGGCCAATCAAGCACAGTGATACCATTATCATTAAACCAGGTATTGTTACTTTTGGCAGTGTGGGCAGGTGCCAAGCAGATGACGTGGCTCCCCAAATCATCAGAGATGGTGGAATTGTGCATTTCATTTGCAAATCAAGTTCCCAAAGTCTGGAGGGAGAGTGAAGAAGCAAAGAATCCAAGTTGCATGAGGTCCAGTGTGAAGTTTCCACATTCAGTGATGATTTGGAGCCTTTGGATACTGGAGCCTGCAATAGCTGCTCACCCTGGCACACAGAGCAATGTGGGTATAGTTTGTCGTAGGGTGCTATACAGGTACAGGGCCATAGCCCATTTCTATGGTTCTCAGACCCTGAAGACCCATTTGGATGTATGCCCATTGTGGAAGGTGAAGCCTGGACCCTTAATAGGCCCAGGTTTGTGTATAAGGTAAGACAGGGTTTCCCTGTATTTTGGCCCTGGTTCCTGGCTTTTGGTAAAACAATCTGCAGTGCATAGCACACTGATTGGTATTGTAGGCAGAGGATTTAGTTATTTACTTTATTGTGGTAACCCCTGCCATTTGTTTCTAATGTTTCTTGGTGGGAGCTTTTGAAAATGGGTGTCTTTTCTCCTCCTACCTAGGCTTAGTCTCAAGAGGATGCGGTAACTGCACCACACCTCCCAAATAATGCATTCTTGCTTACCTTTTTCACTGAAAATGCACACAGTATGTTCATGCACTCCTGCTGCTATCTTCTAAAGAGACACAGCCACGGGTACACTGTCAGTGCCTGGGCTATAGCAAATCCTATACCTGGACAAGCAAAATCCCATTCATTCTGACCTCCATTCCATGAGTACCCCACGCGGGATCCCTTCACTTGGGATCACAGGAAACTGAAACTGCTGCTCAGTGTGATAGCTGTTCCCTTGTATTGAAGCAATGACATTGCTCCCCTTATCTGACTTATCTGTTTTAGAAACTCATCATATGGACTGTTTGACAAAACCAGATGTCTCTGCCACTATGTCTGGATCCCTTGGAAAAAGCACTTCCAGAACCTTTGGTGTCCAGAGGCCAAAAATGCTACACACCCTCTATTCCACCTGACCCTGTTCAAGATTCAGAAGCGGAACCTCCTTAACTTTGGTATATTATTGAGGAAAGTATTGAGGACCCTGATTTTGTAGCCCTGCATTTTATAAGCTATAAGCTAGGGCTTCATGCCAAATGCTTTCTACTGTCAACACACTAATTGATGCAGTGTAAACTAGTGTTTTCCTGGTAGCACCTGACTCTCCACCACTCAAACAAGTCCCTATGGGCATAAAACACTGGCTAAGTCAAGAAAGACTTTTCCAAATAACAAACTGATAGTGTGCTTTATAAGGACTGACACAATCCTGAAAGCTTTTTTACTCCCTCTAAGCGTTGTGCTGCAATTCATCCTATAGAAAAGGAATTTAAGAAGAAATCAACTATTCTGGTAGTGGACCATGCCATTTCAATTCTAAAAAAACACCTTACAGTTCCCTCCTTTAAGGACTCTGTTGTTAGGTAAAGGCCTTCTTTGCCCTCACAGGTCCTGCCATGCGGCTATTGCTGCCATGTTACCTGCCAGACTATTGCTAACTGGACAAGACACATAAATAGAGACCAGGGACCTATCTTTGAGGACTTTGCTCTCTTAAAACAATTTCAGCTGATACCCACAGCATTGTTGTTTTGTGTTGATGCTTTAGAAAATGTAATTCACCAAGTGTCTAGAATATCCCTTATTTCTGTGCATATGAGCAAAATTTTTGGTTAAAAGCTTGGTCTTCTGAACCTGCTTGTAAAAAGTGTCCTCTACACATGCCCTTTGGTGGTGGACACCTATCTGAGAAATCCTTTGGTAAATTCAACAAGGAATTCAACTGGGGAATAGCTAATCTTGCCCCACATTAAAAAGACTAAATTGCCTACTACTAAGCTACTACTTTTTCTCAGTAAAAAAGTCATTTTCGCTCTCCCCAGATGTCAACTTCCAAACCAAAGCTTAGCACCTCCGTTTGTCACAAGCCCTGGACTCCCAAGTCCAATAGTTCCACCCAAGAGCCCTCCTCGCAATTAAGGAGATGCCCCCCTCCTTGGGTGAGGGGGTGTTTGTTGGTGTTTTTTTGCTAGTCTGGATCCGAGACCTAGATCTCTGGGTCTAATCTGTCATTTTAAAGGGGTGCAAAATAGAACTTCTATCTCCCTACCTCCTCGCTTTTTGCTTTCCAATATGCCAGCTTCAGTCCACAAGAAGGCAGATTTAATGACTGCCTTGCACCAACGTCAGGCACAAGGAGTGGTTGTATCATTTCCTTTAGAAGAATGGTTTTAAGGTTTCTATTTAAAGCAATTCACAGTCCTAAGACCAAATGAGGGTATCTGCCCAGTACTGGACTTAGTATCTCCAAATTGATTTCTTTGCATACCAAATTCCAGATGGAATCAACAAAATCTGTCATTATATCCCTCAGAAACAAGGAAAGTTTATTGCATCAGTAGACATACAAGATTCCTTTCTCCATATTCCCATTCCCATTTTCTCATCACACCAACAGTCCCTGCATTTTGTTGTGGAAGACCAGCACTTTCAGTTTGTGGTACTGCCATTCTTTTATCAGTTCATGGTCCCTGTCCACATCTATTCCTGCTATAGCCCCAACATCAGCCATTGAGGAGTCAGTTGAATTATTTGACCACAGCATCAGCCACTTGCTCCTTGATGATGCCCAGCCATTACTGTATTCAGATGTTGGTTCTGAGGTTGAGGATGACAGGAACATGAGCCTACAGAGAGGGAAGAACACTGGTAGACAAATTGGCATTTACATTCCCCAAGCCACAGCGTATTGCCAAGTTGTCTCCAGTGGTAATGATGAAGATGGAGGAGATAGAGATGATGATGAGGTCACTGATGCGACGTGGGTGCCAGATAGAGCAGAGGAGGAAATTGAAGGTGAGGCGGCACAACCCCAAGGAGGCCAACATCAAGAAAGAGTAAAGAACAGCCACTCTACTCCATCACAATCTGAAGCTGTTATCTCCCGGCCCACTCTCCAAAGCTCAGCTGTCTGGGCCTTTTTCAGCATCTGCAGAAGATCGCACTGTTGCTATGTGCAAACTGTGTCTCAGGCAAATCAAATGTGGCAAAAACACCAACCATTTGGGTACCACATGCTTAACAAGGCATTTAACGTCCAACCACTCAGCCCATTGGCAAGAGCATCTAAAAGCCACACAAAAGGGACACAAATCTGTCCCTCATCCTCCTCCTCCTCCTCCTTACCCACTTCAGTCTGCCCCTGCTATCCTGAGTCGTTACCTCCTCAGCAGCCTCCACTGACAGGGATGATGGTATAGCACAGGGTGTCCCAGGTCCTAGCAGCACATCTACCAGCAGCACACCACCAGCTGTAGACTGTAGCCAGCTAATTTCTCTGCCCCATCTGCTGCAGTCCCTGCCACCCACATGCCCAGCGTCTAAATGCAAGCTTGTCAAAGCTGTTGGCTCTCCAACTTCTGCCTTGCAGCCTGGTGCATTCTGCCCCCTTCCGTGAATATGCACAATGTGCTGTACCACAATGGTAAGTTCTACTTTTCACATAAGGCCGTTCCATCCCTCTACCATGACATGGAAGGGAATGTTCTGGCATCGTTGGGAAAGGCAGTCAGCCGTAAAAACCATCCTACTGCTGACATGTGGTCCCGAAAGCATGGGCAGGGATGATATTTTTCATTCATAGCACACTGGGTAATGCTGCTTGCAACTCAAAAGGATGCAGGACAGAGCTCGGTGCTGCAGCTTGTTGTGCCTCCACGTCTCTATACAGCTGGTGGTGATGATGCCAGACCTGTGAGCTCTACCCCCTCCTCCTCTTCCTCCTCCTCCGCTGCCACCTCCATGCCCTCCTCTGCAGAATTGTCCTTTGAACATCAGGTATCCCCTAAGCGTTCAAAGGGCTATTCCCAGAGTCATGCTAAACGGTGCCATGCAGTGCTTCAGCTGGTGTGTTTAGGGAAGAGGAACCACACCGAAGCAGACATTCTTGCAGCTCTGCAGGAACAGGCCCAGAGGTGGTTCACACCACGCCAACTGGAGCCAGGAATGGTGGTGTGCAATAATGGCTCAAACATTCTGTCTGCCCTTAGACAGGGAAAGTCGACACATGTGCCATGCCTGGCACATGTCCTCAATTTGGTGGTGCAGCATTTCCTAAATACGTACCCAGCATGGGCGTCCGCAGAACTTTTTTCAGGGGGGGCATAATTTTATGGACACCCATGCTCTCAATGTTTACTATTTGCCACATATGTGGAAATAGAACCAGTGAGAGATGGAGGTAGTAGTGGAACTAAGGAGACAGTAAGGAGTTCAGTAATGAAGTAATGAAGTGGAGAAAACAGGAGTATAGAGAGAGAAGGTAGTACAGATAGAAGGCAGCAGAAGAGGCAGAGCAAGAAAGTGAAAGACAGAGGCAGAAGTAGTGAGAAGGGATGGAAGCAGGAGTAGAGAGAAAGAGGGAAGGCATAAAAGATTGAAAGGAAGGCAGTAGTACTGAGAGAGAGGGAGGTAGACGAAAGCATATTACTTATCACTCCATGCCATGCCTGCAGAAGTGACACCTCCCCCACATACACCTGCATGCTCCCCATCAATCATCCTTCCTCTCACCACCTACGGAGTCCTGGCTGCTACTAACTGCTGTTACCTGTGGTTCCTCGCTGTTCTTGTTGCCTAGGCACAGGTAGCATTAGCATATCACTGGGCGGCTCGCAGTTTAGTGGGCGGTGGCAGTGTCGGCCCAGATCTACATAGTGGCAGACTGCCAGCATGTCACTCAGTGGCTCGCACTAGAGTGAGCGGATCCATCTGCACAACATGATGAGACACACCTACACTACACAGGCAGCCAATCACTGAAGAGGAGGGCGGAAAGACTGAGCTGCAGAGCCGAGGGCACTGGACAGCAGGGCTGCCATCAGACATTTTGGGGCCCCTTACACAGTTTTAGGCCTGGCCTAGGGTTGCCACCTTTTCTTCAAGCCAAACCCGAACACTTTTGCGGCGCACGGCAATTTTTTTGTAGTACATGCTATATGATTGTAAAATACCTTGGGTTACCCAAAGAGAGTAGTAATGAGGTGTGCTACAGTGAACAGTGGCTGTGGCCCAATTGCATTCAGCCAGTAGAGCAGTGGACGGTGTCAGTAGGGCAGTGGATGGTGTCAGTAGAGCAGTAGATGGTGTCAGTAGGGCAGAGGACGGTGTCAGTAGGGCAGTGGATGGTGTCAGTAGGACAGTGGACGGTGTCAGTAGAGCAGTGAACGGTGTCAGTAGAGCAGTGGACGGTATCAGTAGAGCAGTGGACGGTGTCAGTAGAGCAGTGGACGGTGTCAGTAGAGCAGTGGACGGTGTCAGTAGAGCAGTGGACGGTGTCAGTAGGGCAGTGGACGGTGTCAGTAGGGCAGAGGACGGTATCAGTAGAGCAGTGCAGTGGACGGTGTCAGTAGGGCAGTGGACGGTGTCAGTAGGGCAGAGGGCGGTGTCAGTAGGGCAGTGGACGGTGTCAGTAGAGCAGTGGACTGTGTCAGTAGGGCAGTGGACTGTGTCAGTAGGGCAGTGGATGGTGTCAGTAGGGCAGAGGACGGTATCAGTAGGGCAGAGGACGGTGTCAGTAGGGCAGAGGACGGTGTCAGTAGGGCAGAGGACGGTGTCAGTAGGGCAGAGGACGGTGTCAGTAGAGCAGTGGATGTGTCAGTAGGACAGTGGATGGTGTCAGTAGTGCAGTGGATGGTGTCAGTAGGGCAGTGGACAGTGTCAGTAGAGCAGTGGATGGTGTCAGTAGTGCAGTGGATGGTGTCAGTAGGGCAGAGGACGGTATCAGTAGAGCAGAGGACGGTGTCAGTAGAGCAGTGGATGGTGTCAGTAGGGCAGAGGACGGTGTCAGTAGGGCAGAGGACGGTGTCAGTAGGGCAGTGGACGGTGTCAGTAGAGCAGTGGACGGTGTCAGTAGGGCAGTGGACAGTGTCAGTAGGGCAGTGGATGGTGTCAGTAGTGCAGTGGATGGTGTCAGTAGGGCAGAGGACGGTGTCAGTAGGGCAGTGGACGGTGTCAGTAGGGCAGTGGACGGTGTCAGTAGGGCAGTGGACGGTGTCAGTAGGGCAGAGGACGGTATCAGTAGAGCAGTGCAGTGGACAGTGTCAGTAGGGCAGAGGACGGTGTCAGTAGGGCAGAGGACTGTATCAGTAGAGCAGAGGACTGTATCAGTAGAGCAGTGGACTGTGTCAGTAGGGCAGTGGATGGTGTCAGTAGGGCAGTGGATGGTGTCAGTAGGGCAGAGGACGGTATCAGTAGGGCAGAGGACGGTGTCAGTAGAGCAGAGGACGGTGTCAGTAGAGCAGTGGATGGTGTCAGTAGTGCAGTGGATGGTGTCAGTAGGGCAGTGGACAGTGTCAGTAGAGCAGTGGATGGTGTCAGTAGTGCAGTGGATGGTGTCAGTAGGGCAGTGGATGGTGTCAGTAGGGCAGTGGACGGTGTCAGTAGAGCAGTGGACGGTGTCAGTAGTGCAGTGGATGGTGTCAGTAGAGCAGTGGATGGTGTCAGTAGTGCAGTGGATGGTGTCAGTAGTGCAGTGGATGGTGTCAGTAGTGCAGTGGATGGTGTCAGTAGGGCAGAGGACGGTATCAGTAGGGCAGAGGACGGTGTCAGTAGGGCAGTGGATGGTGTCAGTAGAGCAGTGGATGGTGTCAGTAGAGCAGTGGACGGTGTCAGTAGAGCAGTGGATGGTGTCAGTAGAGCAGTGGATGGTGTCAGTAGAGCAGTGAATGGTGTCAGTAGTGCAGAGGACGGTGTCAGTAGGGCAGTGGACGGTGTCAGTAGGGCAGTGGACGGTGTCAGTAGAGCAGTGGACGGTGTCAGTAGGGCAGTGGACGGTGTCAGTAGGGCAGTGGACGGTGTCAGTAGGGCAGTGGACGGTGTCAGTAGAGCAGTGGACGGTGTCAGTAGGGCAGTGGATGGTGTCAGTAGAGCAGTGGACGGTGTCAGTAGAGCAGTGGACGGGGGGGGGACTGTATATATGGATGGTGTATGAGGAGGAGAGAGAGAACTATATGGATGGATGGTATATGGGAGGGGGCCGGCAGAACTGTATATATAGTGTATGGTAGGGGGAGGGGGGTGTACGTATATATGTATGTATAGTGTATGGTGGGGGGGTGTATATATGTATGTATAGTGTATGGTGGGGGGAGGGGGGTGTACGTATATATGTATGTATAGTGTATGGTGGGGGGAGGGGGGTGTATGTATATATGTATATATAGTGTATGGTGGGGGGAGGGGGGTGTATGTATATATGTATGTATAGTGTATGGTGGGGGGAGGGGGGGGTGTATGTATGTATAGTGTATGGTGGGGGGAGGGGGGGTGTATGTATGTATAGTGTATGGTGGGGGGAGGGGGGTGTATGTATATATGTTTGTATAGTGTATGGTGGGGGGAGGGGGGTGTATGTATATATGTATGTATAGTGTATGTATATATGTATGTATATATGTATGTATAGTGTATGTATATATGTATGTATAGTGTATGGTGGGGGGAGGGGGGGTGTATATATGTATGTATAGTGTATGGTGGGGGGAGGGGGGTGTATGTATATATGTATGTATAGTGTATGGTGGAGGGGTGTATATATATGTATGTATAGTGTATGGAGGGGGGTGTATGTATATATGTATGTATAGTGTATGGTGGGGGGAGGGGGAGAGGTGAGAGTACTTTGAAATCCTGACATGGATGGTAAAAACTTACCTTACAAGCTGGGCTCCAGTCCCAGCGTGATCTGTGCACACATTCCAGCAGGGAATGGGGAGGCTCCGCCCACCTCCTTGTCCCTTCTGCTGGCAGCCAGAGGATTGGAGGAGAGCACCGGCCGGTAACATGGAGGCTCCGCCTCTGTGTCCCGACTCCGTCCTGCACTCAGACAGCTGAGCAGAAGCAGAAATCAAGCAGCGCTAAGGCGGCGCTACGGAACGGAACTCCACGGCCGCACTGATGACACAGCTTCGGCACAGGGAGCCACGGGTCTGAGATGAATAATGTGCCCGGGTCTCAGGCGGCCAGAGACCCGGGCACATGTTTCAAAACCCGTACTGTCCGGGTGAATCCCGGACAGGTGGCAACCCTAGCCTGGCCCCCCCCCACCCCCAGACCTGACTATCAACATTCCACAGGGCCCGCCCACTGGCAGTCCCACTAAGTCCCATCCCATGGCCTCCTCTTTCAGTCTCATCTCCCTGATCCCATGTCCTTCTCCTCCTCCTCCAGTCCCATCTCCTTCATCCCACATCCTCCTCCAGTCCCTTCTCCTTCATCCCACATCCTCCTCCTCCTCCAGTCCCTTCTACTTCATCCCACATCCTCCTCCTCCTCCAGTCCCTTCTCCTTCATCCCACATCCTCCTCCTCCTCCAGTCCCTTCTCCTTCATCCCACATCCTCCTCCTCCAGTCCCTTCTCCTTCATCCCACATCCTCCTACTCCTCCAGTCCCTTCATCTCACATCCTCCTCCTCCTCCAGTCCCTTCTCCTTCATCCTGCATCCTCCTCCTTCAGTCCCTTCTCCTTCATCCCGCATCCTCCTCCTCCTCCAGTCCCTTCTTCATCCTGCATCCTCCTCCTCCTCCAGTCCCTTCTCCTTCATCCCGCATCCTCCTCCTCCTCCAGTCCCTTCTCCTTCATCTCACATCCTCCTCCTCCTCCAGTCCCTTCTCCTTCATCCCGCATCCTCCTCCTCCAGTCCCTGCTCCTTCATCCCGCATCCTCCTCCAGTCCCTTCTCCTTCATCCCGCATCCTCCTCCTCCTCCAGTCCCTTCTCCTTAATCCCACATCCTCCTCCTCCTCCAGTCACTTCTCCTTCATCCCACATCCTCCTCCTCCAGTCCCTTCTCCTTCATCCCACATCCTCCTCCTCCTCCAGTCTCCTCTCCTTCATCCCACATCCTCCTCTATCCCATGTACTCCTCCTCCAGTCCCTTCTCCTTCATCCCACATCCTCCTCCTCCTCCAGTCCCTTCTCCTCCATCCTGGGACTCCGGTTCTGGTGTCAACTGTCTCCAAGGGCATTTCTCTCTCACTAACTGTAGCGCCTACGTGACCTCACAATGGGACACAGATGGTAAAAAAAAAGAATGTGGTTTTAACTCTTCCATAATTTAGCCAAAATGGAAAAAATAGTGCTTGCTTTATATATACTTTTTATACATAACTAGAACATCTAATAGGGTCATATCATTGTATGAGATTTCCCCTCACTTCCTGTCTTAGTGTCACCAGAACAGGAAGTGGGGGGATTTCACTGTGAGTAAATAGCTTGCAATTGTTGCCTTATAATGTCCAAATTATATTGATTATTGATTGTTAGATGTTCTAGTTATGTATCATACTAAAGTATATATAAAGCAAGCACTTTTTTCCCCATTTTGGCCAAATTATGATTTTTTTTCCCCATCTCTGTCCCACGGGTTGCAGGAAAAAAATTGCTTGATTCCCCCATTAACACAGACAGTGTTGTTGGGGGAACCCCTGCTGTGGAGCCATTGTATTCTCCCAGTGGGAGGTGGGAAAACCGCCCATGCCAGGAGAACACAGTAATTATTGCTAGTGACTACAAGAGCTGCTAGCGATAATTGTATGTAAAATCTGACAGGCTGCTCGTACTCAAGTTGATTAAACGATTAACTTGGGTACATTCAGCCTGTCCATACATAGTTTGAATCTCAGCCAATCTCTGCTAAACAGAATTCAAACAATCTATGGCCGGCCTTATCTGCACTCTAGCTGCAATCTTCACAGGGGCCGATCCAGTTTTTCTCAGCAGGGGATCTGTCCGTGGATCCCTTGTTGAGCTGAGCGGGTAACTGACAGACCTGTGTCTGCTCATGCCGTACGTTTACACCCAACTGTCCTCTGATCCGGCCAGATGGAGGGGAATGGAGGCCCTTCCATCTTTTCATTCTGCCTGATAAGATCAGAGGCAGGCGGGTGTAAACGGACACATTTCCATTTAAATCTGCCGATCCATAGAGAACAATGGGCGGTCCGATCAGGTTGCCTAAAAAACAGACAGGAGGACCCGATCGGACCACTCATGTGAAAGGGGCCTGAAAAGCAATCCTCATGGATTGCTATTCAGAGCATTGGCTAGTTTAGTGAACCTGGACTAATAACAATCACTGTAATGCTCCCATAGTGCTGTCCTTTTAACATGGTGACATAAGCTGACAGTTATGCTGCACATGTGTAATGTTACTTTCACCTTCACTATGCTAAAAGGACAGCAATAGGGCTGGCAATACAGTGATTAATATTAACAGGGGAGCGCAGGCTGTGCACTGTACATGTCTTCTAAAAGCTTCAGTAAAAATAATTTTTTTTTTTTTTTTTACTTACCTCGATCTCTGCAGCAGCTTCTTTACAGAGGAATTCTGTCCCTCACACCAAGACAGGAAGCACGAGACTCTTCAGTGATGGACAGTGCACTCTGTGTACCTATTGGCTAAGGAAGCAGCAGGAGGCTGAGCAGCCCGCCTCCTGCTGCCTCCTCAGCCAATGAGCAACTGAAAGGCTGTTAAGTCCCTCCCTCATACCATTTCCCGAGTCCCACCCGTGCCAGCTTACTATGCTTAGCCTACGGCCGCATCTCTCCTGCAGTCCTGCACTATATCTCCTTCGGCTCCCCTCTCCTGCACACTTCCTGGTTGCCACCGAGCCCCGGGCCCCTGCAGACACTCAGGCCCGGTACATGTGTATCGGCTGTACCCCCTGATGGCGGCCCTGCTGGACAGTGTCAGGACAGAGCAGAGAGCTCAGAGCAGCCAGCAGAGAAACAGACGTTTTAAAAAAAAGTCCACGGCGGCCGCGGCAGACATTTCAACACAACACTTAGTCTGCAAGCCAACACCTGATGATTCCAGGGGGGGGGGGGGGCAAGTGCCCTACCTTGCCCCTATTTGCGGACGCCCATGGTACCCAGGGTTACAAGATGTGCTAAAGCTGGCCAGAAGAATCTGTAGCTATTTCAGGCAGTCATACACAGCCAGTGCTCGGTTGGCTGAAATTCAGCGGGAAATACACCTGCCCTTAAACCGCCTGATTTGTGACATGCCCACCAGGTGGAACTCGACTTTGTCAATGCTGCAGCGGCTATACATTCAGCAGAGGGCCGTCAACGAGTACCTGTACGAATAAGGAACAACAACAGGCACAGGCCGCCTCAGCTTTTTTTCCCCACGCCAATGGCTGATCGTTAAGGATGCATGCACTGTATTGTCACCATTTGAGCAGGCCACAAGGATGGTGAGCCGTGACAGTGCATGCATCAGTGACACAATCCCTGTTGTGTTCCTGCTGGAGCAGACCCTGCGTGGCATTATAAACAGGGCACTGGAGGCAGAACAGCAGGAGGAAGAGGAGGACTTCCTTTCCTCTCAAGGCCCACTTTATCCAGACACCATCATTTCTATGTCACAGAACACACAGGAGGAGAGAGATGAGGAGGAGGATTCTGGCACTTTCATAGGCTTCCAGAAGAGGAAGACATGCGTCAATCTGTAAGCGATGGCTTTCCAACCCCAGGACCCTTGGGAGTAGTACATGGCTGGGAGGAGGAAGTTCCAGATGCTGTCATGCTGAGTGGCCCCAAGGAGCCTGCTTCTCAAGCTTTGGCAAATTTGAGGCGCATGGGCAACCTCATGCTTCAAAGCCTGTGAAACGAACCAAGAATACGTGGCATAAAGGAGAAGGAGGATTACTGGTTGGCAACCCTCCTTGACCACCTTTATAAGGGGAAGGTCTCAGAACTCATCCCGTCCCCACAGAGAGTGCAGAAGATTAAATCTCTTGAGGACACATTAAAGAGGATTTTATTGAATGTTTTTCCTGACTCCAGTAGGTTACAGTGTCATGGAAAACGTCATTTTTAGTCTTCTGTTGGTCAAGAGAGGAGCGTTGGAGAAGTGAGGCATTTCGGAATTTTTTTTCGTCCTTGTTGCCCAGAGCTGTCAGCTTCCACATTCCATCGGCAGCATCTGCATCACATGATGGATGATTACCTTGTGGCCAAAACAGAGATGGAGAGCTTTCCAGCTTATGATCCACTGACTTACTGGGTCATGAAAATAGACCACTGGCAAGAACTTGCCCAGTATGCTATTGAGTTGTTGGGCTGCCCTGCATCCAGAGTGCTTTTAGAACGGGCATTCAGTGCTGAAGGAGGTTTCGTTATTGATCATAGAATGTGTCTGTCCACAGACTTCGTGGACCGTTTGACTTTTATAAAAATGAATCAGTCCTAGATTACCAGCTATGAAGCCCCTAATGCCGATGTCACTGATTAAGTCTTTTTGGGATGTGGAATCTCTGCAGGACTTCGAGGCTGCCTAGCTTTGAGGGTGTTCAATAATTTCATCTGGAAGAATGTTTTTGGTATAGGTTTCATGGGCACAATTAACACCCACAATTAAGACCAATTTTTCAGCACCTGTTTGACAGGTGCATATTGCAAATTTTTTTGCCTTCAACAAGAGCACCTCTATAGGGATACGGTGGGAAGGCGCCCCCCGACACCCAAAGAGTAATTTCTTTTTCATACATCACGGGACACAGAGCACCACAATAATACCTGTATGGGTTATACGCCACCTTCAGGTGATGGACACTGGCTTAATTACAGACGGGAAGTCCCCCTCCCTATATAAACCCTCCCACACAGTGTCGCCAGTGTCTAAGGTGTTGGCCGCGGTTAAGATCTGTGCTAAAGAAGCTCCCTGGAAAGGCTTGCAGGGTCAATGAGCTGCACAATCGGATCCATTCAAAGGCCACAATTAAAGGCTAAGGTGAATGGTACCCGAGCCTCGGTACGGAAGAATGAGGTTTTGCCCATAACGCTTCTCTTTAACAAAGCTGGGTCCTGGGATCCAGTGCCTTGAGCACATTCTCATACCACAGGTTTTGTTCTGGCAGGGCGCTATATGGGTCCAAGGCAGTGGACCCTACATTAAAAGGGGACCCCGTCCTTGAAGGTCTGGCATGACTCCAACCCACCGTGATGGGTGAAGATTGGGTCACTCTGAGTATTCCAGTTTGTACCCTGCGGCGGGAATGATAAGTTAAGAAGATCCTGGGATATTCCTATGAACTTCTTTTTAAGTAGATGTTGTCTTGCCTGTATTTATATTTCAACCACTAGAGGGTGTTATTGACATATGTAGTGTTAAACATCTCATGCTAGTCCCTATGGATAGCTGTGTCAAGCATTACCTGTGGAGGGGTCTGTTTCCTAGGCTCCTGTCAGAAGCTACTCATAGGGGGAAGAAGGAGGGGGAATACAGGCATCAGTGTACTCACCTCCTTCCCCCCTCCCCCGGGATTGCCGTTGTGTACCGCCGAACGCGCATGCGCGAAGCGCTTCTACTTCACATTCACAGTTTGTGGATTGAGAGGTTGTCACAAGGGGGCAGGGCTCGGCGCCGCCGGCGTGCACGTGGATTGGCGTGCACGCTTTCTCGCGGTGCAGGCACGGGCCGGTGGCTTTATATAAGCCATTGCCATGTACAGAG